>JAHLJT010008446.1:217087309-217379941 GCA_031308135.1 Acheta domesticus
TTTTATCATCTTTACACGTAATAATAAATTTTTAAGATGATTTAGATCAGGTTTGCATGCCCGTTTTATAATAACGCGCTTCGTGAAACGTTCTACATCGTCGGTGAATGAGGAAAAATATCTCCACTCACCACGCATGTTTAATTTGTCGGCGAAAAATGCGTTTCGAAATGCTTTGGAAGACTCTAATAACGCCTTTCTGCTTTTTATTCTCTTTGTTATAACTTTTTTAATGTTCGAAAGCGGATGCCTCACGAGCGAAACGTTTGAGAACCACTGTACTGTCGCGTTACATTCAACACCCCGGGTTAGAAAGGGATTAAAGACGGGGTATTCTTCACACGCGGCCAATTTTTCTTCTTTGTCCGTGGTGACATCTGACGACGGCGGATGCGGCGAACCATTACCGAGTCCGAAGAATGCGGCGAACACATTACCGAGTCCGAAGAATGCGGCGAACACATTACCGAGTCCGAAGAATGCGGCGAACACATTGTCGACGGGGTGGTGGCGATGATTCTATTAGTACCGCCGAATCGATATATTTTCTTTTCTTTTTTTCTGTCGTTTCATTTTCTTCCTCAAAATTCACCACTGAATCGATATCTCTCTTCTTTTTTAAAGTTGTGTGCTCATCTTCTTCCTCATCGTCACGAAAAGACTTGTATTGTTGGGCGGATATGATGTCATACGGAACTAATCGCGTTTTACAATCCCACATTTCTCTGTTTGCGTCGTCTTCTGTATCATAATAACGTGATTCGAGAGCTACGGCACACACATCGGCGGCTTTCCCACCCGATACAAAGTCTGTTCCGAGCGCATTGAGGACGAATGTTGAATGATGGTTTCGCGTAAAAGGAATACAAAATGAACGGCAATTTTTATCCAGCTGATACGACGCGGGTAAATAGTGTGTAGCAACGTTTCGATCAATAAAATTTTGAATTTGAATAAAAATCGAATGATGAACAGATAAATGAGCAATAATGTGCACTCCGTGCGTTTTACTACTAAATGTAACGTAAATTGGTATCATTATTGCTTGTTCGCCTGTTACTTTACACAAAAAGGAACGAAGTTTTGCGACAAATCCCACGGTGGATTTAGGATTATTTTCGTGACTTCTTTCTTTGTCTTTACATTCTTTACAATCAATATCAAACACAACGCGATGAACTATAGCGGAAGATAAGGACATACATTTAAAATCTAAAGTTTGTTTAAAATTATCATTATACCGCATTTGATCCAGATGTCGAAGATAACCATCGCGTAAATATAATTGTGCGTGTTTGTCCGTAAATCCCGTACCAAACAGACAGTCAAAGTCCGATCGAATAAACGTTCTCGTGTGAGGTTGTATGAACGACTTCTTTATACGTCGTCTCCTATCATCCTTGGGTAATGATTTATATTTTAAATTAGAAAATATTTCAGATACGAAATCTATACCACAGCTGTTCAACATGATAAGTGTTATCTAAAGTGGAGATTTAATTGTTTATATAGTTAGTTCAGGGTGAACAACCGTCCTAATATTTTTTTAAACAATGATAACCCGTCAACAATGAAACAGCTGTAGTCTGTTTATTTTAAATTTTCTTATAATGTAACCCCTTTTAAAATGTTTGGATGGTTCAAGGTGAACGATTGTCTTTGAAATCGGTTTTATTTTTTTTAATGGATAATCCGTCAACAACGAAACAGCTACAGTCTGTTTATTTTTGAATTTTTTTATAAAATAATTCGTGTGAAATGTTTGAATGGTTCAAAGTGAACGACCGTCATTGAAGCGGATGTAATTTTTTTTTTAAAAAATTGGATAACCCGTCAACAACGAAACAGCTATAGTCTGTTTATTTTGCATTTTCTTATCAAGTAACTCCTGTAAAATGTTTTTATTGGCGATAAAGTATTCATCTTTTGTGTCCAAATATTTAACATAATAATCAGCGCGTATGTGTATAACGTAAACAAGGCGACGGTTACTAGTTTCAGTTTCTGCTAACCAAGCAGGTCGTTTTTGACTAATATCATCTTCCATCATTTGTACTGGGGAAAAATAATAAACCAAATCACCTATAGCATCGTAGCAGGAATTTGCTAAATTTTTTATTTTTTTTGTAAGCTCTAACTTAGTATTTAAATACTTTCGAAACGGAAACAGATGTTGCATATTTTTACCTGTCTTGCTTGATATAACGTCTTGCTTGAAACAACGTGGGGTCGTCAACTTTCGTGTCTCCTCTTACAGAAAAATCGTGACGCCTTTACAGGACAATCAGTATGGTTTGTCCACGGAACCCCTCCCCTTCCTCGGTAATTTTCATTTTTTTTTATAAAATTTGTTTTGCATATAATTGAGGATTTCTTCTTCTCCGATTACGACCGCCTTTTACTGTAATCGGTATATTTTGTATTGTTAAAGGGATATCATTTGGATACATAACGTAATACTTTGCCATATTAAACATAGGGTAACACTGTCGTAGATACGCGTACAATTCTTCAAAATTCATCTCATTAACTGCTTGCTTTATATTGTTCGTCGGATCATTATCTATTAGTTGAAGTTTCGTAATCATCATGTCAAAAATTTGAGTCAGTAAATCTCCGGCACCCTGATGCCATTTTTTATCGATTTCTCTTTTCCACAATTCGAAAAAATCGTCGTTTCCTCCGTTTCCTTGAATAATTTTTTCTACTACTTGTTTTACCGTCTTAAAAAACACTCTAAATATCGCTTTGTCTACTCGCATAAGTTCCAACGGAGCTGAAAGACTTATGTACACAATAAAACGAAATAAAATAGACGAATGGTGAATAATTGACTGAAGAGTGCTATTATTTAACACTGAAGGTGAAAAATGATAAAGAGTCATCACGATCTCTATATTTGGCATATTGACTATGACGATGGGAGAATTTACTGTTTTATTACATTTAATAAAATTACCTTTTCGTCTATTAATACAAATTGAATTTTCATGAGCATTGGTTAGATAATCGTGAAGTTGGCGTGGAAAGTCGGGAGAATCTTCAATATTAACCACAATGTTTTGGGGGTCAATTTTAAAATCGCTTATGTTTTTTACGTTGCTAAAATATCAGGATACCGATTGTTTAAAATTACATCACTTTCTAGAGTTTCCATGTCAATTGGAAGTTGTGTATTCTTTGGTATTATTCTATTAGTTCTAAGATAATTTCGAATATTTTGAATGTTATAGTCTTCATTACGTTGTTGATTCGTTGGTGCTACTTCTATCGTTCCGTCTACAGTCAATACACGACCGCGGTGACGAACTCGCCTGCGAGGGGGATTGCTATTTCGCGTGCGGCGAGTACGTCTGGAGATGGGGTTGTTGTCAACATTGTTGTTGCTGTTACTGCTTGAACTTTCATCGGTCGAAGCTGGTGTCTGTTGAGGAACAGCGGGTACTTGAGAAGTTGAAGGAATGGGTGTTGGTGGAGTTAATGGTCGTACGGGTGTTCGTGGAGTTAATGGTCGTACAGGTGTTCGTGGAGTTAATGGTCGTACAGGTGTTCGTGGAGTTAATGGTCGTACAGGTGTTCGTGGAGTTAATGGTCGTACGGGTGCTTGTGGCGTTAATGGGTCGTCCGGGTGTTCGTGGTGAGAATGGTTGGAAAATGGGTGATTGTGGAGAAGGAGAGGGGTGTCGTGGAGGAGATTGTCGCAAAATGGGTTGTTGATAATGTGGTCCCGGATCAGGAGTGCGTGGTGGCATAAAAACACGCGATTGTGATTGTATTTGATGATAAAGAGCCTGTGATAGAGCTGGTTGTGATTTCGGTCGCGGTGGTCGAGAAGGGGATGACCGTGGTTGGAGTGCTTGAGGTGACAAGGAACACGTATGTCGTTTGAATCCATTAGGATTGGATTATTTGGAATTGTATAATACTGATCATTAGTGATTAAAGCCGTTAGATTGGGTTGAGACATATGTAGCCTTTTTGTTCGTTTTTTATTACTTACGACTATGGGAGACAATGGTGATGTCGACAGTGGTGGTGTCGTCAAAGAGGACGAAGACCCCGACGATGACGTAGATGGAAGAGGTGATGTTTGTGTTGCGGGTTTGTTTTTTTCTGCGCAGCTGTTTTTGTGGGCGTTTACTGTGCACAATTCCCGACGATGCTTGTGTTGGATTTTTTTTTCTCCTGCGCATTTGTTTTTGTGGGCGTTTACTGTGCACAATTCCCGACGATGTAGATGGAAGAGGTGATGCTTGCGTTGTGGGTGTTTTTTTTTCCTTTTTTTCGTGGATAAAACGGACCTTCGGCGATTGACGTGGGACTGATCGTCGTTAGATCGCCCAAGTTGGGGTGTACAGTTCCTGAAGATGTAGATGGAAGAGGCAATGTTTGTGTTGGTAGATAAAACGGACCTTCGGCAATTGAAGTGGGATTGATAGTTGTTAGATCGCTTACGTTAGGGTATGCAATAATTGGATCATTTTCAATAGCTCTGACGTTTACATTATCTAGAATTCTATAAATTTGTGCAAATTGTTCATCATTCATAAAATTCGCCAAATCTTCATCTGAAAACACTGTTAAATCTTTATTTTTTTTTCTTGTTTTCGACGTATCGACTTTTCGACGCGTCATTTGTGTTGTCGTTTGGCTACCTTTTCCGCGTGTTTGATTATGCTTGTGATGCGTCTATGGTTATCACGTTCAATATCTTGTTGAATTTTTTCAGGATCTTTGTTAAAATGACCATATAAATGATTATTGATTTTTTCCGTATATTTAAACGTCTTATTACAAGGCTTATATTTATACTGTGGTGTAGTCCTCTTAGTTAGTTCTTTGATGAATTTATTTTTACACTTATTTTTTATCTTTTTATTTGGGTTCGTTAACGTTCGATTTTTATTTCGATGACATATTAACGCTTGATTTTGATTTCTTTTTTTCCTTTCTCTCTTTTCCTTTCTTATTTTTTTAATCATTCTATCAAGTCTTTCTAGTGCCAGGGGATGGACATTAACATTTGGATTCATTATAAGACGAGAGATTGTTCTTTCACGATATTAAACTTTCTTACCACTCTTATCTTTACATAATGATCACCAACAACAACTGGATAAGTTTAGGAATTATAACATTTGTGGTAATATGTATTGTAATATCGTTTTATGTTTATGAAATAAAAATTGCTTTAGTCATTTTAGCAGCGTTTTTCGTAGGAATATTTTGTGGTAAAACAAAAATGATAGAATCTATATATAAATATCTAAACAATATTCAATCTCAAATCCAGCTCGCTCCTCGAGATAAGATGTAAAAAAAACTAGATCTCCTCCTCCAGATACCTAATATTACACTCAAAGCCAGGTCGCCCCGTCGGAATAGACGTGAAAACTCCAGTATAAAGGAGTGAGTTCATGGAGATGTAGCTGTGTAGCAAACTACAAATTTTCATAATATAATGATGAAATGATACATTGTGCGAATTATTTTATTTTCTGTCTTATTCATAAAAAAAGAAATTCAGAGAAATAATGATGTATAAGACATAATAATTTTATTTCAAATACTTAATCCTCTATCATGTTCTAGACATGACGACTCTGTATTATATAATTATCATTTTATATTTTATTTTACTCATAATGTCTCCTCCGAATCCGTGGACAGTGACAACGAAGCCTCCTTCCCTTGTCGTTTTACGTCAAGATAACAAACGAAATAAAAAAATTAAGACAAAGGAAGGAGATTTTTTAGCCGCCGCTGTGGTGGAGATGAACGATGGTTCGTTTGAATACATCGATTTATTACATGGTATATTTAAGCGCAATGAGGTCGTTGCTTGTGGCGGCAAAATATCACAAGAGAGTAAAAATAAACTAGTCGCAAATATAGATCGCATTTTGCTGGATCCAAACGTTATACAGGAATTGATTGCAAATAACTGTGAAGGCGCTATTGATGATAGAGGCAATGCTTTACATTTACGTGGCATCAATCGAAAACATTATTTTGTAAATTCCAACTTTGTATTTGAGTCGAATACGCTTCCTCTATACGACGACGCTCCGTGTGGAGACGATCTCGTCGAAGAGCGCTTCCACCACACGCTCCTACCGGATCTCAACGTCTGTTCACCGATAAAAAGCTCGTTTTCGGAATACAGTTCATCGTTGCTTCTAACGCGACCTGTGTTTGGGAATACGCAAAGCGTTTTACAATTTGTCGACCCCGACAGAACGAATTTACACATTGTACAACACGCACTCAGGAGAGTTCCCATCCATGATGACGGAGGAGAAACTTCATCGAGAATATCAACCGCCGTAATGTCTGTTGGTATATCAAAATATAATTATGCATCTTGTGATAGATTGAAATTGTTGAGACAAATGATAAATTTAGAATATGTTCATACCAAACTTAGAGAAGGATTAAAAGAAAATCACTTTAGAAGTATTAGGGAATATATGAATAGCACTGTAGAAGAAGTAGATCAATTCAAGAATATTTTGTCACAATAAACTTAGAGAAGGATTAGATGAAGTACACATTCATATGAAGCCGATGTAAAGATATAAAGACAAGAGACACGCGTTAGATGAGTACTTGGAAGGAGAAGGCTGCTGTGTTCTCGATCTGGAGGATTTCGGGTGTCCTCCGCTACACGAGTGCTTACACGCGGCCCGCGACCTCTACGCTTGCGGCGACGTCAGCCTCGCTGGGCGTCACGTGATCGCCCTCTGCGAATGGTTGCGACATGAAGTGAAGGGAATCATCTAGGCGGATGTCCGCTTCCGTTCGAGAACGATAAAAAACAGGCGGTTGTCCGCTTCCGTTCGAGGACGATAAAAACTCGCGCACTTTTAAGATCGCTCTCCGCCGCTTCGCCCGTCATTACGATGCAGAGCGTTCCGTCGTACACAACTCAGCCCGGACCGATGGAGCGCATCAGACAAGAGACGCGCGAAGACATCGAGCGCGCCCTCCGAAAGTTTCGTGAAGTCGACGGCGCGCTTACACTTCTCGACTCGGAGACATTGAGCCATTTGCCGATCGAATTTTTGTGTCATTGGGTGCAGCCTCACCAGGTGGAGCGTGTTTTCGAGCGACTTCCCGAAGCCACCCGACAACTACCTTGTGTTCAAGAACTTCGTGCGTGTAAGGAGCATTGGAATCGCGGACGCACGCGCCCGCCGCCGCCGAAGCGAAGCTGCCGCTTTTGCATCGCTCTCCGCCAGCCTTGCCGAAAACACTACTTGGAGGACGACGATGACGATCTCCCTCCGCTGTCGATAGAAGATTGCGTGTTTTGTAAACTCGGCGCGAACTGTGAAGTGAAAAAGAAAATAAAAATACGATGAGCTGCCTAGATAGCATCGCGGTCGGACTCTTGGAGACGTTATGAGCACTTCCTGGTCCCAGACCCGCCTATTCCATCACGCGTTAGATTTAGAACATATTCATCCCAGTCACCTAGTACACAAACTAGAAATATTCTCACAAAAACGGAAAATTGTTGCAATTGATCTTACTGTTCTTGATACCTTCAATGAATTGTGAAATACGAATAAAATTAATAAGAAACATGAATTTAATACAAGCACTAGAAAGTGGTTACTTAAATATACATTCTCCAGAAATTGCTCAATTGGCTGATATTTACGGATCTAATCATGCCCTAGTTCATTTATTCAACGAAGCATTGTCTACTCCCATCGGACAAAGCACAAGTATTTTAATTCGACCTGCTTCGAGCGACGTTTACGGTTTAAGCGATGCCATTTACGTTACGCTAATGTTTGAACCGGATGCTTCTACGTACCTAGATTGCATTAACATTATACCTGGAACAGAAGAAAACGATTGCTTGTGTAATGGATTTGAAGCAGGATATGAATCTGTAGATGATAATAAACGATATGTTGTTAAATTTAAAGACGGTAACAATACAACGATATTTAAAGATGGTATCAATATAACGGAATTTAATCTCTGTGGAAAAGCGTGTTTTACCGAAGAAGTAGAAGAAGATAAAGAAGGAAGGAAGCGTAGACGTATGTCCGGACTTTCGCACGTCCTTTTTAATACGGATATGATGCGATTTCAAGACGTGGACGTTCGACCCATATACATTTTTGGATCTCCCAACGTACTTGCTCCGATAATCGACGGAACTAGAGTTCCATACGGTTTTGACATTGTCGTGGGTCCCATATTGATACATCGACGTAATCTTTATTATTATTCCAAAATGACTTCCGAATACTGTAATTTGAACGGTATGGAATTGGATTCAATAGCAGGTCATTGTTCGATGACGATTGGACAAAAAATTGGGGCATTTTTTATTGGAGATTATTTAACTAAAATAAAAAAAGGTACCTATTCGAAAATTAAAAATAGATTTAACGATGTACCTCACGTTACTCGATCGAAAAACGGAATCGGTCTAAACGTGCCTCGTGAATATTATAAAATCTACATCGAGGAGGAGAAACCCAATGTCAACGCAGAAAACAAAATGAAAATTTTAAAAAAACCACTACCGTTGCATAATCTCGTAAGCATCTTGAAGTTAGGAGGAGAAGGGAAAGAAATGTGGACAAATTTTTATTCAAACAAACAAGCGTCGTATGACGCATTCAGTGGATACAAAATGCATATAAACAGTGTGAATTTACAGTGTGAACGGGATTGGCGCGAATACCTTGTCCTACTTCACAGACTTCGCGAGTACCACTTACCTATGCAACAAAAAATACTCACTAATATAACCAATTTTGAACGTGATCCCACCATAGACTCTTATTTAGATAACATCGAGGAAAACTGGAGTAAAATTATAACTACTACTGTGGCTTACATCATGGGTGATATACTAATGGATAAAATGTTGAACATTCTCAAAAAGACAATTGTATCAGCTCTCAAAAAGGTTCCCTTATATTTATCTCGTCGATTAGCTGTAATCACTGGTCGTAAAATTTTGATAAGCATTTCAAAAAGATTAATCATGAAACTTGTTTGCATCACCATTATAAGTAGCATAGTGAAAATGATTCCTGTGGTAAATGTTGTGTTCACAGCCATAGATGTAGCGTTGATAATGTTTACGATTGCCGATATTATACTAACGATTAGGGATCCGCTACAACTAAATTCTACCGGTAATCTGTCAGAAAATTTTGGGGTTCGATACGGACAAGCTCTGGCGAAAACATACGACGATATTCAGCAAATAAGGGTCATCACTCCAGTCGTTTACTTTATTCAAACGAACATGCCTCTTTATCTTAAAACCCTAGAAACTAATTTTGTTAAACAATGTGAATTTTACAACTTTGTCTATTCTAAAATGCGCATTTTACCCATCAAATCAACACCTAAAATTATGTCTCATTCTTTTATTTCTATACCGAAGTTGTTTATTGTTTGCATAATTATCGCAATTGCGTTTTTACCCCATTCTAATAATAGTGTTATCCTTTTTTCGATTTTGATTTACATTTTTAAGATTACGAATACGTGGGTGGTTCGAAAATAAGACGGAGGCGTTGGTAAAAAAAAATTGAAATGTTATTGTGTTTCAAAAAAAATAACAGACGTCGATGTTATCCCGATTTACGATATCACACGGAGACGACACGAGAACATACGTATATACACGTCATGTTTACCATATATACCGCGTTTAGACATTTAGTTTTTTTTCATCCTTCCTCAACAAGGAATAGAGTGTATTCAGCATATGTGGTCTTTAATTTGAAACGAATATTTTTTTATTTTTCGAAAAAAAGAGATTATTTAGAGCGTTCGTGTTCCGCGTTTTTAGCCGATAAAAATGATGCATTTAAGACATTGCTATTTAGAAACGATAAAAATGAAGAAATTGTTCGATATATTTTTATATGTTTGATAGACTGTTTCGTTACAGAGATAGCGACCTTGCAAAAATACAATGAATCTCTGTTACGTGGTGATGAAATACAAAATACAAATGGAATTGTTAAAGAAATAAAAAATAACGAACGTTCTTTGTTTAAAAATATTTGTCTTATTCTAACATATTTTCATTCAAATTTAAGCGATAAAAACGAAAATCTAACTTATGAATTCCATTATTTCATATGTTTTGTTGAAAGTAAAATTTTTCACAAAAGTCATCGCGAAATAGATTCTTCCACTGCTACTAGTACAGTGCAGTATATTCAGTTACATAATTTGTAATTCAGCGTGATAACAACGCATTAAAAAAAAAGACTTCACTGGGATTATGTTATTAAACAGATATTACGTTATACCGCATTGATTCTTTGTTGTCGTATGAAGGCGGAGGGGCAGAAGGAACAACAGGTGATACCATAACGGGTGGTAACGACGATTGTCCCAACCAAATACGTTCGCGTGCTATTAATATATCTTCAAAATCGCGAATAATCTTACGATGTAACGAATGTTGGAAAAATGTATTTAGTTTATCAATTTTAGGTATTATTATTAATATAATATAACATATCAGTGCTATAATTATAATAAAAAATATAATATTTATCCATTGTTGAGTCATGTTTTTTTTTCGTATATCCCTTAAATACTATTCATCCATTATTGAGTCATGGTTTTTTTTCGTATATCCCTTAAATACTCGTATATCTCTTAAATACTAAAGTATCATTATTTTTTTTAAGTTATGAATTTATATTCGAAATCATAACACTTTCGAAATTACTGTATCAATCATTTTTTTATAGCTTACTTTTTTTCCCTCGAGTTATATACATCTTTAAGACGACAGGAAGAGAATAAAAATGAAAGAGTGTCATGCGGTATTACAGAAGACAAAAATTTTATTTATCCCGGGTTTGTTTGGAACACGATTGGTTTTCGAAAACCGAGTCATATGGCCGTTACCTTTAAATCACAGTAGAGCTGTAATGTCGATATTTATAAAAATGTTTCATATGTCAATCGAGACGAACGATGCATTTAACCCGTCGGCGATAAATCTCCTCACGGATCCCAATGTTCCGCTAGTTCCAGAATGTGTCTTGGATAAGATTAATTACGTGGGAGGTCTTTACTCACACGATGTGTATGGTAAAGTGAAATACATCCTGGAGAAAATGAAGACGCCGTATACAACCTTTTCGTACGACTGGCGCCAGTGCCCCACGGATGCGAAAGTATTAAAGTCGTTACACGACGCAATCCATCAAATAGTGGACGAAGATAACGCCTTTGACGCTTGTTACGTATTTGCGCATAGCTACGGATGCATAGTCCTCGCAAACTGTCTAAAGGCCTTTGTTGACTGTGTAAAGTGTCGTCGCGTTATATCTGGAGTGGCATTTTTCGCCTATCCGTTGGATGGTATCCTTGTAAACTACGCCAAATACTCACACTCCGTTTCACGCGAAACTTTTGATCGAATCATCAGCCTTCCGTCCATTCGATACATGGATAAAAAACACAAAAATACAACACGCTCCCTTTATGTCCTATGGAAAAGATATCCGTATACGCGGTTTTGGTACATATTCGGTGAAAATATGGAAAGGGTCGATGGTGGTTGCACAGACGGAAGTGTAATCCATCCGTGTTTTGGTACAATTACAATGAATGAACCTGTGATTGAACAAATTATTGAAATTGGAGGAGAAGACGATACATTACAAACACAAAAAAATCAAAGCCATAACCACCATTACGCAAAAATAAAGGCTCGTTCACGAAGTATACACTCCGAGTGTATGACGACTACATTACCTCTAATTGTTGCCAATACACAATCAGAAGGAGCAACGATTACTTTGCCAGATGAATGGGGAACACCCGTAGACGTGACGCAAATAACACCACAAACCATCACGAAAACAATTAATATAAATAAATTATCCCAATTAAATGTTTTATCTAAATGTTATTACAGTATTAATCAAATTGATAAATATCTCAATCGGTTTTTGACGACGGAGAACAAGAGCGCTGTATTATAAGACGCGATATAGTGAAAAAAAACATGGGTAGTGATCCTACCCAGTCTGGACATCCCGTTAATTCTAATGGTAAACCTAACCCGACAAAATCGAATAGCCCCCCACCAGTTAACAAAAAGAACAATAATACTTTAACTGATGATAAGGATTCGATAAAACTAACATTAACATTAGACAATGTAAAAAAATGGCAAAAAACAACCGAAACTCTCTATAATGATATTAGAAATTGGGGATCTCTTAAGGAAGAAAATACCAAGGGCGTTTTTTATAGATTTAGGGCACTTCTTAACGAGTTTAATAATGCGATGCAAGATCCACGAAATCAGAATGAATTGAAACAGATCGAACAGGAACGAAACAAGTTGAGGGATCAATTGAATAATTTACATACCAATACCAATAGCCCAGACACATTGAAATCTGTAAATGATTCTATCAACACGTCAATGAAATCGCTACAAACAATCAAAGAAATACAAGATGAAAAGATTAAAAATTTGGAGACACAATTTAACGAGATTGAAACTCAATTAAATGACACAATGAAAAGATTAAATAACGATTCTCAATATTCCAATCAAACAGTATCTTTATTGTCAATTTTAAGTCAAATAATATCAATACGCAGCGAAATAAGACAAAAAGAAGCAGAGATATGGCTATTAAAAAGACAAAAACAAGACAACCAAATTCTTATTACAGAGTTGACGAATAAGAATAACAACTTGGAAAATAATGAACAAAAACTCAAGGAAAAGATAAATATATTGAATAATCAATACAATATCGAAAGACAGAAAGAAGTAATAAGTAATTCCAAGATACAATCTTTACAAGAAGAAAAAGGGATACACGCGACTGAAATTGCTAACTTAAAAGAAAAAATAGGCGAAAACCTGACATGTATTATGAAATTGAATAAGAACAACCAAGATAAACAACAAAAGATTAATGAGCTTGAAATGACCCTGCAAATATTGCAAAATAATCTGGCAGAAAAAAATAGAGAAGTAGATAATCAAATTGTACAAATACAGAAAGAAAATAATAATGTAAACAAACAGCTGAAGGAATTAAAAGAACAAAATGACAACTTTGTTATTACAGTGGATAAAAAAGAAACACAGGTAAATAATTTGCAAAAAGAGAATGACGCGATGGTTATTCAAATAGAGAATAAAGATAATAAACTGAAAAAATTGCAATCACAATTGAACAACTTACATAATATAAAGATACATGACGATGAAATGAAACAACAAAAAATACAAAACCTGGAAAATAGAATACAAAAATTAGAAAAAAGTAAATCTGAAGAACTCGATAAAAAATTACGAGAAATCGAATTACTGAATAATAAAATTGTCCAAAACCAAAGGACATTAGAAGATAAAAATAAAGAAATTATAACTATTAAAGACAAACTAAATAATTTGAATGAAGCTGATAAAAAATTCAAACAAACGCAAATCTTATTGAAAGATAAAACTACAGAATTTGAAAATAAAAATAAAGAAGTCAAAAATATGAAAACAGAATTAGAAACATTAAAAAAACAAAACCAATGCGATCTCGAAGCCAAATCTCGAGAGATTGAACAATTAAACACTCAACTAATGGATTTGCAAAACCAAAGAAACAAAGAACTCAAAGCACAAATGGATGAAATTATATTAATGCAAACTGAATTAAAAAAATTGGAAGAGCGTAGAAAGAAGGACAGCGAGGAGGAGAAGAAACAATATATCAACGAGATGCAGAATCAATTAACAATATTAGAATCACGAATAAACGAAGAATTTGCAAAGAGAGAAAAATCATTTTTGGATACTATCGAGGAAAAATTTTCAAAGATAACATCATTGGAAAGTAAAATTCAAGATCTGGTTCGTTCAAATAAAATTATAAATTCAGAACTTAAAAAGAAGGAACATACTAAAGAAGAAACGGAAAAGCAACTCACATCTATAACCGAAGAAGAGCGTGTTAAAGATAAACGTTGTCAGTTTATTCAACGAGCCTTAGAAGATGTAAAGAATCAAAAAAAAGTGATTGAACACGAAATAACAAAATTACGCAAGCGTTTAGACGACCCCGATAAGTATAAAACAACTGCAACCCCGATGAACGTGAATACTATTTTATCCAAATTGTCTCTATCTTCATTTTCCAACGATATTAATATACACGAATTGTGCGTTGATCTCGGCGTACCCAAAGCGCTCGAGATCGAAAAAGAAAATGTGGAAAAACAAATTATTACCGCATATAAAATGTTCCAACAGGAACGAATATCATGTATCAATCAAGGAAAAAAATATAAAAGCCTAAAAGAATCGTCATCCTCCTCTTTGGACACGTCGATCGCCGTGGAGACAGCTCTTATTTGCTGTTATCAACACGCGTGTTCCTGTAAGGAACTAATTTCCTTTATTGAATCACAAGCAGATAAAATCGACTCACTTACTAAAACCTTAGAAAACAATCACACGACGATCGCGCAAACACAATGTGATAATTCTCCCTCTCGTTTTTTTGTCAATGGTAACATTATAAAATACGGTGACTCAAACGATATAAATTATTCTGTGGAAATCAACGTACACGCCATTATGTCTTTCTTTTCTCCTCATAAGAAACTGAAAAACAAAAATCTTTGTGCAAAAAAAACCAACCCTGATGTCCAACTCTAATCGGGGAGGCCCAAGGTATTTTTCGTTATGAAAATTGGATTTTTGTTATGATACTTTAATCTGTAGATAATTTTAATATGAGAATGACCCCCCCCCCTCTTCCCCCCTCCACGAACGGAAATATAAAAAAGAACAACAAAATATAACGATTCGACATTTACTCACGTCATCACAAGGAGACTTAACGATTAAAAAAAAATGAATATTCAACTCAATAGAATCGTAGATGAATTTGATTACTATTTATTTGATTTCGCTTGTTTATGTGAAAAGGCAAAAATAGTAAAGTTGGTGTTGTTATATTTTAATGACTTCCCGTCTCCACCGTTTATGCTCAATACCTCGTCTCTT
The DNA here is from genome assembly GCA_031308135.1 of Acheta domesticus. NCBI lineage: Eukaryota > Metazoa > Arthropoda > Insecta > Orthoptera > Gryllidae > Acheta > Acheta domesticus. The sequence goes on from JAHLJT010008446.1 coordinate 217,102,356, forward strand.
TTTGAAACGCAAACGTTTGGTGACACAGACAACGACTTGTATTCCGAATCGAACCACGGGAGTGACGTTCGTCGAGATTTTCGAGATGTTTTTAGGAATAACAACAAGTCGTATACGTGTTGCGTCACTCATGAGAATCGTCACGTGTGTGACGCAATGCCAGTTATGATCGGATCGCGAGTGGAATCCGACATCGTTTACCCTCGCCTCTTGACTCTCACCGATGAGAAATCCGTCAAGTTTGCATTCGGTTTGGACGGTGAGCGCACGCGTCTGTTTCGCGGAACGTATATCATAAACTCTCATTTGCGTTGTTCGTGGCGCACCGAGGTGTGTAACAACACGAACGCCTTTGTGATGCGCGGAAAACCATCTACACAACGATACATTCCAAATTCGGTCGTGATGTTCTATCCAGATGCCTCTAAAATGATGCAACTGTCGGTAGGATTAGATTCAAAGAAAATCACATGTCGTCGTGCTGACGCTTCTGAAGAAACAATTTCGCGAAACGAAGAATTGAAGCGAGTTTTCCGCATCGCCACCGACAAGTATTTTACAGAAAGCGAAGCCGACGAACTCTTGTGTTATGACGTAAATGTGTATACCTCTTTCACTGGTGAAATTCTGAAAACAAATATGCACATCGATTCACTAAAAAATAAATGTTTTAAAAGTTTTGTAGTTTTACTTTACAAATACATTACGAAAAATGGTTTTTTTTTTCAATCACGACGAAAGCACAATCCAGACGAATACGTGCGGAGGTTATCTTTTAGAATGGGGATTCAGTTTTAGAATTAGCATGTGTAACAACAATTTGGATTCACGTGAACAGAGACACTTTAACGTTTATCACAACGAAATTGAGACCAAATCTCAAGGCGGTGGCGGCTTCGGTAAAACTATGCGAAACAAGAGGAATGTACCCACGATTTTTAATTTAATCACGATATCCAATATTACAATGATACGTTTTATCGTATGTAGTTATAATACAACTATGAATAGAAACAGAAATCGTCAATTCTCTTCAGTTATGTATCCTGATGGAAAAGGTTTTATCGATGAGCAGTTTGTAGGTAAAAGCAATAAGATACCTAAAAAACTGTACTCGTGTGAAGGTGTTGTCGAGAGCAGGTGTAGAAACGAAGACGTTGTCCAGTTGCACAGACTGCTCTTGTTTTGGTATTACCTTCAAAAACAATCGTCACCATTGTCCTCAAAGGAAAAGGCGAAGGAGGGAAAACGCGTTTTTATCTTGAACGTACCTACTAACATTTTTTTAAAAGATGCAAAAGACGAGATCGATTTAACTTTGTTCCTCAAACGACATTGTCGAGGAGACGTACAGCTATACGGAATTGACAAGTGGGTTTTTTGCGTAACCATAACGGATGGCGTCTTGATGCGCTCTTTCGTTATTCCGTACACGCGCGTGAGCGTATTGTGCTCTCGTGTCGAACACGAGTATTGGTTGAAAGGCGCCGCCGCAGTCGATCAATACTTTACCGAAATTCGACCGCATTGTGAATTGGAAACTATTATTCGAGGACCAAACGCAGTAGAAGAGTTTTTACACACGTCCGTTTCAAAACGCAACATGGTCTTTGATCAAATTCTCAATACAGCGTCTAGCGTGCAGTTTAGTCGCCATAGTGAGTTTTTGGCAAGATTTTCTCAGGTATATGTAGACGGAAAGTCTGGGGACTGTGATGAGGCCGTTCGCAGCCTCCGAAGTGAAAGACATCCCCGTTTTTTTTCTTCGGATCCGGATCTAGACGGTTCATTTCTCTTACTACCCGCAACTTTTGATGATATTGCCGGAATGACGGAACAAGATGCGTATGCCATAGACGCCAATTCCGGAATTCGACAAAAAAACATTTTAAATGCGAATCGCACCGTAAAAATTCACAAAAAGGATAAAATTTTAGTAACGGATCCCAGACGAGCCATCATTACATCTAGAAATCCAAACGGCACGGTCACTGGCGTCTTTATATGGCTGGCTCTTATTTTCCATAGTTCCGATTTCACTGACATAGAGGAAGCGACAGTTCAGAGCAAATATTCAAAAATTTATGTTTACAACGATAAACGCATTACTTATTTTATTCTCGAAATTAAAGAAACTTGTTTTCTCGCTGGTGTGAACGCGAATCACAATCCGTTGATACAAACCAAAGTCTTTTGTGAGCGCACGCCGTTAGAATCGGAAATGAACTTTGAAATTACAATTGCTGTCACGGTGACTATTGATTCCCCCATTTACCCCGGCACCAAACTCTTTACACTTGCCGGGCAAAAAGGACTCGCGCGTCCGGTACGAGGTCTTAGCAACATGTTTCATTCCGTTTCCCCACATGGGCGATATGGATCGTCGTTTCGTCCCATCGTCTTAAACAATATCGCTACATTGTTGTCTAGAACACCTGTTCATGAAATTAGCAATTTTATCAATAATGAAGGAGATCCAAGAATCACGTCATTGTGTTCCAGAGATGGTATATTCATAGACGTAGCCGTGTGTCGGTATATGATTCTGCCCAATCAACCCGTTCCATTGCAAAATAAGAGTCAAAATCGCGTCGATTTTTTGACGCATGTCGCTTTGTTTTGCTCGGGGTGTTGGGAGACGTTTTATGGTCTAAACGAATGCTTAGACAATGAGTATACCGAGACATTATCCAAGCTAATGTTATCAGTCTTTCAAAAAACGCTAACGACAAAATCATACGACTGGTCTAATGTGTTTCTCAATTCAGAAACTATTACTTTACTCGAGAAAGCGTATGATAAATTCAAACAGCTTTCTCAATCAATTAAAATTATTCGAAAGAAAATTAAGAAGAATCAAAATGAAGAGGAAGAAAAGAAAGGAAAAAAAAGAACCGAAGTAAGAGGAGGTAGAAAGAGGAAGAGGGAATGAATATTTTAAATTGACTTCTTTATTGTTTGAATTTTAATGAATTTTCTTTTAAATTTTCAGATAATTGTCATATAGATACTAGAATAGGGAAGTTTATTTAAATCAATAAAAAAATTCCTGTATTTTTTTAATAAATACATTTTTCATTAAAAATACCCTATTAATTGTTTATTTACAATTCCTATAAATGAAAAAAAAACATAAATTTTCACTCTTACGAATGAATGCTTAACGAGATGATGTGCAATTTATAATCAATAAAAAATATTCCTGTAAATGAAAAAAAAACACCATTTTTAATAAATTTTCACTCTTATGTGATGTGATCTGATGTGCTATTTTTTGTTAGAAAAAATACAATTTTTTTATACACAAACAGCTTCTTCCAATTCCGTTTCTAATCGTATCACACATGATTCACTGTTAATCGGGGTAACGCTTCTCCTCCGGAAACTGTGAAAAGTGGGGGCGATGGTGGTGGTGGTAGAGTTCTCGATAAAGACGGCGATGGTGGGGATTTCTAACGGCGGTGATGGTGGGAACGCGTTTCTTTGATTGTGATTGGAGTAGAAATAAAGTTAGTAGGGGGGGAAGCGTCTCTCTCTTAGGGTATTGGAGTCCCAAATAAAGGTGGAAGTTTTCTATGATAAAGGCAATGGTAGTGGTGGAACGATAGAACATATAAATAATCGCGCGTTTGTAGCTTGCCAAGTAGTATCTTTCTACGGCTCATCAAGTGAGTCTCGTTTTACGCTTTTTAGGTGCAAGTGAATCACCACGTAAATTTCTTTCTACAATAATCGCCTCGCCAAGTGAGTTTCTTTTTATATACTGTCAAGGTGCAAAAATAATTGGCTCGCTAAGTAATTTTTTACACTGTTTAGGTGAAGTTGTTCTTTCTACGCTATTTAAGTGCAGCAAGTGATGGAACAAGTGATGGAACAAGTGATGGATCAAGTAATGGATCATGTGATGGATCAAGTAATAGATCAGGATCAAGTAATGGATCAAATGATAGATCAAGAATTTAATTTTACTATTCATTTAAATTTTTTAAATACTACAAAGGCATTACTAGCCTCACAATTTGATTCTACTATTCATGTAAATCTTTTTAATAATATAGAAGAATTATTGGCCTCAATAGTGGCATTAAATCTTTTTAATAATATAGAGGAATTACTAACCTCAATAGTGGCATTACTAGTCTCAATAGTATTTTCACTAATGTTATTGATAGTTATTATTATAATAATATTTTATAAATATATTACATATTGGAATGGAAAACAACCGGATAATAATTTGAAACTACCTAGTTATGAAAATTGTAATAATTGGAATCCTCCTGTATATGAAATGTGTAATGAAAAACAACCGATTAATAATTGGGAATCAAATGATAAGAAAAAACAACCACCTGTATATGAAAATTGGGAAACGGATAATAATTGGGAATCACATGATAATAAAAAACTATTGGATAATTGGGATTGAAATGACAAAAAAAATTGTGAAATGATAATGTATTGTGTAATTATGTGTAATTTCTAATATTTTTTCATAAATGTTGCATTTGCTGATGTATATTCATTTGCTTTTCTCTTTTGTATTACTATATGGTTTATATTTTATTATATTCAGCTTATTTATATTGACATACAACATTTGTATAAAGACAAATAATCAATAATAAATGGTTTATATTATATTTAGCTTGTATAATTAAAATAAATGGTTTATATTATATTCAGCTTATACAGTATTACAACATGTTTTGCTTTTCTCTTTTGTATTACTATATACATTGTAGACATCAATAATAAACAATTTATTAATAAATGGTTTTTTATTTTATTATATTCAGCTTATTTATATTGACATACAACATTTGTATAAAGACAAATATTCAATAATAAATGGTTTATAATATATTTAGCTTGTATATTGACATACAACATTTGTATAAAGACAAATATTCAATAATAAATGGTTTATAATATATTTAGCTTGTATATTGACATACAACATTTGTATAAAGACAAATATTCAATAATAAATGGTTTATAATATATTTAGCTTGTATATTGACATACAACATTTGTATAAAGACAAATATTAAAATAATAAATGGTTTATAATATATTCAGCTTATTTATATTAATGATGAAACAATAATAATTAACATCTCGAGACTCCATAGTTCCTTTATATCCAGCTGCGCTCAAATCTGTGAGAACGTAGTTACCTTCATATAGCTGCGCCTAATGAAGTAGACGGGTTGAGTTTTAGTTGCTTGTCCAGTTACGCTCAATTCTGCGAGAACGTAGTTTTTTACCTCCACCTAGCTACGGCCAAGTCTGTGAGAACGTAGTTACCTCACCCAACTGCGTCTAATGAAGTTCAGCTGCGCTAAATTCTGTAGACGGTTGCTTGTGCAGCTGCGCCTAATTATATGAGAACACGAATTGTATGGGATAACTAACATAACGTGACATCATCGTATATTGTTTTTCAAATTTCGAATATTTTTATATTGTAACATTAGTTGTTTTACATTATCGATTGCTGATCGTCTTGCGTTGACTCCAATTTTTATAAGATGATCCCAATTAATATTATTATTTTAATTTCGTATTTTATAAAATGATAAACGGGCAACTACTCCATCCTTCCCTGATACCGAATGACAATTTTTTTATAAACAAACAATCATCAGCGGCTTCAGGTGACAGCGTTTCTCGCGAAACCGGATTCGGTCTCGATGAAGTCGCCAGCGATGCACCGCCTAATATAACGCTTTGTGGGAGGTCAACTACACCAACGATTCGACATTCTCTTCGAACATGCCCTATTCGATATTTCGAGGATTATGTTCATGTGTCACGTAATACTATCGTAGATGTAACGTGCGGAGTAGACGCGGAGAATGGTTGTAGTCATATCGTCATCAATGCCCCCTATTCACGATTTGCAAATGGTCGAGAACTCGTGCAAGAAATACCTTCGTTCATTTCCGATTTTTACAATGTTGGAATACAGGAGTTGAGCGTTACCTACAACGTTCTAAGTTATAGTAACTACGACATGACATGTTCGCTTTCCACAACATTTTGCAACTCTATCTCCAGTTACATCCCTCTTCTCGCCTTCGTTCCAAATTACCCGGCCGAAATATGGAAGATTATGGAAGTTTTACATAACTTCATTCGAATGTTTTACAATAAATTTACAAAGTTTCCTTCTCGAGTTTTCCTATTGAACATGGTATGCGACTCCCCACACGAACACATTGATAGGGCCGTAGATGTCTTTGTGGGACAGCCTTGCGTATTCCAAGACGACGAGGAAGACGAAGACGCGCCGCCGTACTGTAAGTGGTTGCCAACGACACCGCTCGCTTTCAGCGATACGTTTGCGGGGGCGTGTTCGGCTCTACAGGACGTGTGGTGCAGACTGCTTGCGAACGTCATCACCACAGTTGTCGTTACGGACAAAACGACACCGCCTGACGATCGAGAATATATCACGCAAAAGCTACGTATTCACAAAGAAGAACTGACCAGATTTAAACATTTACCCACGATAGAATGCCCAAGCAACAGTCACTGTATAAAACGGTGTACCATGAACGATGTATGTGCATGTAGAATACAAAATTATAATAACCTCTGTAATAAGGCGAGATATATGTTGATGGCAATATTTAGAACGGATTGCGTCGGAGGTAAATCCGAAAACGACGACGTTGAAATTGTTTTGAGTCATGTAATTTCCTGTTTCCCCCTCCACGTGCTATCAATAGACGATCTCTGGTTATGGTATATATTGGTGGGTAATCTCATCCACACCAGAAAGAACTCTTGCAGCACTCTCCTAAACAAGTGGGAGTGCGGTAAAGGAAACCAACAGCGACAACGACGAACAAAAGCAAACGTTTCAGACTCTCTAAGAAAATTGGGAGACAGCATTAGAATATACTTGGGATATAAAAAAGTTGGACCGTACTCAACGAGACAGCCAATCTATCATTTAATAAACAATCATGGTGATGCAAACGAGAAGCAAAACGAAAATGCTTCAAGAGAAAAAATTAACAAAACAGTTAAAAGAAAAGCAAAAAGCGAAAATGCTTCGAGAAAACAAAGGAAGGAAACGTTTAGTAACATCTATGATAGTTAAACAATTAACGACAAAAGTAAAAAGAGAGGAGGAGAATCGTAAATTGTTATTGGAAAGGGCGATTGAGATGAAGAAGAAACGGTTTTCGCACATGCTTGTAAATTTAGATAACAAGAAAACAATTGATAACCATGTGGAAAAGGTGGTTCGTCTTGATTCGACGTTGAAATGTTTTACAACAAAGACCAATGTAGACGGTCTAATTGCTCATTCGTGGAAATACATGGGGGAACCCAAATCGCGAAGATATCGCGTCATGCAAAATAAAATGTCGATTGAACTACCACCGTATGTAAAGAAAACTATAAGCAACGCGATAGATTTTTTTTATGATGCCAATAACAAAAATAATAGAATATCAGTGTATGATATTTCATACAACAGTCGCCGAGATGTACAAATGATTATTGCACAATTAGCGACTATCGCGATGAGCGATTTGACGATAAATCAGGTTGCGATTGTAAATAAATCACATTTGGCTATGAATCAACTAAAAAAATGTTTGGAAATGGATTTCGTGAGGCGAGACTTTGACATGGTCGTCGTCCTTAACGATACTGTTCAATCTTTGTGTAGTGTTGATCCATATACGCGACATCCTCTAACGATGATTGTGGAGCATCAGCTTTACGAAATGTTAAAAAATATATCCAATGAACACTTTTTAGAAATATTAAAACAAGTGAGTGGTGTTAACAACAACATGATAATGAGTTGTTCGTTTTTTAAACACGATGGAGATAATACGATTTTAATAATTCTAGATAGTCTTTATAAAATGGATGATATTCTTTTACGCTTACTGGTTGCTTGGAAGACCGTAGAGCCGTTCAATCAATGGAAATTAATGGTTTTAGTAACACATCCTTCCAAAACAAATAACGATGACGGTAAAGTAGTTCACATGTGTAATAAATTAAAAATTCCTTATGAATGTTCTATTAGCCCTCCTCTTTTGATGAGCATTCCAATAAAACAAGTATCTGCTGATATTTTCACATTGAATAAAGATGTTTTGTTTTGCGCATCTGATGTAGTGTCGTATATTCGATTTACAGATTATTATTGTTCGAAATTTGTAAAAGAAGGAGATGATGTAATTTCCAGTAATGATAAATTGATTTGCGATCCAATTGTCGTTGGATTGGAATACATTGTAACGCACAGTTTAATACATCTCGATCTATTTTGCGGGGATCACGTAAAAGTCGAGGCATTTGATAAAAACTGCGACGGACACATCATTTCTGTTGTCGTAAAACGCATTAGCGATAACAATGTTTTTCATGTGCCAGCCATCCAAGTAAATTGGTTGTCTAACAAATTATCTTATAGACAACACAATTGTTTCCAAAATATGCGCAAAAAATCTTCCAATGTTACGTTTAGCGGCAAGGTGGGTAACCGTTTAGTGAAGTATGAAAAGTTTATTGGAGCAGCAAAATCGATACTATTGTATACCGCTGGTGTTGAATTGTATTTATTCGGAAAGTGGAGAGTATGATATTAATAATGAAGGTAAAAACGTCGTTCTATTGTTTAAAAGGTCTAACAAAAAATATAAACTACTACAAAAGAAAATTGCCAACTTCAATTGTAAATCTGTTACAATAACACAAGATAACTTTATGGGATCTATAATATGTACTAACGATACTAGTTTCACGGTTTCAGCGCGTAATGAAGGAGAGACCTCTGGAATCTAGAAGCATATCAAGATATCAAAAAAATTCAGACAAAATGGAATGTACACATGCTCCACAAAACTACGAAAATACAGTTGAATGGTTTTATTAAATGCAGTTGAATGGTTTTATTAAATGATGTTTCCCCCTCTTTCTTCCCTCTGTTTACACCCTCCTGTATATAGACTGTGACGACAGTATATATATAATTGTCTTATACTGAGACAAATCATTAACTGTTGAAACTACGACGCAATAACAACGCAACGACGCAGCAACTGTGGTGATTTAAAGAAACTGGTGGAAAATGAATAACATTATATTTATAGTAGGAAAACCAGGTTGTGGAAAAACAACTCAATGTAAAATCATTGCAGAAACGAAGAAAATAATACACCATATTGCCATTGGTAATTTACTACGCACAGCAAAAAACAAAGAAATACAAAAATGTATTTTAGAAGGTAATAAAGTACCAGATGAAATTACTTATGATTTAATTAAAAAAGAAATTCTCGAAATTATCTCCACGGACAAAAAACAGTCACGAATATTTTTATTTGATGGTTTCCCATTGGACCAAGAACAATTTGAGTATTGGAATGTATATTCTAAAGAAATTGCTCCATTTCATTATCGAGCTCTCTTTGTATTGGATTGTCCTACGGAACTTTGTAAAAAACGTATTCTTGGCCGAAGTAAGGAGCGGCGGATAGATGATGGTGAGGAAATTTTAAACAAACGTTTAAATAGATACGACGATAACATTAAATGTATTGAACAAATTTGCAGTGAATATAATATGAATGTGTATTATATTAATGCTAAAAATTCATATCTCGATGTAAACAAGCAACTTAAAACACATTTATATGAAGAGTTCTACTATTGAGTATATTTTGAACAAATTTGTAGTGAATATAATATGAATGTGTATTTAGTATTGAGAATCATGTGTTTTTTTTAAAAAAAATATACTGAAATTTGAAATTTAAAATATATGTTTTTTTAATATTTCATATTTCCTAGTATTTTTAATATTCCATAATTCCTTTCATATTTCCTACCATTTTCTAGTATTTTTAATATTCCATATTTTCTACCATTTCCTAGCGTAATATTTTTTTTTTAAAAAAAGGTCCTACCATTCCCTAAAAGATTAAAATCCTATGCTAGCCCTTTGTGATCGTGTCGTTGGTAACATAAACGTCCTACAGGTCGGAGGGCATCTGGGTTTCCAGCTCGGACGTTGGTCGAAGAAGGCAGGTCCTACAGATCGGACAGCATCTTCCCTGATCCAGTCGAAGGGCATTTCAGAGATTTCACGTTAATTTTTTTTAGGTGCTTGGAGTCATTATCGTTTCGTTAGAGCTGGAGGTTTTCTTAGCAATAAATACCATTAGTATAACCAGGCTCTTTGGGATGAAAATAGAACACTCCATAATGATCTCAGAGATGCCTTCCGAGTGTAAGGGGTTATTTTAAAAATACAAGATGAAACTCTACTCAAGAATCACTTTCGAGTTTTATAAAATGCATATATTTATTATACATAAATGCTTTCTGTAACCAGAGGTTCTACAATTTTAGCCAGAATTAATCTGATTTAAATAAAAATATTGAATTACATATAATTTATTACAAGATTAGATTGTATAATATGTAGTCTACAATTTTAGCCAGAATTAATCTGATTTAAATAAAAATATTGAATTACATATAATTTATTACAAGATTAGATTGTATAATATGTAGTCTACAATTTTAGACAGAATTAATCTAATTTAAATAAAAATATTGAATTACATATAATTTATTACAAGATTAGATTGTATAATATATAGTCTACAATTTTAGCCAGAATTAATCTAATTCTCGACATCTTCGTGCGTTGTACACCATCCAAATAATGTTTTTCTTGCAATCCATACAATGTTCCCTCAACGGTGTGGGTCTTCCGTCGTCGTGTGTATGCTGTATACAAGGCTGATTGCGATAAATTACACATTGAGAACAATCTTTTCTTGACGGAGGCGTGTCAATATTCCAGTGTAGTGTACAGGGTTCACGAAAATATATACAAAATTCACAATCACGTTTCCTAGGAGGAAGTCCTCCGTTATCACATTGTGTACGAAATTTGGGTCTAATATGTTCCTTACATAATGTGAGGTCTTGAATACAATCAAGTTTTTGAATGTTTTCCGGTAGTCTATCGTAAACGCGGTGGACGTCTCGCGATACGAAATGACACAAAACCTCAACGGGTAGATGTGCGAGCGTTTTTGAGTCGAGCACAGATAAGGCAAATTTTGCTTCGCGTAACTTTTTAAGGGCGCAATTGACGTTTTCGAGCACCTCACATCTGATACACTGTTCATCTGTGGTAGTACCGTGAGAACATAGAGCAGTAATTTCCATATTCACTTTATTGTCACTTGAATAATCGAGAACCTTTATGAGAACTACCGCGTATCTTTGGAATATGTAAGAATTTATATATCTTTGGTGAATAAAGAAGGGGTTAGGCTCCCCTCTTTGGCGATATATAAAGGAGAAGGGGTCGGGCTCCCACTTAAAATACTCTCAATAATTCCCCTTTGAAAAAGTGATTCCCCAATATGTCCCTTTGAAAAGTGACTTGGAATATATAAAACCTGATTCGGAGTATAAAAAACCCGAAAGGAGAAGAGGTCAGGCTCCCATCTTTGACGATATATAAAGAAAGAGTCACGTTTGCACGTAAAATACTCTCAATAATTCCATTGAATACGCCCCTTTGAAAAAGTGACTCGGAATATATAACACCCGATTCGGAGTATATAAAACCCGTCTCAAAGTATTATAGAGCACAATAGGCTCAAAATGGAAGAAGACACAACTGCTCACGGCAATGCCCTGAACATGCTTAACACCAAATTGCATACGGTACTTTCTTCGGAAATGGAAACGGTGCGTTCTCCGTCAGTCTATCGATCACCACCGGGTTTAGTTAATCAACCAATGAGTTCAGGACTATTGATGAGTTCAGTCTATGATCTACTAATAACTTTGATACATAATACCAACCAAATGGAGATTAACTATCGTTATCGAGAGCAAAATGATGACAATGAAACGGAAAGACCGAGTAAAATGGATCCAGGCAATGATGAGACGGAAAGACGGAGTAAAATGGATCCAGGAAATGATGAAACGGAAAGACGGAGTAAAATGGATCCAGGAAATGCTGAAACGGAAAGACGGAGCAGAATGGATCCAGGAAATGATGAAACGGAAAGACGGAGTAAAATGGATCCAGGAAATGCTGAAACGGAAAGACGGAGTAAAATGGATCCAGGAAATGATGAAACGGAAAGACGGAGCAGAATGGATCCAGGAAATGATGAAACGGAAAGAAATGCTGAAACGGAAAGACGGAGTAAAATGGATCCAGGAAATGATGAAACGGAAAGACGGAATAGAATGGATCCAGGAAATGATGAAACGGAAAGACGGAGTAGAATGGATCCAGGAAATGATGAAACGGAAAGACGGAGTAGAATGGATCCAGGAAATGATGAAACGGAAAGACGGAGTAGAATGGATCCAGGAAATGATGAAACGGAAAGACGAAGGAATTTAGTCTATAATATACTGATAGATATGATGAATGTTTGCAAAAAAATGGAAGCATTACTATCATGATCGAGAAGATAAAACAAAAAGACAAAGACAGAAAAGACGAAGACATGATGACTTCAATCTATCAAGTACAGATGAATATAATATGTTTGTGTAACCAAATGGAAGAGAATTATCGTAGTCGAGAACATCCCTTTCGAGATCAACAAGTCTTCATAATGAAACCAATCTATCAACTATTGATAAATATAATAAATTATATCAGTAGTATGGAGATGAATTATCAAGAACAAAGTAAAGAAGATGAAATAATAAGATGTATGGAAAGATGGATACGTATGGGTCCATATTATCAACTATTGCTATATATGATAAAATTTAACACCCGTGTAGAGGCGAATAATCTAGAAAAATGTAGACGGTGGAAACAGATGGGTCCATATTATCAACTACTGATCAGAACAATAAGTCTTATAAACAATATCAATGGAAATGAAGAAAATGAGGTAAATGAAGAAAATAATGATAAATAAGTTTTTGTTTTTATCCAGTATTTTAATAAAGTTTCTACCATTACCATTAATTTTTTTTACCTGATCATTTTTTTACCTGATTTCTGTGTTATATTTTTTTTTTGTTCTCAACTATCATTACCATTGAATTTCATAATTTTTGTTATTTGTTCTCAACTATCATTACCATTCATTCTTTCCTATCTGATCATTATTTCTGTGTATTATAAGAATAAAGAGTCTTTAGTTTAAAAAAATATCGTTATCACATCATTGATCCAACAAAGAAACCCTTTTTAACAATTTATCCCTATCCCCCCAATTGCTTTTATCTCTACCCCCCCCCCTCCACTGTTCCATGATTCGGAATGTATAAAATCTGTTTCAAAGTATCATAGAGCAGCGTATTCGGCTCGAGAATGGAGGATAACGCAACTGTTCGCGGTAATGCCGCGAGCATTCCTTATACTGAAGTACACATGACCGGTGAGTGTAATATCTGCTTTAAAAACGAAGAAGACCCACCGACGTTGATGACACGTACGATATGTAACCATTTATTTTGCTCGACATGCTTACAAGTTTGGTTACAGTGTACAGATACGTGTGCTGTGTGTCGCTATAAACTACCTGCATTCGTACATAGAGAAGAACAAAATGGTATAGAAGAAGGAAATGGAGGAGACAGTATTGAAGAAGGAAATGGACGAGACAATGAAGAAGAAGGAAATGGACGAGACAATGGACGAGACAATGAAGAAGAAGGAAATGGACGAGAAAATGAAGAAGGAAATGAAGAAGAAGGAAATGGACGAGACAATGAAGAAGGAAATGGACGAGACAATGAAGAAGAAGGAAATGGACGAGACAATGAAGAAGGAAATGGACGAGACAATGAAGAAGGAAATGGACGAGACAATGAAGAAGGAAATGGACGAGACAATGAAGAAGAAGGAAATGGACGAGACAATGAAGAAGGAAATGGACGAGACAATGAAGAAGGAAATGGACGAGAAAATGAAGAAGGAAATGGATTTCTATTAATAATAGAACGAGACCCAAGTGAAGACCGTGACATATTTCTAGAAAAAGTATTCGAATTATTTACAGGTTTACTTGATGTTACATACAATATGTAACCATTTCGCTTACAGTTAAAACGCAAAGATACATGTCACAGACAATCGTAAAAACCAAATGTTGTAGAAGAAGAAAAGACAGACAGATTTCTAGAATTATTCCCCTTATTTATGGGTTTATCCAATACTGAAGTAATTTTTTTTAAAAAAAGAAATCAATTTGTCAATTATATAATAAAATATCAATTTGTTTGTTATATAATAAAATATCAATTTAATTGAAGAAATTTTTGTTTTTTTATTTCTGAAGGATGTTTTGGAGATGAGAGATTCGAATTTTATTTACAACATTTATTTTTCCATTTTATAATATAGGTTACTTTATCCAACATCATTTTATCCAACATAAAATTCACTTTACAAATTCTTCTAAATCATGTTGTCTATTGATGTGGTCTAACAATGATCTACCACCTGGATGTTTACGACGACCTGTAATTTCTGTCTTTCTTCTAGAGATTGCACTCGGTTGAACAGCAATTATAGTTCCTTTTCTTTTTTAGAAAAGAGATTGGAAGAAAAAGCACTACAACACATTCTCCTTCGTTTTTCATCACATCATTGATCCTATAAAGAAACTCTTTTTAACAATTTATCCCTACCCCCCCCCAATTGCTTTTATCTCTACCCCCCCCCCCTCCACTGTTCCATGAATCGGAATGTATAAAATCTGTTTCAAAGTATCATAGAGCAGCGTATTCGGCTCGAGAATGGAGGATAACGCAACTGTTCGCGGTAATGCCGCGAGCATTCCTTATACTGAAGTACACATGACCGGTGAGTGTAATATCTGCTTTAAAAACGAAGAAGACCCACCGACGTTGATGACACGTACGATATGTAACCATTTATTTTGCTCGACATGTTTACAAGTTTGGTTACAGCGTACAGATACGTGTGCTGTGTGTCGCTATAAACTACCTGCATTCGTACGAAACAATGAAGAAGAAAGTGACGAAGAAAGTGACGAAGAAAGTGACGAAGAAAGTGACGAAGAAGAAAGTGACGAAGGAAATGGAGGATTTCTAGATTCATACCTACGTGAAGGACGTGGACATATTTCTAGAATCATACCTACGTGAAGAACGTGATAGATTTCTAGAAATATCATCGTGGATGGCACATGCGTGACATATTTTTAGAAATATCAACGTGGATGGCGCATACAATATATAACCATTTCGCTTACAGTTAAAACGCAAAGAGAAGAAGGAAAGACAGACATATCTAGTAATTTTTTTTTAAAAAAAAAATCAATTTATCAATTATATAATAAAATATTTTTTATCAATTTTGTTTGTTATGTTATATCAATTATATAATAAAATAATTTAAATTGAAGATCAATTTTGTTTTTTTATTTCTGAAGGATGTTTTGGAGATGAAAGATTCAAATTTTATTTACAACATTTATTTTTCCATTTTATAATATAGGTTACAACAATTTACATTCACTTTCATGAGCAATGGAGATGAAAGATTCAAATTTTATTTACAACATTTTATTTTTCCATTTTATAATATAGGTTACAACAATTTACATTCACTTTCATGAGCAATGAATTTTTTCTATCATTTTATCCAACATAAATTTACTATTCTAAATCATGTGGTCTAACAATGAATTTTATTTACAAAGGTTACAATAATTTACATAATAAACAATTTACAAAATTTATTAAAATTATTTTTTTTTTATTTTTTTATATGACCTCCTCCCAGACGAATGTTTCTCTTGACACATTCTTCTAAATCATGTGGAGCTGGTTGCCTATTGATGTGGCCTAACAATGGTCTACCACCTGGGTGTTTACGACGACCTGCTATTTCCGTCTTTCGTCTAGAGATTGCACTCGGTTGAACAGCAATTATCGTTCCTTTTCTTTTTTTAGAAAAGGCATATTTTCCAAACATCATTAGATTGGAAGAAAAAGCACTACACGTTTTTATCATATCAAGTTGGCATTCCATACTCCGTAGACTCGGTAACACCACATCTGGTGAAATGTTAAGAAAATGTAACATTTTTTCAGCTATTCGTTTTATAACACATTCTCCTTCGTTTTTCATCGTTTCCAACTGCAATAAAGTACTTTCAGTGGACGTGCCGGCAATATCATTACAAGTTGTGTTGTCTTCTTGTGACAACGGGGATGATATGTAACTGTGAAGCGGTATCAGCCATTCCGAATGAGACATAATCCCCGTGGCTAAGCGATAGTAAACGTGTTGTCGGGTGGTTCTACTACCATTACCTCCACCACCGCCCTTTTTACACTGGACCCAAAACTGATGTTTACAAAAGGCTCCTGTAGCACCGACGGCACACGTACAGGTATCGTTGTAAACGTTGACTGTGTACGTGTTTCCCGTGTCTCCCTGCACGAGATACTCGCCGCTGCTGTCTCGACAAGACGAAATTTGCGTCTGTAGACATTTCAAAGAGGGTCGCCTGTACGCGCGTTGTCTTCCTCCTCTCTTCACATTCCTCCTCCCATGAGCGGCATCCAAAAACTTCTGTACATAATACTTGTCTAATCGGGCGAGTATAAAATAGACGAGTTGCACGATGTTGAACGCCTTTATCCTCTCCAAAATTTTGTCCTTTAAAGTTCGAATGGATGCCTCTAAAAAATTGTTTGTATGGATTCCACGTACTAGAGCGTGTGTTTCGTTTCTGTGATACAAAGCCCATTCATGATTTCTCTTCCACAGTTCGTTCATATAATTAAGAAAAATTGGATATCGACGAGCGATTTTATTACGTTTCAACAAGCAAAAGAGTTTATTGCACTCCATTTTCGATGAACTGTATAAGACATTTTTAAAGAGTTTATACAACGTTTGTCTGTGATCCTTTAAGATGCCATGGTCGTTTAACATGAGCCACCGCCACACAAAATGCAACACATGAAAAATACACAAAAATTGTACGGTAGATGGCCATACGACTTTCAGAGCATGTTTTTCTCCTCTACTATCGTCCGTAATAAAGTTTTGCGGACCCGTGTGCGGACCTCTACCGTAAAAACAAGAGTTTCCCATCAACGTCTTTAGCATTTCAAAACCGGCTATTATAATGGGAAGAGATTCGGAAGATGTAATCACAATGCCCAGTGGTACACCTCCCATTTCCGTATGTGTCATAAACTGAAACACTCTGTGACCTTCTCGGTCAAGATTACCCGTCGAATCTACAAATACTAATTCACCTGCTTCTCGTAATAGAGAATGCGCCCTTCTCATAAAGGGTGTACAAATCGCCACGAGCAAATAATTTTTGCCTTGCGTCATTTCTATACATTTTTCCTCGCCCTCACGGTTAAAATCTGCAATAATTTTTTTGCTCAAAAATTGTATAGAGTCTGCATACGTTGCCGGACCATACTGCCTATTGAATTCCTTCATAAATAGTCTATAACAAAATTGGTAATCCGGACAATAATAACGATCTGCAAGTAATTTATCAAACATTTCCGGATTCTCTTCCTCCAGCGATCGCTTGACGCGTGTCAGAGCCGATACTGGCGAATAGCCCTTGTCATATAGAAATTTGAGTCTCTCCTTGGTCTCATCCGATACCGGGCGAAAACGAAGTACGTCGGCGTAATTACCTACTGGATGGTTATGAGTATAGTTCAAATCTATTACACAAGGCATTTCTGGATCCGGTTTATTTTTCAATGATTTTCCTTGCCATCGTTTGTGGACTGCTCTGATAGTTACAGTCATTTTAGACGGACAATTTGTATTTTTCACATTCGGTTGTGTTTCTGAATTAACCTTTTTTGATCTTGTATTATGATGACATTTATAATAACATTTCCAAATAACGAGTGTTTTTGTAGTTTGACGAGTCGTTTGAACTGTGTAGGTCGTTTTCGTATGTTCTTGAAAACATTTTAGCCATGTTTTTGCTTCTTCTTTTGTTTTCACGTTGAGCGTGAACTTAAGACGTAAGTTTTGATTTTCTTTTTCTACTTCTAGTATCTGGTATTTATACACATCGTTGTTCTTCGGTAAGATGTTCTAAAACAAACGAAAAAAATTCTATAAAAACATGACAGGTTTGAGTCACAAACGTCAAGATTATTTTTATATATACCTCTAAATCAATATCCTGTTCAATAGATGTAATTTGTGATAAATTAATAGAAGAAGAATTTTCCTGTAAATAAATTTATTATTAAAAAAATTATTATAAACTGAAGTATTAATATTTCATTAAAAAAATAGATATACTAACGATACTTTCGCTGTTATTAGATACACCAGCATCATTGTTGGCCATGGTATTATTCTATAAAAACATCAAAAGTATTAAAAAATAAGCTCTAAAAATCAACTAATATTTGAATTAAAAAACCAGAAACTGAATAAAATACTTACTTGTATAAAAAAAAATATTTTTCTCTTCACTCACGTTTCTTCTCAAAATTCACTATAAAACAATCTCACTACGAATGCTCACTTCTCCGCTCACTTTTCCGCTCACTTCTCTGCTCGAAACTCACTATGAAAATATCCCACTTCTCCGCTCACTTCTCCGCTCGAAACTCACTATGAAACAATCCCACTACGAATGCTCACTTCTCCGCTCACTTTTCCGCTCACATCTCCGCTCGAAACTCACTATGAAACAATCCCACTTCTCCGCTCACTTCTCCGCTCGAAACTCACTATGAAACAATCCCACTTCTCCGCTCACTTCTTCGCTCGAAACTCACTATGAAACAATCCCACTACGAATGCTCACTTCTCCAATGTCATCACGAAATGAACATTGATTGGATAGACTAATCAACCAATCAGATTACGTTATGTCATGACTAACCAATCAGGTAATTTTCTAGAGTAATATACCTACCTGGGATATAACGAATAATCTCATTGGTTAGAAAAAAAATTATATATGCTTTAGCTGTTTGTTAAAAAAATTTTCGCGTCCGGGATTTGGGGAAAAACCTTCTCTACTTGTAGATGTTGCCGTGCCTAGCGATCAAAACCAAGGAGGCAAAGAAACGTCTTAAATAGAAGAGTTTGGAAATCGAGATCAGCCGAATGTGGGGCGTAGCGACCTCCTCCTTAGGTAGCTGGTTGCAACCTGGAGTAGATTTTGTTTTCAGCCGACTCATAACATCTTCAGTCGTGATGTAGTGGAATAATAATAATAATAATGATAATAATAATAATAAAACAAAGGGTATCTGTGTTTCCAAACAAATTCTTTGCGAATTTGTAGAGGCATTTTTCAGGAAGTTAGCTTAAGCCCGCTCTGGTTTTGCCCATCATTGAACCTTTTGAGTAGGATGCTGAATGCCTGTGGCTCTGAATATGCTTTGATGAACCTCAAGAAGATCATTTCTCACCAATTATACATGGATGATCTCAAGCTCTATGCTAAAGGACAAGAACAACTTCGCAGCATGCTGACACTTGTTGAACGATTCAGCAGCTCTGTTTGTATGGATCTTGGTTTGGAGAAGTGTGCTGTTGTACACGTGATGAAAGGTCGCGTCCAGAATAGAGAAAATGAACCTCATTTGATGAAAGATTTGAGAATTCAAGAACTCATCAATGGAAATGAATGTATCTGGATCTCCAGCAGCTCTTAGAAACTGCAGATGAAAAATTAGAAAACAAGTGGAAAGAAAGGTTCTCTCTCGTGTTGCAAAAATCTGCAAGTCCTGTATTAATTCGAGAAACAAATTTACAGGAATTAACACCTGGGCTCTTTCAGCAGCATCACATACATTTGGAGTTGTCAAATCGTCTGAGACATCTTTACAAGCTTTCGATACCAAAGTCAGAACACTTTTATCAAAATATCGGATGCATCATCCGCGAAGTTGCACCGAAAGGTTGAATGGCCAGCGAGGAAAACAGCTCACACATTATTTTATCAACAACGAATCTATGGCAGCCACCTGTGCACAAGATCACGGCTGTACACCTCGGAAGCTGCTCCAAGAAAACCACAATCCAAGTTTTCCGAAATCCGAGGACCGAATAGAGCAGTGGAAATCAAAGGAACTCCATGGCAGGTTTGCTACAGCGCTTCAAAGAAACTCCATTGATATGAAGAGATCGACTGTATGGTTGAAAATCGCTAGGCGTTTTGGCAAGACGGAAGGATTTGTGCTGGCCATTCAAGATCAGGTAATAAATACTAATAACTACTGGCGATATATCATGAAAGAGAACATCAGTGACATATGTCGCCTGTGTAAGAAGGCCACCGAATCTATTCAACACATCTTTAGGGAATGCTCTCAGTTGGCACAAACAGATTATTTACAAAGCCACAATAATGTAGCCAAAATAATCCAGCAAGCTCTTGCCAAAAAATCGGATTTGATAAAGGAAAGCTTACCTTATTACAAATATCTACCGGAGCAAGTTTTGTCTAATGAGAGAACAACAATCTTGTGGGATACTGTCATTGTTACAGATAAAACAATGGAAGCAAATAAGCCTGATATTTTCATGTTCGACAAAACTACTTGCAGGGCAATAATAATTGATATCTCTGTACCATTAGATTATAATCTGTCAACAATTGCAAAAAAGAAAAGCAAATACCAGCCACTCTGAATTGAACTGAAAAACTTATACAGACTAATAGAGGTAGATATTGTGCCCGTAGTTATTTAATCTAATGGGCTTGTTGCTGAAGGTAGGAGGATTGTGACAGGGAAACTCCATATAAATGAGTGGCACTTCAGAACCATGCAGAAAGCCGCGCTGCTGGCAAGCACCAATATTGTGCGTAAGGTTCTCTCTCTTAGTCTTTGAAGCGGAACTTGAGTGCAGTGGAGCAAGAACTTTTCACCATCTGTCTCGCCATATGTGTTGACGTTCTGTCCTTGAGTTATACCTGGAAACTCCGGACGATCGTGAAATTTTAAATAATTAAATTGATAATAATAATAATAATAATAATAATAATAATAATAATGTTTGTTCTTTATGGTGCGAAAGTGAAGTGACACTATTCGAGAGTTCATTGAATCATATACAAACCAAATATCAGTCCAATTTTAACTAGTGGTGCTAAAACAGCACGTGTTTCCTCGCTCGTATTTTCACACAAAATTACCAGAGAATTACTCAAATTTTCGGAGAGTTGTACACGACCTTACTTCAAAAGCTATCTTTAAGGAACAGATTTCGTTACGGGAGAAATCTTTATCGGTAATATTTTAGTTGTAGGGAGATTCCGAAAAACTTGAACTTTTGCAGTTTTTGAAAAAAATAATTTTCAACAAACATGAGACTTGTGCCGTTCTCTTAAACGTCCTTCACACTATCCAAAAAAGTCTAGTGGAAATTTTAAAGCATATACTTTCTCGCATTGTTTCTAAATTCTAGGCAATATTATATTACTATATAAACCAGTAAAAGTGTTTTAAACAAGCAAATTCTTTTTTGCTCCGAATTCAGATCCTCGGATTTAACTTGCTGACTGTCATACCACTACGCTATACAAGCTCCGTATGTTTCGAACTAGGGTAGAAAAACAAAAAGGTAAATACTCGATGCATGAAAAAAATCTCAATAATCAAAATATCCGTTAGAAACTCCCAGTCCGTTCACATCGATCGAAATTTCAATTTTGGAGAAAATCGGCTGAATGGTTTAGGTGCTACAGCTGTCCACAGACGGACTAATGGCTCTTAGGATGATAGGTTGATTAATTGATTGTGTTTCCGGGCATGTCAACTGCCAAGGTCACTAGTCCCGTAAGTGTAGTACATGATTTTGCTCGGGAGGTAGCGGTGGTTTTCGAATGGCTACCGGCTCCGACCTACCATCGACTAGCGGGGTTTTCGCCAACCAGAGGGGCATCGCTACAGCCGAGACAATCTCTAATTTTCCGACCGGTCCCCCGGCATGTGTGATAGTGTAGTGCTTGTGTGTATGTGTGTTTGTAAGAAAAGGGTTGAATGCGACAAGCAATGGAAAGGAAGGTCGCGCGCGGTCCATGGCCCGTTTCGTAGGCTTCTGCCCCGGCATTCAACTGGTGTTGATCAGACAACCACAGAAAGATATCGATCAAACTAGCCGACCACTAGAATTATCCTCCACACAGCGACAGAACTTGACCTAGCAATCTGGCTAATGACGAAAATATTGCCATCAGCAGGACACGAACCTAGGATCTCCCAGTCAGCGGCACTACAATGACATTACTTGATGCCCTGAGTCCCCCTTCGGTCAATTGTTAAGGATATCTAACACGGTCCCATCGGTTGTATATATATTGCAGACCTGATCCCGAGGGCATTCTGTACTTAGGAGCCGACCGTCTGTCCGCGACAGCGCCGAAAGTGCAAGTAGTGGGGAGTAGGAAGCTTTGGGGTGAGGGAAGAAGTCTGACGTAGCACGACACGGCGCGTAAATTCAATGCCTGGGCGTCTAATGCAATGATCCATGTGTCAAACTTAATTCCCACTAGCTTAAATGAACAATGTCTAGTATTTCAAGTTACAAGGGCAATAATTTACTGTTTACGTTCTGTGAATTGCTGCATATCCACCTTTGTATCCATCACTGTTTCTATTTCCTTTTTTAATAAAAAAATAACATGCTTGTTGTGACTCTTAAGCAATATTTTAAAGCAGTAGCATTTTTAAAAACTTTATTATTTATTTCCAACTAGCAAAACATTACAATTTAAAAATTGATTGTTCGATAGGAATGTTATAATCTCCATACCGTAACAAAATGAAGAACATTATAAGAATAATCTCTCGCATCAAGATTGACATAAAAGTAAAATATGTGGCAATGCCAAGTCGGTAATGTTTAATAGCACACATATTTGTGGCCATTTCCCCCCCTTATGAAACTGAATAAAAGAGATGAACGAACAAACCTCTGTGTCGATATGCTATGGACAATCTTGTGATTATCATGGGTCTTGTTAAATAGAATGCAAAGGGCTTAATATTTTAAGCTTACGATACGTTAAGTAAACGTTAAAAATACGATAAGTTTACGATGTCGTAAACGATGATTAAATAGTGTTCGTTGGTTGATTTTAGAAATATAGAACGCACTCTCTTCAGAAATTAGAGCAGAAAATAATCATGATTTTTTTCAAGAATAAACTAGTGGTGCTACAGAATGGCACAGACTTTCCGGTATTAGTTTTCTATTCCATTTGGTCTCGGCTAGCTATTCAGACTTGCCACATATTCTTGCCAGCTTCCATCTATTGCCGCCCAAAGTATATTTTTTACCTTTGTTTGTTTAGAATAGGGTATTTTACTGTATTTTTACAAGAAATTTAAAGTAAAAATTTGGAGCTACTTTTGAGAAAATGTTGAAAATGTCCGGGGGCTTCATGAAAAGTAGCCCCAAATTTTATAGACTATTTTTCAAAATATCAAAGCTTCAATTGGAGTCAGATCGACAGGGGTTTCTTCAATTTGAAAAAAACATCCAATGAATGATTTATGTCCTAGTGGTGTTCACAGACGGACGGACGGACGGACGGACAGATAGACGGACGTTTTGCTTTCAATCGGTTATTCGGTATCAAGAAGTCACAAAACAGGGATTCTGGCTACACCACGAATTAGAGGATCTTTTTCTTAATTTAGCAACTGGTTTTATCCACTTTTTCGTTATCAGGGCCCGGCAATTAACTTTTTTCTGCCGAAAATTCACCGTTTTTTGGCGCAGCATTACACAACTTTCCCTGTACTAGGTATATTACTCCGTATATACGTATGTATACGGGATAGTAAAAAATATGTTTTGGCTTTGATAGAACCGTCTTATTCAATTAAACAATATTCATGAAAAAATAGTTTATTGCTGTCATCATCATACAAATCAATTCAGTATCGTAATTTTGTGTGTAGCAAACCATTAAAGGCTCCCCCCCGATAAGATGGTAAAAAGTTCCCCTCAACCAAATTACATATGAGTGGTTAAACTATACTTCTAACATAAAAATAATATTTTTGAAAGGTTTCTTAGCCTCCGTCCTACCACCCACATACAGCCAAAAACGTGTTTTTTTAATTTCAATTTTTTTCGACAACTTAACACTATTTTATCAGACTGAAAAAAATATGATAAATAAGAACACAACTTGGACTATCAGAAAAATATTTTTCAATATTTTCTCAGGCCCAAATTCGAACACAAAAAAAATATTTTCGAAAAAAAATATCAAGAAATATTTTTTATTGTGTCTTAGAAGCCTGGAACAGGCTCGAAAAAATGTCAAAGGTTCCTCTTCACACACAAATTGTTGTGTATTTTTTTCAGATTTTTCCGATTACTGGGCTGCAGGTAAAAAAATAAAAACCATTTTCCCGCCTTTAAAGCACCTGGACTTTCAATATACTTTGAAACTGACTGCAACGGTTCTCTGCATTTATTTTAGTGTTTATTATACATTTGTATACATTGCTGTATCACCCAATAAAGTTTTGATTTTGGAATATACTTACGAAGTATCATTTTTAAAGCTTTCTAATCATTTGTATGAGAATATCATACGCTAAGGAAAGATAATAGTGTTTGGCAGTTTATTAAATAATAATTCCGTCATATTTGAGGGATAATTGGGGGACATGTGGAAAAATGAAGGGGAAGAGGTTAAACCCAGATTTACAAGAACTGTTTTACTTGTCTTAGAACACAGACACTGGCACGAAAATAATCTTCAAACTTCATCTCAGAATGCTTGTGAATTTTTTTCATATTTTTTTAATAGCTGGGTCATAGTTTTTAAAAAAACTAAGACATTTGTAGTCAACCACTTGGCAGTTCGGCAGTTGCCGCGTCCTAAGCACGTGCGACCTTGCTTGAGGAGGAAGGCCACAGAATAGCAGCTAAAACGTTGACAACTGAGCCCAGAACGCGGCGCCTCCCGGACAGATAAATAGTAACGCATTGGTTGCGGAAGCCTGTGGTTTCACGTCTGTAGATGTTTCAGACTAGAGAAAAAGTTGTCTTTTCCTTTACCTAAGTATTTGTTCTTGTATACGTATAAATGTGGAGACACTCTTACAATGTGTACACGTGCGAAAACTCTGCACTTTGTAAATAATAATTGTACGAAAATTGAAAATTGATTTAATGTAGCACCCAACTGCAAACGCTCATACCCCGAAAAGTAGTTTACGGCATTATAGACCCGGTACTGTGCGAGAGAATTCATTCCAATATTGCTGAGCGTTGAGATAAAAATTCGCAGAAAATAAAATAGTCCCGTTAATTTTATCGTGAAAGATAATTTCAGTATTTTCCTTCAATTTAATTTTACATTGATATTGGCTTCTCTTTTCTGTCCATCTGTGCTACGGAAAAGGCGCACCCAAAAGAACTAATATGGAAAATTGTAAAATGGGATGATCATGAAAGTGGTATTTTGAAAAATTCATCCCAACAACATAATCGGGGCCTAATATATTCCCCTTCACTTCCCCACTGTCCCCCATCTATCCTGCACACGAAATGTCTTTTATCATTTCCCCATTTGTCATCTACCCGTCACCCAAAACATGTGCGTTAGAATTTACTTGTTCTCAAAAAAAAAAAAAAAAAAAAAAAAAAAAAAAGGCGTGTCCCCATGAGACAAGCAAACCTGGTTTAAAGGGCCTAGGAAGCATGGCTTCCGAGTTATTTACCATTATAATGTGTGTTGCAATAATCTTTTTTTGCATGTCATAATCTGCAAACTTCTATTTTTTCTTCTAAAATCTGTTTGATGTAGGATGGGGTGTAATTCTTTATCCACCAGTATCACACTTACAAGGTTTTGTGTCGATTGTTTCTTATAAATTGCCAAAACTATCGTCTTTCCGTAGCATACGATTACTTATGCAAACGATTAGAAAGCTTTAAAAATGATACTTCGTAAGTATATTCCAAAATCAAAACTTTATTGGGTGATACAGCAATGTATACAAATGTATAATAAACACTAAAATAAATGCAGAGAACCGTTGCAGGTCAGTTTCAAAGTATATTGAAAGTCCAGGTGCTTTAAAGGCGGGAAAATGGTTTTTATTTTTTTAACTGCAGCCCAGTAATCGGAAAAATCTGAAAAAAATACACAACAATTTGTGTGTGAAGAGGAACCTTTGACATTTTTTTCGAGCCTGTTCCAGGCTTCTAAGACACAATAAAAATATTTCTTGATATTTTTTTTCGAAAATATTTTTTTTGTGTTCGAATTTGGGCCTGAGAAAATATTGAAAAATATTTTCTGATAGTCCAAGTTGTGTTCTTATTTATCATATTTTTTTCAGTCTGATAAAATAGTGTTAAGTTGTCGAAAAAAATTGAAATTAAAAAAAACACGTTTTTGGCTGTATAGGGGTGTGGGTGGTAGGACGGAGGCTAAGAAACCTTTCAAAAATATTATTTTATGTTAGAATTATAGTGTAACCACTCATATGTAATTTGGTTGAGGGGAACTTTTTACCATCTTATCGGGGGGGACCCTTTGTGAGAACATCGTAGAAAAGCGAATTACATTTTCAACACTACAGGCAATTATAATAGTTGGTGTCCAAATCAAATATGTATAATTAGTTGTAGTTTCATATTTCACACTGTCATATATCGACAACAAAATTTTACAATATATTTCAAAAGGCAATATTACTTGAACTGTAAGTCACAGTCATGTTCTCGCCGATTGCTTTTTCAATTTAAGCGCTATGGTTCGAATTGCGCCTTCTAATTGGTGGTCCCCACTCTTAGAATGAGTCTCATCCCCACCCTTCATCAATTTTCGTATTTGCCCCCGAGCTGCTCGCGCGCAGCTCCTGACGTCAGTGAAAGTGCAAAATGCTGTGCAGGTCTGATATATTGTATTTAAATTTCTGACGTCAGTGAAAGTGCAAAATGCTGTGCAGGTCTGATATATTGTATTTAAATTTCATGTCGATAGATTCATTAGTTTACTTAAATCGGTTGATACAGATGCCCAGAAACTCAACGAATTGATTTGATTTGACGTGATCATTTTAATATGTATTGATTGTTTCTTCAAATGATTTTCAATAGTTTCTCCAATTCTCAATAATTTTCTACAGCAACATATTCACCAAACTAAAATCCCTGTGTGAGAGTCGAATCCGGCGACCCTTCAGTTCAAAGTGCTGTATCCGAACACTCTGTTTAACATCCTCGGCCGTGCGGGGAGACAAGACAGCTACACTTCCGTATTAGTCAAGACATAATAGTTTCACTTCCAGCATTAGTGAGCCAAAAAATTGAGAAAATATGAAAAAATGTCCTTATATGAAATATGAAAATAATAAAAATATGAAAAAATGTACAAAAGAAGGCAGCTGAAAAGAGAATAATGTTCAAACGGAAACCTAGTCCAGAATAAGGCAAAAGAAAACAAAATAGAGCCAGAAAGTTTGTGCCATTCTATAGCACCACTAGTGCTTTATAAATTTAGCAACTGGATTTATCCACTTTTTCGTTACCAGAACTCGGCCATAAGAGGTTTTTCTGGCGAAAATTCGCCGTTTTCCGGTGCACGATTAAGTAACTTCCTCTCCTTACGTAGAACTTCGTAAGGCAAGAAAATAATGATAATTTCGGGACCATTAGGAATATGTAAGTTGATCCATGCTTATATTGTATTTAAATTTAATGTACAAACATTTTACAAATCCAACAAGAGATGTGAAAAATTGTTTAAAATTTGAAAATTCGCAAATCACATACAGACACTTCCAGTTTATTTATCTTAATTAATGGTATTTACGATTAGAATTCTTCAAACGATTTTCAGTAACGTTTCTGGATTTCTCAATACTTTTCTGTGGCAACAGAGAATCGTGACAAATAATAATCCCCCACCTCGGCTTGAACCAGCGAACCTTCCCTCCCAAGAGGCGAGTCCGTACCCACCAATTAACTATCTCGGGCATCCGGGTAGCACATGAAGTTTACACTTCTAAAATAGTAATAAATGTATGGTGGTTTCAGTTGTAGCATTTTGCAGCCAAAGAAAAAAGAGAAAATGTGAAAAAATGTCCTTTGGGTGGCAAAAGATGGGAGCTAGGAAAAAACTAAGGCTTAACCAAAAAGTTAGTCGGGACTAAGAGTTTAGAAAACTAACAAGTGCGAGAAAGGCTGTCCATTCTATAGCACCACTAGTTCATTTTTTTATTACATTACGCTGTTATATACGAGGAGAAGCTTTAATGAAAATATTTCTTGCGGGTTTTGAGAAAATATGTTTAGAATTTGCATCAGTTTCAGACTCTAATTAAGCGAAATCGGCTCGTTTTTTGAACAAAATTTTACATGACCTGTTTTAACGGGCTGATTTTTTACAACAGATGTTGTTTAAAGCAAACATTGCGATATCCAATTTAGTTTTGAAAACTATAATCTCCAATTATTTTTTTGAAATGTGCATGCATTTTTGGCAATTTGGAAAATACTGAGTAATAGCCGATAAATGGAACTAGCACCATATTTTTACCGTCTGTTATTACATATGAGGAGAAAATTTAAAGAAAAAATTTGGAACGGTTTTTTGAGATTTTTAAAAAAATTGCATAAATTTCAGATAATAATGAAGCAAAATCAGCTAATTTTCTTAAAAAATTGTACATGAACTTTTTTGATTAGATGATTGTTTACAACAGACTTTGTTTAAAGCAAATATCACTGTCTCCAATTTTGTAGTCTTCAAATGTTCCCTTTTTGGGACTTTTGAAAAAAACGGAACGTTAGCCGAAAATGTGACTAGCACCATATTTTTTACTGTCCCTTATTACATATGAGGAGCAAATTTAAATGAAAAATTGGAGAGGTTTTTGAGAAAAAAATTACCTACATTTCGCGCAAAATTACACGGAAACTATTCATATTTTCGAAACATTTTACAGGAACTTAAGATCCGTCTTTAAGGGACAGATTTCATTAGGAAAAAATCTCTATCTTCAATATTATAGTTGTTGGAAGACACTCCCAAAAACTGCAGTTTTTCAATTTTCAAGAAAATCTTTGATATCAACAAACAGACCACGACCATCTTCTTAAACGTTCTTCATACTATCCGCAGACAAGATTTAATAAAAAAATTTTTTGAGGCTTCATGTGGAGTACCCTCAAAAATCAAAATGTCCGTTTGAAAATCCTAAAGCCACGAGTTTATTCAGATCGATCGGGGAATACCATTTTTGAAGAAAATCGGCTGAACGGTTGCTAGCGTTGGCTGAACGGTGAGGTGCTAGCGTTGACCACAGACGGCCAGACGGACGTTTTGCCGTCAATCGATTTTTCGGTATGAAAAACTAACAAAATATGGATTCTGGCTACACCACGTGTTAGACGATTTTTGCCTAAATTTAGTTACAGGATTTATCCACTTTCTCCTTACCAGAGCTCGGCAATAAGTTTTTCTGGCGAAAATTCGCCGTTTTCCAGCGCACGATTACATTACTTCCACTTCTTACGAAGAACTTCGTAAGGCGAGAAAGTAAAATTAATCAAAAGCGATGGGACCTTTTTTCAAAATGTGGAGCGATTCATGGGAAAATGGCGTTTGAGCGTTTTTGAAATGCGGAATTTTGATCTAGTTTTCTCATAAAACGGTTGTGTTTTCAAGAAACTTTACTTGACATTATTTAAAGCACATGTACTCATTAATATAATGTCAACAAATCGCCGCTAATATAAATATTAACATGAGAGACTAGTAAAAAAATTAATTTTTGCAATTTTTAAAAAAACAAAAGAATATACAAGAATAAAGAATATGTAAGAATAAAGCAATAAGGTGTTTATGTCATCTAATAGAGTACATTTAACACTATTCCTACCAAAAGTGTAAAGAAAAAATTTGGAGCCGTTTTTGAGAAAATCTTGTTTTTGTATTTTTTTAAGTTGCACATATTGTACGAAAACTAATAAAAATGTGCATGAACTCAGTGATAGAACTCACTATTAAGAACAAATTTTATTTGAAGGAAAAATCTTTATCTGCAATTTTGTAGTTCGAGGAAGACTCCGAATAAAATTCAAACTCGCAATTTTTGAAAATTCAGAGTCAACCGTGAAAATCGGACCTATGCTACCTTAATAAGTGGCTTTTACTCTATTCTTACAATAAGTTTAAAGAAAAAAAACCGGAGCCGTTTTTTTTTAAATTTTGAAAATCTCCCTTGGGCTTCATGTAAAGTACCCCCAAAATTAAATTATCGGTTTCAAATTCAAAGGGTCACAAGATCAGCCAGATCGATTGGGGAATATCAATTTTGGAGAACATAGGCTGAGCGGTTTAGTCCCTAGCGTTGTTCATTGACAGACGGACAGGCGTTTTATTTTCAATTGGTTTTTCGGTATCAAGGACCAATAAAACAGGGATTCTAGCTATTCCACGTGTTAGGAGATTTTCCCCCTTAATTTAGCAAGGAGATTTCTCCACTTCTTACTTTCCCGTATACTTACGTATACACGGAGTGATATACGTAGTATAAAGTTATGTAATGCTGCGTGAAAAAATGGCGAATTTTCGGCAGAAAAAAATTCATTGCCGGGCCGTGATAACGAGAAGTGGATAAAACCAGTTGCTAAATTAAAAAAATCCCCTAACACGTGGTGAAGCCAGAAACCCTGTTTTGTGGGTCCTTGATACGGAAAAACCAATCGAAAGGAAAACGTCCGTCTGTCTGTCCGTCCGTCTGTCCGTCCGTCTGTCCGTCCGTCTGTCCGTCCGTCTGTCCGTCCGTCTGTCCGTCCGTCTGTCCGTCCGTCTGTCCGTCCGTCTGTCCGTCCGTCTGTCCGTCCGTCTGTCCGTCCGTCTGTCCGTCCGTCTGTCCGTCCGTCTGTCCGTCCGTCTGTCCGTCCGTCTGTCCGTCCGTCTGTCCGTCCGTCTGTCCGTCCGTCTGTCCGTCCGTCTGTCCGTCTGTCCGTCCGTCTGTCCGTCCGTCTGTCCGTCCGTCTGTCCGTCCGTCTGTCCGTCCGTCTGTCCGTCCGTCTGTCCGTCCGTCTGTCCGTCCGTCTGTCCGTCCGTCTGTCCGTCCGTCTGTCCGTCCGTCTGTCCGTCCGTCTGTCCGTCCGTCTGTCCGTCCGTCTGTCCGTCCGTCTGTGAACTCTGCTAGCGCCTAAACCATCCGTACGATTTCTTCCAAAATGGATATTTCCCAGTCGATATAGTTCTAGTCGAAGCTTTGAGATTTTGAAAAAGATTCTGTAAAATTTGGGGGTACTTTACATGAAGCCCCCCGGACATTTTCAAAATTTTCTTACAATCGGCTCCACATTTTTTCTTTAAGTTTCTTGTAAGAATAGAGTAAAATACACTTATTAAGGTGGCATAGGTCCCATTTTCACGGTTTACTCTGAATATTCGAAAATTGCGAAAGTTTGAATTTTTTTTCGGCCTCTTCCTAGAACTACAAAATACAAGATAGACATTTTTCCTTCAAATACATTTATTTCTTCATAGTAAGTTCTTTCTTTAAGGTCATGTACATTTTTTGGAAAATTTTAGTAGTTTTCGCGCAATATTGCGTGCAATATGTGCAATTTTGAAAAATTACAAAAGCAAGATTTTCTCTAAATCGGCTCCAAATTTTTTCTTTAAACTTTTGGTAGGTATAGTGACTAATGTATTTTATGAAATGACAAAAACGCCATATTGCTCTATTCTTTTGTTTTTTCAAAAATTGCAAAAATGTAATTTTTTGACTTGTCTCTCACGTCGTTAATATTTACATTAGTAGCGATTTTTTCACATTATTATATTTACAAGTGCATGTGCTTTAAATAATGTCAAGTAAAGTTTCTGGAAAACACAACAGTTTTCTGTGAAAACTAGATCAAAATTCCGCATTTTCAGAAACGCTCAAACGCCGTTTTCTCGTATATGGCTGTAAACTGTTTCTTGAAACTTTTGTAACGGATAGTGATAATTACACTCTTTAATATGACGTAAAGTTAATTTTGAGTTTTTTTTGTTTTCTCAAAAATTATACGAATGGGATTTTTTTTTTGAAGGATCTCTCACACCTTTAACATGCACATTAGCAGCAATTTGTAAAGATAATTATATTTGTGAGAGTACGTGCTTCAAATAACTTCAAATAAAGTATTTTGAACACTCAAAAATTTTCTGTGAAATGAGCTTCAAATTTCGCATTTTTAGTAGCACTAAAACGCAATTTTTTCTTTAAATAGTACATAATTTTTAAATGAAAATTGCCATTTAGGACTAGGTTTTTATGTTCTTTAATATTCTAAAATTAATATTTCCGTTCTACCAATAGGAAACCAAAAAATTAAGAAAATGACATAAAATGTACTTTTGTCGGTGAGAGATGGCAGCTGGCAAGAAAGAGTATGTGGCAATTCCAAATAGCTTGCGAAGACCCAAGGAAATAGAAAACTAATACGGGGAAGCCTGTGCCATTCTGTAGCACCACTAGTTCGTTACTAGGGCCCTGTAATAAGAGTTTTCTATCGAAAATCCCCCGTTTTTTCGCGCAGCATTATATAACTTTCCCTATACTATAGTACGTATAGTGTACGGGAAAGTAAAATTCAAAGTAAAAATGTTAAATATGAGAGATACATCAAGATAAGTCTATGCCAACCATCCTGCATTGATTGTGATCAATCAAAGCATTTTTTTTGTTACATATGTTTATTGTGAGATAAAGAATAAAGACACATGAATGATCAAAATTTTGTGTCTGAACTATTACTCTCTCTCTCTCTCACCTCACAACGGACGAAAACAAAATAATTCCTGTATTTTTATTATTTTCCTTCCATTAATTACATCATCTGCTTTTAGGTGTAATATTTCGAAAACTCTACTTTGACGGCATTACCTCATGAACACTCCCAACAAATATATTGCGACTGACATTCATACGCTTTATAATAACCAATCATGAATACCGAGAATGACGTAAATACAAGACATTTTCCTCTATAATATCTTGCACCAAATGCATTATTATCATAACCTAAAATGACTGCTCATTGTGAAAATTCTATCATTTCGTTCTCTCCGGTTTATTTCTCTATCTTTGAAATTTACATTGAGCCTCAATTAAAACATATTTTTTTAAAACGCATTCAACATTTCATAAAAAAATTCAACGATTAATGGATTCTTGTAATTATCCCGGCTCTTCGGTTAAGATAGCTATTCAATTCTATTTCCCCAAAATATGTTACAGCTTTATATCACTCTCTTTTCGCTTTTCTAACTATGCGAACGAGCCAACGGAGGAAGCTCGTTTTTGTTAGCACTTTTTATGCGTCGTAAAACTTACGGTAGGTCGTCTAAGAGAGAAGAGGTAGCGGGAGCGTTAGAGAATGGATGTGGGCTAATCACCGTAATGCGTTCTAATACTCGCAGAACTCAGGGCCTACTCGGCGGTCTCTCGCCATTTCCTGCCTCTCGAACGAATGTGGTATGTAGATTTATTTCCAACCTACGCAGTACCATCGTTTCTCTTCGAACTTCTCTCTGCGGACCGTACCACAATGGTAGTGCATTCACGCCTCAGTCATGCTGAAGAAAAGTTTAAAAGAAGTGGAGACATTAGCAACCTCTAGGGATCCCCTTGCTTTCGTAAAATGCAAATGAAGTTAAATTGCAATTTTAATCAGGAAATTACTTAACTAATTGCACGAAGGTTGAGTGCGTTTTTGTAAGAGGTCGAAATCATTGGTTGTTCACTGTCATTCATGAATCTACTTGCGGTGATGGGAATCCATTATGATACGGTGGATTTACGGCAGGCGAAAGCGAAAATATCGTAATAACCTCCGTTCTTATTATGTGTCCCTCCTCCACTTGGGTCATCTCCATAATCATTAGTCATCGATCACCATGGATAATTTTTATCCATGGTGATCGATGACTTATTGGTGGTGACGATTTAATATAATTAGAATCCGTTTTTTGTGGGTCCTTGATGCCGAAAAATCGATTGACAGCAAAACGACTGTCCATGGTGAACGCTAGGACCTAAACCGTTTAGATGATTTTCTTCAAAATTGATACTCGTGGATCAATTTAAAGGCAAGTCGATCAATTTGACGGCAATCCGCCCGCCCGCCCATTCGTCTGTCTGTCCGTCCGTCTGTCCGTTTGGGTGATCTTTTCTTCTTAGCTTGATTTTTTGGGGTAGCGAAGTGTCGGTTTGGGACCACGCGGACATACACCTGCACTTACTGAGGCTCAGTTACATTTAGTTACATTTATTTAGTTGCAGTTACATTTAGTTATCATGGAGATCTTCGCTTAGCTATTGCCCAAAAATCCATTGAGGAAGACATGTAGTTGGTGCATCTTTCTAATTCTTGTGGAGAAATAATTGATTTTTGCTAGGTTGTAATGCGCGATTTGGTTAATCGATGTTTTACTAGAATAAGAGTAGTTGGATAGTTGGCCATTGTGATGATTAATGGGTGCCAGGTTTAATGCTTTATGCTGTTAGACTTTGGAAAAGAACCAAGGGAAATTTATTTTCCATGTATTGCAATACAATGATGTTACTTTGTGGAGAATTGTTCATATAGGACAGGTGTACAGCATTAATAAATAGCATTGTAGAACATGCTTCACGGCTAGCTGCCGTTGAGTAGTGTTCTTGCACGAGGTAGTCTCTTCCTTTGTGGAACACCGTCGCTGCCTGCTCGGTGCAACATCGTTGCATAACCGTAGCTTATTTGGCGCATCGGTGTACGAACCTTCAGAGCATATTGTTCATACAGCGTTGCAGACTGAAACCCGCTCTGATGAGTTCTGAACTAGGACGAAACGCTTAACATACATACAGACATACACAAACACACCCAAATGCGTTTCGTCCTAGTTCAGGACTCATCAGACAGGCTTTCAGCCTATGACGCTGTATGAACAATAAATAGCATTGTTTAGAGAGAGACGTTTTACACTTTAATTTTGGCCTTCTTCAATACTGATGGTTGAAAAGTTGGCAAACCAGCTAAAAAGGGATAACGTATTGGGGATTAAACTCGACGTTTTTTAAACGTGTATAACAGGTTTCATGACTTCTTTAAACTTTCGCCTAGGATGGGTTATTCTTATTCCTATCATTGGCAATGAGTATAGATTTTTCTACGATATCGTCTCGTATACCTATTTCAATTTTTACTTTCTCGCCTTACGAATACTTCGTAAGAAGAGAAAGTTATGTAATCGTGCGTCGGAAAATGGGGAATTTTCGCCAGAAAATCTCTTATAGCGGGGGTCTGGTGACAAAAAAGTGGATAAAACCTGTTGCCAAATTTAGAAAAAAAAATCCTCTATCTCGTGGTGTAGTCAAAATCCATGATTTGTTGCTTCTTCATACTTCAAAATCGATTGACGGCATTCCGTCCGTCTGTCCGTCTGTCCGTCTGTCCGTCTGTCCGTCTGTCCGTCTGTCCGTCTGTCCGTCTGTGGTCAACGCTAGCGCCTAAACCGTTCGGTCGATTTTCTTCAAAATTGATATTCACCGATGGTTTTTACTCGTCTCACGGCCTCTTGAATTTGAAACCGATATCTTAGTATTTGAGGATACTTTACATGAAGCCCATTTTGAGATTTTGTAAATTAAAAAAAATGGCTCGAAATTTTTTGATTATATTTTGTTGTTGAATAGTGCGAAGAACGTTGAAGGGAATGACGTAGGCATCATATTCGTTGATAGGCCCTATTTTTCGAAAATTGCAAAAAACTATTTAAAAATGCAAAATTGAAGATAGAGATTTTCGCCTCAGACAAAGTAGGTTGTACAAAATTAGCACTTCAAACAAGGTCATGTACCATTTTTTGGAAAAACGAATAGTTTTTGCGTAAATTGCGATTCAAATTTACAAAAAAAATTTTTCTCAAAAACCGCTCCAAATTTTTTCTTTACATTTTCTGCACGTGTGTAAGAAGGGAAGGTAAATATATAAATAAACTAGTGGTGCTATAGAATGGCACATACTTTCTCGCAGTAGTTATTTTCCAAATGCCGATCATCCGATAAATTGTGTGGAGTAAGCAGTTCACCACTGCCTTTCTTGGTCATGGTTTTTGAAAGACATGTTTTTCGCATGTTGACAATTACCGCCCTCCTAATGATAGAACTGATACAAGTACGTTTTGACTGAAATATTAGCAGTTGTTGCGCAAGTGGGTCTCGTAGTGCGGTTGGTTAATGCACCTTCGGGTTGAGATCTTCAATAAGGAAGGTACCGAGTTCGATTCCCGAGGGGAATTTTAATTTGATGAATGTGATGTTGCAGGAAAAAACACATTGAAGAGTGTAGATACTTTATTGAAAATCATTTGAAGTACTTCTCTTCACGAATAGATTCAATATAGATAAATAGACAAGACTTGTCTGTGTTTTCCCTAACTGCGTCTTTTAAACAATTTTTCAACTCTGTTATTCTATTTCTGAAGCGTATGACATGTCAAATCAACCGTTGTCTAGTATATATCTATATGAACCAATTAAAGTAAAATTATGAGCATTTTAACGCTAAATTGAAATACAATATAACCAGAAGGCATGCGATGAACTTTGATATCCCTAACGGTTCCAACAAATTCTTATTACTTTCCCGCCTTACGTATACTTCGTTAAGCGATTCACCGCTGCCTTTCTTGGTCATGTTTGAAAGACATGTTTTTCGCATGTTGATAATTACCGGCTTTTAATGATAAAATCCATACAATTACGTTTGACAAAAATATAACTAATTGCGAGAAATGTACTGGAAATGTCTGTATATATTTGTTCAAATTTTTAACCTTTAACAATTTTTTACTTCTCTTCTTGGATTTGTAAAGCGTATGTACCATCGTATCTATTGTTTTTTTATAATGCATTGACCATTTTATAGGTCGGTTCTATTCTTTCGTGGCTCTGTTCGACATAGGTGGTGTTGGTGTGGCGTAGTGCTATAAGTGCTGGTTCGTTGACTTTGAGTCGTGCCTCGGTACGGAAAACGTTTGCTGGTATAATACACTTTTGCTGGTTTATGAAGTAGTGGAATAGCAATAAGGACCGTATAGAGGCATAGCGAGAAAGTATGTGCGTTGGAAGCACCACTAGTTTATATAACATTTTCCAATTAGTTTGCCTTATTAGTTCTTAACATCCCTTTTAAACACTAGAAATTCACATCTTTCTACTGCTTTAATTAATATTAGTACTTAATTACTGAATATTATTTTTTAATACGCCGTGTGCGAAACACGGTTTCTCGTGCTTATTTGGTGTGAGCGAAACAGCTAATTATTTTTCATTCTAATATCTTGCGAAACGTTATGAAGCGGGCGCAAAACATCACGAAGTGATAGTATAGCATGTGCGTATAGTATGAAGTGTGTAGTGTAGTTTGCATAGTATACGCCACGCGTGCACGATATAATTCGCGCGGATGTTTTTTTTTCGCCCTCGCGTACGTTTGGGCGACGAACTCGAATGCGAATCACCTATTCACGTAACTTACTAATTGGTGACTACCTCTTATTTAAAATCTTCATTTTCTGTAAACTGAATGCAATATTGTGGACTTGAATTAACCGTACCATGGAATATTATTTTTTATTGAACATATTATCTAATGTTTAGTAATATGTATTTAGTATCCTTGAAATTTTGTTATATGTAGGATACTTGTCATTTTATTTATTTAATTATTTATGTAGTACTTTTTTAATTCGAATTCTTTATGTAATTTGCTATTTTCAATATATTTTGTGTTTAATGAGAGACGATTTCCAAATTTTCTGGAGAAATGGCATAAATTATATAAACGAAAATTTTGCTTTTTATTAGTCATAAAGCAGTAATCAAATAGGATAGAAATCATACGTATACGAGTTGTTAGGGTAATATATCGGAAGATTGGTAAGGTAGACATTATGTACCAAACCAGTGCGGTAAATAAATAAATGAGCACATGTGTGCTAACCGCGGGCGCATGTTCGAGCCCACAGGACGGGGGGGGGAGGTCATCACCACATTGGTAGGCTCGGTGTTGCGTCGAAGAGCCTTGCGTTGAATGAATTTGAAGCCCTCACACTGGGCTGGAGCGCCAATTGGTTCAACATATAACGTCCTGTCTGGCTTGTGCCCTAATTACAATTCCAGTATAGACCTCGCAGTGCGTAACCAGGTGCTGCAAATCTTTCGTCACGTTTAAGTCGTCCATTTCTCTGACGTATCGAAATCGATGTGAAAATGGTCATAAGGCATCGAGGCATACGGAATGCCTGTG
The DNA here is from genome assembly GCA_031308135.1 of Acheta domesticus. NCBI lineage: Eukaryota > Metazoa > Arthropoda > Insecta > Orthoptera > Gryllidae > Acheta > Acheta domesticus. The sequence goes on from JAHLJT010008446.1 coordinate 217,140,682, forward strand.
CGTTCTCATGCGAGGAGCTTCTTGTCGATGAGGTCTCTGACAGGCGTGTCTGACTTTCACCACGATCTCGAAAGTTTAGGGACACGTGGGAGAAGTGTCACAAGTTTTTAATATTAAATAAATATATATTTGCAAACATTATTGAGAACATTTAAATAAATCATACGATGCGCTGACAAACATTTTGTCCGAAAAATACTAATTTTAAGGTTTACTTATGATATTTAAAAAAAATTATTTCAAGTAAAAACAATTAAAAACTGTGGGATGTTCTTTGGGGAGAAGTGCAATCTGTGCACGGTTTCTTGATCTCTGGGATCTCTGTCCTAACTTATGTACAAGTTGAATTATGAATAAAAGTAGCGACGAGCGTTTTTGGCAATTGATATGAAAATATTCGCTTTCTTGTAATGAAAATTAAATGCTATACACTAAAAACATAAATAGTATTATCATCTCTCTTATGAAACATCGTTCGTATTAAATATTGAGCCCTCCCTACATGACAAATACGTAAAGTTCCCGAAATGTAGGTCATTTACCCAAATGCAGGGTTTAAATATTATTTGAATAGATTACTAGAGCACTTTTTATTTTTATGTTATATTCTCATTGTAAATAATTACAAGAATGTGGAAAACACTTAACTTTATAACTTATCACAATTAAGTGAATAAATATTTTGAAGTTGATAATAGAATAACACAGTATTTTCTGTTTGAGTAAATATTTACAAAAATTACGTTTTTGGCATCAGTTTCAGGAATTATAGTAAAGTAAAATTATAGATACCGAGACGGAATGGTTTTAACAATTAAAAACTGTTAAATTAGATGCGTATGCTCGCTTGAAATCATGTTCTCCAATTAAACATTTGAAGTGCATGACCGGCTCCAAATTGATATTATTCTGATACTAATTATTTGAGAGAGACTTTGTGACTTCAAGTCGGAATCGCGAGCATAACAGATTTTCACTTCTCGCAAAATTAGAAATCCCGAGTATACTCGGACCGTCTTGTTAGCGGTGAATTGTTAAATGCTAATCTTCAAATTGTTCCCAGGATGTTCATCACATACCCCATTGGTTTGCTTCTGAATATAAATATAGCTGCAACATCTGTGCAAAATTTCTTGAACTCAGTGGGAGATAAAGTTATTCATATAATCGTTTCCATATTCTCGTGGCAATTAGTGGGTTTCTTTACCAATGGCATGACGAACATACAAAATATGTAACTCATTTACCATTTCAAATAGTTTTATTGCACGGGAGCGAATATTTTCCTTTCAATTCTTGCCAAAGTGACTCGTTCCTACCTGTATTCATAATTCACCTTTACACAGTATAAGAGTTGAGAAATGGTTTATGCACCTCAAGAAAAAGTGCACAGATTGAACTTCACCCCCATAGTTTTATACACACAATATTTGGCTGTTGTTTTGACTTAAAATAAATAAACAGATAAGCCTACTGTTCAACGCCGTAACCCTGGTGGTTCCCGTCTCACCGTTTGAGCACACTGGCATACGGTATTGTAACGTCGGCACATGGCAGCCAGATCTTCAAACGGCTGGGCACGCAGGCTGCCGGACACATGGGACGGGCAAAAGCACTGGAAAATGCCATGCCTCCCGTGATGCAAGACGAGCGGGCAGGGGCACCGGACCCCCGATGGACGCACATGTGGCTCTGGGCCCACTCGTCTTTACCGGGCTGAAGGAGATCATGTGACCGCCAAAATAACTTAAGAGAGACAGAAGGCAGTTCGTTTTGAGCGTGAGTAAACGTGTATGCTCGCCCGAGACGGGTGTGTATTCCTTGAGACACGGCGTGTGCGAAATACGGATGTCGGGCCACCGCCGAGGTAAAGCGGTAAAGTCGGGGATGCGCTAGCCCAAGTGACGGGGAGCAGGCGCGTGGGAGTCACGGAGGTACTGGCGAACGTAACCCCAGAGATGTACATAAGTAAATATTGTAAATAAACAGATTTGTAAATAAAGCTCGTATCTGTGTTGTCACTTCGCTATTACGACGCCACGGTATTTTTCCCAACTATAACTCCAATAATAAATTTGATGTTCTTATTTTAATAATAAACACTATATTTACTATGTTAACTCTCGTATTGTTGATATCGCCATATCAGAATGTTAAGTAGAAGTGTACATAGCTGCCATCATAAAATTGAAGAGATAAATATAAAAGTATCTGCGCTAACAGCGTTGTAAACGTACGAATCTCCTCCAACTTTCGCTTGGAGTTTAATTTATAAAAATATGTATTGAGTGAGTGCATTTTAAGTGTAATTTCTTGTCATGTAACTCTGTGTAACGTTCTAATAACTAATAAAATGAGAATTTTTCTCGCAACTGTACACTTGACGTGGTTCCAATCCTTTTTTGACCGCCTCAAGTGGACGTCGCTCGAGGTGGTCAAAATATAATATAACATTTCCCTTTAACAGTGCACTGGTGTTAAAAGTATTACCTCTTCCATTCATCATTCACTCGTTTAGTAACTTAATAAAGACTAATGAAAAAGTCACAATGAAATCCAAATGAAGTGCAACCTTTTATGAAGAAAGACCTTCACTGTTGTTCATGTTACAAAAATTATATGGTATAATTATACGGTGGACCAATTTTACGTCTGGTCTGCATAGAATTAAAAATATCATTAATCGCATGAGTAAGATCGCGGCGTTAATCAAATGTAATGTTGGCGAATAACATTTAGAGTAAGTTTCAGAAAGAAACAGTTAAATAGGTTTTAACAGTGTAATACTATGTTAATCATAATATTAATACTAAGTTAATAATTAATGGAATATTATAGATCGTATAAAACATAACGAATCACCATAAAATGCATATTTATAATGCTAAAAAAGGAGTACTTCGACATTTCATTTAGAGAAGAGTCGGATTCTGTATCTGACGGTTCACCTCTGTCTTGTTCTCCGCAACGTTCCATACAACCCTGAGTGCACATTGGCTGAACTATTTCGAGATGCGCAATCCTATCTTATTCCTCACATCATAGTGTCGCCTCCTTGACGTCTTCTTAGGCTTCGCTTCCTTTTATTCCTTTATTTATTCCAGATGCGAATCCTCAGAGCGTCCTGCTAGAGTGCCAGTGATAAAACGCTTTTTTATGATCATCATACCTATTTCTGTGCATAGGCGAGGGAGGAGCCTTGCGCCTACATTTTCCCACTCTTTCTTGAACAAGTGATCAGATCAGGTTTGATTTTCCCTCCTACTGTATAATCAATGTGATGGAAATGTAAGTGGATGAGAGAGGAATTATTGACTGGGATGATAAAATGGAATACAAGGGGTGGTTTGAGAAGAGACCACCCCACTAACTCTGTGAAAACATCCATGACTTACGTAGCTCTCAAACCCTCATCCTTCGGCTCTGCATGCTAGAACGATACTCCTATATCCTGACCAACTGATATGAGTCAGTGTCAACATCATTGCCTTTATAGCATCGTTGATCAGAAGGTCCTGTGGTTCCAGTTCCGTCGGTGGAGAATTTCCGACCAGCTGGGTCGAATTGCCGGTCGAACCGAATTGTTGGTAGGTGAGTTCAACTACTGTCAGGAGAAGAATTCAAGTGACCGACTGCTCTAATAGGCGGTGTCTCCAATCAGTTCCTGGTATTCCTTATCAGTATCAAGCGATTGCTGGAACAGTACCTTAAGAAATGGACCGCGCACACTTATACATTCACTACACTACCACACGTGTTGGGAGATTAGAACTTGTCCCGGTTTGAGCGGTGCTCAGGGGGAGATTCTTGGAGGAGCCAAACCTCCCGGCGATCGACGTGTAATTTAGCTCTGGATCTCACATTTCAGTGCAGGAGGAACACCCCCACCTCCCTAGATACAACACGCACTCACAGGACTAATGACCATAATTAACAATAAAATGCAAATATCTTTATATTTTTGAATTTCAATGAGGTAATTCGTCAAAAATTCTTAACTCTACAAGCACGACGTTTCGCGTGTAGGTACACAAAATGTATGTACACTCCTGATGATGCGAGAAATATCGTGATTGTAATATAAAGACTTTTTGACGACTTTTCTTACTGATTGTCAAAAATGTAAAAATATTTGTGTTTTATCTTTAATTTCATGTGACTTTAGTTAATAAGAATAATACTTACGCTCGCAGAAACAATGAATACATACTTACTCCTAGTTTCAGCTTTATCAAGACTGGCTTAAAACGGATAACACATGAGATTGACAAACTGTAAATGTATGCACCTGCAAGTATCATCGCTAATTCCAGTGCTATTGGACTACATTGATATCGCTGGAATTCCCACACCACGCCCTAAAGAAGAACTGCCGTCTGCGCCGGCGGCAGCGGGCTCAATCGGCGGGCGCGCGTTGGCGGCCGCGGGGGCGTGGCGAGGGCGTGGCGGGGGCGTGGCGGCGGCCGCGGGCGCTGCTTCGCGACGGAGGGCTCTTGCGGAGGGCGTTAAATAAATTTGAAGCCGGCACGCTGGGCCGTGAAGCCAATTTCGAGCGGCCGGCGGGCGACTAGCGTGGGCCGCGTGTCGGTGACGGCGGCGGTGGCGGCGGCGACGGCGGCGGCGCGGGACCAAGCCCGCGGCAGTGGCGCGGCGACCGCCCTCGTCCGGCCTCGTCCGCTAATAAGCGCATTACTTGCATCACCAGGTAGTCGAATGTAATTTTCGTAAAATTCAATTCCGGCATCGTCTGCTGGCGTAAAAATTGCTCGGACGCGAGGCGAAGCGGGGCACCGAGCGGACGAGACCGGGCCGGTGGCTGGCTGGCTCTCTCGCGAAGGGAGAGGAGAAAGACAGAGAGGGAGAAAGAGAGAGCGCGTGAGAGGGGGCGAGATCGCGAGTGACGTGGGTGGCGGGGGACGGAGGGAGTCGGGACGCGACCGACCGGGGCGGGCGGAGGCGGCGGACGCGCCGGGGTCGGTTTGAGGGGACGGCGGCCGCACGCGCGTTCGCCGCCGGCTCTCGCGCGGTTCCCGGACGTTGATTAGATCTCTGCCGGTGAGGAGGGGCCGGTGACGGGCGGAGACGGGGGCGGGGGCGCCGGATGCGACCGAGAGGGAGTGGCGATTGGGGCCACGCGGGGCGGGCGGAGGAGGCGGCGATGGCCGCGAGGGGAATTAGATGTCAATGAAGGCATCGGGATGATGTACTGATTGAGACGATAACGCGAATCACGGAAAAGTCGGTAAATATGCACGGCAGCGATAGAGAAGTTGATGAAGAAGCCGACGGCAGTACTGGAGGAAAATAATATTTAATGTAGATGTGCATAATTTCTGAATGGAAATAATGAAGCCGTAGTCAGTCGTGTGAGGAGTTATTGTTAATGCTTAATAATTAATGTTAATGCAGATTTCAATGGCGTCAGTGGTAATGGCAGTTGCACTGGTGGCAGGAATAAAGAGCTGTCAATGTGTCTGAGAGGTTGTAGACTATAAACATCCGAATTATAATTCACTGGACATACGTGGGGTAGGCAGACGGATCAGAAACAAATCGAGGAGAGTTATCTCAGAACAGCCACGAATACTGTACTATTACCTTAAATAGATGATTGATATCGCAGGGTAGTCAGAACAATAAGCAATGCCAAAGGATGGCGATCTTCTTGCGTGACCTAACAGTTCCCATAAGGGAATAGTCGTTGCGGAGGAAGCAAATGTTGGAAACATACTGTTTTCGACGGATACGGTGATCATTGCTAGAGACGTGGAGGTGGAAGCATGAAGTAAATTAGGCGAATTTGTCCCGGAGGGATCGGCCGAAACAGAGAAGTCCTCGGTGTGACGGAGTTAGGAACGCCGAGGAAGATGAAACGGCTGCGCGGGAAATGAGAGAGAAGGTGATGTCACAGAGGAAAGCTTAACTCGGCTTGGGAGGGGAGGCGGTGGGATCAAACGAACGTTGATGGATCTCTGTAGGTGGGAAGGGGTCTACAAAGTGACGGAGTCGGGGGTGAGGCCAATGTAGACCAAGTGGGTACGTGATCGCAGCGCAGCAATATCGGTGGAGGAGGCGGTCGCGACGCAGAAGATGCAGAGTCGGCGATGTCAGAGAAAGTGATGTCACCGAGGAAGGCTCGATCATGCCGAGGAAGATGAAGGCGCAGCATCAAAGGAAGGTAAATTTGGCGGATCTTGTCCGAGAGAAAGGGGTTACTAAAACAAAAATCGCGACGGCAGTGTCTGTCCTGAGTGGGGCGAAAGATTTGGTCTTTATTAGAGAACGATTTGGTAACTAGAAAGTGTATGTGCACATAAATCGAAGGAATACCCTGAATGAATATTGATTGAATACAAATAATACGAAAACATTATGTTGAAGTGAATTTCGTGAAGATATAACTTCGTGAAGATATAAATGGAAAAACTTTGTGAAGATATAACTAGCAATCTACAATAGATATGAAAAATGAAACATAAAAGGGAACTCAATGCAAAGGAAGACCTTAACAACAAAGATTTTGAGGCGAATGATGATAGATGTGGTGAAGAGAACTGGAGTAATTGTAACAAGGATGCCAGAGGAGCGTTGGCGTGGAAAGGGACTGGGTGTGGTAGGAGGGGAGTGATGGTTCCCTCGGAAGGATGGTCGTTACGACTAATGAGAAGGTCACGGCCCAAGCGATCCAGCGGTCTTAGTGGCAGCGATTGCGGGATGCTAGGGGACAAAAGGAGGGTGCCACAAGGGAGGAGACAGTGGATGTAGTGATTGGCAGTGAAGGAGGGTGGAATGAGTTTGCATGGAATGTGAATGGAAGTAGAAAGACGAGGATTAAGAAATGCAATCGGTGAAATACATCAAGTGGAATCAACAGTAAAAAATTCAGCGTATTACATTCATTTTCTACGTCGGCAAAAATGACAATAGTTCAATTTAATTCAAATAAAATAATGAAAGTATTGGTATGTAAAATAAGAATTAAATAAAGAGATTGAAAGCAATTACTCCTACTTTTGCACAGAGCAACATACACTGTTTGTGATCACTTCAATGTTCAACTTCATTGTCTTGATATCGCTTATCGTTCGCATATCGCGAAATTTGCAATTCGCACCGTAATATGATTGGATTATTCACCAACATGTTAACACAGATTCAATCACGACATAAGAACTCCAAATCTTATAGGTGTTACATCGATTATCTACCAAACTCCAAACACCAAAGATGTGTGAGGTGCATGATTGTGCATCGTATCCGACTTCAGCCAATGAACTTCAAGCACCAGTTTGGGCCATAATATTAACGGGAATTTTAAATGCCAAACTTACCACAGTTACTAGTCAGGCTGACTTTTTGGGAATCTACGACATTTTATTCTCTTTTATATAAGTTTGGCGATTATCTATTTGATACGGGGACACTTTTCACTTTATTATTCGGCTATACTCTTTAGAAAAAATCCTCTAACACATGGTGTAGCCAGAATCCATGCTTTGTAGGTTGTTGATACCGAAAAATCGATTGACGCCAAAACGTCCGTCCGTCAGTCCGCCCGTCTGTCTGTGGTCAACGCTAGCGCCTAAACCGTTCAGCCGATTTTCTTCAAAATTTATATTCGCCAATCGATCTGAATGAACTCGTGGCTTTGGAGTTTCAAAACGTATATTTTGATTTTGAGGGTACTTTACGTGAAGACTCAAAAACATTTTTAAAGGCTTCTCAAAAACGGCTCCAATTTTTTTCTTTAAATTTGCTCCTTTTATGAAATAAGGGCCGGTAATAATTTGCCATTTTCAGTGCTAGAACCATTTTCAGCTATTGTCCGTTTTCCGAAAATGCTAAAAAGAAAATATTTGAAAACTACAATATTGGAGATAGAGATTTTTGCTATAAACAAAGTCTGTTGAAAAAAAACAACGTTTTAAAAAATATCATGTACAATATTTTGAAAACACGAGCTGAGTTCGCTTAAGTAATGTCGCAAATTTACGTATTTTCTGAAAGCCCCCAAAAAGTATTTTCATTTACGTTTCTCCTTGCATATAACAGTGTATGGTAAGTAAATAAATAAACAAACTAACAAGTGATGCTATAGATTAGTGCAATGTTTTTTCTCTTTAGTCTGGACTTTTCAATATGCCTTATTCTCTTCCCGGCTGCCTTCTTTTGTCGCCCAAAAGACATTTTTTCATATTTTCTCAATTTTTCGGCTTTCTAATGCGAGAGCTGATACAATTATGTGTTGACTAATTTAGACGTATATAGACTATATCCCACCCGGATGGCCGAGGTAGTTAAGGCATGTACGGTTTGAGCGCTTCGGGTCGAAAGGAAACAGGTCCTAATCCCTCGCAAGAATTTTAATTTGATGAACGTGTTGTTGCAGAAAACTATTAAGGATTCCACAAACTTGATTGAAAATTATTTCAAGCACTGCCACTAAAAAAAAAAGAATCAATACAGATAAATAAACCTGACGTGTCTGTTTGTGCTTTTCTAATTTGCAAATTTTAAACTTTTTTTCAACTCTGTTGTGCGATTTCTAAAACGTATGTCACGTCAAATCAATTGTTGTCTTCCTGTGCATCTGTATGAACCAATTTAAGTAAACTAATCAATCTATCAACATGAAATGTATATACAATATACACACTACCCATCGCACAGATTTGGATATCCTTAACGGCTGACCGGGAGGGGTGGCTTAGGGCATCAACTAATGTCATTGTAGTGCCACTTACCTCGAGGTATTTTGTGTCGATGGCAATATTCTTGACACTAGCCAGATAGCTTGGTTTTCTGTGGCTGCGTGGAGGAGAATTCTAGCGGGTGGCTGCTTTGATCGATAGCTTTCCGTGGTTTCTCTGATCAACATTAGCCGAATGGCGGGACGGTCCCCTACGAAAAGGACCATGGACCGAGCGCGATATTTTCTTCCTACTCCTTCTCTTATCCTACCGTGTTGAACGTAGACAGTCACGAATAGGTACCCACATCCGGTACTGAATAGGGAAAGTCGCGATCGCGTAATCATTTATTTGTTGTAATTTTTTATGAAGTCAACAACCGACTGATAATACGCCGGTGATATGTTTCAATCAGATTTTAACATGAAGAGAGAATACGAGGGGGGGGGGCAGTAACACGAACAGTAAATAGCATCAAGAGAGAAGATCCGGGGTACACCGGAGAAATCTACGATGCGCGCGAAGTTTGTAGTAAGCCACGAACTTTAATTCTTAACCCAGACATGAATATAACTATTATATTAGAGTGAAATAATATCATATCAATTGAAGACCTCAGGACAATAACATGCTCTGTCACTATAAGTAAGTTTTGAAAGAAAGGAAGGTAAAGGTTTAGACATTGCATTCTACACATTGGGATAAAAACATTAATTTATGAATTACACTGCCATCTTGCGGCGAATCTTTAAAATAAAAACCCAACATTTAGATACGTCTATGGGGCGTCGAAAAACAATAGTATCTCAATTTCATCAGAAATGTGGCATAGCAAGTTAATGCCCCAAGGTCTTCAATTTATAAGCTCATTGAAAGGTGTAAACCAAATTTGTTAAATAAATGTTAAGTTATTTATTTGGAAAAAAGACTGATAATTTATAGCTTGTTGCTATCAATTGAAAATAACCATTTTTAACTGTCGGAACTTCCAGAGATCGCAATTCGTGCAATCTATACGATTGCACGTCCACCTGCGACAGGTAAGAAGTCGAAACTCATCATTAAATGAAAATAGAATGAAGATAAACATTTCAGTATAGGGCAAATTTATGGGCATAGCAGGCAAATAAATGACAAAGATGTTTATAGATTAATATTATGTGAATTTCCATAGCGTTCTCAAGTAGGAATGTAGTAATAATATAAGATTAAATCAATTAAAAGATTTATATAATAGTACTATCAACGAAAGTAAAGATTCATTCATCGGTATTTCACAAATGAGGAGATTTATATATTATTATTTATTATTATTATGTAAAGTGGGTACTTCACAGTATCTTCATTCCGAACATATATATCGGAATAGACTAATATTCAATTTTATTCCTGATTAAAATAAACAATAATTATTTTCGAAATCTGCAAAAATAGATTATGTACTTTTATATATGTCCCTATAACTGATTATAGCATTAGAATTTCAAGGTGCTGATACACAATTTAATTAAGATTCTAAAAATAATTTTCGGTATTTTCAAGGATGCCTAGTAGAGGAATTTGTATTTTAGAATTAATTAAAAAAGGCGTCTCAAATTTTTTCCCCGGAAACTAATTACACTCCAGTACTCGCACAAGTAATTTGGATATCCCAATGTGTATGTTTTTTGGTTGTTGTTGTTATTACTTCCCATAAAAGACAGTCCTGGAAGCTGAGTTATGTATTATTTAACGAAGCTGTAAGAAATACACATTCCTTTGTGTCATAGACATATGTGTAATATTTTAATAATGTGCACGTTAGAATTTTATAATGTTGCATGGGAGCTCTACATATTGCGCACGAGCACCTGTGTAACTTGTGACATATTTATGATATTGTCTGATACAATGCAGACGCGCGATAATTCTTCACTCGCTCTGTACGTGAAATCTTCTTCTAATTTCCTTACATATGCTGTCAATGGTGGCAACCAATGTCTTCGGAATTGCATCTATCGCTGCGGAGGCTTTAGCAGAAACAATCGATGTACACATGATTATTAACTATTGTGGTAAAAAATATATCTTCAGAAATGTACTAACTACCATAAGAGAAATTTTGCATAGGAACATGTATCGCCTCTCAGCAATCAATCTCACTTTCGGATCAGAAAAATGTTTTCTCGATTGCAATGTACTTTGCACTGAAGTGGTGTTCTATTTCGTTTTATCCACAATTGACCACATCTTTTCATGACAATTGGTGGATAGTAAACAACAGCAATAGATTAACCAAGAGAACTATGAACATTAGAATGGGCGATGGAATAAGATGTATTCACTAAATAGATAATGGATGCGGAGCCATTGGAAGAAGCGTGGATGAGAATACGAAAGAAACAGTTTCTGGAATAAGAAATGTCGGAATTGATATTGTATTTACCATTATATTGTACATTAGTACTTGCTTTTTTCAAAGAAATTCACATCCAAAACACTCACCTGGATGAGGTCCGGAGTGATGGAGAACGATGACGATGGAGAAAACTAGAACGGTTCACGGAAGTGGCAACCGATGATCAGACCTGCGGATAGTAGAAAACATCCCCAGTAGTAGGAGTTGGAGAACGAAGACGGAGTAAAGGAAGGAGTTCATGCGCAAGTTTCGCTGGACGAACCTGCCTCATGTCGATTATTAATAACCACCTGCGATCGCTCAGCGGCAACACTTGTTGCCTCTGCAACATCGTTGATCAGCAAGTTCTAGAGTTTGCGTTTCGGCGGTGGAGGATATCGACAATAGCTACATAACTAAATTGAATTCAACCACTTTCTGGAGGAAAATTTTAGCGACAGACTGCTTTGGTCGGTAGTTTTCCGTAGTTTTTCCTATCTGTACCAGGCGAATGCCGGAGAAGTACTCCAGCAAATGGTCCTTGGTCCGCGCACGATCATAATCACCATCGTTGTCCCGTCCTCCTCCTTTCACTTACTGTATTACATTACTGCACATGTCGAGCGCTGAGAGCTTGCCTCGCCTCGGCGGGAGCGGTGACCGCTAGAAAGGGCACCTGGAGGGGTAAACGTTGCCAACAAACGTATAGGTCGGCTCCGGATCTCAAGTTCCATCTAAGAACTCCGCCACCTCCAGGAATATAACACACACTACTCTTACGGGACTAGTGAAGCGCTCGGAATCTATCTCACACACTCATTTGTACAACTGTGCCGTTTCTACCGGCTTCACTTGCACAAGAGGAAACAATGAGGCGGCGACGGGTTTAAAGCCGACGCGAAGCAGTCATGACAAACCTATCTTACCGATGGATAGGCTGCTTTAGCGTCAAGCAGCAGGCGACGCGGCGACTTCAGCGGGGTCTCCTGCCTGGAGCAGAGCGGCGTCTTTGCGGAGCATAGGATTATGGAGAGGAATCAACGATGGATAAAGAAAGTATGAAGTAATCTTGACGCGGGGGTGGTCGATGAGCCATAGAGAGAACAAGATGCCGAGAAAGATTTGCTATGAGTTGTGAATGGAACATGATGCAGGCGATGGATTGTATCTGTAGTACAGCCCAATCAGTATAGCATGTAGTGCAGACGATAATGAAGGATGCTGAATGGAACAGTTAATAACGATAATTCAGGCGGGAGTGGCTGTATCTTTTCACGGTTCTATGAAAAGAACACAGACTTGAAACATTCAATCATTGAACTGTCTCGCCTCCGTTGTCCACTGTTATAGGATCGGTGGCAGGCGTTAGTGTGATCTTAAAAATGTTAATTTTGTTTTTGAAATTATCCTTTTTTATGAGCTATTCATTGTTTGTAAACAAAATGTACTAAGACCTCTGGGCTACGTCATTGGCGATATTCATACACATTGGGAATGCGAGTTGCCACGGGCATTGACGGAGAGCGACGGGAGACTAACGAGGGACGCGAGGAACAAACCCTGAAGAGAGAGAGCATAGAGGACTGCGACGAATCAGCGACGAGAGGTGAACGGAGGGTTGGCCGACGACCGGTGCAGGCAATCGCCGAGCAACCGACGGGTAGAAACGGAAACGGCGGCTGCGGCGGCGTCAGTGGCAAGCGGTGGCGAAGGGCTGGCCCGCGCAGGGCCGGCGTTGACCGCGGGCTCGGCATCAGCACAGCCCTACGTTGGGTTGGCGGCGAGGGTGGCGAAGGCGGAATGGCAGCGGTGATGTACGCGGTTGCGGACGTGGAGGTAGGTCGTGGAGGGTGAGGTGACGGAGGAGGCGGCGGTGGTGGTAGAGCCAGCAGAGATTAGGTGTGAAGGCGGGAAGAAGGCGGCAGAGGAGATGGCGGGAGTGATGGTAAAGGTGACAGCGGTGCGACGGTGACGGAGGCATCTGCGGAGGCGGCAGAGGTTAGGAGCGTAGGCGGGGAATGTGGCGGCAGAGGAGATGGAGATGGCGGTGGTCAAGGTGGCGGCGACAGCAGTGACGGAGGTGGCTGCGGAGGCGGCAGAGTTTAGGAGCGAAGGCAAAGAAGGATGGCAGCGGAGGAGGTGGCGGTGGAGATGGTAAAGGTGCAGCAGCGGTGCGACAGTGACGGAGGTGGCTGCGGAGACGGCAAAGGTTACGGGAGAACGCTGAGAAGATGGAGATGGCGGTAGCGACGGTAAAGGTGGCGGAGGCAGAGGTACGACGGTGACTGAGATGGCTGCGGAGGAGGGAGAAGTTCGGGGCGAAGGCGAAGGCGGTAGCGGTGGCGGTCGTACGAGAGGCTGAGGCAGCGGAAGCGACGGTTCGCGGAGGTGGAAGAGGTTAGGGGCGAAGTCGGCGATGGAGGCAGGGGAGGAAGTGGCGGTAGCGGGGGTGTCTGCACCGCGAAGCGCGTTGCGGATTCCGCAGCCGTCGCCGGAAGGCGCTGGCGTCGAGGTGGCCCGCGCGGCTACGAGGGGGGCGTGGGCGGAGGGAGTGGGCGGGGCGAGAGCCGCTGCTCGGACGCTGCCGCAACGGGCGGAAACCGAGCGGCGCACACTGGGCCGAAATGGCGTTGCGAGCGTTGGAAGCGTCAGGGCAATTTGCCTGAAGACGGTCGCAATGTGCCCGAAAAATCTGGCGAAAGTAAATTCTAATAATGAGACCTCGTCTTAATGTTCAAATTACGCAGTCATCAAATACACCATCTTATATTCTCTATAACGTACCAAACGTATATAGTAACCATCGAATAACAATTAACAAAATTTAGTATTAGATGAATGAATAAAAGAGTAACATAAAATGAGTATTTTCATTTTCAATTGATAAGAGTGTCTGCCCTCTTACGTTTATTCCATTGCGAGATTTGGTGAAATGCCAATTGCAACAACACCTCCCCCTTTACACATGATACAGATAATGGAAAAATATGCCATGCCAATTTTTCAGCGATTTATTTGGAGATTGCATTGAAAATACGCAAGGTTTTTCAGTAAATTTCCATTTATGGTTGCATTTATACTAATATACCATAAATTGTCAATGATTGAAGTTTTAAATTGCGCTATTGGAATATTTGTAATTAATAACTCCAGTCGTAATGTATTTATCTCACTCTTTATCTACAAAAAGTGTACTTTGATATTAGAGGTTATACTCCTTGATTTATTATTTAGAATGGTTTTTAAACGAATGTATTGTACATTGCACTATCTTGAAGTGTATGTTGCTAATTGTAAATGTCGTGTGTAAATTATTCAGGAAGTGTGTGAAATAAATGTTGAGCGCTGTATGTGTATTTTATTATTATGTTAATGAATGATATACCACCGGGTGCTAACCGTGAAGTAGGTAATATGGATATCTAAAAATGGTCCAAATATTGAAATCAAGTATTCTTCAATTTCCAATGGGCTACAATTTCAGACATTTTCTCGGTGAATCATTTTCAGCGATATCGTGTAGTAAATAAGTTGAACTACATTTGCTTTTACATTCTCGCCTTTCTGCGTACGTACGTAGTAAAGAGAAAATATTGTAATGTAGCAACAAAAGTCGGCAATATTTCGACACGTGAAATTGTGAGGTCCTGATATCGAAAAAAATGGATAAATATTTTTCCTTTATGAAGTAAATTACTTCGTCCAAACACGTGGTGAATTCTGAATTCACCTTTTGTTGGACCACGATAGCAAAACTTTGAATGTCGGCAAAACGCCTGTTGGCCCGTTTGTCTTTCTCCTCTATCCGCCTGTCTTTCTGGACGTCTGTGGTCAATGCTAGAGTTTTGGAATTTTTCGCCAAAAAATTGATGTTTCCCTATCAATCTGGACGGATTAAAGGTCTTGCGAGTTTGAAGAGGATATTTTAATTTTGGATGTACGTCAACAACATTCTCAAAATTTTCACAAAATTGACTCAAAATTTGTATATCAAATTTTTATCCCGAATAGAGCAAAGGATACTTAAAAATGGCACAGATCTAATTTTCGTTGATCTCTCCGAAGTTTCGAAAATAGCAAAGGTTTTCGACGTTTTCCTACAGCTACAATATGAATACGGCGACGTTTATCTTTAATAAAATCTGTTCCTTAAAGACAAACCTGGATTAATGTGAATAAGGTCAAGTTTTCGAAAATATGAGTAGTTTTCGCTTAATTTATGTGAATTATAGGACATTTTAAAATGGTTATTGTAAAAAAACTGCACCATCTACTCTCTTTTAAGTTTTCCTCGGGTAGACAATTAACACTTAAATAATTGCGCATGTCCTATTGCTAGACATTGCAAGTTAACATTGCAAAAGTACAATATTGATATAGATTATTTCCTTAAACATCTATTTTAAAAGTGCAGATCGTTAAATAAGATTATGTCCCTTTTTTGAAAAAGACGAGTATTTCTCGCTGATTTTTGTTTGAAGAAAAGGCAATTTAGAAAAAAACAGTTTTTTTAAAAAACCGCTCCAAATTTTTCTTTAAATTTCATCCTCCGATTGAGCAAAGAACGTTTAAAAATATTACAGGTCTCATTTTTGTTGCAAATTCCGAATTTTCAAAAATTGCAAAACTTGCAAAACTTACAAACTCACAAAGTATGTGTTATTGTACTGGCTTTGTCAAACGAAATAAATCGATACAAATTAAAATTTTGAAAATCATTGGGTGACAAGGAAGGATATAACTTTGAGCAACGAAAGGAAAGAATGTGTTTTAAAAAGAGATTTTTTACCTATCACAGTGGACGGTCAGGAAGGGAAGACGAAGTGGTTGAACAGAAGAAAATTAAGTTTTTTTGACGAGATTAAGAAGAAAACGAAATTCCGCACCTATTCAGTCTGACGTGACAGAGAAGTCAGAGAAGAGGAAGAAATAAAACGTTGCAACTTACCTGTAGGAGTCCAATGCGAGAGAGTGAGAAAGTGAGTGTGAGAGGAAGAGAGAGAGAAGTAAAGGTACAGAGATAGAGAGAGGGTTAAAACAGTAATAATTTATTGATTGATGTTTCCGTCGACTACTGTAATCATTAGTCTCGTTAGTGTAGTGAATGTTTTTATTGCCTGGAGATAGAGTTCCTGTCCCGATAAGACCGACGCCGGTGAGAACTCGACTTGAGCCGCGATAGGGTAAGAGAGAGGAAGGAAACATCACGCACAGCCTATAACCCGTTTGTTAGGATACAGATCCAGTATTCGTCTGTTACTGATCGGCGAAACCACGGAAAACAACCGATCAGAGCAACCGGCCGTTAGAACTCTCCTCCAGACTGCGGCCGAATTCGACCTAGCATTCAAGTTAGTATAAAAAATCCGCCCCATCGGGACCGAACCCTAGGGCCTCGCGGTCAAAGTCCTTGGCGACACTGCTGGCTCTGAGAAAAATTCCGCCGGCGTGTGTGTGAGAGAGAGGGATGGAGAGAGAGGGATGGATAGAGAGAGGGATGGATAGAGAGTGGGATGGATAGAGAGTGGGATGGATAGAGAGTGGGATGGATAGAGAGTGGGATGGATAGAGAGTGGGATGGATAGAGAGTGGGATGGATAGAGAGTGGGATGGATAGAGAGTGGGATGGATAGAGAGTGGGATGGATAGAGAGTGGGATGGATAGAGAGTGGGATGGATAGAGAGAGGGATGGAGAGAGATGGATAGAGGGAGGGACTGATAGAGGGAGGGACTGATAGAGGGAGGGACGGATAGAGGGAAGGACGGGGAGAGGGAGGGACGGGGAGAGGGAGGGACGGGGAGAGGGAGGGACGGGGAGAGGGAGGGACGGGGAGAGGGAGGGCGGGGAGAGGGAGGGACGGGGAGAGGGAGGGACGGGGAGAGGGAGGGACGGGGAGAGGGAGGGACGGGGAGAGGGAGGGACGGGGAGAGGGAGGTACGGGGAGAGGGAGGGACGGAGAGAGGGGGGACGGAGAGAGGGGGGACGGAGAGAGGGGGACGGAGAGAGGGGGACGGAGAGAGGGGGACGGAGAGAGGGGGACGGAGAGAGGGGGACGGAGAGAGGGGGACGGAGAGAGGGGGACGGAGAGAGGGGGACGGAGAGAGGGGGACGGAGAGAGGGGGACGGAGAGAGGGGGACGGAGAGAGGGGGACGGAGAGAGAGATAAATGTACGACATAAAAATGTTCTAGAAAATTGTTTTCTCGTCAAGTTGTTGCTAACCGACCTTTCCGGGAAGTTCTGGGAAAGTTCTTACGAAATAAAGAAAAATATACCTAGCAAACACTGCTCTTTCTTTCTTCGTTACATTAAAGGTATTAATCTCTCCAACAAGAACTTCATAAAAACCATTTCAGTTACATTTTGTAAAATAATTTCATTTATATTGTTGTTTCATTTATTTATATTGTGAGGCGCGTTTGGCCCATTGCGGACTAGCGTGCGGGTGGAGGAGGCGGAGGAGCGGCGGCGTTGGGACCGATTGAGGTCGGGCTGCGCGCTCCCCGCTCCCCGTCCTTCATTTCCAGCTCTGGAGCTTTGAACGGTCGGAGGCCCTCGCGCCTGTCGTGTTAAATGTTTAAATTTCAGGAACGGCCACCTAATGAGATTAGTCCTCTCTCCTTTTACGTTTGATCGTAGTACGGGCGCTGGTAGTTTCGCTGATGGTCGCTTGTCTGTTCGGCTTGGGGACGACCACTCGCCAATGAATCAGAACCGAAGGAAAGTGCACACAATTTTTATTTTGTTAATAATAAAAAATTGGGCTGTTGAATTTTAATTTATATAATGTTTTAAGTTCATGTTGATTCACGTTTGAAAGAATTTTACCTAGAACAGAAAAGACAAACGTAAGAAAGTGTCTGCCGGTTGAAATGGAAGACATGAATGCATGAAAAGCTTAGACTTCAACGCTGATATTGCATATTGGTCCAACATTTGACCATTGACTCGATAAATATTAGTTTGCTACGTCATTTCTGTACGGCAGGAGATAATTATATGTAAGCTTATATGCAACGCTGTTTTTGCATCCATGAGTTTTTGACAATGCTGCATTGGAGAAGATGCCGGGCAGCGATTTCTTCTTCACATGGAGTAATATGGGATAAGAGTGTAAATAAACGTGACACAAAGAAAAATCGAAAATCTGAATTGTTGAGAAGAAATATTGCTAAGAAACTTCGAAATTGTGGTAAGATGTATGTTTACAGAACAGGGAAAGAGAGAGAAAATACAAAACATGTATTCCCAGTTAGAGATTATTAATACAACCAATGTGACAAACATTTGGGGAAGTATCGTGTGCTATTTAACAGGATAGAAATATAGAAGTTCCAAGTGAATATTATGGAAGATTATAATGTCACCCCTACCATTCAATGTTATTAATACTTCTTCCCTAATCAAAGATTGGTCAAATGCACTAGTTCCAATGTTTTCCCAAAGCACCGTGTGGTAAGGATTACATAATTTGTATTCAAAAATATTGTCGCGTACATTACACAGAAAGAGGTGCAGTTTCTAGTTGAAATATGTATTATGAAATATGTATTATGAATATTATGGAAGATTATAATGTCACCCCTACCATTCAATGTTATTAATACTTCTTCCCTAATCAAAGATTGGTCAAATGCACTAGTTCCAATGTTTTCCCAAAGCACCGTGTGGTAAGGATTACATAATTTGTATTCAAAAATATTGTCGCGTACATTACACAGAAAGAGGTGCAGTTTCTAGTTGAAATATGTATTATGAAACATATCAGCCTTTCAAGTTTCTGAAACGTAGTGTCTCTTTTCAAGGTTATAGAGATATTGTTCCACGTTTCAGATGAGAAATCAGGACAAGAGGTGTGAAAACGGCAAAAATAAGGAATTTTTTTCACATAAAAGTCTGAAACATTCAATTGGGTGTTCAGAAATAACTCCTCTATGAAAGACAGCGTTAGTTAATTTTTATTAAGTGCTTATATTTTCCTTCAAATAATACTCACTGAGATGACAAATATCATGGTTAAACCTCCTAATTGTATATCGTGTTGTACCTTTTTTTCCGCGGCGAAGTACAGCAAATCGACGTGGCATGGACTCAACATGTCGTTGGAAGTCCTCTACAGAAATATTGAGCCATGCTGCCTCTATAGCTGTCTATAATTGCGAAACTGTTGTCGGTACAGGATTTTGTTCACGAGCTGTCCTCTATATTATGTCCCATAAATGTTCGATGGGACTCACGTCGGTCGATCTCGGTGGCCAAACCACTTACTCGAATTGCCCAGAATGTTCGTCAAACCAATTGTGGTCCAGCAATATGACACATTGTCATCCATAAAATACCATCGTTGTTTCGGAACATGAAGACTATGCATGACTGCAAATGGTCCAAAGAAGATAAACACGACCATTTACAGTCAATGATCGATTCAGTTGGACCAGAGGACTCAGTCTATTTCGTGCAAAGTCAGCCCGCACCATTATGGAACCAGCTTGCAGAGTGCCTTGTTGACAACTTGGTCCCATGGTATCGTGGGGTCTGTGCCATACTAGAACCCCACCATCAGCTCTTATCAGCTGAAATCGGGAATCAGCTGACTAATCTAGGGTCCAGTCGATATGGTCACGAACCCAGGAGATGCGCTGCAGGCAATGTAGTGCTGGTAGCAAAGGCACTTGTGTCTGTCTTCTTCTACTGTATCCCACTAAAGCCAAATTTCTCCGCACTGTCCTAACAGATAAGTTCGTCGTACGTCCTACATTGATTTCTGCGTTTTTTTCATGTAGTGTTGCTTGTCTCGTCTTCTTGCACGTATTTCTCTAAGCAATCGCCGCTGCTCTCAGTTATTAAGTGAAGGCCTTCGGCCACTGCGTTGTCCATGGTGAGAAGTTATGTCTGAAATTAGGTATTATTCACACACTCTTGACACTGTGGATTTCTGACTATTGAATTACTTAATAATTTCCGAAATGGAATGTCCCTTGCGTCTAGCTCCAACTACCATTCCTCGTCTTGAGTCGTGTTGATTCCCGTCCTGCGCCATAATCACGCCATAACCTTTTCACATGAATCATTTGAATACAAATGAAGCTCTGCCAATGTACTACTCTTTTATACCTTTTGTACGCGATACTACTACCACGTGTATATTTGTGAATTCTATCCTATAACTTTTGTCACCTGAGTATGAATTTAATACATTATAATTTAAACTTTTTTATTTTGTAAGTAGTAAATGCATTTACCAACATAAGAAAATTATAACAAGTTTCGTATTATTTTAAAACTTCAAATGCTGTTTTCAAAACATAGCATTTCATTACTAACACTCATATTGCACCCAACCTCTATTCAACGTCTCAGTGATATGGGAATTAAAATGATAATATTTATAGCACGTAGATAATTTAGATGCCTCGTTCCACCTGAAGTAACGGCATTTGAGAATAAAATTAAGAAACAATACAATGTGAGACGTTCTCATTTAAAAATGGACGAATGTTTATGACGATGAAGACCGATATTTATGAATAAGATCGACTTCTATTTGAGGTGAAATGACATTCCAAAACCCAACGCATACTTACTAATAGTATTTTGGGCCGTGTTATGAACGAAAAATTTTGCCTCTTTTCTCGGTTCGTAAGTTATATTTTCCAGATGAAGGAAGAAATTGTCTTCGATGCCGTTAAACATATTTTAACATCCAATATTCCTGTTCTTTTAGGTATTTTTGACGGGGTTCTAATTGTAAGCGCGTAAAGTGATTTAAAAATACTTCTACTTTCAGACAAAACTTGAAACTAAATTTCTGAAAACTCAAGCAAAATCTTCCGGAATCGGACGTGTATTGATGGTGGATTATCAAAGTCACATAGCCAATTTCAAAGTTCCACTTCCCTCAT
Source organism: Acheta domesticus (assembly GCA_031308135.1). Lineage (NCBI taxonomy): Eukaryota > Metazoa > Arthropoda > Insecta > Orthoptera > Gryllidae > Acheta > Acheta domesticus. The sequence continues at coordinate 217,161,652 of JAHLJT010008446.1, forward strand.
AACAGGAGATGATTTTCGTCATCATAAAATTCATTTATTTTATGTCTTAAGTTTTGTTTTAAGAGAAGTTGCTTGGATCGATTTTGTTTATTACGTCATTAAGTGTCTTATAAGACCTCTTTTATGATAAAAATAGAGAAATTTTAAGAACTTTCATTATGTAGAGTTAAACAGTAGTAGATGCATTTCACAAATTTTATTAATGCTCAGTAAACGGTGTAAATCCATGAGATACTTTACGTGCCAAAGAGAAGTTTTCCTAGGCTCTTTGCAGTAAACATAACACATTTAATCACTGTTGAGAAAAGCATTGCTCCCCTGTTCACTTCTTAATTCTGTAAATTCCTTATTTTATTTGGAAATAATCTCTAAAGCCAAGTGTTTCTTCTACCCAAATCTAATTTATTTAAAGCTGCTTGAGCAGTCCGATTTTTACTTTCCCGTATGTTCAGTATGGAGAAAGTACTGTAATGTTGCAAACAAACGATGGGGATGGGGAGCACATCTAGGGGATACACATCTAGAAGGTCCCCGATACCGAAAAAAATATTTTTTGAAAACGTCTTTGTCCATTTGTCCGTCTGTGGACAACATTGTCTATAAACGTTCACAGAACTTTCTCTTCCTTAGTAATATGAGTACTATTGATTGCAGTCTTGATAGGATAGCAAGTTTCCTCCTGCCTTCCCACTTTGAATGCCAACGTGAAATTCCTGGGGAAATATTTTTAATCGAATAGAGCAAAATGCGTTTATAAATACTGTTTAAGTCCAATTTTCATTAATATCTGATCTTTCGACAATGGCAATCTTCGAAAATTATCAATTCGCATCTCCCTTGCTCCTTTTGCTGAAGGGATTTTTTTTCACGAAATGGCTACACAATTCGTACGATACCTGTTACAATATTATAATATTATGTAAACGTTGTTTCACGGCATATTATTTAACTGTTATTTCACGTTTTGTTTCAAGATATAACGACCCGTTTTTGCCTTTTAAATCGAAGCAAGCAAATACAGTTTAGCATCCTTTCAATTTACGTCTGAAAAGGAGTCTGGAAGATGAATCTTAAACAAGCTCATACGATCGCAGCATCAATATGAGGACAATAAACGGGAGCAAAATGGATCGGAGCATTAGTTACTGCATGTTCGTACAAACGCCTGCTGAAAGTGGGGCCTTTCCTGGAGCAGATCGAGGCGGTCTTCACTCTCTTCCGAGAAGGTCCGGTCGCAACGTCGCCAAAGGCGATCACAGCTCTTCTCCCATGTTTTTTCGGCCGTGGACGTGGTACTGAAGGGCGGGGATAGAAGGACGAGCCAAGTTCGTGTCTCGAAAAAACACAAAGTTAGAGGGATTTCTGGGATTTCTCGTGAATTTACGTCACGTCTGAGGACCTCGATGGAGAAGAGACTTTCTGGTCGCCGGCCTGAGGGTTGCATCCAGAGTGATTTGAGTGGACGGTAAGAAACTAACTTACAGAACCTGATTTAAGATCATGGTGGCCTGTATTGAGTGACGAAGAGGCCTACTTTCATGCAGAAGTAAATGCAGTTGATAGTTTATGAGATTTCACACTGCAATTATTGCAAAGTTTTGAAGGTAGACTTTTAGTTAAAGTATCGTAGTTTTCACGTTCTGTACAGGCATATATTCACAAAAAACTTTATGTACATGAAGATTAAAAGTTGAATGTAATTGCGCCATTTCAAATTACTCAATTGAATAGTTGTAAATTAAGAGTATTAATTTCACAGAAATTTATTCGTGGTATTGAAATAAAGAATTTTATTCATTTATCACTTATTGAAAAGCTATATCTCTCCAAACATTCTTTTGAGCATCCAACACTTAAATTTTATATACAAAAAAATTAAAATATTAAAATATTTGAAAATATGGTAATCTCATAGATATTTTTTCTTTGCTCTATTTAACAGAGCAGGTTTGAAGATGACTAATGAATATTCTTAATAACTGATTCTTCGATTTCTATGAAGATAGTGTTTTTCGACTAGTTTCTTATTATTTCTAAAGTGCCACATCTTCTCGGGTTTTTAATTACTCAAAAACATTCCTGCTCACGAAGACTCAAGCACGAATTAATGCTTGACATGTGTCATTCCAGCAGTTGTTGGATGTTACGTAATATCAACAGTCTAATGTTTTCATAAAATATGTCCAAATCAAAGGACTCGTCTATAGATTAGGAAAAATGAAAGAAACAGTCTAGTACAAATTTAGTCAAGAATTCAGCTTGTGTGCTTCTAGAAGAAGTTGCGTACAATACTCTTTGATTTAAATTGACACAACTTCAGAATCTACTTAATCAGTGAATGCACAAACAATGCTGAAATAAAAACACACAATACCCATAAGTAAGAAACAATACAATAGCCCCAAAATTCAAAATCCACTCCAGAAAAAAGGTGAATCCTAAATTGTAATTACTAATTTATACACGTACGAAATATGAACCCTTATTTATAAATGCATATTCAGTGACTAAACCGATTGGATTTTCATTTGCTGAATCACTATGTTGACACCAATAGCTTTCTTTTGTTCTAAATTCTTTGAAGATTTAGTTTAACATTTTAGCTATAACAAAATAATTAACTTTCTATGTAGTGAAATAAATTTAAACATCAAAATGTCCAATAATATATTAAATTAATATAGTGAAAAATCACGTTAACTGTTCAATATAATTATTACATTCCTCAAGCCGAACTTTTAGAAATTTCACAGACTTTCGTAACATACGACCTTAGTTAACAGCATCAGAGTTGCCTTAGAAAGATTCTCAGGTAAAATGACCTTGAACGCGTGTAGATATACTAATTTCAAAATTATAGCTCTGAGTTACGACTTCTCAAGTTATGATTTCTGTCTCTGTGCTTACAGCTCAGAAAATAATCCGACAAATTTGGGCGACTTGTGAGCGGTGCGATAACAGAACATCGTCCCTCGTTATCCGTTGTTTCTTTGCTGTATGACTGTCGGCTAGTTTCTCAGGAGTCCACTTTTCGGCGAGGTCGTAATGAATCCAAAGTTTCTGCTTACATACGATTGATGCACACCCTTACACTCTCCTGATGAATACCCCTTCATTCTTTCTTTCTTTCTACAGTGGCCAAACCCAATGTAATGTTTTCTCATTCAGTGCACCTCTCATCCAGACGCAGAAAGGATCGGAATGAGAAAGAGCGAAACGAAAAATTCAGATGAAATAAATATAAGCAAAGAAAAAAGCTGTAAAGAAACACGATGTGCACTAGTTTCTTTAAAAGTATAAGACAAAGTTCTGCACGTCGTATAACAGCTAGGTAATTTAGTTGTATGCGTACTTTGTCGAGTTAAAATTTCAAATTTAATTCTTATTTTGTAAAAAATTAGATTATCATAAAAAAATCAATAAATTTATGAAATTCCATTTACCTCTTTTTGAGATTATGTACACTAAGCGACCAAAAGTATTTAGACACGTGGCTGAAAATGAATTACCAGTTCGTGGCGCCCTCCATCGGTAATTCTGGAATTCAGTAGGGTGTTGGTCCACCCTTAGCCTTGATGACAGCTTGCACTCTCGCAGGCATACTTTCAATCAGATACTAGAAGGTTGCTTGGGGAATGGCAGCCCATTCTTCACGAAGTGCTGCACTGAGGAGAGGTATCGATGTAGGTCAGTGAGGCCTGGCACGAAGTCGGCGTTCCAAAACATCCCAAAGGTGTTCCATAGGATTCATATCAGGACTTTGTGCAGTCCAGTCCAGTCCATTACAGGGATGTCCATGATTGTCGTGTAACCACTCTGCCACAGACCGTGAAGAATGAACAGGTGCTCGGTCGGGTTGAAAGATGCAATTGCCATCCTCGAATTGCTCTTCAAGAGTGGAAAGTAAGAAGGTATTTAAAACATCAACGTAGGCCTGTGCCATGATAGTGCCACATAAAACAACAAAGGGTGCAAGCCCCCTCCATGAAAAACACGACCACACCATAACACCACCGCATCCGTGTCCCGATAGTTTTGATCACATAGTGTATGATTATGTAACAAGTAAGTTTTACACTTTCCACTTCTCGATGCGTACGCCGGTCTTTTCGTCTTAACGTCCAGTTACAAAATGGTCAAATATTTCTTTAGATCAAACAAAATTCATTTGAAAGGGCTCAAAAATTAACGACTGGCTACTTCCGGTGCGGTGTGGAATTTTCGTTGATTACTCATCGTGCAGCGCCTTCTCGTGTAGAAGCGAAGAAGTGTATAGTGGCGCGAATTCAAAATTCCAGCGACGCGATGTAATCGCTATAGCGAGCGGTTACGATAGATTCCTTTTTTCCTTCCAAAAATCATAAATTGTATAAACTTTTCTTGCCGCTAACATTTTTGTTTTTATTATCTGAAATAAATATCTGAAACATTTACTTACACGAGGTGCTGATAGTAAAACTTAGAATTCCAGACATTTATAAATGAGAATGATATTTGGCTTGTTATTAAGTGCCTGGTTCTCTACTCGCCTCAATATACATTTTTGAGAATTTTGCCATTGTAGTGCATAAATCTGAATCGTCTTAGTGTATAAGACATAATATTGTGATTTTTTGTATTTCCTCATTCTTTACTGTCAATTTTTCAATCCTGCCTCTTCCTACCGAGTAAGTTGAAACTAAGTTCTTAGCAATCACTTTTTAATACCAACCTAGCATGGTTATTCAATTCTGTAAATTGGATCAAACTAGTTCCAAGCTAATTTTTACAGAACATATTTTTCGAAGTATGTAATAAATTTGTCTATGCAACATATAATGGAGCTTATTTATATTGAAGGGCTTTATTTATGTTACAGCATTTCGTTGATAAGACAGGAAAGACAAATTCAAGCGGCATTAAGAGAAAGGGGAAACAGATCGAGAAAGAGGAAATAATAAAAATAGGTAATGTAAAAATAGAAATTATCAGGAAATGTGCACACTGCAGAACACATTCTATAAGAAAAACATCGGAGACAGAAAATAAACAATATAATAACTACCATAATGCCACAAAGCAAAGAAGAAAAACGATAAAAGACATGAAAAAACTTTAGGAAAAGCAAGAGGCAGCCATGTTGCACGTCAAAATCCAACCAGGCCGTCACACTATGTTGCTTTCTAGAAGAAGTGATGTTGAAAGCAAGGGAAACAGAGGATAGTGTGATGTGCACTGTAAGGAATATAAATAGATTGATTATTTCATATTTCTGGGCCCGCCAACGGCTGAAGTCATTACTTCCGTAAATGTAGTGAATTTTTTATCATGAGAGATAAGTGTTTTCTCTCGGCTGGATAGTGAGATCCGGCGCCGACTTATACACAGGCTTGCCAGTTTTCCCTATCCAGGTATCTTTCACCAAAGTAGTACCGCCCCATCGCAGACAAGCTCTAAGCTCCCGAATGGTCTCCCATCATGTGTGTTAGTATAGTGCATGGAAGTGTGTGTATGTGTGTGCGTATGTGTGTGTGTGTGTGTGTGTATGCATGCATGCAAGGAGTGAGGATAAGACAAGGCAGAGGAAGGAAATATTACGCGCAGTCCATGACCCGTTTGTTAGGCCAATTCTCAGACATTCACCTGAAGTTGATCAGAGAAACGACGAAAAATTACCTTTCGGAGCAATCGGCCGCAAGAATTGTCCTCCAGTCAGCGTCTGAATTCAACCTAGGTAGAAAGAATATAATGTCACGTTATCCTGAGTGGTAAAACACGGATAAGAATGAAAGGAACTCATTCATGAAAAATAAAAGTTTCAAATAAGCAAAGTTAGCAACTTTTGATTGCATTGCTAAAAAAGTAGTACACTTCCGCCATTACTCCTAGCACTACAAGCAGAAGGAGAGCTAGAAAAAGCCTCCACCTAGTGAAGCTACATTTATGTCCAGAAGCAAAACAAGGGGCCATCTCGGCTTTTGCTCAATAGATCAGGGAAAAAGGACAAAAACCTGATCGAGATGGGAGTCATTACCCGAAAACTGAAGTACATTACTTGTTACTGGAAAATTAAGTAATTTTTATAACCATGCAATACAAATGTAAATTAATTATATATCATGTATACGAGTATACGTATTATTAGTGCATGTATTATTTGTTGATTTCTTATAATGAGCTGTTGACACTGACACCTGATGAATGTGATTCCTACGACATGTATTTTAATTATAAATATCAGAATTCCATGAAAATATGTTCCCGCCGATAAGTAAGTTTTGACAAAAACAACAGATTCGAAAATAAATAGGCAAAGCAATTATAAAATTCCAAGCTCAATGAAGAGAGGCTTGCCGGAGTCACGTGGGTGGCATTTCCTTAATATTCGAATAGCTTTTTCTGCAATCTGAAAGTCTGGGCACTATAAGACTAAAAGTTTATAAAGACTGAGTATTATACGATTAATATTTTAATAAATATCCTATTTTTTAAATGTGTGAAGTTTAAATTCTGAAAGTCTATAAATGTGTAGTTATGTGTGTGCAAAACTAACAAATATTGAAGTAGTTTACAAAAATGAGTTTTTTGCATACATTTCAATTAAAACACTCTAAAGTTCAATGTATACTTTTTTCTAAACTGTAGAGCTAAAGTATGGATTGTGTTGACTCGGAACTATTTTACATGCAACTGTTGGGTTAGTGTACTTTATTATAAGAAATTACGATTTCACCAACTCACCTACCCGTTTCAGCGGAAGGTCTTGGTCCTTAAGGGACCTTATGGGATTAAAATAAAATAAATTACGTGTTTCAAACTATAGAGGGATTTTTATTTTTACTTGTAATAATAACAATATTCTAAATAATAATAAAAATATTCTAAATAATAATAATAACAATAAATGAAATTACTAAAATGCTCTGTTTCTCAAATTTTAATATTACTGCTCTTTCGTTTAACACACTAACATTTTAATAAAAATGAACAAACATTAACAGAATTCAAATACAAAGTCAGAAAAAGTATTTCGACGTAAATCCAAATAGATCACTTCAATGAAAAATTTTAGAATTGCTTTTTTAGTGTTTTCCTATAATATTTTTTTCATTATGGCGTCGACCAAATCCCTTATCGTGTTAGTACTGTGCGTTGGGAACATTACTTTTATTTCCTGCTCAAATTTTGAATGATCTTCACACTCCAGGGATGTAGGGTGTGTTTGACGTTGCACACATCATACTGCGCACGGTGTCTCATAATCACTGGGTTTGAGCAGAAAAACTGATTTATTGGAACATCCATTGACGAGCAATTCCATTTTATGAGTGCACGTAGCGAGTTGGCAACGTATTGCCCAGTCATCTATCAGTAAAATCCCACTGTGGAAAGAATGAAGTATAGCTTTATTTCTCACAACATTTGTTTATGGTCGTTTTTGCTCTGTTATATTTTAACAACCAAGTTGGGGCATCGCGTATTATGCTTGGTTGTATAAAGTGAAAAAATATACTTTGGAATTTGCAGTCGGTTGTTTGAAATTTTGAATGTTAGAAAAATGTTTAATGAGAATAACCTCTGTTTAAGAGAATTCCATGTTTATTCGTCTATAATATGCCAATCACTCTTAACCGCAAGTTTATTTTTAAATTAACATAAATGAAATAATAAAGAAATGTGGAAACGGTAAATTTACAATGCCATTCGTTGCAGAAACGCAAAATGGTCTTTAGAAAGTATTTATTTGACTTGATTATCAAATGTAAAAGACATTGAATTAATATACCCGAAATCTCATTTAAATTGTTGTTTGTGATTGAATAGAAAAGTAATTACATTGAGACGCAAGTATGAAAAGTCTTAATTTATTATTGAGAATAAAAGATATAGAAAAAAACCAAGCATTTTTAATTATAAGCGTGAGAATAGTTCACGTAGTGTGACTTTGTTATGAGCTTTACCTTTCCCGGATAATTACCGTCATTACCAAGTAAATAGGTTTGAAGCGCCGACACGAAGTACGTGGGTAACATGGAAGCAGGTAATAGGGACTCTGTTCTATTAGGATGCGCCGATAATGCGCGTACCTAAATATTCGTGTTGCTTACCCCATCTCCGTGTGCGACTAACGGGGGATGAAAACAAGCCCAAGGGAATTTTCAGTTTACAGACTGGGTCGATACCATTACGTCCAGCACGATTATTGCGTATTGATTAGGGCTCGTGCGTAGTTGTATTATCATAGGGTTTATTGAATGGCGAATGAGATTGACGAGACATGCAAAGCTAGGCACATCTCTTGGGAGCGATCAACGTGAATCCAGCATGTTGGACTTCGACCTGATACGTTAACAATGCACTGTGTTCCACACTCTGTTTGCCGCATTTTAAAGCGGTTGAGCATTTACGCATAACATTGGGTGAATGGCATTCTCTTCATAATACTAGAAAATTAATTCCTTTAGGGCTCAAACGCAAGTTGTCTATTTAACATAACTAGTAAATACCTAGGCTACGTTTCGGCGGTTCAGAATTATCCACCTAGGAGTTTAAATGATTGCCTCTCTTTATATAAATATATTATGCTCACAACATAATCCCATAAAATCATTCCATCACCGGTAGTTAGTTTTCACCAATTTTAGCACGGATAGTACACTGGGACTGTTGGAAATTTTGTTCCATCTGTGATTTCGGAAACCTTGTTAATTGCCTTTTAAGGTGATAGATGAAAGAGGAAACATAATAATAAGATTTTCATCAATATTTACTTGTTTCAAAATTGAAAAATATATAATGTTGTGGTTCTTCGTAGAGATTATTTAAATTGCTTCAGACTATTCAGTTGAGAATACCAGAATACTCGTCCAAACTCCCCAAATTCTTAAGCTCTTTGCGAGTGGTGATTGGACTCATTATTTTTAGTTCTAAACATATTTTAGTATTTCTATCAATGTTTAGTTTGTAGAACAATTAAATATAATTTACATCATTATTCAAATGTAAATTACTAGTGTGTCTTTGCACGAAGATCAATAATCATTTGGTCCATGAAAACATCGCAACCTCTTTAAAATGAATTTTCTTAAACGACATTTCGCATTATCAAGGTAGAGTTTTTTATTATTTCGGAACGAAAATTGAAGAGGAAGTGAAGGCATGGCCAACCATTTTACCCGTTGAGGACAGAAAATTTAGCCATGCAATTAAAAATGAATTTGTGTCGTCAAGTCAAATGGAGGATGCCAGGAGAAAATGCGAGTTGATGAAACTGAAGATGCTAGGTTTACGGTTGATCTCACGATTAAGTCCGACCGTTATGTATCCCGGAAATTATGTGCAATCCGGTTACGTGATCTTCTATACTAATTGGAATCCTGCTGTTAGTTAGCTCGGCATATGACATTGCAGTCGGCATTTGACATTGCAGGTACCTCCTGCTTTTGTCATGATTAAAGACCGAGTTTTCGTGTAGTAAAACTCTAAAATGTGCAGTAAAAGCAACAAAACGTGAAAAAACTTGCAATAAAAAAGATAAAAAAAATTGCAAAACCATGTTACGTAGTCTAAAAATGTGAGTTTATCCACTTATTAACTTATTTTATGTTTTGAATGTATTATTTAAGGTTAATGAAATATTATGATTTTAGTGTTTATGTTATAATTAAGTTTGTACATTATGTTTATATAACCCTTATTTGACATTTTAAATATTATTCGCACATAAAATGAAATTAGCATAAAAATACAAAAAAGTAAATACAAAAATTGAAAAACACAAATATACAGTCAGAAATAGAAAAAAAATGTTACAGAGGAAATGATCTTAATTGTTTTCATTATAATTTACAATTATCTATGTTTCCAAATTATGTTCTGAGAAATTATTTTATCTTCTATCAACAAATACATGTTTCAGGCAGGAACTCACTCTGACGTTTATTTTCTCTCGATTTCGAAGGGCAATAACTGTTCAGAGAAATTCGATGACTCGGTACTGCTTGCCACTAAGCTTCGTGACCGGACATAGGGTCAAATATGATTCGCTCTTGCTCGATCTCGTATTGGTAACTTTAGCGAAGACTGACAAAACGGATATGATCCAATTGGGAAGATAAGACCTCAAAGATTACGTTGGCTAAGCGGCCGTTACCAAGAGCCTTGGACCTAGTTCGTGGTAACACTGCATATACCTATTCCCAACTGGAATCCCTGAGAAATTTTTGGACCATAGGCATCATGAAAGACTCAGTTCGTAAGGTATCAAGATTCATAATAGAAACATATTAAATGGCACTCGGGTTTCACATACCATCCGTGTCGGAAAACATTTTTCTTAAATGAAACTGTAAAACAAGATGAGAATATAAAAATTATATTTAATGCAATAAAGCTATGAATCTTGCAAATTCGTCCAGTAAAATCCCAAAATGTGCAATTTTTAGGCTGCATTACCTAAAACGTGCAATATCCTGCAGTTGCTCCGAAATCGTGCAATTTCGTGCAAAATAAAACAAGCACTAAAATAACGTTCGTTTCACAATTCAAATTTCTGTTAAGGTTTCGTCCAGTTTTCAAGTTAGCAAAGAATAAATGCAGTTACGTGGAAATCTGGTCTTGAGTGATGATATTTGGTCAACAAAATCTCCTCCCCACCCGCTAAAAATGTGTCAAGGTTCACTTTATATGAGCGTGATGATTACAACAATGAAAATGATAATTATTATAACAATGATAATTTATTATTATAACAATGGAGATGTTGATGAAGTTTGGTAATTGTTATGAAAAATAACTATTTAAATGCTGAATTGTGTATCAGATCCATTCTCGAGGAAGTATATTTAGCATATTTTATAAACTTTAATTACAGTTCACTAGTGTTTGATTTTACTCCTTTAACACGTGTCATATATAAATAAATGATTTACTTCATAATTAAAGTCACACTATTTATTCAAGCTACAATGCCAATAATATTTTAGTATATTCAATCAATCAATAATACGAGTATAAATATTTTGTATACCAGCGTTACTAATTTGCTATTGAGAAATAATTTGTAATTTTGGCCCAGATTTCTCGGAGTCTATCTTTATTCTCAACTTCCAGTTGTACGTAGCTGCAGAGATTCGTATTTCATATACCATCATTCATATTGGAATTGACAAAATTATTCGTTTACTATATTTTTTGTTTCACATCAGTTTTCTATAACTTCTTCTGAATTCTAGAAATAATGCGAACATATTCCATCTTCCATTGCAACGAATAACATTTCTACTGAGTAAAATTAATCGTCTTCTGGAAGTTCGCATTTATTTTACAGTAATATTGACACAGAGATCAAAACTCAGTAGACAAGTTTTCCTTCGAGTTCCATGATTTATTGTTAGTTCCAACGATTATTTCGATGAGGAAGTTTGCATTTCTCTTCAGCAGTTTGCAGTAAACCATTTTGTGATCGTTTAATTCGCATTTTAAACATGAAGATTGCTGAGTTTGAACAAACTGCTTGGGCATTTTGGGGTTTGATAATGCCAACCAGACATGAAATTTACCGACTTAAACGCTACGAAAGGTACATTTCAATTTTGAGTCTACGTGACATTTCATGGGAATTATATTGTTTTCATTAACAATTATTATAAACGCAGTAACAGTGTAATTGCATGCAAAGAAGGATTTGTTTTTGCTTCACTAACTGATGCATTGATAGGCGATATCATGCTTTTCTCGAAGTTTGAAGAATTCTTTTATACTATAAGGAAGATTTCAATGACAAGGTTGCACAAGTACCAATAACTCAAATTCAGAAAAAAGTGGAGATTGCTGGGTTTGAAATTAGCCTCCTTATTTAAAGACCTGGTTTAATTCTTACTTGTATTAGTCGTAGAGTCGTCTTATTTTCAATCGCTAATATTGTTGTAGTTTAAAAACATTGTCGTACATTAATTCCAAAAATATTTTGAAAGACACTTGACGCCACTAAAGACATTTGATGTCACAAATATCTACTCTCCGGAAACTAGCACGTATTATAAATGCAAACTCTTATGTAAGCAACAGTTTCCAAAAAAAGAATGTGATTTATAAATATGAAGTACAATGTTTAGGATCCATACATACTAATACTATAAAATTGTTAATTTTAACTTCTATAAAAAGAACGAACTAAATATTGCGATTTTCTTTGCACCCTCCCTCATAGCCAGTTTCATGTCGACAGTATTTTTAATAAATCTAATTTCAGCAAATTAAAACATGATTGGAGCCTCCTGAATTCAAGCCGATACTCGGCTTCAATGATCCTCATGTATTCCACAATTCTACCATCTCTTCTCACACATTATGGCGAGTCAATCCATATTTTCAACTCATTAGCTGCGTAATTAATTTTAGTGAACTTGAAACCCCTATGAGAATGGACTGTAAATAAATTAACGCATCGAAATATATACTTGTATAATTTTTGAACGACATGTGTAGGGTCCCTAAGTACGCTAAACGTTCGAAAGTGAGGCAATGCATATGATACCAATTCACCAATTCACATTACAATCAATTTAATGCATCATATGCTCTGACACGCAGCTCAACGGCTCGCTGTGGCTGTGAAATTACATTAGGACATCTATAATACGCTTTACTCTCTACAGTCCCACACGACACAATTTACTGGACGAATTCAGGGAGATGATATACCCTCCATGAGCACACCCAGTGAGTAGATAGCAATTTGTACTTGAAATTACGATAGCATAGGCAATAAGAAATATATATGAAGATATTAAACAATAAAGATGAAAAAGTTATTGTAGACTATTTTATTTAATTTTTGCGTAATAATATAAAGGATTCTTTTGGAATAATTTGGAAGTTGAATTAAAAAATAAATATTCGGCCGGTTTAGATGAATTTCCGGATTGTTTGTTAAAGACATACGCGCCAGCCATTATACACCCGTTAACTCACATATTTAATGCATCCTTATGCACCGGAATTTTTCCAGATATTTTTAAAACAGCTAAGATTAAGCCACTCTTCAAAAAAGGCAACAAAAATGAAATTCAAAATTATCGGCCAATTTCTCTTTTGTCAGTTTTTTCAAAAATATTAGAGAGACTTTTTTATATGCGAATGGAAACCTTTCTCAATAAACACGACGCGTTTTCAAATTGCCAACATGGATTCGGGAAATCAAAATCTACGGAAACAGCCATTTTTTCTTTTCTTAAGGATGTTGCCTCATCATTGGATCAAAACGAAGCAACTATTGCAATATTTTTAGATCTTTCAAAAGCTTTTGACGTCATTGATCATAACATTTTACTTTCAAAATTACCTTCATATGGAATCCGTGGTATTGCTCTAGATTGGCTATGTTCGTACCTTAAATTACGATCTCAGAGAGTAGAAATACCTTACTGGAATGATGGAACTTTATGTACACGCCTTTCCGGTTCTTTGCCAATTGCATGTGGAGTCCCGCAAGGATCGATTTTAGGCCCTATTCTCTTCCTATTATACGTAAATGACATGCCCTTAGCGATTCGAAACGGAAGAACAGTTCTCTTTGCGGATGATACAAATATTCTTTGCAACAAAGAAACCGTAAATAGTACAATATCAGACGTTTCAAATTGGTTCCGTAATAACAAATTAATAGTAAATGAAAAGAAAACTGTTTCAATGCACTTTTCCATATCAAATAAAAAATTCTGTACTCCATTGAAAATGAACGGTGTGCCATTGACTGACGTTAATGTAACAAAATTTTTAGGTCTATCAATTCAGTCAAACCTCAAATGGAATGCCCACTTAAATGAATTGAACACAAAATTAAGTTCATTATGCTACGCGTTCAGAATTCTTTCAAATTCCGTCAGCCTTCATACAGCTCGTTGTGTATATTTTGCCAATGTTCACTCCCGCCTGAGATATGGCATAATATTCTGGGGAAACACATCTTATAGCTCCCAGACTTTCAGATTACAAAAAAGAATTGTACGAATAATAAGCAAATCCAACCCACGTGCTTCTTGCATGTCTCTCTTTATTAATCTAGGAATTTTACCATTACCTTGTCTCCTGATTTACGAATCAGTAGTTTTTGTCAAAAATGACTTACTTAAGGGCGGGAATATATTTTCAGCAAACGCCGATGTCTATAAGTATAACACACGACGTAGTAATCATATTCACCAAGTGGCAGTATCAACAGCTCACTACAAAACATTCACATAAAATTCATGTACATTACCATACAACCCTTTGCCAGAAGACACGATTAAATTCGATAGAAAAGTTTAAGTCCCAAGTAAAATCTTTTCTGCTGCATAACTGTTTCTATACAATTCGAGACAATACCGAGCATAAAAAAGTAAAGTAGCATTAATTTTAACAATGATAGTTAATGTAAGTATTATCATTTGGACTGTATAATTCTAAAGAACCTGTAACAAGTATTGTACCACAGTTTCTGGGTTGATGGCCCCCATCTCGATCAGGTTTTTCGTCCAGTTTCCCTGATCCTTGAGCAAATGCTGAGATGGTCCCTTGTTTTGCTTCTGGACATAAATGTAACTTCACTATTTGTGCACGTTTTCTGAATTTCAGTGGGAATTCTAGTTATTCAAATTATCGTTTTTCATATTATCGCGGCAAAAAGTATTATTCTTTCATGACGAACATGAGGGTTCAGGGCAGGAATTTATAGCTAATTTACCTTTGAAAATATATTTTAATTTATAGGAGCGAATATTTTGTCAACAAAACTTGGAAAAAAAAACTCTCTTTTCTGTATTCAAAATTCGACTAGAATATGGTTTAGGATGGAGACCACAGAATTATGAAAACGTGCACAAAATTCACTTCTCCCCATAGCTCGTCACACGTAGTTTTTAACTGTTTTTGACGTAAATATATAAATAAATAAGAATTAGATTTATGTGGCAAATATCAAATTCGAATTCAGCACCCTCAAAAACATATAGAACCGTTGAGAAAAAAAAATCTCAAATTTTTTCCTGGGTCAGATACTATTTGACTGGACTAACGTGTCTGCGGAAACTTACGATATGATTGAACAGCTCTACGAATGCCAGCTCTGAGAAATGACACTTGAGAACTGCGTATCACTTTTAGTTTGTCTAGTTCATCTTCAATTACTGCATTAGGGATCTTAGGATAAACATTTGAAATTACAATGTGCTTCTCTCTACTTACAAGAGACGGAATATTTTGGGAGGAGCCTTCAAAATTAATAGTCTTGTGCTTCTCTGTTAATTCATCTACAAACTGTTTACTGCTAAAAATACACACATCCTGTTAATTGAACTTTTTGATGCATACGTGATGTGACTAGGCGAAACAATCGTTGCTACAGCTTCTACATACCTTTTAAGGGGTGTACTCTGGTATTTGCCTTCAATTATAATACCTTGTTCCTTCCCCGGGTACACGGCATTGAGAATAACTCAATTGCAACTTGGACTGGATCTGGTTTTCTTCACCGGGCTGGCTCCTGTAATCAGAGAGCTGACCTTCGAAAGCCGCTTCGGTATCAGCCATTTATTTCCTGTTCCCCAATCACAATGAGAAACAGGTAGGTCGTAATCAGAATGTACTGAAGTAGACTGCTAACTTTACACTGACACTTAAAACTTCTTGAGTTTGATGAAAACACGCAAGCTAGTCACAGAGCGCGGGGCTATACTGAGCGGGGCTCACGATGTTGCCTCTACCACTGCTGCCGAGCGAATGCCTGATTATAGTTGTAGGAAAACGCCGAAAACATATTGAACTTTTGCAATTTTCGAAAAATCAGGGTTTTTCAACGAACATGAGACCATTCTCTTAAACGTTTTTCATACTATCCAACAGCAAAATTAATAAAAAACGATGGAGCAATTTTTTGAACATTTTGATAATGTTCCAGGAGCTTCTTGTAAAGTTAAATTCAACAATTAAAATACCGGTTTTCAAATTCAAGGAGGTCACGACATCAGTCACGTCAATTGGGGAATATCAATTTTGGAGAAAATCGGTGGAACGGTTTAGCCTGGAACGTTGTTTAAAGACTGCCAGATAGACATTTTTTGCCTTCATTCGATTTTTCGGTATCAAGCACTCACAAAATATGGATTCTGGCTACACTACGTGTTAGAGGATTTTTTTTAATTTAGCAACTGAATTTGCCCATTGTTTCGTTATCAGAACACTGTAATAAGAGTTGTTCTTCCGAAAATTCGCCGTTTTTTTGCGCAGCATTATATAACTTTATCTCCACTCGGTGGCAAGAAATTAAAAATATTTAGCTGAAGAGGATATCCGAGACAGCAGAAATATTGCTCTAGGGGGTAGAGGAAACAGCAAATGTACGAATCTACTAGAAATACGAAGAAATCCATTCTTTATTACCAAAAACTCATACACAGGTTAACGTAGGACAAACATTTTTGCTGCACATTTGTGGATTGTAATGTGCAAGACGCAGTTTTTGATTTCGAAAAATCTCTAAGAAAGGTGTGCACTTTATTCCCCGGCACACAATCTCTCATGTATCAAATGATGATATGGCTAGTTTGAAGGAGTAATTTCTGGTCTTGAAAGTGAACGGTTGGCGCAATAATGCCTATAGTTCTTGGTGTTGTGTCAGTGGAGCAGACTCGTGTTCGTCTCTGTGATTAAACCGTGGAACTGCCGAGGTATTTTCATTAACAAAAAATATCAAGGGCGATGGCATTTTGTGCCCACTCGAAAAACATTCTCTCCGAAACGGTCCCAAATTTTCTCTTTATTTTTTCTTGGATAGAGTACAAGGAGTTTAAAATTGGCGCAGGTCTCTTTTTCTTTGAACTTTCTGAATTATCGTAAATTGCAAAAGTTAGAAGTAATGCGGAAACGTATGTACAGTTTGAAGCACTTCTAATAATAAATTTTAATTTTCCGGGACGCCGAGAAAGTTTGGATTGACAATGACAAGATAATGCCGTTGATATAGCATGGTTTCTAAAAATAGTTTTGAAATGAACATTGGCCTTAAAAATGAGCATTGCTGAAATCGTCAATTTTTGTACTTTATGTTAATTTTTTGAGAGTGTAAATATTAGTTATTGAGCATTGCAAGTTTCATATGAAAGAATTTATTTTGTGTGTTCAAAGAAATATGAATCATTTTAGGCAAAGAACAGATCATAAATATTACGTAACCTTTTACGTGATGTGAACAGCTCGTCTTTTTCACGTTCATTAGTAACATAATTATATTATTTGATTTAATTCTGTAACATGAATGAAATAATAAGTGACTTGTGTAATTTAAAGTGCTTACGATTAGCTACTGATTTTTCATTCATCAATACTTTTTTCAATAGTTCAAGAAACCTTGATGGTTGAACGAGGTCATGGATGTTTTTGAATATTTTATTGGGTAAAATGAATTATTGGTAAAGTATAAGTCAGGCGTGTGTACTTTAACTTAGTCTTGCTTCAGATACCTGTGTTATTTTAAATAAGAGTTACTTATTGTCTTAGAAGTGAATAGACACCAATCTGTTACCCAAATATTGTTTTGATAATGGTGTATTAAGAATGCAGGGTTGATAACTATTATCCCATTGTGTAAAGATTTTACGAGTGATTTAAAGTTGACACACGTCATAAAACAAGTGGTGCTACAATAGCACATACTTTCTCAAAATGTTTATAACGGAAACGCAATATTACACTATTACATGAAACTTCAAAATTGTTTCCGAGGAAAACCTTTTTCTCCGCCCCGCGATTCGAACTCAAGTCAATCGTGTCAACACGCCAGGCACGTTACGGTTACGGTCAACTCGGTTGAGGTTAAGATAGTGGAGTGGTAATGTGTTATTTTTCTTAATGTAATCTGTTCTTTGAAGACATCTTGAAATAAGATCAAATG
Organism: Acheta domesticus; assembly: GCA_031308135.1. Lineage (NCBI taxonomy): Eukaryota > Metazoa > Arthropoda > Insecta > Orthoptera > Gryllidae > Acheta > Acheta domesticus. The sequence continues at coordinate 217,179,563 of JAHLJT010008446.1, forward strand.
CAATTTTTATCAATTATGAGTAGTTTTCGCGCAATTTTGAAAGAAATTTAGTCAATTTTTAAACAATTATTTTCTCAGAAACACGGCTCCAATTTTTTTCTTGCGCGATTACGCAAGACGACGATTTTGAAACTGTACGTGACGAAACTGTCACGTACAGTTAACAAAGGTTCGAATAATGAAACTGGGCTATGTATCTCAGGGCATCAACATGTCGCTTCAGTGCTTCTAGCCGGGAGGTCTTAGGGTTCGAATTGCGACAGTGTGAGGATTTTGCACATCAGCTAAATGGCGATGTCGAATTTTTCCGCTGGCTGAATGAGAATTGAGTCATTGACATGAAAAAGGTCGTAACTGCCAGAAATTTGAATGTTTAGTTTTTTTCATTGAGAAGGTAGTAAATGGCCATTCCAATGGCACAAAGAAGGTAGTATATCGGTATGTAATCAAATGAAGTTGCCAACAACAAAAAAATTGAACACAACTCCTATCAAAATCATCACCCTTCGCTGGATTAGACTCACAAGAGCTGATTTTCGCGGTGCTCCGGTGGTGAGAGATCCTTGGTTAGGGGAAACCGCACGCTTTCCGTGATAAAAGTCACTACACACTTGCACGACTAATGACTATAGGAGTTGGCGAATTCAGAATCACGAAATAATATATCAATAAATCGAATAACGAAAGTCCTAAAAGATGAAGCTAACTCCATGTCTGTGTATTGACAGAGAATGAAAGCTACGTGAGGGTCCATCGTTGACTCCTCCATTGATATGCGACTGCTAAAAAAATTACATTTAATTACACAAAGATAACGTTTACAAATTGCAGATTCATATGAATGGCTTTGTGGATATTTAGTATATCACAGTAAAAGATTTTTATATTAAAACGATATCAAAAGAATCAGAAACAACAAATATGTTTCACCTATCCAATGTTTATAAGAAGAATAAGATTCAGGTGGTAAAGTAAATGAATAAAAACAAATATTCTGATTATTCTAAATTAAATATTAATTTATTATTAAAATACTCATAGGAAGATATTCCAGTGTGCTACTATAGCTTCTGAATCTACTATAGCGTCCGAAGCGGTTTTCCGTTATTTCCTATTACTTTATTTACAGGTACCAGTACTGAGGGTGTACCAACCTATCGCATCCTGATCCTCGCGTACACTTCACCGAAATTATTTTCACCTTTTATTAAAGCTGAACATTACACCGACTCCTTCGTTCCATACGACGTATCACACTGTACAATGCTTCGCATACATTTAGCAGTTTCGACACCCACTTGCAAACGCACGTGGCATAAGAAGATTAGTGGAAGAGGAAAAAGTATAATTGCGACTACAATCTGGGCGAGCCGTTGCCACAAAACGTTCCGAGCTTCCCCCTTTTCTCCGCAGCATCCAAAATGAGCTCTTAAAACGCTCTCGCAATGTGCGCACGATTTTCCTTCCCCCATCCTTCGCCTCGTACTGAAGAGCCTGGCGCTAGCATCCCTCCCCGTGTGTTGGAGCTTTCTCCAAAAGAATCTCTTCTGACATACCGCGAGATTCGCGCGACCAAGGAGACGCCTTCATTCGTTTGTGAAGCGCATCAACAAACATCGTCATAATATGCCTTCGTGGCATGAAAGCGTATAGATAGACTAATACTGGGTCACGTGCTGGAAGCTATTAAAGTGAAGGAGAGTTTTTTGTCTCCGCGTCACTTTGGTGTGGAGGACCTCATTAATTTTTCATACTGCTTGGTTTGTCGCCACCCCACTGTAAGGGAAAGGCCGGGTCTGAGCCTCTGCGGTGAGAGAGGGCTCCACGTCCAAAGGTATGTTCACGTGTGCAGGGGTGTGGAAGATAAAAGGAGACTAGCACCTTGTTATTCACGACGCGTTCTTATCTGACGTACAAAATGAAAAATGAAATCGACAGTCTAAAGGGAAAGATGGCAGTTTCAAAAGAAAAAGGGTATCTTTATTTTTGATCTAGATCTCTTTTCCGTTGATGCTGCTCGAGTTTTGTCACTGTGATCTTTCACGTTTGTTGAAGCTAGATGAGAAGTTTATTTACATAATTATTTTGAGATAACGGGGCCTCTGCGTATTGTAGAACAAAATCTGGGAAATTATGAGGTAAAATTGCGAGTCATCAACCTCATGTCTTATGTTTTCCTCATGATCCCCAAAAAACTACAATTTGCATTGTGGACAAAATTACTAAAAATATACATATTTCACGATCGTTCCTATTACCTTCTGTTATGGAAATCAGTCTTCAGTCACGTCTTATTCCTAATTCACAATTGTTTGTCGTGTCATCAACTGTTTTGGTGTTTTATACGTCATATGGAAACATATTGGCTGCTTGAAAAACTAGTGCAATTTCTAGTTTTGTCAAATAATGCATTTAAAAATTATTCTGTAAGATAAAAATAGCTATGCTACGGCGTAATTAGGATAGAAGTCTGAACTTGTTTAAAACGAGTGATCGCAGTGATCCAAAGGTCACTGACAATGGACAATGATGTGCACGTTACCCACTGAATATTGAAGCCATAAAAATGTTTCAGCATTATTCACTCAATACTTGTTTACATATATTACTTCAAAAAATCCTGATGAGATATCATCTTACTGGCACCACCGTTAATGGAGACCCTATATTGTCCTTGAGGCTATCGTTCTCCATTCTTTTTACACGTTAACTACACAGAATTGCAGTTATAAAGGCGTGGGTCATATTAATTTACACGTGGTACTTCTAGCGGTACGTTTTGTATAATTTTTCAAGTCTTATTACCTGAAAATGTTTCTGTTAAAAAGAAACTATTTCTGAAAAACTTATTTATCTAAATCTAAATTATTTTATTTGATTCTTGAGAACTACAGCGGCAAGAACGCTGCTGACCAAAACGCACAAAATGGTTTTCGAAAAAGGAGCATTCACACCGCTGAGTACAAGAAATAAAATCTCGTATAACACTACAGTAAATTAGTAATTAAAAAAAAGCAGTCTTCACAAATACTACAATAACGCAGTAAAGTCTATATATGTACAAAAGTTCTTTACATACCCAAAACTGATGGTGCTACATTAGCACATTTTTTCTCTTATTATTTCTTACTTTTTAATGCTTGAAAATCTTGAAAGTTTGACGAAAATGAGACATGTGCCACTTTCTAAGCGTCTTTTCTTCGATCCGTGGAAAAAATTAAAAATTTGGAGCTTATGAGTAATTTCTTTTATAAATTGCATTTACTTCAAGTTGAGTTACGCGAAAACTACACGTTTTTAAAAAAAGAATACGACCCTATTTAAATATCTATTTTTTAGAACAGAGATCTTTTAAGAAAAAAATCTATAATAAATATTTTTTAAGATGTTAATATTTTGCAATTTCGAAAATACAGAGATTGCAAAAATGGGAGCACTTTTAACCGTCCTACATACGAAGAAAAAATTTAGAGCTATTTTTGAGAAAATAATTTTTTAAATTGCTTATATTTCACTCAAAAATACACGACAACTACTCACAATTTTGAAAAATTGTATACGGCTTTGTTTCAAGAGATTTGTGGGAAGGAAAGAAAAAATTCTTCAATATTGTAGTTCTAGGAAGACACCAAAGAAATGTTGAACTATAGTTGTAAATGTAGAGGCACGACCAATAAAATGCTTGCAGGAATCTCGTGGATGAAATTTGCTTATTAATCATAGAATGTTTTTTGTAATTTAAATATCTGTTTATTACAGGACGTATTTCATAAGAATATTAGGCCACTCTTCAGGACATCCGCATTCACATATAATTGTTAAAAGGTAGCTCAGGACATCAACTAATGCCACTGCAATTATTCTGACCGGGAGGTCCTAGGATTCAAATCAGGTTTTTTGACACTAGCATCTCAGTTAGGTCAAATTGGACCGCTACCTGGAGGAGAATTCTAGCGGCCAGCAGCTCCGATCGGTAGTTTCTAGGGGTTTGTAGTATCAACACCAGGCGTGCTCTGCTGGCGATACCTGGGTAAAGAAAATCCCTGCAAGCTGACGTAGGTCGGCGCCGGATCTTGCCAGCGAAGATCACCGCCACCTCTCGTGATAATGGACAATGATCGCAGTGATCATTAATAATAATTAAATCATCATAAATTACAATGCATTACACTTACGGGTCTATTGATCTTAGCAGTTTACACGCTTGGAATCTCTAACCAATCAATCAATAGAACTGTTGAGAAGAAACCTCGAAAATAACCTATCAGTGCACTTTGCATCTAGAATTCTCTTCCAGGCAGTGATCTGTATCAACTCCGCCCTTCACTTAACGCGAAAATACTGCGCGTCGTCGGAACTCCGCGTGCTGGAAGAAGCTTCAGTTACAGACTCGCCACTACATACACTATCACATTCGGCGAATTTTTTTCCGAAAATGAACTTCATTTTCTGTTTAAATCCTTTATATTAGCGTTCCACTTAAGATTTAAGTGAATCGAGATATATTTTATTACGTTAACGTCAGTTAATTTTTCAGCGTTAATTTTTCAACGGTTAATGTAACTGCTTATCAGAAATTCAAAATTGAATTGAAATGCAAAACTGAATTGTTTTTCTTTCGTTTACTATTAAGTAGTCATTACAGAAAGTATTTGACACATCTAATATAGTATTATTCAATGTTTCTTTTTACAAAGAGCATTTGTTTCATCAGAATGTTTTCTCTAATAGAAGAGAATATATTGATTTAGTAGAGATAAAGACCAGGCTACAAAATCGAATGTGAAAATCCGCAAGCTCAGCTGTAATTCACTTGTTATGGTGAGTAAAATTGTTCTTTCAGGACTGTAAATTATGCCTATTCTTAGAAACTCTATTTGACGTAAAATTTTATTCACGTAAGACCAATGTCATGAATAATACTTGATGGTAACTTTAAACTCAACTTTTGAAGCCAATTACTTCAGATACTCGCAGAGACACTTATAGAAAGAAATGCATTTTAACAACTAAACTCTGTTTAATCAACACAATTAAAATGTAGTTCGGCTCGTGAACGCTGCCTCTAAAATAATTATTTCTCTCGTAATCATCAGCACCTTTGACATCACCTTATTGACGCGTTCCATCGTATCGCCTTCCCAACTTCGATTAGGGTTGCGTGGAGGACTTAACCCCTTAAACCCTCTCTCCTGTAGAAGACCAGAAGGAAGCCGTAGCTCCGTTACATGCATATTCGTACGGGCAAGAGTGAGCGAAGTGTCCTAAAGGACCTCGGAGTTGGCGGTGAGCTCCAGGGATTACGCACGAGGGACAAGTTTCTAACGCAATTCCGTTTTCGCGCGTAAACCCTAGCGCCGGATGCCCGTCAGCAGTTCGAAGCGCAGAACCGCGGTGCCGCCGCCTGCATCTTCACCACCGCCAACCCCACCGCCACCGCCATCGCCACCACCACCACCACCACGTTGTTTTGGTTGTCGCCGCTTCCATCCCCGCATATGCGGCGACTACCATTGCCACCACTGCCGTCGCTGTTTTCAAACCCGCTCAAATGCAGTGTTGACGGTTCCCATTTTCCCGGCGCCTCCAACCCTGCAGGATCCAGCCGATCATTTGGGAGGGGGGCATCATAGTTTTTTGTTAAACTATAAACATATTTTTTATTATATTGTACATTATTTTTGTAGTGTATATGTATTACTATTCAATATTATTGTTTAAATAATTACATAATTCCAACATAAATATTGAAATAAATTTTGCCAAATAAAGGGAGGTCACAAACAAAAACTCTAAGACTTCTGGGACCATATCCCCCATGTCCCCCCCTGCATCCGCCACTGCAAGCCTGCCACGACCGACGCTACCGTCACCACTCCTGTTTCCGCCCACTTTCCATCTTCGTCTCATTGCGTCACCACCGCCATTCTTCCATCTCCGCCATCGCCACCGCCGCCGCCCCCGCCATCGCTGTCGCGCTGATGCAGCTGCGCTTTGTCTCGGTCGGTGGCGCCGGGGCGGGATGGAGCGGGCGGGGCGGCAAGGGGCGGGGCGAGACGGGCTGGTGGCGCCGGTGCTGTCGACTCGTGCGGAAGGGTTGCGACATGCACTTTGGCGGGGAAGGATTGGGGAGAGTTCTAATTGTACGAAATGTTGTTGCCGAAAGTGGTACACAGCGTTTTGCGTGGGAAGGCACGGATTCTCTGTTAACTACATTAAACTAGGTAACGGAATTTGAATACTTTTTATCAATTTTTGAGGGTTCATTGCTTAAATTTTATGATGATACTTACGATTATGGTTTTTCTTTTACGTCGATATTTAGGTCTGAAACGTTTTTAAATAATTAAAATATTCATTAATATCACCAGAAACACAGAAATCTGTTATACATTCTAAAATGGTTTAGCAGAAAAATAAAAATGCGCAAGAGATATTTTTAAAGTATATTATGGACAGGGAGGGAAATAATTAGTCGATTTACAAATATATTCGCAGAAGAAGAGGAAATAAAGAAGAAATTCGTATCATTAGAGGTACAAAGAACACGTTGATGATCGTGAAAAAGCAAACACATTCAATACCTACTTCAGTTACGTTTTAAAACAAAATCTCATCACACTCAGATATCGAGGGAGGCTGTACTAAATCAGATTAATATAGACGTAAATACATCACGAAAACGAATTAAATCTATGAAAAATGGAAAGTCGCGGGGTCCAGATGCCATTTCAAATGTCATTATTAAACTAGGTGGAGAGGCAGTTTTATCGTATCTAACAAGATTATTTCATGTTTCAATCAACAATTCAAGAGTGCCCGATGATTGGAAGCTAGCTACCGTTGTTCCGATTTTTAAGAGTGGTGACAGATCTGTTTGAGCCAATTATAGGCCGGTAAGTCTTACGTCAGTTGCATGTAAGCTAATGGAACATTTGATAACTAGCTGTATTAGACAAGAATGGGAACAAAAAGAAGTAATTTTTTTGTGTATTGCTCTGAGCGCTTATCCAATTATATGTTGTTCTGTGTTCACGACTTTGTTTTTTTTACGAAATCTTCCAAAAGAGTCACGGTCCCAGAAAAATCCCCCCACAACCGACGAGAGAGGTTGCATTATTAATTATATAATTATATTCAAAGTAGTACATATATTGTAGTGTGGTGACATAATGAGTAGTGTAATAGAGAAGTAGAAAGAGAAGTGAAGTGTAAATAAGAAGTGATAGCGAGTGCAGTGTCACGTAAAAATTCCTGTATTTATTACTTTAAAATATCTGTCAGGACGGCTATAAAATGTAGAGTTTACGCTATCATTGTTATTATTGCCTTTATTGTTATACTTTTATTATTATTACTGTTACTATTATTATTATTATTACTGTTACTATTAATATTTTTATTATAGTTGTGTTATTATTATTATTATTGTCTTAAAATAATTTAAATTACATTGTATTAATATTCTTAATTGTAATATGTAAATTGTAGTGTTCTGCTAACAGGTTGCACAAACCTATCTGCAGAAATAATATCTATCATTTTATCATGTCATGAAATGAAAAGTAGTCATTAGTTTCTAGCATTTTAATATGATTTTCCTTACTTCAATTCTAATTTTTTTCAAATTCATGACGACATAGAAATCAATTTTTTTCTGTTAACTGAAGTTGAAAATATCAACTTCTTCCATTGCCTGACTTAATTGGTTATCACTTTCTCGCCTTATTTCATATGAAGAAAAATAATTGTAATCGTGCGCCCGACTCATATTGCCGGCGGGCCCTGGTGACAAAAAAATCGATAAATCTTCTTTCTCTATGTAGAAACTACTTCCTCTAACATATTATATTGTCAGAATTCATGTTTTGCGGGACATTATTACTGAAAAATCGAACGACGGCAAAACCGCTGCCTGTCCTTCCGTCTGTCCGTCCATCCGTCCGCCTGTCCGTCTGTCCGTGTGTCCGTCCGTGTGTCTGTCCGTCCACCTGTCCGTCCGTCTATCCTTTCGTCCGTCCTTCTGTCTGTCTGTCTGTCTGTCCGTCCGTCCGTCCACCTGTCCGTCCGTCTGTCTGACTGTCCGTCCGTCTGTCCGCTCGTCTGTCCATCCGTCTGTCCGCTGTGTGTCCGTCCGTATATCCGTCCGTCTGTTCGTTCACCTGTCCGTCCGTCCGTATTGCCGTCCGTTCGTCTGTCTGTCCCATTGTCATCCCTCTGTCCGTCCGTCTGTATGTTCATTCGTCCGTCTGTCAAAGCTAGCACCTAAAGCGTTCAGACGATTTTGTCCAAAACTGATATTCCCCGATTGATCTAAACGAACTCATGAGCCTGCTAATTTCAAATGGATATATTGATTTTTGGAGATACTTTACAGGAAGCTCAACATTTTCAAAATTTTCACAAAATGATTCCAAATTTATGATTTATCTCTTTCCTCGAATAGAATAAAAAACTATTAAAAAAGAACGACGCAGATCTCATTTTCCTTGAAAGCTCTGAATTTTCGGAAAATGCATAAGTTCAATATGTTTTCGGCGAATTGCAATTGAAATATACCTACATCCTTCACTTCGTAATACGTTGTCGTGAGTTTGACCTGTTCCGAATTTATAGAAAGATGTGGGCGCCAGGAACAGGTGACATAAACTAATACTAACTTTTCCCTATTTAATTCTGTCAAAATTATATGGGCATCCAGCTAGCTTGGGCCGATGGATTCGGATTACATGTATTCGCTATCGCTAAGATAGCCGATTACCTGATCTGCCGACTGTACAGCCTGGCGTGGAATCTGAAATATGGAAATTCTCTGCTTCCAACTAATTAGAAGCTTATGATTGACAAATGAACAGACTCTTTTCTTTTTCCAAAGAACAAAATTTAACAATTTATTCAATGTTAATTTTAACAGATTACTTAATGGCCATGACCCCTTTTAAAAGATATTATTTTAATATACTGCAGTATATGTTACCGTCTTGCCGACCCGCTCGTTCCGAAGACGCTTCTCACTTGGCCGATGAATCCGAGTCGCTCTTCTGTCTTCTGATCTTGCGCGGTTGCTGAAGTATCCAGTCCACACTGCATAAAATCTAGCTAAGTTCTTTCCGACGCTTTAGGTTTATAATCTTTCACACGAGTTTAATAAAATACTAATGTTCGAACTATCGTCCGGTGAACACCCAAAACTGCCCAAGTCCGCGGATGTACTCCGGCAAATAATTTCTAAGTCCGATGACGACTGTTACTTTTCGCACGAAAATGTATAAGTCTCACTTTCAACTACAAGGTCCGCACACTATTTGCACTCCACGAAACTCAAGAGCCGAGTTCACGACCTACACTCCACCACTCTGAGTCAGACTGTAACGATCTGCACTCAACGAAGCTCCAAGTCCGAATGAATGTTTTTCTGTATTTTGCAACCCTTGATGGGTCGGTAGCGTCCCACGTTCTATTTTTCCAAAACACGGCGGTAAACACCAGAAAGTCTAATTGCCCCCCGCCAACCCGCTCATTTCTTACAACCCCATGTAGCCGCGCCTTCGTCCGTCATACGTTTTTCGACCAATCACATATTCTTTATTATATCGATCTAGCCAGCGTTCCGGCACCTACGAGGCTTGCAGCTAGTTTATTTACCTGCCCTGCACCATAGCAACCCTCTGCGCTGGCGTTACTAGGGCCGGATATCGCCATTTTACAAGTCCATTTAGTCGCCCCGTATACAACTAATATTATGAATAAACCATGTCCCGTTCTGGTATATCACACAATATTGAAGATTTTTCGTATTAAAAGCTGCTGTTCAACATTTGATCTTGAAATAAGATCATGAACAATTTTTTGAAAATGTGAGTTCGCAGATACTTTTGCAAACTCACACATTTACACATTTTTATACTATTATTTCTCAAAAATGGCACCAATTTTGTGTTTAAATTTTCTCCTCATGTGTATCAGAATTCAATAGAAAGTTGGTGCTGGTCCCATTTCCGGATAACTCTGTACTTAACAACGGCAAAAAAATGACGCCGCAATAAAGTACAATATGGAATTTTTTATCTTAAGAGAAATCTGTTCGAAAAAATCGGATCTTTAACGAAGGACATATTTAATGTTTTGAAAAAGCGAGTTTTTTCGTGTTACTTCTGCTCTAAATTAATGTAGTTAAAAATTCCCAAAAACTGATCCCATTTTCATAAACAAATTGTTCCAGAAACAGAACAAAGGACGTTTTAAAAATTGAGCAGACCTCATTTTTTGGATTGTCTCAATTAAAAAAATAATAAAAGTTAGAAATGATGCGAGAATGCATTTGCTGCTCGAGCACCACTAGTTTTGGAATTTAAACTCACTTTGTTAATTTTTTCGTAATAGTTAGCAAAGTTATTGAGGAGCACGGATAATCGGAACACGGTCAATTGAAGTTGTGCTGTAGTATTGTTTTTCTTATTAGCACAATCGTCTCTGTTTTTGCTTTTCTACATGATATGACCGCACAATTATTCAGAATAATAATAGTTTAGCCTAAGGAATTCGTTAAGCCGTTAGAATTACCCGCCTTAAATGAAGGACTGATGACGTCACGGTACAGCTGGAGGGAAGTCGCGTCGATGCAAATCGGTAATAGAGAATGTGAGCAGGAAAGAATGCACAGAAACAAAAAAGAGCAAATAAAGGAACAGCCACTCTCGCCTTGGCAAGCTACGGGCGGCGACGTGTAAGATCGTTTTCGTGGACCCAGATCTAGTAGATTTTGCTAGTGGAATTTGCAACTGAAGAATCTTAAAAGAGCTCCGAAAAAGGTAAACATTTCATAAAATATTGTTAAATATAATACAGTAAAATGAAAGTGATAAACATATGGACGGAATATGAATGATAGTCTACTATAGAGGTGAAAGAAGACTTATTCTTTCTTTGCAGTTTTTAACTTCTTACATTCCTCGTTTTACTTTCACTTTGGCAGTGTACTGTTAATTTTTAAAATGAATCACGTTTGGTGAATGGAACAATTAATAAACACCATAGCGGTCGTTACAAACCATTGTTGCAGTAATATTGCGAACGAGCATGTGCAACATGCATGAACGTAGGGCACGTGCGGGAAAACGTCTGAGGGGACTCTGCCGTAATTTACAACACGCGGAGGTCCGTGTGTGGAAGTAAAGCATCCGAGAAATTGGACTACGCCACGCTGGAAGATGCGACCTCGTTCACAAGCTCAAAGTAAGACATACTTGATTAAACTCCTGTAGAAGGTAGATAATTAGAAGACCAAAGATTATACAGAAATTGTGGATCATAATAGCATTGCTATTTGTCTGCAGGTAGTAGTGGCGCGCGGTGAGATAGAAAATTCGCTCGAGGTCAGAGACGCAGGAGGAAAATAACGAAGCTTTGAGAAGTGGCGCGAAATTAAATGTGAAAACGTAGTTTATGGGAAGTTATAAGTTGTGATAGGAAATTGATCAGTCTTTGATGCTACGTTATCGGACAATAGCACGAAGGATTTTAAAATACTATACAAATTAGAAAAGCATTCACCAGCATATTAACCGCAAAGCGTGAGTAATAATGTGTAATGTAAAATATCAATAATGTTAAAATTTTCAATAAGATAGTAAGAAAATTTTGTTGAAAATGGAAACAAAAAGTATATTCAATAATAAATAAATATTGAATCTTCTTAAGTTGTAAATAGAGCAATAATAGAATAAGCTTGTTATAAATACAAATTGTGGAGTGCTGAAAGTAAGGATTTTTTATAAAACATTCGCAGAACAAACATTGATTTGCGTGTAGTGAAAGGAGTGTAATCTCTGTTTGAGCAAATACATAGCTAGTTTATCAGGACAAATTCTTCAGCACTAATTCGAAGACCCGAACTCGTTACCTAAATGAGAATTACCAATTTACGAAATAATTAAAAAAATAGGGAACGCTATTTATTTAATGATCCAAAAACTAACATTTAATGATCCTAAATTTGACGGCAAAAAATTGGCTGACAAAATTATTTTCAAATTCAACTATTTTTCGATGTCTCTCCAATTTTTTCATTCTGGTACATGCAATAGAAAAAAAACATGAAAAACGTTTCTCATTTTATCTCTGTAACTGACCACCCGCGGAGGCTGATTTTTTTTGGAATCTACGATATTTATTTTCTTTTACAGAAATATCGCGATTATCGATTTGATGTGGGGGTACTTTTCAGCCCCTTTATCCTTGAATGAAAACATTTGATGCGGTTTTTGAAAAAAATAGTTTTTGAAATCGTATAAATTTCTTACATAAAGTTCTCTAAATGTACTAATTTTTTTTTAAACTTTAAATGACTTCTTTTAAGAGCTGACATTTAGTTTAGAATTTGTTTCAGGCAAAAATCGATGTCTTCAATTTTGTAGTTTTGAAATCTTAATTTTTTTTACAATTTTCAAAAATAGAAGTACCACCACAGTTCACCGAAAATGGAACTACCACCATTTTCTTCACCGTCACTTCACACAAACGAGGAGCAAATTTAAAGAAAACTTTTCTAGGGGTTTTTGAGAACAAATTGTTTAAAAATTAAAATTGCCTGTATTTCGGGAAAAATTCCACGAAAACTACTTATATTTTCTAAAAATTGAACTGGACCTTTTTTGGAAATCTTTCTTTAAAGTACGTATTTCATTCAGGAAAAAATCTCTTATCTTGAATAATGTAGTTGTAGCAAGACGCTCGAAAAGCCCTTGAGCTTTAAAGCTCGTTCAAGCGTATTCACATAATCTACTTAATAAATGGCAATACATACTCCTCCCTTATCACATTGAATGAACAAAATATCTGTATTTTGTTGCATACATTTCTTTGTGACCTTGAGTTTCGCGAATCAATTAAGGCTTTTTGGAAGTCAATTGGCTTATATCTAACCGTCAAATTCACAGAGAACTCCAAATTGATATCGTTCTAGAACACGTAAAAGGTACACGTATTAGAGCAAATATTGACCAAAGTGAAGCAGCCAAGATATTCTCTTCCCTAATGTTTACGTTTTAATTTACATCATTTGACTTAAGGGCAAGCGGAAGCAATGTGGAAGACGAATTAGTTCTAGTTATCAGCTTCTAAATTTCGACTTAATACTCGTACGTGCGAAAATGAGATGAAGACGAAGGTTATTAATTGCACTGCTGGTCCCTGCTCTCACCGCGAGAAACGACCGAGATGACGTAATTCGGTTCTATAAACACCTGGAACGGACTAATTAGAGAAATAAAGTTTTCAGTGTGATCTTCTTTGGAAATAAGATTAATTGCTCTGGATCTATAGTGCACCAACTTCTGAATTAGGATGGAGATCCGTTTCTACATCTCATTGCAAGTTTACATCCTATAATCACAAGTTTACCTTTTCAAGATGGGGAAAATATCAAGTGGATTGTTGAGACTATAACAAAAACAATGTTATGTTTTATACACCTACAGCAAAAGGTGTAACAACACTTCATTAGTTTGTGTTGTTAGTGAAAAGATACAAGCAGATGTGATGCTGACGTAATGGTAGTTTTTCCGAGTTTTCAGGAAACAATCACCAATAATTTAAAAATGGAATATCTTTTCAGGTGTGAATGAGTCTTATGACGCTGGATCAGTAATTTAGTTAACAAAACCAAAATGAATCGCAATGCCACTATTATTTGCATCTATGCATCCCCGCAGAACAAACGGCTTGGAATCGAGTTCGTCTACGGTTCAGTACATGGTAATTGCTCGTAACTGGTCGCCGGAGAACACGAGATACATTTGTCGATCGTTCAGGAGCGTCGGTGAACAACAGTACAAATTGTCCATAGAAGGTGACCTCATAGAAAATGTAATACGTCAGACCCTCTCTGCTGCAAACTACAAGAATGTAAGAGCCAGACTAAACCCATTCAATTGTATACGTTTAAGACAATGATATAGATTTGTCTTCCATCTTCAGATATATTAGAAGAATGGGAAAGAGAATCGTCATTTAGAAAAATCGAATATCATGTACTGAACATTATAAGACAGGACGCTAAAACCTGTAAGAAAGGTCCGGTAGTCATGAAACAGGTGTGGGTGATTTTAAGGGGGAAATTAGGGGTGTTTTGAGTGGAGGTGTGGGTTAAGGGGGGAGAAGGGGTTTAGTGATAATTTAAGGTACATTTACAAGATGGAGATTAGTTTTTGACAATTGCACGCCAGGATTCTTGATGGCATGTGAGAGTTGGATGGTGTTGATTAGAGATGAGAATAGATAATAGAAGTGTAGAAAGGTGAGACAGGCGTAGGTAAAAATTAAGAAAGAAGCAGTAAAGAAATCAGATTGAAAAATGAAAGAGAGATGTTTCATAAAAATAGATTATATGAAAGCAAAGATATTTATAGGAGGGAAAAGGTGCCAGAGGCAAAATCATTGAAATCAGAGACAAGAATGTTCGTGTAAGAACTGGAGTAGTACGGTAAGGTACTAGCACGGTGTAAGATATATAGGCGTGTCAACTAGGCGCCTTTGGGGCAAATTTTCTGAAGACAGTTTGAGGCTAGTTCCTCGCTTGTCCGTACGGTGCGCACGGTAGGTTTGGGTCACGGTGTAAGATATACATCTTAAGATGACATCGTAAACTGTGGCTACTACACAGTTTTACAATACATTTCCTACCCATTTTCGTAATTGTTAGACTTTACCAATTCTACCGCGAAACGACAAATCACTGACTTGAAGTTAGAAATCAGCTCACCCAAGGGCTGTCGAATGGATCACGACCAATCACGATCTTGCCAAATGAGACCTAAAGATCGCAGCGCTTATATGCGAGAACTGTGAGAACTAGCCTCACATAAGCTTCAGTTTTAGACTGGGAGTGAACACATCTATATATCGTACACCGTGGTCCTAGTTTCAAAGTATAATTAAACCTCGATAGATTGAGCTTATTCGCGTCACGCCGTAGGTCGAGGGTGAATATGGCGCTCACTTGAAAATGAAACTACTTATACATGCTAAACAACAGTATATGTTTCATATTTCATTTTTAGTTAGTTTATATATCACAACGTAATGTTATTATCTCGATATTTGTTGTATGTATTTTTATATTTAATATTTTTTTAAAAATAATGACATTGTCGTCAGATTTTTGAAAAAGAAAACAAACAGGTTGATTACAGTAAAAAAACTAAGTTAAGACAGGAGATGCAGAATAATTTAGTATTATTGATAAATATCACATTTATTCCCATTCAAAAATCATTAATAATTTTATAGTTTTAATATTCAATTTATTCCATCAGTCTGTGCTCTTACTGCCTTCATTTACTCCATGACACTGATTACATTATTAAACTTATTGTATGTTCACTACAAAATGGGGAAATGTTGACATGACTCCTTACGGTCGTGAACAGATTTTTTTCTTGGGACAAAACGAACACTTGATTCTTTCTTTGTTTGGAACAGGATTAGGTGAATTCTGTGTTTCTGGCAAGCGAAGCTTCATCCAAATGCTTAAGTCATTGTGAATACCTTCCTTCAAAGATCTTGTCACCATGTGGTTCCTTGTCAAATTAAATGACAGTTGTTTCAAGAACTTCCTGCGTGCCATTCTGTCATTGGTGTTGCAATAGTGAACTATCTGCGCGTTTAATGCGCCCATGTCGAGAAGTGCGAAGAAAAGTCTCAGAGGCCACCGACAGCGAACTCTTGCGACACTGTAAACTGCGACTTCATTTTATCTACGACATCCGCCCTTCATTCGTTAGATTGTAGAATGTCACAATGGTAGGTTTCTCTTTTTCACCGAATGTCTCATCGATTTCAACTGAGTCGTGCATACTGGACACAAGAATGACTTTTCGACTCTTTTTGGGAACGTAGGGAACAAAAGTGCACTCTTCGCGAAAAGCGAACAAAGTTCTGTTTACTGGCCGTGACTTCGTTTTTATAATTTCTGGTGGTAGCTCTGCTTTATTGTTTTTCAAAGTTCCTACAACCGTCAAATTGTTTTGAAGCAATTCCACTGTAAGAGGAATGCACGAAAACCAATTATCCATTGTTACATTGTGCTCTGAGTTTCTTATAGATTCGGTGAGCCTCTTTACCTCGGAGCTTGGTCTGGTGTCTAGCGTATAGCACCTTGCAGGCTGATGAGGCACGTAAACTTTCATGTTTTATGTATAGAAAATTTTACTATCTACCAATGAAAATATTTTTGTTCCATGCCTGGCGGGCTTCTTAGGCATATAAATTGGTATCTGCCTCGAAATGACTCAAGTATTTCATCAACAGTAGAGTACTCCTCAATACTATAACTTTCTTTACATCTTTGGACAAAATGTTTGGAACTTTTTCTCATAGGTGTAATTATCTACTGCTTTCCTTTCATGTCGTGTCCTATTATCATCAAAACGAAGAGATCTCAACAATAAAATATATCTTCTATAGCTCATGACAAAACGAACATACTCTGGGGCAGTTAATT
This sequence comes from Acheta domesticus, assembly GCA_031308135.1. Classification (NCBI taxonomy): domain Eukaryota; kingdom Metazoa; phylum Arthropoda; class Insecta; order Orthoptera; family Gryllidae; genus Acheta; species Acheta domesticus. The sequence continues at coordinate 217,196,064 of JAHLJT010008446.1, forward strand.
TGTACTCCAGTAGTCTTGCACAATTTGGTGCGATGACTTTTGAACACCCGCCATATACAATAAGCCTAAAACATGTTATTTCTGCAGGATTTGTATCAACTACATCATGCTCCCTCTTATATTTAGCACGAATCTTGCGAAGACGATCTTTTGTGTACATAGTTATTTCTTCAATTACGTCATCAGGGGAAAAATTCCAAGTCTCAAAGACTGTGGCAGCACTTCTTGCAGCATCTCCTTTGACTCCAGGTGGATGTAGAATTATATTTCGGCGCCTCCTTCATGTCTGTTGACGTGGAGGATAAGCATTCCACGTTGTATTTTGATTCTTTTCTAAATATTGCACACTATGTTCGGTAACTATTTCGTCTTCACCCGCAGATTGTTTACTGTCACTCTCGTAATCACTGTTATTCGGCTCATCTACGTCCGAATCCTCTGAATATTCGAATTCATCAGGTAATCCAATATCCACTTCCTCATCAGTTTCATCTAACAACCACTGTGCAATTTGTGCCTCGGAGGGATTAATTTGTCTAAAATTAAAATTAGAACATAAGTCAGAAGTAATTTTAAAAAGGGCAGTGATAAATTATGTGTTTAATAAAAATCGAATTATAAAATGCTGGAACAAAAAAGGCTTACGCGGTAAGTCGAGGGTGAGCGCGCCGCTCACTTCTTACGCAGACTGACACATTCGACACTATCTCGGACTGAGTGTTTCCAGCAGTCGTATTATCACGTTGCTTTTATTCTCAGTATTCCAAACAGCAGCTAGATGCTGTTAGAACACAGGCCGTTAGAAGATATACATGCAAAATTATGGCTAGAGTAATTTGAAAGTGATCGCTGCGCTCACCCCTCGACCTACGGTGGGTTAAGTTAATAAAATTTTAGGTAGAAGACAGGCGAATTAGATAATTTTAGGAGGAGATATAATGCTAAAGCAAGAAGATCTATTGCAAGATACAGGATAGAGAATGAGATGATAGATAATTTGCGACATTGTCAGAAGAGTGAGGGCAAATTACGTCTGTCAGTCAGTCAGAAAGTAATACCTCCTATTTTTTTACTTAAATAAAGTTAGTTAAATGAAATATTTGAATTTGGCAATCTTCCTCAAACCTTCTTCTACAATCCACTGCAGTGGTAACTTTCTGCGACAATAGGTGGCAGCACAACAGTCGAATACAATATGGCCGACATCGTCGATGATCGTATGAGACAGCATTGTGCGATTGAATTCTTGAATACAGAAGGTGAAATGCCCATTCACATTCATGAAACACTGAACAATGTGTATGGTGATGCAACGGTGGATGCCAGCCCTGTTAGACGATGGTTTCGTCGCTGTAACGAAGCTGAAGGGCAAAGGCTTGGTTGACGAAAAGTGGAACGGCAGGTCGGTGACTACAGTCACTCAATGCAACATTCAGCTAGTCGATAACATCGTTCGTGGTGACCGCTGGATGACTCTAGGTGATTTGAGGCAGATAATGCAGACTTGCTGAATGTTGCATGCAGTAACTCTGCAGTCACTGTCATGCCGCTGTCAAAACACTGTCTCATAGGAAGATCGATATCGGCCATTTTGTAATCGACTTCTGTGCTGCCACCTGTTGACACAGAAAGGTACTACTTCAGTATGGTAGAAGAAGATTTGAGGAATAGTGCCAAATTAAAATTTTCTCTTAATTAATTTTATTTCAGTAGAAAAAATAGGAGGCATTTCATTTTGACGGACCCTCAAACTTTCGAAATGTGGGGTTGAGAAAGGACATTCGAATTATATATTGGAAACATATCGAGGAAGAAGGGAAGGGAAATGCTGATAATATGCGTGTACAAGGTAAATCGAAAAGGATACTGGCTGCTGTAAGGGCAGGGTAAAGCTAATCAATGGGTATAGGAGGGACAATTTGATATTTGAAGGAAGGGAATTGATATTTGTAGGATATGTATGTTAGATATTGGTTTAGGTAGCTATGGAGCAGTACAAGGAAGGGTGGGTAAATAAAATGAAGCAGTATCAAAAGGAATAAGGTGTAAAAGGGTGAATTGTTATAGGGAGAGGAGAAGTAGATTAAGAATGAAAGTATAAAATAAAATTATATAAAGCTAATACAATTAAAACCCGAAAATAACAGTAGCCAAATACAAACACACAAAAACATCTTTTCGCGTTCACACTCGGTTTGATATACAAACGGTATACGCTATTCCTGGGGATATCGATTCATGACGCTATTAAGGACACGCAAACTTTACAAAAATCCAAACAAGTTTTTGGTAAATACTGGAATGAGCATGTTTCGATAGCAAACTTCTCATATGGCTTCCCTACTTATTTCATGTTTTTTGGCTTGTTCTGTATTATTTTAGAAGACATAATTTATTACCCAAAGAGATTATCACCAGACAAGAAGTAACGCAGCCCAAACAAGTAAACCTCTAAATTTGGCTGAAAACGCCCTCTAGCTTCCACTGGATCGTGCACGGGAACTTAGTCGCGACAGAGGTACCTAATTATCACGCGGGCCGTTCCCGCGCGCACGAAAATGACACATAACCCTTAACTGCGGCCAAAACAAACCTTCCTTCAGAGAGACAGACGGCTGGGGATGAGCGCGACGCGACGCGGCGCGGCGCGATGCGACTCGGTGCTTGGGGCGCGGCAGCTGGCAAGGCGGCAAGGCAGAAAGGCGGTGTTGCGGTAAGGAAACCGCCTCCCCCACTCACGCTCTCGCGCCGCGTGCGCCGAGGCGCCTCGTGCCGCACGTGCGACGGAACGGGCTGCACGAGGCCCGCTGGGTGCAGCCACTCCACTGGATGTAAGAAGCCAAGGTCACCAAGGCGCGCCATCTCGATCAGCTTTTCGTCCAGTCGATCCTTTGAGCAAATGGACCCTTTGTTTTGCTCCTGGGTATAAATGTTGCTTCACTACTTGTGCACGTTTTTTTGAGCTCAGTTTGGAATATAGTTATTCAAATAATCGGTCAACATTTTCTCGCAGCAGTAAGTCGATTTATTCACGTAGAACATGCAAGAAAAACTCCGTGGCTGATTTGCCTTTGCAAATATTTTTTATTACATTGGAGCAAACATTTTCATGCCAATTTTTCCCAAAAGCGCTCATTGCTTTTGTATTCATAATTTACGTTAATATGAATTAGTTAGGAGAGAAATCCCAGAGCTTAAGAAACAATGCACAGCTTGCACATCACAGTTTGTGACGTTAAATATATACAATCACTACCCGGAGATGCGAAAAAAAATCAGCGCGGAAACAAGTGGATCGGGAAGCATGTAAAACAAGTGGATTGGGTAGCCAAGGTCACAACGGCGCGCCATCTCGATCAGCGTTTCATCCAGTCGATTCTTTGAGCAAATTCTGAGGTGGACCCTTGTTTTGCTTCTGGATGTAAGTGTAGCTTCACTATCTACTTCACTATCTGTGCGTTTTCGTGGGCTCAGTTTAGATTTCAGTTATTCAAATAAACGTTCTCCATTTTCTGTCTGTAGTAAGTCGATTTCTTCACGTAGAACACAACGTCTAAATCCGTGGCTGATTAGCATTTGCAAATAGTTTTTATTACACTGGAAGGAAAATTTTTATGCCAATTCTTGCCAAAATCACTTGTTTCTTTTATATTCACAATTCACGCTAATATGAATGAGTTAGGACACAGAGATCAAGAAACCGTGCACAGATTGCTCTTTACCCCATAGTAAGTGACACAGTTTTTAATAGTTTTTGACGTTAAATATATAAAAATACTACCCGGAGGTGCGAAGGAATTGAGCGCGAAGAACCCAGGTATGTCGTTTTTTTCTAGGTTTAGATTTTGCTAGGTTTAGAGAAAAAAGGGCCTGTGGGGAGCCTATGAAACATCTTGGACTTGAATATGTACTCCGAAATAAGCAGTATACACCTCACAGAAGTTGACGGCGAGCACAATTTATGTTTTATTCGTTTAGAACCGGTGTAATGTCAACAAACGTAACAAAAAGAGTTTACTGACAATTTACAACCGCAGGCTTCTGATATCATACAGTTGAATACAACATTCGTACAACTGGAGATCTGCAACAAAATAGGGAATACATATTGTGATTAAATTTGTCGGTATATAATGATCACTGGTTAAATGACGGTAGGTTTTGAAACCTATGTTTTCACTAATTCAGTTGGACTTCACATCCCAACGATGTGCTGGAAATCTTTCTGAACAATGACAATTGAGTGAAAAACGGAAGAGAATCGAATTATGGAACAACCGATAAAATATTGAAAGGTAGCGACCTTTGGAACAAACCAATGGCACATTCCCGTTCAGCATGTTTTTTACAATAAACGTCAAGAAAGTAACATAAACAATTTCTTGTTACATAGTGTAATGATGCGAGTGCGTCAACTTCTAAGTTCATAATTCCCGTAAGTGTAATACATTTTTTATCGCGCAATGTGGAGTTGATCTTCTCCTGCTGGATGGCAGGATCTGGCGCTGCCATACCTGTCGGCATGCCGGGTTTTCCCCAACCAGATATCACCCACCAGAGGGGCACTCCCCAACCCGGAACAAGCTCTAAGCTCTGGACTGGTCTTCCAGCATGTGTGGTAGATGTTTGATGGGACTATGGAATATTTTAACTTATTTTCAATTTATTTAATAAATACTTTATTAGCCTTCCAGCGGGCGCGCTGTCGTAAAGTTTACGACAAGAGCAGATTTTTTTGTTTTTGTGTCAACAAGTTGTCAAAGACTTCTGCGTTCTTGGTATTCCTTGCAGGTATCTTTAGTGATGCATTCCTGCAGCCACTGTTTAATTTGCACGCTATATTCAGTTTTTGTAACGCTCTATTCGGGATAAGTGCATAGTGACGTAAACTTTACTCTGCGCGCCGGCTGTTGTGCTAAAATATTGTGTAATAATTTGGCCTAACAAAATTTTCTGTAAAATGTCCAGATAAAGAATTTATTTGAACGAAAATCAGTATATATTTCAAGAGCTGTCTGATCGGAGAAAGATCATGAATTGGATAGTGACAGTGACAGAAAAATAATGTTGATAATATAGATGAGCATCAGAACAAGATCTTTTTGATACTAAATACGAACGTTTATCAACGGATATGTTTTTTGGTAGTAAATATCATTCTTAGATATTATTATAATATTCCATTGTTCCATAAAATTTCCATTGTTCTACAATTTCTTTGATTTTTTCAAGAGTGATTGAATGTCGTAAAATTTACGACACGCGCCTGCTGGTATGAACATGTGCGCGCTTGCTGGAAGGTAAGTCTTAACCTACTCTGAATACATTTTTTGCAAGAAAATACCGTTTTGTTTAATTATTGCGATGTTGAAGCGGACTTGGGGGCTAGATTCGGGAGCAGTTGGTTGAAGCGCCTTGAGCGGACTAGATTCGGGAGCCGTTCGGAGACCTCCGGGCCAGGGAACATATTGGCGTAGCAAAGAATTCCGGTCGCGTTCGAACCAACGCCCGCACGACTCGGGCTGCGCGTGGAGGAACGCGCCGCGACGCCGCCCGGCGCTCTCGGCTGCCGGAGGCGCTGCCCCGGGCCAGGGATCCTCCACATCCGCGCCGCCTGTGGAAATGAAATTCGGGGGTTAGAGCTTCAACTTGCTTTGGCGGATTTTGATATGTTGGTGTGTTGTGTTTCAATAATTATGGATCAATCAATATGTGAATCAAGGAAATTATGTGAATCCAGTTGATGTGGCTTTTATGGAGGTTTTTATTATTTAATCGACTGCGCGGAGAAATCATTTGGTGGCTGTAGAGCAGGAAACATCTTTTTCTCCTAATACTGATGTGCTGAAAAGGTGATGGCACTGAATAAGTAGTCCTAGTTAATGTTATCAATGTTTTGTTCAATCGATAAGAACCTCTCGAACGGTTAGTCAGATCTGCATGGAAGTGAGTGGACAAAAGCCTTGACTACCTCACGGAAGATTTGTCATCTGCGGTGTCGTCTGCTTACTTAATACAAACGTTGATAAAGATATCAACTTGTACTAATCTGTCCTTGATTAATTTTTACTTTATTTACTTTCTCGTATACTACTCGTACTGTAGAGAAAAGTTCTGTAATGCTAAAGCAATAGTGCCGCTTTTTCCACAGAACAACACGTATTACGGGTCCATGATACCAAAAAATGTATTTTTGCTTGCTTGTTTATGTATTACTTTACTTTTTGGTATGGAGAATGTATCCAATATATTACAGACAGACCAGTTTTAAATGTGGGTTAAATTTTGCTCTTTAAAAAACATTCAGGATCATAAGTCGAGAAACAGATATTTTATGACAACTAGATCGATTCGTGAAATTATTCTTTTGCATTATCAGGCACAAGATCATCAGAAGTTTAGTTCAACACACAGTACTCCAGATTCCTTTTCTCTCCAATATTTAATTAAAATTGTGGCTTTATTCTGTTGTGTTCTTTATAAGAACTGAATAATTTTAAATTTCAAAATTCGGTAGCAGTGTACAGAATGGTGTGTAACGATTGATGGTAAGGCAAGTGAGCGAAGATCTGATTTTCATTAAACCGCCTGGAATTTCGAAAATGTAGACTTTCAAATTGTTTTCGAACCTGTCTTTCTCCTTTTGGTGTGTTTTCATTTAATTCGAAATGATTTAAGGTCAAAAACTGTAAAAGAATACTGTATGTAACGGATGGGGTGAAGTAAAATCTTCCCAGGGTTTCTTGAGCTCCACAAATGTGATTTGTCCTTTTCGATGTAAAGTTTTTGTTCTTTATTCAAACATTTGATTCTTTTTTATAAGCATTACGTTTTAATATACAAGGTCTGTATGATAAGTAATGAGACTCGCCGCGCCGCGGCGCGCGTGTCGCTGGAGCGGGGTTTTAGGTGGTGGGGGATGTAGTGGGGGGTCGGAGCAAAGCAACACACCGCGCGTCAGTTGGCTCCGGGCCTTAGCGGAGCGCTGACAAGCCTTGGGCAAAGCCCTTGTGAAAATTCTGGTCACGGCGGAAAATCAACAAACATGGAGGGTTCCATCGAACAGCGTTATGCGATCAAATTTTGCTTTCGCCTGGGGAAAACGGCTACTCAGACGCTTTCTCTCATCAAGGAGGCCTACAAAGATGAAGCCCTATCAAAAGCCCAGGTGTTTCGTTGGCACAGTGAGTTCCGGAACGGCCGGGAAAGCGTTGAGGATCTGGAGAGGGCTGGACGCCCGACAACAGTGACTTCGGACGAAACTGTGACAAAAGTGAGGAATCTACTGAACTCAGACCGTCGATTATCGTTGAGATTGATGGCTGCTGAACTCGATATGAACCACACAACAGTGCACAAGATTGTGACGGAACAATTGGGAATGAGAAAAATTTGTGCGAAACTGGTGCCGCGAGTGTTGAGTGACGAACAAAAGCAACGACGTGTTGAGTGTTGTCAGGAAATGTTGAACCTCATGAACAGTGAACCTGACTTCGAAGATGACGTCATAACAGGTGACGAGTCGTGGGTGTTCCAGTACGACCCTGAAACGAAACGACAAAGCGCGGAGTGGCACACTCCTGCGTCCCCGCGCCCCAAGAAGGCCAGAATGTCGAAGTCAAAGGTGAAAACAATGTTGATTGTTTTTTTTGACAATCTGGGGGTGGTTCACAAGGAGTTTGTACCCCCAGGACAATCAGTCAACGCCGCCTTCTACAAAAAAGTCCTCGAGAGACTGCACAGGAGCGTCAAGCGGAAGAGACCAGAGATCGCTAGCCGGTGGAAGTTGCATCACGACAATGCCCCTGCCCACACCGCCTTCGTAGTGACCTCCTTTTTGACCCGGATCGGGGTGGAAGTCCTTCCACAACCACCCTACAGCCCAGATGTGAGCCCGGCCGACTTCTTCCTCTTCCCGAAGCTGAAGTCACGCTTGAAAGGAACCCGTTTTGAAGACGTCACAGCCATCCAAGCAGCCGTGACCAAATTTCTAAAGGACATGCCGGATGCTGACTTCCAGGGGGCGTTTGCAGCGTGGGAAACATTGATTGCAGAAGTGCATCGACGCAAGAGGAGAGTACTTCGAAAGCTTTTAAGTCCCTGTAAAGATGAGATCAATAAAACATTGTTTCCAGAACCGGTCTCATTACTTATCATACAGACCTTGTAATTGAAATAATTGTGAGTAGTTGAACATTCCTAATGTTGTAAGAAATTGTAGTGATTCTTTTCTGCACGCTCTAAAATATATATCATTGAACTGCAACAACGTTGACAGTTTTTCAGCGGCCCACTACAAATAAAAACTCACTGGATCAAAGTTTTCAATCTTTACTGTGTTCCTCTTGGAAGTGGGCCCTTTCTACAGTTAAATTAATAGCTGAACTCGCGATGTTTCGCAACGATGCAGCCAATTTGATTAAACTTTTACATCAAACACATACAGTTCAGAGACGCGTGGTATTTTATTAGTAGCTGCTTGCAGAATGCAGAATGTGTCGGTAGTAAAAAAAATACTCTAGTACAAAAACTCTCCGTTCAAACTCGTAGTATGACATTAAATTAAAAATAAAAGCACTAAATAAAAAATAAAAGCATTTAAACTAGCAAGTCTGTCCGTGATGACCTTATACATTTTTATAAAATGAAATGCGGGAAATCATGTCATGCATACAAAGAGGTTTGAATATTTTCTCTCTCGCTGCGCATTTAAACACTACATGCTTTAAAATTTCCTTCTGTTTTGATCGTTACTGAGCTTGACATAGAAAGCAACATTTTAAGAAAAGTTCCAAGTACAACCAGAACAAATTTATCGGAATACCGACAATCATTTTATAATTTAATAGGTTATTTGTTTCATTAAAGCTGGATTTAAGCTTCCGAGTAATAGAGAAACCATGAGTGGATGGTTATAATAATGATAAATTGAATGAAATATATATATTCTTTAACAGGTATGAAATTTCCATTTACGTCTTTACACCTTTTGGTATTGAAAACGTCCGCGATGGGACCCTAAATCTCTGGTGGCAAGAACTTGTATATGAAGTCCATATAATTTGAACCCGGGAAGTCTCAAGCAACACTTCCCCTAGAAGGTTAGCGATGTGACATGAGAGTAACATGTAACTTAAGAAAGGTCACCAACCTGTCTCAAGGATCCTAAGAAGGTGTGAGATTATTTTACGATAATGTGGAACTAAATTATAACACAAATCAATAATTTCTTGAATGCTCCATTCAATGATTTACTCTCTTCGTTAGGTTCTCGTTGCATTGTATAGTAGTAGTATCTAAATATATAATGCCCTGTGTATGTCAATGTTTAAATGTCTCATTCAAGGCTGTAGTGTCTTCATTGGGTTCATATTCAAACTCAATGCTTATATGTGAGTGATCAAAGAGCAATATGTGAATATACAAAAAGAGAACAAGACGAAGAATAGAACATGAACTCTCAATCAAGATAAAAAAACATTTTGGGTGAAGGAAATATGTGTGCGATACTGAAATAGTAGAATTTTGTAGAGTAAAATATTAAAAAAATGTTATATCCTATTAATATATATATATATATATATATATATATATATATATATATTCCTTGATTAATTCTTGTGTACTATGAACATTAATGTTTTCATTTTAGTCTTTAAAACACAACATAAATCAATTACGTGTCATTAATTGATTCATACTTACTTATAACATAAAATCGTTTATAACCTTTCTACTAATACTGGTTGAGGATAAAATCCATAACTATTATCGTACAGGGACAGGTAAACTTTAGCTATTGTCATAAGCGTTTACTTAGTCTTGGCTGCGTTTTAATGGAGTCTTACTACTCCCGCCATTATGCATCAATGTAATCCCTTTTGCATATACGGTTCGTCGACCTTAGTAAAAGTGAAAAGTTCAATCTACAGGAAGGGTTGAAGGCTGACGTAGTACGCCAGCGTTCTCGTTACGCCAGCATTCGATTGCTGGCCGAGGAAAAGAAACATGTCTTTCTGTACTTCCAAAATCACCCACAATTTCTCTTCTGTTGGATCCACGAAGTGATGTAGCCAGATTTTTACCATCCAATGAAATGAACACCTCTTAGGAGATTTTTAATCATTAAGTAAAGGTTAATGAGAAGAAAATACAAAAAGCTGAAAAGAATAGAAAGGCAGTTCATTATTATAGGTCACGTGAATAATTAAGTCCGCTGTGCGTTGTAGAGGTTTAAATGTTCTTGCATTTGTATTATAATGAATAATATAATCAGCAATTCACAAAATAAGGTAAAAACATTAATAATATTCAGTTAAGAGTAAAAATCTTTATTCCCTTGAGAGTTCTTGTTTTGTGTATGTACCACCATGGCGGCTTTTCCCTTCGTCGTGGAAGACGAACTACATCGTAGCTGTTGTTTCTCAAATACTCACAGTAACACGTAGTAGTACAGATGGTGGTGGTGGTCGTAACTAGAAATTAAAAAATTGTTTTTATTTCTTGGACCGTGGTTCACCTCCTCTTGTGGACGATACTTTCCTTCAGCGCTTATTGGCACTATACGCGGGATTCAAAGTGACACTATATCTAGACGTGCCCTTGGTTATACGTATTCAATTAGATACTACACTGTCCATCAGAAACGAACCTATTTATTTTAATAGTGTTAAAATGAATTAATGACCAGTTGTACTATTTAATTGTAAAAGAATAGAAAGGTCTTCAACAAGTTATGTTTTCACCTTCTTGGGCAATAACCCCTATCGGGTTTTTCATCCAGTTTCTAATAATTCACTCACCCAAAACTTATTTGGCATCATGCCTTGTACGTGCAACCGATACACCCATGCACCCCATATATCGATTCAAATAAGTTTTTAAATATTAATTATAAGTCATCAAAAAGAAAATTGCCTGTACCATCACTATGTATATTATTAATTGATTGTGGCCACAGATTTTACATGTCTGTATGACTCTGTCTTATGGAACTTTTCAGATAAATAATGCTTTGTGGTTGCCAATATAGATTGCCAGTCCTGTCTTTCTTGTATTTAATTTTACTCATGTATATCATTTGTTAATTTTTAATATTTCTTCTTTACGATTTCCCAACCCAAGAATAAGTTGTCTGTTATATTTTTTATTTCATGTACCGAATTTTGAAACCTTTCCGCTCCCCCTTCCCTCACAACAGTTTTAACTGATTGATTGCATTGTAACTCAATTGGTTGCTCTTTGTAACAGCCATTCTGTACGTGGTTTTGCACGCTTTACTTTACGTACATATGTATATATTTGTTTTACTTAGTTTTTTTGCATGATCTTTGTTTGAATTGGAGAGTCTCTATGTGTTTGCATTATATCGAGGACTATTGTTCATTAGAATAACATATTTTAATACAATAATGTTTGTTTGATTAATATCTTCTTTTGTAAACTACTTATTCATATTCTTTTCAACGTATTTGGCGTATTATCTCATTTACTGTACTATTTGTAACTTGAAGATGGGGAAAATTAATACCCCGAAACGTCGCTCTGTAAATTCTGTTATTTTTTTTCTCTGAAGATCTGAATAAAAACATTTTTATAATTTATAAACTGTCTGTCGATAATCATTCTGTGACCAAATTTCATTTAATATTAATTCTCTTCTTCATTCTGAATGTCTCTATTATTAATTCAGTAAAAAGTGTTCCTTTATATTATAGACATTCAATTTATTTAATCTGTTATTGTAGTTATTAAATTACATTTGTAACGTTTCGGCTACCTCTTTAAGCAATCATGAGACATCTGTTTACAAGGGATTGTTACAGTACATGTTTTATATATATTGTTTACATAATATTGTGAACTAAGAGTTGACAGAGGCTTACCTTCAATAATAAAGTTAGATTTTTGAGCTTAACCTTCTATTTACAATATATACATTTCATTAAGCTATTTACAAAACTTCTTCAGCGAAGTGTTTGTGTTGCTCTCACATCAGTTATGCAAATTCGTTTATCGTTATGAATACTCTTTGATCGGTTACAATTGTTATATTTAATATAGTTGAATGGAGGGGGGAGATGCGTGAAGGAATAGCTTTATTTTGAAATGTATGCGGTTTAATAGTTTAAATGTAAGAGTAGATTGTCGTAAATATTGGTAAATATATTAGACCTAATATAGTATTAACAGTGTTATTAAGTTTTACGCGCAACGTTTCTGAGATGATGGTAGGTCCTTTAAGCGGTTCATAATCGAGAATTTCTAAATAATCTTCTAATCCATAATATGTCGTTTGAATTTTCTCTAACTCGGGAGCAAACATGTCTAGTATCCACGTGTTGCTTACTGCGCTTTGTTGGTACTTTTATTCATCGTTCAAATACTTATAGTTAAAAAAGTGGGAAATTTATGAAGCTCAAAAGAGATTCGAGAATTTGGAGCTGAAAATCGTGCGCAGATTGTATTTCTCGCTAATACATCACCTACAGTTTTACTGTTCTTTGACAAATCAAATCAAATGGAAGGGGTTTGAAATGTGATGCATTGTGGTGGGGAGTGTCCCATCTTGCCAGAAAACACAAGTAAACATCCTTGCTAAAGGTGCCTACGCCCCTTCGCACTGAGTTCGCTAATGCACGCCTATTTTAGCGATCTCGACTACCCGGGTCAGAAACATTTTGATGTTGACATATAAGGAATATGAAAACACGTTCCGGGCCCCATTTCACACTTAAAGAATGTATATTGATTTTTCGACCAAGGGATATTTTCATTATCAGTTGAACTGCGGAATTTTGACATACACATTGATAGATGTGTACGTCAGATGTGTGTTATTTATATTGTAATCGCACAACATTGGCGACTGGAAATAATGTGTACCAAAAGACTGGTACTTGCATTCTTGACAGTTATAAAAAGAATGAATAAATTTCTTGATACAGGATAATGACGATTTTTATTTACTCCCCCCAGTCATAAATGCTAATCGTTATGTCACTCGCACTCGCAATTCTTAGATCACATTTGTATTGAAATGTTTACCAACCTTCAATTTGTAAACTCATCTGATATTATTCTTTATGAAATTTTAAAGCTTTGGCTGCTCACTTCAAATTTTCTAGTTACATATTCGCATATTTAACATTAAAAACGTTAAAGCCGTGTATGGCTTTTAAAAGAAGTGCTCAATTTCAAGAACCGCCCGGAATCAAAGCCCCCAGACTATTTCAGTATTTGTTCAATGGATCGAGGGAATGTGAACAAAAATTGTTGCGGAGATGCAGAACATGTCCCAGGAGCTGTATACAATAAATGCTACAGGCACATTCACCCCATTTAGAATAATGCAATATAAAAGATTTCTAATATTCCATATCATTACAAAATAATCTTTATTTACGTTTTAATACTTCAGTTTGTAGAAACCACTATATAAGAGAATATATTGTACTTGCTCTTTTGACAAATCATCTGTAAAAGTGATTACACTGAACGATGTATTCCATCTAGATAAATGAATGTGTTATAAATAAAAAATACTCTTTTGAATGGATGTAAATATTTTATTTGTTTTAAGCTATCTGGTAATGTAAATTAATCTAACATTCCGCGAAAAAAGAAGTCCTTAGTACTGCTGTTAATGGAATCTGCTCCAAAACGTAGTACATTAATAATTTGATGAGGTAATTTTGTTACTTTCCTTGTTTGTCGATGCGAGTTACATAAATATTTGTAAAAATGATAGTCTCTTAATTAGGTAGTTTGAGATCATTGGGTATCAACTAGAATGGCACATAGGAAGGAAATGAAAACATTTTGTGTATATTTTAGTGGAGACAACTTACAAAGAACCGCTTCATTCCATGATATTCACTACATAGCAATGACATGAGTGAGGGGTCATGACGTTCGTTCAATAATTAAGACTGAGACATACATAACAGATTCCAGCATATGTGGAAAAGTGCACGAATGGAAAGGGGAAATTTAAGTGGCATGTGGCAAAGAACGTCGGTTTGGGGAGCGAACTGTTGGATGACATTGAAGTTAGACTGGAGAATATAAATAAGCAGGAAGTTGAGGGAGATAGATGGAAAAAACTGGCTCGACATTTTTATAGTCAAAGTGGGGAAGAGAAATATGCGCAAAACTTCTAAGTGACGAGACGAGAGTTGATGGGCTTTATTTTGTGCATTTTGGGGGCGAACACGAAGATTGGGCGTATATCCCGGCCGAATATTGCGCGACAGAGGAAGTAAAAAGGAGTCGGCGGACTGAGAACGAGAGGGAAAGAGAGAGTGAGAGGAAAAGTGAGAGAGGCGTGGATAATGAATACGCGAGTGAGGCAACAGCCGGGTGGGGCTGGGCGTCTCGGCAGAGGCAAAGGAGACGGCCTGTGGGAGGGGAGAAGAGTGGGACCTTCGCGAAAGAACAAGGGGGGAAATTGTCGCGGACGGTGAGAGCGGAGGGGAGAGAAATCAAAGCTCAGGAGGGCCGAGATGGGAGTACAGTCCGTTAACTTGCACAGCGAGGATGAAACAAACGGAGAAAGCTGAATGCTGTGTGAGTTCCCCTCTTTTGCCAGGCGGCGTAGGCACTCAAGCGAGCACGGGCGCCGGTGCTGCTCCCGCCGCCGCCGCCACCGCCGCCGCCGCCGCCGCCGCCCTCGGCGTGAAAGAGGCAGCGGAGGAAATTGGACTGACAAAGGCTGAAGGACGGGAGCAAGACGGCGATGGACTAATGGAATCGAAACAACTTTTCTGAAGTGAAATTCGACATGATTTACTCTACCCCCCAATTCGGATGATAAATAATACGTAATGTGACGTAGATGGTAGAAAGTATAATGCTTAGGACCACTGTTGGAATCGCAAGTTTGCAGGAAGTGTGCTTCCTCTCTTGATGCTCGTTCTTCTGTTCGAAATTAAGAACTACCTGAAGTATATTCTGTTTTCCTTAATTTTCCTCTGGTGGCTAAAAGACTGAAAATAAATTTTCATAATACGAGGTCGTCATTATTAAACTAGTAGTTTCGTAATAATTTCACGTTACTTTTGATTGTTGTATTTTGACTGAACTTTGGGACTTGAGTTTTTTTATTTCTCTTGTTTTCGGCTAAAAAAAAAACATTGAGAGATTTTATTAAGAGATGTATTAAGAGATTTATTGAATAGAAACAGAACGGAAAGAATTTCCGTTCTGTTACGTTAAGAAGTACTCATGCTACTTTATTAAAAAAGATGATTTATTGATTTTATGCCTACGTTACAATGTTTTTTGTATTGATGTTTCATTTTAAAATTTTAATAACGATTTAATAAAAGTTGCTTGATTTTTTTACACTTAAACAATTACTTTGATTTATTCGTGTTCAACGATAGTAATTTTATTGCCACATAGCGTGAAAACCAGTACGTACTTCTTTCTGTGACCCCAAAATGACAGTAGTTATTTTCATTAAGATATATTCAATTATATATTTAAAAATAAATAATCAAATTATCACAAATCGTAATACTGAATAAAAAGACATTGCTCTTTGGATATTACAACGATGAAGATTTTCTATAAACGTTTTCGGGAAAACTACGCATCTTTCTGGATTATTATTTTGCACAGCGTTTTAAGTTTTAACTCACAATCTCATGTCATATATTTGTCATTTGTTCTGTTTTAAAAAAAATAGATTGTAACAAGAGCTTTGATGTAGTTAGCGCCGGACAAAAGCGCCCTCAGTTCCGTTCGTTTTGGAGGCGATACCAGGCGCGCCAATACTGCTGTGTCCGGGAATGCCAGTTCCGGAACTACTATTATCGAGAACGAACGATACCGAAACTTGGCCTGTTATCGGTGCGCGCTGACCGCATCGAATAAATTCTGGAGGCGTCATCGGAACTCTTGCCACCGTTTAGTATAGCTCAAACTCGAGGCATTCTGGCGGTATGTCTTGTTGAATAAGGCAAAATATTTTGCGGTTTGCGAGATTTGTACGTTTGCCAATGCACAAGCAATCTAGCGGTACCTGTAATTTTGTAGATAGCTTTCGGCTTTTGACATGTATATAATAAAAATAATATAAAAATAACAATTACGACGAATATTTATTTCGCTTTTTCACGTAAATATATTTTAAGGCGTATTTAAATTTCTAAGATTTTTTTCTTGAAATGTATTTCTATTTTCTTCTGGTTTCGTTAAAAATGTATGTTTAAATCATTTCCACGTTCACTAATCCCAGCCGTTTGGCACCGAACCTCTATTTTTAATCTAGATCTGGACCGAGGATGTTACTTGTTTTTGAATTCAACATCCTTACTTTTAGATACCACAAGCTCGCTTTCCTCTTAATTCATTACTAAAGAAAAGAAGCGGATTATCATAGGTAACCGATGGGTCATTGGTGATCGCTGGGCTCAGATTCGCAATACAAACACCACTCGCATTTCAGGGGGCAAGTCGATAACCCCGACTTCCGACATTGATATCTCACCGTCCCGTATGTTCTTCCAGGAAGGTAAAGAAAATGGAAGGAAAGTTCTGTTAATTGAAAGAATTACACGTTAGATCTCTTTCGTATGCCAGTGATTAAATTAAAGTCACTTAAAACATTTATTTTTATCATTTTCCAGGCTTATACTAAATTACAGCATTTTTCTATGGCGCAAAAATGTTATAAATTTATTAATTTTACCTCATTTTATATGGTGAATAAATGTAGTATATTATAATTAATAATGTATTTCGAATTTCTGAATCTACCCGTGTGTGACAATAGGGCAAGGAGTTGAATAGGCTGATTTGCAGTGGGCACCGTTGTTTGGTCGCCAATTGTTGCACCCAATTCAGAGGCCATGGCGGCATACATCAACTGTTACACAATGAATTGTGCCCAGTGACGAAAGGACGTTTTCACGCAGGGAAGAACAGTACCCATCTCAATTTTGTTCAATATTGTGTACGAATTCACAGTGTAAAAACAATTGATGAAAATTATTTTATTTTCAATTTTTATTCTATTTTATTGATATCGCTAAAAAGTTGATTTTAAATTAATTTTTGCACACTTTTTTGCTTTGAATTATTTCAAAAATTGTATTATTTTCTCTCTAAAGTTATTTGCAATTAATCGAGTGATTGTTACTTTTCAAACAATTAATATATAAATTGAAATTGAATTTTATTGCGATTATGATAAATCAATTACAATTGAATGGAAGAGTTCTGCAATCATAATACGAGGCGACCGTAGTTCCGTCGAGCTGCCGAGCCGCCGAGCCTCCGCCGAGCGCCCGGCGGCGGCCGCTTCTGCCGAGACTGCTGATACCGACCGATACTGACGAGAACAGCCGAGAATGGAGCGGTTCAGATAGTTTCGATTCTTGAGAGAAATCTACGTGCAGATTTCAACCGGCAGATATGGAGCGTGCGCGTGACCTTCGAGGATCCGAGACTGCGAAAGCAAAGCTACCGAGACCGATCAAAAATAGAATGAGTTTTCCCGGCTCTAGATGTAGTGTCTTGAAATCATTGCTTCAGCCGTTTTTAAAGATGAATTTCACTCGACTTAAGACAATGAACCTGTTACGTCTCCAACATTTGTGCCATATAAACGGCAAATTAAATGTTTGAGTCATGTGTTTCCAATCAATTTCATACAAGCAACAATTTCACGATGCAATGTTGACAGTATTATTTCAAGAATGGATTACTGCACTAGATATTATTTTGATTATCCAAGAACTCTTCGCTGGAATCAATAATCTTATAGTCAAAAACGTTTTGTACGACTACTGCGACCTTATCCACAGAACATTTTTGTTGGTATTGCAATGCAATAATATTGCTGTATTCATGGTTTATATAGTTGAAATTGTCAGCTAAACTTCATCTATAGTTATAACGATATTTAGTAGTTATTCATCCATATTTGTATTAAACGACTCATAATTGTTTTTCACATTCTTACACATTTTTAATATCCAATTACAAAATTTAGTTCAATTACAATATCTTATTAGATAATATAAATTTGTTTATTGCAGCATCGTGCTGTTAAGTTTTTTCTCGCACAATACTCTATAAGGAACATTACCAAGAACATCAAATACTTGGAAGTTCCATCACAATGGATCTCATTCTAAATCACGAAAATATAGTCTAATCATTAGAGAACTCTTTGGATGCAATAAAGCCACAATTAAAAATGTAGAATAGAAAGGCTTCAACAAAAACCAGATGTTCTGAAAAAAAGATGAAAGTGGAGTTACGCTGTTTTGCCTGTAATAGGCGACAAGTGTTTTTTCCGATTAGTTCAAGTATAGTTCGAAGAATTGCATTGGATGCGTTATTTCCCGTCTCTTACAGTGCCTCGCAATACGGCGTCTGTTTGCGTGCCGATGTACCTCTTTTGAAGAGGATTCCCAGGAAATTTCACCTCTAGGGAGAAGAGCGTAACCAATAAAACGAGAAAAAGAATATCTCATTAGCGCTACCGTTTTTACGTGATTCATTATTTTTTCCCTTTCCAGAAGCCGCTCTAAAGAAATAAAAGGAAAACAGTCCGGGAACATGCGAGAAAAAATTGATATTCGGGTTTATCATATCAAAATTATACACTTAAGAACACTTCCAAAAACTTACAGCGCCCAGAATCTCGCAGAATTAAACCTTACGAACTTTAGGAAAGGATGGCATGCGTTGACTTGAAAAATGGCCGGTGCTCTTGGGGGATTTCGTCACAATAGGCAACCCGCAGAACAGCTGAGCCGGAAAACAAAACAATGGGGCCCCATCGCCTTTTGTGTTTATTTCTTTTCAATTTGTAAAAGTAGCTTAATTTAAAAAATTCGGAGGGTGGCTCCGAAATCCGCGGTCTGGCAGCGAGCCTTTCTATCATCTCGTCCGTGAGGTATGGTATACAGTAGCGTTTGAGTTTTTCCTTTTCCCTTGCGGCGTCGCACCGACCGTTGGCGAGGCGGCGGCGGAGAAAGGGTGAGGGAGAGCGAGGGCGGGCCACGGCGTGGCGGAGCGGGGAAAGGGCCAGGAACAGGAGAGGGAGGAAAGGCGGAGGGGAGGTCGCTGGTGAGGGGGCGGGCGAGGGCGACGGGGATGGAGGTGGGGCTGCGGGAAATCGAAAGGGGTGAGTGGGGGGAGAGGGGGAGGGCGATGGCTGGGAGAGTAGTGGGGCTGCGGGGGTGGAGTGCAGCGGGGACGAAGACAAGGCGGGGCAGGAAGGGGGCGACGCGGAACGGTGTGGTGACTGGGCTGTGGCGAGGCGGGGGGCGAGGCGGGGGGCGAGGCGGGGGGCGAGGCGGGGGGCGAGGCGGGGGGCGAGGCGGGGGGCGAGGCGGGGGGCGAGGCGGGGGGCGAGGCGGGGGGCGAGGCGGGGGGCGAGGCGGGGGGCGAGGCGGGGGGCGAGGCGGGGGGCGAGGCGGGGGGCGAGGCGGGGGGCGAGGCGGGGGGCGAGGCGGGGGGCGAGGCGGGGGGCGAGGCGGGGGGCGAGGCGGGGGGCGTGGCGGGGGGCGAGGCGGGGGGCGAGGCGGGGGGCGAGGCGGGGGGGCGAGGCGGGGGACGAGGCGGGGGGCGAGGCGGGGGGCGAGGCGGGGGGCGAGGCGGAGGGCGAGGCGGGGGGCGAGGCGGGGGGCGAGGCGGGGGGCGAGGCGGGGGGCGAGGCGGGGGGCGAGGCGAGGTAGGAGAGAGGGTAAGTAGTGGCAGGGCGAGGCGGGGGAAGGGGGGGGAAGGGACGAGGCGGTGGAGGGGCGAGGCGGGGGAGTGGGGTGGCGGGGAGGAGCGAGGCGGAGGAGTGGCGAGGCGGGGAGAGGCGAGGCGGAGAGGGGGAAGGGGCCTGGCCTGGCGGGGGCGGGCGGGTGGGTGTGGCCGGGCGAGGGCGGCGCCGCGACACTCTCCACGCGCGGTCGGTGTCCTCGGGGCGGAGACTAACGGCGCGCGAAGGAGCTAACCAACCATCGGCGTCTCGTTAGCCCGGGCGCGCGGGCGGCCGGCGTCCGACGCCGCAGCTTGATGCGCGATACTGTTTTGAAAGTCAAAGTGGCGGCTTTTTGCCCGGGAAGATCCGCGACGTTCAAGGGGGTGGGGTGCGGGCGCGGGGTCCGGGACGAGTGCGGGGTTGCTCAGCGAGGACGAGGTGGCGGAGGGGGGCAGGGGAAGTTGGAAACACGTGTTTGATGCTCGGAGGCAGGGAAGCGAGGACGCGAGGACGAGACGGATGGGAAGGCGGACTGGGGTTGTTGAAGAAGAGGTGCGATGCATGAAGGGCAGTCGGATAGGTGGACGGGAAATGCTTAATAGTGTTATTGTTAGTGGAGGCGTGATGAAGACGAATAAAGACGAGTGCGCAGCGAGTAATAGAAGAAAGAGAATAAAGAATGGAGAAAGACGTGAGATTATCTTAATGGAAATCGACGCCTAATGAAGAAGAACTGGAACAGAAAGAAAATAGCGAATCTTGCAAAGAAGAGAAATTAGAGATACTAGGAATATCTACTGGTAGGTTGGTGCTGGTGCTACAAATAGGAATATCTATTATAAGTATTGAAAAGAAAGGCTGCATGGAGTTGCACGTTTTTACGAATAAAATTCATTCATTTTACGTTGTAAATAGTATATGAAGATAACGCCGTGAGTGTATGCTGTATAATGTCCAGAGATGAAACAATGAAGCAACTTTGAAGTAAACGGCGGAGTACAGCGAGAAACAAATTGAGAAAGTCGTTTACAGAAGTGATTTTGTGGGCTCGGGATGCGACATGTTTTCAAAACATCGATGTTTCTATTAAAATATCGATGATTTAAACATTGATGTATTGAAGCCGACGGTTTTTGAACAGCGATGTTTTGTGATGAATTTTTTTTCCTTTTTCAAAGTTTTGTTTGTGGATGAAAAATTTCCATGACCACAGTTGTGTAAAAGTTAAAATAAGAAATAATAACTGATGGCACCACTGTCTTATGTGTTTGAACCAAAAGGACGTGGTTTGTACTACTTTCATCGAACAGACTATCCTTGTCCCGAGATGATTCTGATGTTCTGTTATTTACTTCGCATTTCGCTCATGGAGAGGCGTTCTTTAACATTATTTTTTCTTAAATTTTAATTACAAATTGAAATACACGGCCACTGTCAAATTGAATTTTGTTGCGCAAGAATTTAGAGATAAAAGGTTACCAATCCAGCATTAAAACATCGATGTTTAAATACATCGATAGGTTTTGATCGATATAATATTAACATCGGTGTTTTTATTGTTGTTGAAAACATCGATGTTGTCAAACATCGATGTTTTGTTGTCGATGTCGCATCACTCGTGTGAACACATCAGAGGAGAGGCATGAGTCAAGAGTTGGTTGAGGGTTGCGAGAGAAAGCAGGCAATTGCATTGAAAGAAGTGCTCTGTGTTGTGAACTAAAGGAGTTGAAGTGTGAGAAAAGTAGATACAGTGTGAAGAATGAGAGAAGACTCGAGTAAACAGTATAGTGTACAATGGACATGCGTAAATATTTAAGTATGACATTCATTTGTACTCCTGCTGTGGAAGGAAGGGCATTGACGGAACGAGGAACGCAATTTTAAGGAGACAATATAGCACTTATGTTGTTAGCTGAGTTAGCAAAATTATACACGATTCCATGTGATTAATACGGCAGTGAAATTCTGAAAACGAAGTGAACAAATGAGCATGAATAATGTGGAAATTAATAAGCATACCGTGCTTGCTCACTTGCAGTTTTGTCACTTGCTTAAACCATATCAATACCTATATATAACAAAATGGAAGATTTTAACGATCGGCATGAATGAGTTAAGCTAATGCCAATACAGTTAGTGTCATTAATAATTATAATTTGAGGGTGTTCCGTTTAGGACAAATATTGTTACAACGGTACATATACTTAAAACTGAACACTAATATGTCGCGTTATACGAAATACAAATGCAGCAATTGAATAAAAATGATGATTAGGTACTCTCAAGAAGGAAAAAAATGACGATACAATGGAAGTTGAAAGTAAAATGTCAATTTGCCTCATCAAAATACGAATGTATTTGTGGCCAAGTTATTAATAATTGTTTTGTGGAGTTTACGACAGAAAAAAACTGCGAAAACGAATACATTCTGTCATTGCATTGTGAATTTATCCATATTGAAATTCACAGGTTCCTGACATCAGGGTGTGGTTATATAGAAACCTAAAGAACGCGCTCTTGTGAGTGAATTAAATACGCAAGAGTTCGCTCCCCAGCATCAGGTGTGTGAGAGCTCTGCCTCAGATCTCCCCACTTTCTTTATCAGTCACGCAGTATTCTTGCTGGCAGGTAATTGGTGTGGATAACAATTACATTCCTGTGCCTTCAAGTACTCTCATTCTTTTCACAAATTAAAGTTTTCACGAAATGACAAATTAACAACCAGGGACTATTCAATCAGCTCACAAACTGTAAAAGTTCGCTTTAATTAGTTTCGGACAAAGTACAAAACGCTATGTTAATACCTTCCGAAGACCGAAAGGTCGAACTAGAAGATAAAATTTTTAAAAGTTGTAATCTATTTTGATCGAAAATCGTCTAGTACCATGTCCTTACGTTATATTGGCGAATACGTAGACAACTCATAGATCACTACCTGAGAATTAATTAAATTTATATTATGATTTCAGTTGCGCATAGGAACCATAGTGGTTTCTCGTAGCCTACCGCGCTGCAGTCACGTCAAAACATCCATGCCTTTCGTAGGTTTCGAACCCATTACGCCAAATCAGAGCAGTTACTGCCGCTGCCGTAAGCAGACCTATTATTTATTCGTTAACCTGAAACCCTTTCTCGGAATCACTTGTAAGTTGGCTTGAAGTCTCCTATGCAAGGCAATTAGTTTCAATTTACGACGTGGCCCAGGGCTATTGTGAAGACGTAGCACTCGTCGTGCCCTTGCCGGCATTTCGAACCACTGCGTTTTGCATGGGAGGGGGAAGCGACGCCGAGGAGTCTTCTCAGAGCGGCCGGCCGTGTGCGCGCGAGCGAGAGGAGGGGAGATGGACGGGAGGGGGGAGGGGAGGGGAGGGAGAGAGGAAAGGAGGCAGCTTTCGAGACATCGCGCGGAGGCAGGCGCTTCGAGGGAGCGCTCGAGAAGAACCCGGCGGACCGTCGAGCGCCGAAACGCGCCCGCTGAGAGACGAGAACACGGGGCGGGTGGGGCGAGGTGGGAGAGAGACGAGGCGGAGTGAGAATGGAGCGTGAGCGGGGATGGAGGCAGAGCTAGAGCAAGGCGGGAGGCGGAGTTGGGGCGAGTGCGAAGGCGGAGCTAGAACGTGCTGAGGCGTAGGCGGAGACGGAGGCGGAGACGAAGGCGGAGACAGAAGCAAACACGGAGGCGGAGACGGAGGCGAACACGGAGGCGGAGGTGGAGACGGAAACGAAGGCGGAGGCAGAGACGGAGGCGGAGGCGCAGACGGAGGAGGCGGCGAGAGAGAAAGAGACGGAGGCGGAGATGGAGACGGAGGCGGAGACGGAGGCGAAGATGAAAACGGAGGCGAAGACGCAGACGGAGACGGAGGCGAAGACGGAGACGGAGGCGAATACGGAGACGGAGATGGAGGCGGAGGGGAAGACGGAGGCGGAGGCAGAGAAAGAGGCGGAGGCAGAGAAAGAGGCGGAGACGGAAGCAGAGACGCAGGGGGAGATGGAGGCGGAGACAGAGGTGGAAAAGGAGACGTAGGCAGTGGCGGAGACGGAGGTGGAGGCGAAAACGGAGATAGAGACGGAGGCAAAGACGGAGGCGGAGACAGAGACGGAGATGGAGGCGGGTGCAGGGGAGTGGTCGGGGTCGGCGGCTGGGTCGGAGGCGGGGGCGGGAGCATAGTCGTAGCTAGGGCGTGGGCGCAGGTTGGTGGCGAAGAAGGGGGAAGAGGCGCGCGCTCGGGCATGGGCGGTGTGCGTGGGCGGGTGGCCACGTGAACGCTCGCGCGTCCCTCGAACCTCGGCCCCTCCCTCAATTAGTCTCATTAGAGGCGCGACGCGCGCGTCTCCCGACGAAGCCCTAATTTTCCGGCATTACCTCCGCGACACCTGACGAGGGGGCCTCCATATTCATTACGAAGCGCCGCACGGCGCTGCGCGGTGCGTGGGGGGGGGCAGCGGGTGGGCCGGCGCCTTGCGGCATTAAAGCGTCAGTTTTTAATCCGAAGAATACATTCCGCTTCGACGCCTGGTTGACGCGAGGGCGAAAGCAGTGGCGGAAGCGGGGCGTCGGGTAAAAAATGCGAGCACGGTACAAGGTTGAGTGGGTGGGACCGGTAAAGGACCAGGGGCTAGAGCGGAGAAGGCAACTGTGTGAGGAGACGAGAGAAAGCCGCGCTTTCGAGTAGACGTTGGCGTAGGCGCAGGAGAGGGCGCCGGCGGGAGATCCAGGGGCGTGGGGATGCGGCGAGGCAGGGGGCAGGTGCAAGAGGCCTCTAGGAGCGGTGTGGCGGGCCAAAGAAACAGAAGGTAGTATTAGGAGGGGCATTGGCGGGAGGAGTGTTAGGGAAGAAGGCGGGCCGGGAGTGTGGGCCGGCAGGAGTGGAGTTCGGGAGGGTGGGCGGGCAGCAGACGAGGCCGGAAGCGAGGCAAGGGCGGGGCGCAAGGGCGGCGCATCGATTGTGTTTCCGGCGTAGGGTGTCGGCGTTTTCGGGAGTTGAAAGGAGGCGGCAGCGCTGCCGCCGCCGCCGCCTCCGCCGCTGCTGCTGCGCGCGTTGGCAGGAGCTGCGAGCGAGGAGGGTTGCTGCGCGGCGCGTCGGGTTGGTGCGGCCTGCCCGCCGCCGCGCAGCGCCGGCTGGCGCGTCGCTCAGCGCGCCTCGCCAGCGCCGCCTCCGCCGCCACGCCGCCACACCGCCACGCCGCCACGCCGCCACGCCGCCACGCCACCATGCCGCCACGCCGCCACGCTGCCGCGCTGCCGCGCCGCCGCGCCGCCACGCCGCCTCTCCGCCGAATGCGTAATAGCAGGGGCAAACAGTGGGCAGATGCTTACAGTCCGTCATTGTTTGTCAAAATCTGGACGAGCAAACACGCAGAGGTCCTCCGGCGCTCGCGCGCGCGGCGGGCGGCGCGGTGGCTTGGGCGCACATTGCCTCTCTCTCCCTCCCTCTGCCACTATCTCCCTTTCTCTCTCTCTGCGCCTCTCTCCCTCTCCATCCCTCTCTCTCTCCCTCTCTTTCTCCGCCTATCTCTCCCTCTCCATCCCCCTCTCCCTTCCTCTGCCTTTATCTCTGCCCGTCTCTCCCTCCCTCTCTATCTCTTTTACCATCTCTCCCTGTTCCTCTTTCTGCCTCACTTCCATTATCTTCTCTTGTCTCCCTCCCTCCCTC
Organism: Acheta domesticus; assembly: GCA_031308135.1. Classification (NCBI taxonomy): domain Eukaryota; kingdom Metazoa; phylum Arthropoda; class Insecta; order Orthoptera; family Gryllidae; genus Acheta; species Acheta domesticus. Next base: position 217,221,429 of record JAHLJT010008446.1, read on the forward strand.
TTTCTCTCCCTCTCGCTCTGTCCGTCGGTCTGTCTCTCTGTGCGCCTGTCTCCGTCCGCCGGCGTCTCTGTCTCCGACGCTCTCCGCGCGCGCGGCCCGCGCGGTGGCGGCTGTGCGCTGCTGGGAAGTTGGGCGCCCCGGGGATTTCACGCCGCATGCCGTGCCTCGGCGGTGGCGGCGGCGGCGGCGACGCCCTCCTCCGCCACGCCACGCCGCGCCACGCGCCGCGCCCCTCCCAGCCCTCCCCCGCCCGCCAAGCCCGGCGCCCGCGCTGCCTATAACGCCGCATGCCAGCCCTGTGCCTAGCTCACTGGGCTCCGTTTACGGGGCCCCGCTCAGGGCCTATCCGCTTCCGCTAACCCCGCCCGGCCCGGCCCGGCTCGTCGGATCTCACAATCCGAGCCTCGAGCCGTCGTCGAGTCGCGAGCCCTGCTCTCAGCGGTGATGGGACAGGCGTGGAGGCTGTACTTACACCAAATACGTTTTTGACCTGTTTAAATATAAGTTGTATGGAAAGAAGTGCTATATAGACGGGCAGAATGGAACGTATTAAAGTTTACACATTTATGAAAATTTTGGATAGTTCAAAATTATGTGTAAAATGATGTCAAAAATAAAAACAATATTTATAAACAACTTCTAAATGTGTATACAGTACATGATTCCGATCTTTTACCAAAGAATTTTATAGAAATAAACTTTAATGATACATGTTTCATACGCGCATTATATAAAAGCGGATATCGATTTACGAGGCTAACAAACCGTGCTACAAAATCCACATGTTTATTTCAAATGTTAAATGAAATGAGTAACTTTGAAACTTATCTATGGCAGATAATTTTTTTGTGCATTTTGTATGTTTTAAAATAACTATTTACGACACTTAGAATTGGGAAATTGGCTGGGGATGCTTTCTTGCTTAAGAAGCATTTTTTCTTTGTTTGGACAAAAATGGATAAAAAAATTCATTAGAGCACATAACAGTAATATATATATATATATATACATATGTATATGTTTGTAAAAGAAACTCCGACACCGTTGGATCGATCTCCATGAAAGTTGGCACTTCTACGTGTTTTTTCACTCAGAAGGTTTATGTGCTGTTACTTCTGTTGTAACTCCATTACATAGCGCTGTCTCTGTGATGACCATGTTCGGTGATGACCAACGGCCTTAAACAAGCGTTTCTCACACCATAATCTATAGAATAAGCTCTTCTTGAACATTCTATTACATTTTTGCTGGTCAGGCGCTTCCCGATATTATCTCACCTGCTCAGAGACGTGCAGAATCTGCAAGTAAATGTGAATGAGAGGAACAGAGAGCGGCAGAGGCAGAGACACACAGAGACAGGCAGACAGGAACAGGGTGAGCGAAGGAGGGAGAGACAGTGAGAAAGGGACAATGGAGGGAAATGAGGGAGATGAAGTGCAGAACGTCTGCCGGGTTTTCCTAGTACAACTTATAAAATCGTGCTAATCAGCATAAACGCCGGCCATAGAAAAAATGTAATACTTCAAGTCAGTTTTATGACCAAGGTATGACCCAAGCGAAGCGAATTGCATTCTGTGAATGTAAAAACGGTATCCGGAAATGTTGAAGTTTTGATTTCAGAAATTTATCATGATCTCTATGACTCATTAACTTTTATTATATTTTAATATCCGTTTAGCCCGGCATGAACGTGAATAAAAGAATCTTTATACGCAATTGTGTTGTTTTCCTTAATAATGTCTGATGATTTTACAAAGGGTGTAATACAATTCTAAACTCGTTCTAAAATTTGGCACTTTAGTTTGCAAAATGGTACAAAAATGAATTTTCTCTGTTTTTCATTGATTCATTTTAAATCTCTTCAAAAGAACACGGTCATCACCGACGACAGACGGTTTATCTTTTTATATTTTCTAGTTTAGAACAACTTAGACATATGGTTATATTTAAGTTCAACCGATATATTTTGAGTAGAGTTCTTACACGTTCTTACACCCTTAAAATATTTCAAAAAATATTCTACAGTTATTTATTCAAATTTAATTCATGTTTTTTATTGGCTTGGCCAGAGCATTCTAGGAGAAGGTGTGTGGTTATTATAATATTTTCACATACTGTACACGGTAGAGGATTAGTTTCCTTCCTTAAGTGACCGTGACTAATGTTGAAATGTCCAATCCTGAATCTAGTAGTATGACTTGACGTCTTCTGCTGATGTTGAATTTCGAGAAGGCTTCTTCTGTGACTGATTTTCTAACTAGATGAAGTTTTCAGGGTGGATTTCCATTATGAGTTCTAGCGTTTAACTACGAGACCATTAAATTCTCTTTTAACATCAAACATTATCCCATGGATATGTTATTCTGGAACTTGACGTGTTGTTGCTGATTTAGCATCTGTATCTACGTTTGTATTACCTCGAATGGGCTTATGGGACGGTAGTCATACCTATTGAGTTTGGATTCCATTTTATTGGGGATAGAGAGACGATCTTGAATGTTTTGGATCAGTGGATTGGTTGAGTCACTGGTATCTATGGAATTAACCCGGCAGAGCTCGCGCCGAAATTCCGGACGGGAATGCTAGCACTGGGATTGTGAGACTCAAGTGTTTCTTTATATTTCTGCGGGAAACCATGGGAATCATATAAACTGTAAATGAAAACTTATGATTTATCGAGTATTTGGAGTGCATTTTCTACATTTAAAAATGGATAAAATAATTATAAATTGAAGGTCTAATTGTCCTGTTAGTATGTAAAATTAATAGTTAATTTTAATATTTTCGCAAATCAGGGCAACAATTATTTAATACTATCACATTCTTATGGAAATATATTCTTAAACTATTGTTAAAAGAATAAACAAAGGGATTTTTATTAATATTTATTATGGCGACATATTTTTTGCTCAAACACCTCTGAATGAACAGAAATGTGCTCTTAGGAAGAAAAAAATAAGCAAACATATTTGCATTTGGAGCAAAAATAATGAGTGTTTCTGTCTTTTCCTTCTATTTCATGACACCACCCTCTTTACGGTATCCCTGGAATTTTTTAACTGCAAAAAACAGAAAATATCGAATCTGTGCCTCTAATTCTAGAGTGTACCTGATACCGTACAACCGATCAGATCTTTGAGAAGTTCAAGACTCAGACCCTTGATAAAATAATGACATGTAAACTTCCACATTATTAATGCAATTAAAAATTTGGAAAGAATAAAGCGAATGTCAATGTTTTCAATGATTGTCAATGTTTACGTCTCGAATTTCTGGTGCAACTGTAATTAGCACGCATTTCAGCTACATCCAATTCTTCCCTCTTCACTAGTTTTTAATGTAATTACCGTTCTCTCTTCCCCATCCTTCAAATACATATCTACATATAAAAGGATTACTGTACGTATTTAATTCCAGCCCCCCACATAGCTGACATTTCCCTCTCCTCGTGACAGATTCAATTTCATTAAAATATATTTGAAGTATGTTTTCAGTTAGTTAAAACGTAACTGAGAGTGTGATAAAGTTAATACAACAAAACCTCAATAAAGTTATTACAATTAAACCTCAATTTAATAGTAAATACTCACTTTGTTACACCAGTTTAGCAGCGGGTATACGAGACCCAGCAAGTCTCAAAATGTTTCTCAAAACCCGTTAGAAAAATAGCATCCCTTATGACACAATAATGTAATCAGATATAATGTAGCAATTTACTGCACAGCTTTCTACCGAAGAAACGAATCAAGAAATCAAGGTCTTAGAGGCACAGTTCGAGCTCTGCCGCGTTAAACGAGGAAATCGAATCAGCGAAGACGGCAATAGGGACTCTGTATGCATTGTTTGATTTAATTTCAATAGATTTCAGGATTGCCCAAGCCGCAAAGGAAAATATGGAAAAGTAATCTGATAATCTGTGAGATTCGACGGTGGAGGATGTAGTACAGGCAATAGGAGGACCGAATATTCCGTAACTTTTTGAGCCATCAGTATAGAATTTGCAGTGATTTATATATATATATATGATCTAGATTAGGTATTAATTGTCAAACGATTGATCCGGGGGTTGTCGTTGATGATAGTGATTGTTTGCCTGAAGGATAATGGCAGAAGTGCAAAGTTGCCACAGAGAAATGAGATGTGTTTTCCTTGGGAAGATAGTTTTTCTATTGTTTGGGTCAACAGCTCCAAAAATTAGATAATATTCAATTTGACAATGGCAACAGAAGACCGACTCCAGTGCCTTTGCTAACAGCACGACATCGCCTGCAGCGCCTCTCCTGACCTATAACCATATCGATTGGATCCTAGACGTCTCGAAAACCGTAGCTTGGTCAGATTAGCCACAATTTCAGTTGTAAAGAGCTGATGGTAGGGTTCGAGTGTGGTGCAAACCCCACGTAATCATGGACTCAAGTTGTCAACAAGGCACTGTGCAAGCTGGTGGTGGCTCCGTAATGGTGTGGAGTGATTTTGCATGGAATATACTGAGTATTCTGATGTAATTGAACCGATTATTGACTGGAAATGGTTATGTTCAACTACTTGGAGACCATTTTCAGCCATTCATAGACTTGATATTCCCCAAAACACGACGGAATTTTTATGGATGACAATGCACCCTGTCACCGGTCAAAATTGTTTGCGATTGATTTGAAGCACATTTTGGGCAACTCGAGCGATTGATTCGGCCACCCACATCGCCTAACGTAATTCCCATCGGATAAAATACTGTACCGACAACACATTCGTAATTATGGACGGTTACAGAGGTAGCATAGCTGAATATTTCTGCAGAGGACTTCCAACGACTTGTTGAATCTATGCTACGTCGAGTTGCTGCAAGTCGCCGAGTAAAATGCGGTCCGACACGTTATTAGGAGATATTCTATGAGTTATTAGTGAGTTAGGAGGTATTAGTGAGTTGAGTATTGAATCTGTTAATAAAGAATACAATAAAACCATGATTGCATCGGCGCTATGATTGTTATTCAAGTTGTTTTTGCAAGCATAAATCTTGAGGTTTCTTTTCATTAATCAGACATTTTAAAAACAGCTTCGTGCATAAAAAGAACATTGCAATTCCATTGGATAGTGCTCATTGTAGGTCCAACTTCAGTTTGATTGAATGGAAAATTAGAAACTTCTTTGTTAGAGTTTGATCGGTCATTATTGAGAAGTTTTATAATTCCATTTTTCCATAATTCCATCCCAACAAAAACACTAAATTAATAATTTGTATATATTAGGTCTTATAATGTGAAATAAAATGCATTTTAAATCAGTAAAATCTAGAGTAAGTAAATATTGTGCATTTTAAGTAAAGATTACCATATGAAACCATTGCAGTCCCATTTTTAAACTTGCACCATCTGTTTGGAAACATATGAGGATTATTTCAGAATTTTTTCAATTTTTTGAAGATGAGCATTTTGAAAAAACTCAAAATCAAATTTTAAATTCAAATTTGAAAAACATTTTGATTGCCACCCCCATTGAGATGTATATCATATAAAAGGCCATAAAAAATCTGTAAAATTACACCTGTTTCAGCTTTCTATCTTAATTTGGAGAGGTTCTACATCAATTTAAATATTTTCGGGAACCTAATTTTGTAAAATTTTACATTGGCTATATTTCACAAATGGGTGGAAATATCTTACTCAAAATTTGTGGTTTTCTTGTTCTTTATTCATAATATTTATGTGTCAAATTTCATCTGAATCTAAAATGGTGAGGTAAAAAACTGTGTTGATATAATATGGAATGACCCATGGGTTTAGAGAAACTAATTAGATATTTACGTGCATGTAAATACTATTTTATTATAAAAACTTAAAAAAATCATTTACAAAAATCACAAATATAAATGTCCTCTTCGGTCCCAGCACAGCCATAGTGCGCTCATGTTTCACACAATACCCTGGACTCACAGTTCTCGGTGGTCGGCTGAAAGTAGTCCACCACAAAATCAACAGCGACTTTCAACCCCCACTAGTGATTTATTTATTTATTTATTTATTTATTTGTCAAAAAAAACAGTAAAAACTGTATATGACGTGTGGGGAAAGAAATTTATCTGCGCACATTTTCTTGAGGGCCAGAAAAAAAAAAAAAAGCAAAAATGAATTTAGAAAATAATTATTTTAGAAAATAAAGATATTTGAAAAATGTTTGTTCCCGAGTTATAGAAAATCAATTTTTAACTGTAAATGAACTACAAGCAAAAGGAGTGCTCAACAAAACGTGCGCACAGTGAAGCTACATTTACGTCCAGAAGCAAACAAGGGGCCATCTCAGCATTTGCTCAATGGATCAGGGAAACTGGACAAAAACCTGATCGAGATGGGGGTCATTGACCCGGAAGCTGAAGTACATTACTTGTACATTACTTGTACATTACTTACATTACATTCCAAAGCAGAGACTCCTGAATTGATAGTATGATTTTTCTGATTCTCCATCTTCCAGCTCTCCATATTTCTCATCCTCCTACTTTCCATGACAAGTAAATACTCGAGTATTTTTCCAGTTCATCCCCAAATAAGGGTGTTTCCCCTAATTTAGTTAAAACTGCTTCTTCAAAATGTTTGTCAACATGAACAAGTCTTTGAAGAGTAGGTGCTGGTACGAGAAACATTATGGAAGCCTTTTTTCAAATCCATTTCACTTTTAACTGCGTTTCCTTAGCCATGTCTTCAGTATTCCCGTTTTTCCTTTTTGTTTTGGGCCTAGAACCTTTTGTGGCATCTAAAACAAAAACGAACACGAGTTGTATTGTAATATGAGCCCCTTATAGTTTGGGACTCTTATACCCACAATAGTGCAAGTCTCATTTTACAAGTACAGCCCTATTAAAATTCTGCCAACCAAAAACAGTGTTTGTTATTACACTGGTTTGAAATTACAGAGTGCGTGGATAAAAACAATATTTAAATTTATTGTATTTCATTCGTTATGAATTACAATCGGTCTCAGCGAATTCAAACTGTAATTAAAAGCCAAAGACTTACTTCCAATTTTTTTAGAACCTAGAAAAAATGAACACCTCTGTTACTCATCAGCTCTCATTCACAAGTGAACCACAAAGCTATGATGGCAAAAGGAGTACTTAAACTAGTAGTTAAAATCGTTCCTGCTAGAATGTCTGCCTTGAGTGAGCAGCCACAAAGGGGGCTCATATTATACACATGGACATTTAGACATTTAGACATTATACACATATGATACAATATTAACACCATTTCTCAACTACATACAGTAGTACAGATCCATAGATTTCTCCACCGTACATTTTATATCTTGCGATTTATACAATGCATTCCTATTTGTATTATGTCTCAACGAGTTGTTGATATGTAAAACTTGTGGTAAGACTGAATTTCTAGAAAAATTCATTGCGAGTAGCAAAAATACACATCGGAGGTCGCTTCCCATGTCTGAGTCACTAGACGTACACCCCTCTTTTTAGAGTTATACCCCTATTCAGGAAGTCTCCCGCTCTGCTCTCCCGAAATGACACTAAATACAGAAGGATTACATTGCTAACTGATTACGCAATTTAATAATTTTAAGTACATTGGAGGCCAAACCATTCTCCTACCAAAATAAGATGTTCCATGAAATTGTGGTGCCCAGTGAGAGAGGGAGCTAACCCACAAAATAAAAAAAAAATCGACTTTTCATATATTTTATGCCCACTTTTCATCTTTTATTTATTCTGTAAATTTCATAGTTATTTAATAAGCCCTTCTTCTATTATATGCATATTTTAAAATAGTCGACGCGCCCATTTTCTACAATGTCCGCGAGGGAGGGAGCTAAGCAACATTCACGTGTCGTAGCACCAGAACATCAGATGTTTTTGTTACATCCCGTATTCAATCCAATAAAAGCATTGTATTAATGTCATTTTAAGTAATGTTTTTGGAATATAAATATAGGAATATTAGACATTTAATGTTCAATACCGATTTGACGTTTCAATTTCACGGGCTTCTAGTAACCCTCGTTTTGCAAGCGTACCGATTTGTACCACAATAAAGAATGAAGGCTACTCTTTAGGAAACAAGAATCATCGTGACCGGATGAGATAACTCAGTGCAATAACTATTCCCATTGCAGTGTCTCTAACACCTTCATGTTTGAGACACTGCAATGGGGATAGTTATTGCAATTTTGAGATTTGAAACCCGACGGATTTTCGACACTAGCTAGATAGCTTAGTCGTTTTCAACTGCTGACTGAGAAGAATTCTGGCAGCCAGCTACTCTGATTGGTGGTTTTTGTTTGTTTCTCCAAACAATACCAGCTGAATGCCGGAGCAGTGTCGTAACAAACAGGCCACGGACAGCGGCACGTTTGCTTCCTCAACCTTGTCGCATTCTCTCCTCTTAAACACACTACATCCCCTCTCTCTCTCGCACACACACACTTAAAGCACTAATCTTTATATCGGGAGACGAATCAGCAGCTTAGAGCTTGTCCCGGGTCGGACGTTGCTCCGCAGGCGGTGATACGTGGAAGGCCGACTAACGACTATTGTAGTTGAAGCACCCGAAAACAAAATAGATATTGGATCCGTGTGTGTCAGAGAGCTTGGAGAAAAGTGCATTCATGATGCAACGAAATGGACAAGACAAGAAAGTAGTAGGAAGAAGAACAGTGAAGAAAAATGTTAGTGACATGACAGGGAAAACGGTACCCAAGAACGAACAACGCCATGTATGTGAATTGGCATTATGTCTTCATATGCATAACCTCAATTACGAACCCACCACACGTTAGAGGATCATGAAAAACTTGCAATGTTTTTTTTTAATTTTTCAAAGTCAAGGATGTTGCAACATACTATCTTAGTGTTGTCACTACAATAAAATAATACTGTCAAACTTACAGGTTGTTGGATTACTCACAAAAATAATTACTCGATCGATTGTTGAAAAATCTTCGTTTTTGGGGTGTGTAAAATACTTATAGTTTTGTTAAATCACATATTCGCAAATAAACAAGTTTGTTATCTTGAATATAACAAAGAGAAACATCCCCTTTATTATACAAATATTTGATAAAACAACCCAAACGTAAAACACAATTTATCTCAGTTCCATACCATTGTGAGTGAGCCCCCTCTCTCACTGGACGCCTCAGGTGTATTTTAGATAAGATATACTCTTCTATTGAGCTGAGCATTGACCAAACGACTTAAGCACTCTGAAACAATGAATTATTTGTGCATTTTTAGGCTAACACACATTTGCTCTTTACATTCCAGTAAGCTCCCTCCCTGCATGGTTTTTCAGTATTCATAAATACATTTTTTCGCTTTTTCGTAATTGAATTGAATCGTAACGAGCTTTTCTGTTTGTTTTCTCGTCACTCATCTACGTTTAAAAATATCATAAATAATTAAAATTTCAAAGGGTGGCAAAATACCAACTGATGCAGTGCATCCATCAAAATATAATATCCATGAAGAGACTAAATTGTCTCTTACAATAAAAAAAATACTACACTTGTACATTTATTTTCTGTATAGAATTTTTAGATTAAAATCTAAATGTAGAATTTTTAGATTAAAAATTCTAGATTTTAAAATTAAAAATTCTCTACCTGTATTCAGTGCCATCTCGTCCTAATATGAATAGTCTCGTTCAAAATTGACTTTTTTGGAGATGTTACCACATCTGAATTTTTTTGTGCGGAATAAATAAATGAGAGTGATCAAAGAGGAAATGTTTGGTTGACGTGGCTCAGGGCATCAACTGATGTCACTGCAGAGCCTCTGACCGAGAGGACCTAGGGTTCTGTGCGTGCCAGAATTTTCGTCTCTAGCTAAATAGCTAGGTCGAGTTCAGCCGCTGTCTGGAGAAGAATTATGGCGGCCGGCTGCTCTGATCGGTAGTTTCCAGTGGTTTCTCCGATCTACTCCAGGCGAATGCCGGAAAACCACCCTAACAGACGTGCTACAGACTGCGCGGGAAGTTTACTTCCTTTTCCTCCTGCTATCCTCAGCCCTTACTTACACTCACTTTCATACATCACACTACCACACATGTCGGGAACTTAGATCTTGTCCCGGTTAGGGCGGTGCCCCGCTTGTGGAAGGTACCTGGAAGAGGAAACATCGGCAAACCGATGTGCCGGTCGGCACCCGATCTCGCCATCCAGCAGAGGAAGAACACTGCAACTTCCGGTCACATGCATTACACCTACGGAACTAATGGCTATAGCTGTTAACGTGCCTTGAAACGAAGTAATCAGTCAAAAAGAAAATGATCCCCAAAACATTCAGAGGCACATTGCAAGTGTATTGCGAGTAGGTAATGTCAAAATAAATTATTTTTAAATGTTAATGTGTGAAATACCAACATATAATTAAAGATAATGATAAAGAAGATAACAAACTAGTCGCTCTACAACCGCCCATATATTATGGCATCATGTGTAATATTTGAAATTTTCGAAAATTCAGTGAGCTCAACGAAAATAAATCCACACAATTTAAGCATCCTTTTGTCTAAACAAGGGGAGATTTTAAAAAAATTACCTCGTTTTTGAGAATTTTTATAAATTTTTTTTAATTCAAGAAAAAATTGCGTGAAAACTACTCGTATTATCAAAACATTGTTCCTGACCTTATTTAAATATCTAAATTTTTAGAACGTTTAATTAAAAATTTCCTATCTACCATACTATAGTTTTGTAATGTTAATGTTTTGCATTTTTCGAGAATGCAAAGAGGTAACCAAATATGGAATCTACACCATTTTTATAAGCGCAATTTGATCTATTGCAACAAGAATGAAAAGAAAAAATGGATTTTTTTCAGGAAATAATTGTTTCAAAATTGCCTATATTTCACGCAGCGTTACGCGAAAACTATTTACATTTCCGAAAAATGTTCATTGACTTATTTCTTCTAGATGTTATAAAGAACACATTTCAATAAGAAACTAGTGGTACAACAAGAGCACATATTTTCTCGCGTTCTAAATTTTGCAATTTTCGAAAAGTCAGATTGTTCACCAAAAATGAGACCCACCCATTCTCTTTTGTCCCTTTCCTATTCATGAAAAAAAGAAGAAAAAGTTTAAGCGGTTTTTGAGAAAATATTATAATACGTACTGTCTTCAAGCAAAAATTACGTAAAAACTACTCGTTTTCCAAAAGGATTGAAAATGAAAGTTTTAAATATTTGATTGTTTTAGAAGTGATAATATCGGGTTGTTTAAAAACAATTAAAATTAAAATAATATTAACAATATTATTTAACAATTAATTAATTATAACAATTAAACAATATTAAAAACAAATTTTAATATTTATTTATTTCAGACTATATCTTTTCAACTTGAAATTGAGACCAAACAATTTCAAATTGGGAACAAACAAAATCAAGTTGGGAACAAACAATAGGTTAGTTTTGTTAACAACAAATGAAACTCTAGGCGATTCAACTTTGTTTTTCTACACAATTTGAAATTGTTAGGTCTCATTTTGAAGTTGAAAAGGTATAGATATGAGCACCCAATTTCATCTGGAAGAAAGAACAAAGTTAGCAGCTTGGATGGAGGGGTTTAGGTCACCCATGTTAGTAAGAAGAAAATTTCAGCAATGGTTTAGTAAGGACCCTCCAAGCTGTTTAACTATCCGCCGACAGCATGAGAAATTTGTACGTACCGGGTCTGTGACCAATGACTGTAAAGGAAACGGACGTCCAAGAAGAATTCGAACGGAAGATAACATCATAAATGTTCAAGGCACAATGAGGAGTCCAAGAAAGTCAAGTACGAGATTAGCATTGGAAAGAGGAATCATGCGTACAAATGTTTTAAGAATTCTTCACCTCGATCTGTGAATGAAGCCATACCGCATGAAAATGAGACAGACTCTTTCTGACGCTGTTAAAATTGATCGTGTGCGAGGATGCAGAAGTGTTGTTGGAAATGACGCGTTTTTTTATGTCAGACGAAGCCACATTTCATGTTAGCGGCTACTTAAACAAGCACAATTGCGTCATTTGGAGTACAAACAATCCCTATGAAGTAAGGGAACACACTCGATCCTCTCCAAAAGTTAATATGGTGAGGTATTTCGAAGTTTGCAGTAGTTGGTCCATATTTTTGTAATGATCAAACTGTAACAGGAGATTCTTACCTACATCTGCGGAAGAATTTTGCTGTTGATAATCTTCCCATCTGTACCCTAACATCAGGTTACTTCTAGGAAGATGGTGCACCACCACATTATTCCTTAACAATTCCACATCACCTGGATGAAACATTTGGTAGACGTTGGATTGGAAGGAGTGGACCTTTCGTTTGGCCAGCACGGGAACCAGATCTGACTCCATGTGATGTCTGGCTGTGGGGAATGGTAAAAGAACGCGTATATGCTTCAAGACCTACTGACATAAATGACCTTCAGGAACGCATAACATTAGTCCGCTCTATACCAAAGGAAATGTGTGAACGAGCTATGGACTGTATTGTGAAAAGACTTCACAAATCCATTGAGAAGAAAGAAGTGTGTGTGGAAACTGTGTTGTAGCTTAATTTGGACTTGTATACGTTGTGTGTTTTATTATGTTATTAAAATAACATTGAATCACTTAGAAGTGGTAACATCTTTTTGGACAATACTGTATATACACACTTACAACACATACAGACTTAAAACATGACTATCAATTGACGAAAGCCGCTTTCGCGGAATCTTTTTACCTGAACCTCCATAATCCATAAGTGACTTAACCTGAGGATGATTATTTCCGTAATACTATATAAATAATATATACCATTGAAAAAGTGAAATAATGTAATAATTTTAAAAGACAATAACGTCAAGTATAAAAAGTAAACGATCTAGTCATTATTTAGTATTTTAATACAAATACAACAAACTAAGCGTACGGTGAAATGGTTTACATTATCGAATAAATACGATGTATTAATACCAAGGGTAACGGAAGTAGGAACCACTTCACTTGGTTCACACAAAATTTGGCAAAATAAGTTCAAAGATGAACGAAAACGACTTGGATATCAAAAAAGCTTTAACCGGGTTGAATAAAACCTGTTGACAAAGATAATGGCCCGGAGTAAACAACTTAAAATACAACCATGCCAATTCATTGTTCAGGGGTGAGTCGAGGTAGAGAGAAGCAAAGAAAAGAATCTGAGAAAAGACGGCTCCCTCAATGCAATCTCGCTCGAAGACAGTCGAGTGCCCTCTATTGATTGAGATGTCGAGAGGGAGATCAAAGCTGAGGTACGTGTGAACGAGGACGTGTTTGGATCAAATTCTCACATCGTTCCTTTAAATTGCGGGTTTCATCAATAAGGAAATGTCATTGAACTCCTTGGTAGAGATTGCAAAAGAGATCTTTTATTTTGAAATGGAAACGGCGATGGTGACAGTAGTATTTATAAAAAAAATGTTGTTTCTTACTCAGAATCTGGAATAATCCTCTTCAGCTAAGAAGCAAGATCACAATAGCAAACAAGTAAAATTTATTCAGTGAGGTTATACAACAGAAATATAGAGTTTTTCTTACACTTCTTTATCATTTCTCTCAGTGAAAACACTCATGTTTTCTTTGTTTTTCCACACATGCCTCTGAATGACCCAAACCTGAAAACCAATTGACAAGCTGGTAATTTAACTTGAGAATGTATTTTTCTGCACCTATTTTGATAAACATTTCTTCTCCGGGTATATGAGAAGGATAAATATTGGCATGAATTAATTGGAGCCATTCATTGAAAAATTACACCAAAACCACTCATATTTTGCAGAAAAATGTGCATAACATCATTTAAAGTTCTAATTTTGAGCACTTAATGAAGAAAATAAAAAGAGATATGATCTCGTGTAAATTTATTTATTTATTTGTCAAAAAACTGTGAAAACTGTATATGACATATGGGGAAAGAGATTTAGAAAGACAAAAGAATAAAGAAAGACAAATTTTACTTTCTCGCCTTATTTCATAAGGAGGGGAAGTTTTTTATCCTGCGCCGAAAAACAGCGATTTTTCGTCTTTGAAAATTCTTATTCCCGGGCCCTCGAAACGAGGAATTGAATAAATTTTGTTTCTAATTGCAGTAAATTATTTCCTCTAACACGGGTTGTTAGAATTCTTGTTTTGTGGGACAGTGATACCGAACAAAATGTACTCTTTCATTTGAACTCTTTGAAAAAAGGTTATGTACATTTTTTAAACAAGTAGTTTTGGCGTAATTTCTACTTGAAAGTGGATTAAGTAAGTGCTGTTGTAGCGCCAATAATTATTTATCTGTGGTGTTGCTTATTGTTGTACAACATGCTGATTAATAATTTTTCTGAAGAATTTATTTTGTAGAATGTATATTTTATTTTAATTGAGTAGCGAGGGGGAACGAGAGGGAGCGAGGGGGAGCGAGGGGGGAGCGAGGGGGAGCGAGGGGGAGCGAGAGGGAGCGAGGGGGAGCGAGGGGGAGCGAGGGGGAGCGAGGTGGAGAGAGGGGGAGCGAAGGGGAGCGAGTGGGAACGAGGGGGAACGAGGGGGAACGAGGGGGAACGAGGGGGAACGAGGGGGAACGAGGGGAAACGAGGGGAAACGAGGGGAAACGAGGGGAAACGAGGGGAAACGAGGGGAAACGAGGGGAAACGAGGGGAAACGAGGGGAAACGAGGGGAAACGAGGGGAAACGAGGGGAAACGAGGGGAAACGAGGGGAAACGAGGGGAAACGAGGGGAAACGAGGGGAAACGAGGGGAAACGAGGGGAAACGAGGGGAAACGAGGGGAAACGAGGGAAACGAGGGAGAACGAGGGGGGACGAAGGGGAACGAGGGGGAACGAGGGGGAACGAGGGGGAACGAGGGGGAACGAGGGGGAACGAGGGGGAACGAGGGGGAACGAGGGGGAACGAGGGGGAACGAGGGGAACGAGGGGGAACGAAGGGGGAACGAGGGGGAACCGAGGGGGAACGAGGGGGAACGAGGGGAACGAGGAGGAACGAGGGGGAACGAGGGGGAAAACGCGGGGAAACGCGGGGAAACGCGGGGAAACGCGGGGAAACGAGGAGAAACGCGGGGAAAACGAGGGGAAACGAGGGGAAACGAGGGGCAGCGGGACGGGGTGGAGAGAACTGGACGGGGCGGAGCGGGACTTCCGGGCGCGTCAATCTAGCAGTTTCCCCAAACAGGTATCTCCCACCATCAGAACGCCGCCCCAGCCGAGACAAGTTCTAAGACACCGACTAATCCAGTTTGTCCACTTTCCCTGATCCATTGAGCAAATGCTGAGATGGCTCCTTGTTTTGCTTCTGGACGTAAATGTAGCTTCACTGTGCGCACGTTTTGTTGAGCACTCCATTTTGCTTATAGTTCATTTACCGTTGAAATTGATTTTCTATAATTTGGGAACAAACATTTTTTAAATATTGTTATTTTTCTAAAATAATTATTTTCAAAATTCATTTTTTCGTTTTCTATATTTTTTTTCAATTCTGGCCCTCAAGAAAATGTGCGCAGATAAATCTCTTTCCCACACGTCATATACAGTTTTTACTGTTTTTGACAAACAAAAAAGTCTCCCGGCATGTGTGATAGTGTAGTGCATGCTAGTGAGTGTGTGTAAATAATGAGAATAGGGCAAGGAAGAGGAAGGAAAGATCGCCCCGGTCCGTGACCCGTTTGTTAGGGTAGCATTCGCCTGGTGTTGATCGGAGAAACTACTGAAAACTACCGATCACAGCAGCCGGCCGCTAAAATTCTCCTCCTGACAGCGACGGAATTCGACCTAACTGCCAAGCTAGAGTCCAAAATCCTGTCGGGAATCGAACCTAGGACCTACCGATCAGAGGCACTGCAGTGACATCAGTTTACGCACTGCTCTCCCTATCAGAGGGACACCGCTCCAGCCGGTACAAGCTCTTAGCTTTTGACTGGTCTCTCGACATCTGTGATAGTGTAATGCATGTGAATGGGTATAACTAAGAGGTAAAGATAGGACAAGGAAGAGAAAGGAAAGATCGCGGACCGTCCGTGTCCTTTTGTTAGGCAACTCCTCCGGCTTTCTTCTGGTGTTGATTGAAGAAACCGCAGATAACTACCGATCAGAGCTGCTACAGTTCTCCTCCAGACAGCAGCTGAATTCGATTTATGAAGCTAGAGTCGAAAGTCCTGCCGCCGTCGGACCCCGAACAATTACAATTGGAATGAAGTGGAGAAAGGGCGAATAGGACGTGGCAGGTTGGAACGAGGAGACTCAGATATGTAATGTGGAGGGAGTTTGGAGGTGCAGGGCCTCAGGCGCCGATTTAAAGCGCTGTGGCCACCAGGATGTGACAAAGGTGCGCCTGGAGGCCAGACCGCCGTCACGCAAGCGAGGGGCGCGTCGCCACCTGCGCCCCCCCCCCCATTCGCTGTCACGCTGTCGCCGCCTCACCTCTTTAGCACCCGCCCTCACCTTTATCACGGCACTTCCCGCGCTACTTCCACCACCTCGCCGTCCTTCCGCTTCGAACGCGCGTGTTGCCAGGTCAAGAGGAGATTGGCACAGGGCCCGCGTGTTTCAGTTGTCTTTAGCGTTGGCTCGGACGAGGCAGCTCATTGTGCTTCGCGTCTTACACGCCCGGGATACACTTTTTCTTCAACCGCCGTGGTTCGCGATTCAAAATCATGCCTCGGCAAACGGAAGTTTTAGCGGACGAAATGAGCTTCCGGACGATTTTCGGGAGTTAAGCCCATCTCATAGTCATGCTTTATTCCTTCACTTCCGGTGTGTACTTATTATTCATTATTCATTGCTGGTAATTCGATTCACTTGAAACATTTCAACTCAATCCTTTGTTAAAAACTTTTTCTGCTAGATCTTATATGTTCTTGCATATCGTTGGGTTGCAAATATATGGCGTTTGATCAGTTATCGTATATCTAATTATCATGTCTTGCAATCAAATATTTTATGTGTAAAAAGTTATTTTAACAAAGGTTTATAATATATCTTATAAGAACATATTCCGGGCAATTCACATATTCACGTAACCGTACCTGAAGTTCTAACTTGGCTCAAATTTCAAACCTTTTCAAAATATTGGTAAAGTGTTTTGTGTAACTCGTGCTGATTGAAATATTTGTCATATCTCTCGATGGGTGAACTATATTTAGATTATCTCTACTCGTTCTAAATATTTCGAGAATCAAATTATGAATTTATTTACTAAGCAACCATCGCGATCCATATGTCATTCAAATCTGACGTTAGGTACGAGAATTTTCATCTTGGGATTGCAAATGTTACGAAGTCAGAACGGAAAAAATATTTCATTGGCTCAGTGTACTCGTAAAAATTAAAATGTTTTGGTCAGAAGACAAATTGCACAAAAACTCGTCTTGAGAATGTATGAAGAAATAAAAGCAGTCATACCCATCAATTAATGTATTTATTTAGAGATATTTTAAATACATTAACTTGATGGAGATGACTTTTTATTTCTTCAATGAAATTACGTCAATAAATCCACATCAGAATCCCACAATTGAGAATGTATTTCTAATAAAACAATGTTTTAAAGTACGCAAGAATTTACACCTAATAATAACATTATATTGTCTACGCATTTACATGCTCTCAAGTAGAATTACATCCGCAGGTTTGTTGTTAGGGATGTCTCATATGGTAAGCATATTACCTAAAATATTTATTCTGTAACCACAAAAATTCAGAAATCAATTCCTTTGATGTTTTAAATCGTTATCGAAAATGTAAAGAACTACTGGCGTATGATTTATTACGGATAACATTTTTATTCCAGACATTTTTATTTTTCATCAATTTACTATTAAAATATGTGAGTATATGTGCAAATAAACTAGTAATATGTATTTATCAAATAATATTTACAAGCTGTAATTTTATACTGAAAAATAAAGAGTTTACTAACAACCATTACGCCGCTAACCATGAACGTCGCTTCAAGCAATTTCAAATTATATTATTGTTTGCTAAATACCGTGAGTCCAAATAATAATATTAATATCGAGAATCCACTTCAAAAGAGTAAGGTCTATTGAATTATGGAAAACACTAATCGATACAGTCCTTGTTTATTAACCATGGCACACAATAAATTATTCATCATTACATAAAAATAGGATTCAAACACAATTCAATGATTGCTTCCAAATGTAATATTTCGTATATTATATTTTTTCATTCATCATTTTCCTAATAAATGTTACGAATGTCTAATTAAAGGGCGTGAATATTTCGGGCAGTATGGATATACTTAGCCATCGGATTGCTACGTGGCGAGCATATAAATAAACTGCGCTAATTCTTTCTTATTTGTTGTGATCGTAGAATCTTCATCCTGACTTTCAAAATACCCATCACATTTCATTTTCGAAAGTAAAGGATACTCTCTGTGGTCAGTTTCAAAATTATAAACCACAAATCGCCATCATAAGAAACTGAACATTTTTTATCACAATTTTTGAAATCATAATGTAAATTTAAGAAAAAAGTGACGAAAATTTAAGAATTGATTGGAAAATTCAATAATTTAAAATTATGTGACATATTTCAATTTTAATTGCTCAATAGTTCAATTCCTGTCCATTCTGACGTAAGTCAATGTATGTTTCAAATGTGTGATTCAAAGCACCCCAGTAAATAATTTTCGGGAATTAAAGTACCAATAACAATTCACAATGTTAAAAAGTATGATCTAAGCCATTTGGGGAGCTAATGCACAGAGCATTCATTTCGACTTCACATTTCATATTCAGTCATTGGGTGGAAGAGCATATATGATGGCCTGAGACAGGCCAGTCAAAAGGAATGCAATTTATTTTTACTTTCTCGTGTACGTATGTAAATATGGAGTAATATACGTTGTATAGAGAAAGTTATGTAATGTTACGGAAAATCGATTTCGAGATTTCAATGGATATACACGTTTTGGAGCCTCCTGATACTGAAAATGTTTTTTTCAAAAAGTCCGTCTGTGAACACCACTTGCGCTTAAACCATACGTAGGATTTTTTTCAAAATAGATATTCCACAGTCGATCTCGCTTGAACAGACGTTTGGCCATTTTGAAAAACACTTTTTAAAATTGGGAATACTTTACATGAAGTCCTCGGAATTTTTCAAAGTCTGAAAAATGGCTCCAAATTTTTAATAATATTTTTGAAAGAATGGAGTAAAATATACTTGCAGATATGTTGTAAGTTCTTTTTCACTGTTAACTCTAAATTTTCGTAAATTGCAAAAGTTTGTAATTTTTTCGGCGACAACTATAAAATTCAAGATAGAGATTTTTACCTCAAATGAAATTTGCTCTCTGTGATTACTTCCTTCATTATAGTCTGGCAGATTTTTTGAAAAGATGAGTAGTCTTTCGCAAAATATTGCGTGAAATATACGGAATATTAAAATATATCAAAAACAATAATTTATTAAAAACGAGTTCAAATTTTTTATAAACCTTTGGTGGGGATTGTGTTAAATGTAGTACTGTAAGAAGTGACATAAACGCAATTTTACTGTAATGCAATTTGTTTTCTGAAAAATTACTAAAATTTAATTTTTTGACATATCTTTCACATTGTTAATACTTATATTTTCGGCAATTTATATATATTATTGTAATTATGTGTACATGCGTTTCAAGTGGTATCTTACACAGTTTCTCGATAACTCAAAAGTTTTCTGTGAAAATGAGCTCAAAATTCCGCATTTTTAGAAATGTTAAGGAGCCAATTTCTTAAAAATGGATCGAAATTGTTTCTTCAAAGTTTTGTAGGAATAGTGCTAATGCACGGTGTCAGATGATCTAAAAGGCCATTTTGCTGTATTCTTTTGTTTTTAAAAAAGTACGCAAATATATTGTTAAAATATTTTTCATGCAGTTAGTTTGCTTATTTACAGCGATTTGTACGTAATATTCCATTTGTGAGTGGAAATTCTTCAAATGATTTTCAATGAAGAAAATGCAATGGAAAATTCAAAAGTTGTCTGTGAAAAAGTGTTTCAAATTTCACA
Source organism: Acheta domesticus (assembly GCA_031308135.1). Classification (NCBI taxonomy): domain Eukaryota; kingdom Metazoa; phylum Arthropoda; class Insecta; order Orthoptera; family Gryllidae; genus Acheta; species Acheta domesticus. Next base: position 217,241,467 of record JAHLJT010008446.1, read on the forward strand.
TTTACAGTAACGCTGAAACGACATTTTCTTAAAAACGGCTCCAACTTTTTCAACGAAAATTTCCATATAAATCGAGGTTTTACTGTTTTATAATATTCTTAAAGTAATGTTTCGGTTCTATCATTAGGAAATCGGAAAATGAGAAAATAAATTTAAAAATATTCTTTGGACGGCGATAGATAGTAATTGACAAGACGATGGGGTAAGACTGTAAAACTAGCTCTGACAGAAGAAATTAGAAACTAATTAGTATGTGAAAGTCTATGCTATTCTGTACCACCACTAGTTTCCCTCTGATTCCACAATTCTGAGTGATATCGAATCCCCTCGCCGTACGACGTGTACTCATTGGACTGCCCTCGCATTGCACTTCGGCGGTCGCCTCCCCTCTCTGGAGCCTTCCTCTTTCCCCCCTCTCGCCCTCTCTCTCTGTCGCCAACCTCGTCCCCTTCCCCCTCTCCCCCTCGGGCCGACCCGCGCTTGTCAAGCTAATGGTCCTCTCCGCGCGTGTTACACCGTCCCGCGCCACCGCCCACGTCCCTCTCACCTTTGACGCCTCTAACGTCAGCCGGCCCGCCCCTCGCCCCTCTCCCCCGCCCCCCGGCGCACCGGCTCCCTCGGTCCTAGTGCTCTCCAGCCCACGCGCCGCGCCACACGCCGCGCCGCGCCATGCCGCCGCCTGTGCCGCCGCACACGCGACCATCCGTGGCGGTCCCCTGCCTTGGAAGCGTCCGATGTGGTTCCGCTGCTATCTGGGCTGCAGACCCACAGCGAGACGAGCCAAGCCAACGCGGATTAACAGCCCACGGCATTTCAGCATCTGGATAAATGATATCCATTTCGATCAGGTGTTGCGTCCGGTTTCCCTTGATCCATTCAGCAAATGGTGATGTGATCCCTCTCTTGCTTCTGGAGTAAAGGTCAATTCAGTATCTGTGGTGGTTTTCTTGAGCTGTCTTATTGCTAGATGCGGGAGGAGTAGAGCGACGGGGGGTAATAATTTCTCTAGCAGAGCTATGAATCAAATCTGTGGTTCGTTTTTACAAGTTGCAAAACCCCGCTTGTTGGTACCATTTGTTCGCGAATAGGTCGTCTCGGACCACGCAGACATGCATCTGCACTTACCGGGGCTCAGAATCATTTTATCTCGGTGGCAGGTGCATGTGATTCATCAGGGGATCAGCATTAAGCTGAATCCGAATTTTATCCCCCTCCCATGGTTGTTAGTCCTGGAGGGATGGAAGATAAAATAATGACCATGAAGGGTGAATGGACGACACCCCTATACAGGCATACACAAACACACCCATGCTGAGGCGGGACTCAAACCTTCAATCCTTCCATCCCAGATCGCCTTAATATCTTGATTTCTAATTTTGAATATTCGCATACTCGTAAATTGCAACCTCTGGCCATGTGAGAGATGACAGTAGTTTTGTTGGACGCCAGGAATTCTGAAAAAATACAAAACAATGAAACAGTTTTAATTTTGACAAAAAATAACAAATTGGAATATTTGATTACTTCAATCGTAATTTCTCTCTGTGCACAATTGGAACGCGTTCGTATAGTTACTTTTCGAATATTAACAATACTAATATCATTGTATTAAATTTTTGAAAACTTTAGAATAGTGGTGAAAAACGAATGATTCGCTTTAAAAGAAATCAAAGTAATGCCAGTATAAAGAAAATCAAAAATGTTTCAGACAAGAAAATGAAATATTTTATTTCCTCCATTAACCGCAATAACTTTCTGCAAACTGAATCTCGATATTTCAAACCGTTTGGAAGATATTTATTGTGGCCATATTAGCTGATCCAACTATATAACTTCATTCGACTATGTTTATTATTGAGTTGTGTCTTTAGTGCGATTTTTCTACCTCTGCCTCTCAAGCTCTCAAGCCTCTCAAGGCCGGGTCAATGACCCCCATGTCAATCAGGTTTTGTCCATTTTTCCTGATCCATTGAGCAAATGCTGAGATGGCCCCTTGGTTTGCTTCTGGACGTAAATGTAGCTTCACTGTGCGCACGTTTTGTTGAGCACTCTTTTTGCTTGTAATGGTAGGAGTAGAATTGATGTTCATTACTAATTTGTTAGCAGTGCAGAAAAATCAAATCATCAGTTCATTTACCGTTGAAATTGATTTTCTATAACTCGGGAACAAACATTTTTCAAATTTTTATTTTTCTGAATTTTTCTAAATTCTTGTTTCTAGTTTTTCAATTTTTTTTCTTTTTTTAAATTCTGGGCCTCAAGAAAATGTGGGCAGATAATCCCCATACGTCATATACAGTTTTTACTGTTTTTTGACCAAATAAATAAATAAGCTCCTATGGCAGTGGTGTCAAGGTCTTCTACTAGTGGCAGTGGCACACGCTATAGCACCGTAGCATGCTACGAGCTTCTCTGCGCAACTACCGTCGGGAAAAGTATCTTTGAGTAACCCTGCCGTTTTACAATAGGGATAGCGTTGTCTCTGGTGGCGGGGAAATGAACTTCGTGGAGGGGCCATTTTGTCGTGGCACTCGTGCCACGGATTCCCGCTCGTGGCATCGACCTTGACAACTCTGCCCTATGGCGACAATGCAATGTCACACGTCATTTCGCGTCTTTCTCTGTTTTGCCTGATGTCCTGAGACATGTTTCCCGGTTTATAGCCGGGAGGTGGCGGTGTTCGACCCCCGCTGGAAAGAGATTCGGGGACTACATACTCTTCGGCTTGCGGGGTTTTCCCCTCCAGTTATATTCTCCAGCAGGGCACCGTCCCATCCAAGTTCCCAACCGGACTCCTCACATGTGTAGTGTAGTTCATGTAAATGTAAGAGTGCGTGCAGACGATGAGATTAGGGTGAGGACGGAAAGACTTCAACCGGTACCTCGCCCGTTTCTTAAGGTACTACTACCACATTCGCCCTTTATTGCTTGGAGAACCCACGAAAAATTCGATCAGGACCCCCATCTGCTACAATAAATCTAGCCGCTAAAATCCGCCACCATTCGTGCTCAAACTCTACTGTCTTCCGGTCAGGGATGATGCAGTGACATTTGCCTCACAGTGTTTTTTTTAAATGAAAACGTTAATACATTCGCTGATCAAATAATTTTAATAATTAATTTCGATTATATTTATTTATTCTACAAAACCAGTGGGATGTACCCAATGAGAGGCTTATATTAAACACAGATCAAACATTTAACAAAGATTTAACAAAGTAATATCAACCAAAATAACAGCAGTAGTTACAATAATAAATAAAAAACATGAGCTAAACTCAACTAAACTTAAAATTAATGACGACTGGTTACATTAATAAATGGAAAGAAATAATATTACATTAACGTAAAAATGTTTTAATTAATGATCAAAATTTGCATATTTTCTGACAACACTATTTGTAGGGAGAATTATTATCAATTACTGTCTTTCACTGCAAATTTGTGTTACGGACGCTATGTCAATATTGATTTGCGACAATGTTTAACAGGTATTTGCCAATAATTTTTCTCTTTTCTTTTGTATTAACCATACATTTATTCTGGTATGATACTGGGAAATTGTTGAATTTGGACCATTGCCTAAATTGGACCGCGCCCGGTTTTCTGTGTCTAAGGGACATATCATCCGGATCTGGATCATAAACATCCGCAATAATGCTGACTAGTTCTACTGAGGAATATTAAGTTAACTGGCAGTGGATAACAATCACCCAGTGGATAACAATATGAATTATGTTTCTTTGCGTATCTTACAGTTTTTGTGCCCTTTATCGTAAGCTCCTGTGCGTAGTGTGGGTAAGTATTTGCAAATTTTATTCTACTCGTTATAAATATGCTTCATTAAATTCCAAATACTCATCAAGAGACTAATATTGCCATTTATGAACTAGTGGAGCGTTATCTGTTTCTATATTTGGACGAATTTCCGAAATTGAACCACAGAGAATTGCGTTAATTGAACCGGTCCAATGGGACTAAAATTATGGTAATGTTGAATCTGGCTGGTTCTCTATTATATCTAACAAGGGAAAGGAAGAAGATAAGATATATAGTACCAGGGTTCGTGATGTACAAAATGTGTACACATACCGTGTGTAAAAGTGAAAAATAGAATTATGAGACATTTGCCCCTTATTGTAAAGAAGAAAATCAATTGAATTTCTCACTAAGTTGATTGTTCACCTTTATACTGTATCTTAATGTTTGAATATTTTAAATTGTTGTAGGAGGGCATAGTAAATTCCTTCACGTACCAACAGGTTGTTTTCTTTAATTTGAAAATTTTCAAAAACTCCTTGACAATTCTTGCTGAGAAAACTGTAGTTTCCTTCAAGAAAATCAACTTTTATTCTAACGTCTAGATTTATTGTGTTAGTTATCCTATATGAGCACACTCAATTTCTCGATTTCCTCGTAAAGTCGCGTTTAAATGTCAACACATCCATAACACGTTAATATTGTCCAAATAAGCTGTCATTTTGAAATGTTACTTTTCATTGAATTCTAAACCAATCTGCGGACCCGAAGTCAGAAAATTTCTTCAATTTTTAGCAGTTGCTCTTCCCTTTTGGTGCATTTTCTTTACAAAAACATATTAATACTGTATACCAAATACAAAGTAGAATACTTGGATCTGCATGTTTGCTGTACGTTTCCAAGTGCATTGCTCTGAAAAATAATTAGTTACTAGCTGGTTCCGTGCGGACATTCCGCACTTGGTGAATCATTATTTTAAAAGTCAAAATTACATCGTATTAATGACTTGCAGCAGTCAAAATGCTGCTGAACAAATGATGACACATATTTTTGTGTGGTTTCCCAGGCATCCTGAGTTTCCAATGAAACCGTAGAAATCATATCGCTCAAAAAGCCAGAGGAAGCATAATTTCCTTTTAATTTCGGCGCGAATTGGAAATTAGTTTTACAGACGTTGGGACTCGATTTCGAACGGCGAGCCTCGTTACAATTTCAGAGGTCCGTCACTATACGTGAATAATCATTCTAATATTGCTTAGCAAGAGATTAAATTTCGCAGGAGTCACCTTAATTTTATAGTGGAAGATTATTTCTGACTCAATACTTCAATTTCATTTTAGATTTCGAGTTTCTGCTCTTTTCTGACTACCCATGCTAATCTCAGAGGGGGTACCATAAGGGCTAAATTCCCAAACATTTAATAGAACTAAAAGGATGTAATTTTGCCAAATACATCTTAATAATAATAATAACAATAATTATAATCCGTTCACTTCCCCCTGAATGAAACGTTCCCCACTTGTTTCCTGCACGTTCTGCGCATTTCGAGTTCCCCGTACCTTCCCTGACATTTTTCTCGCATGGTCCCTTCAATTAATCTTGTAATTGAAATGGAAACTCAAAATTTAATGTGTTTTCCTAAAGCTGCTGGAGTTTAGAGCTTGTCCCGAATGGGGAAATGCCCCGCTGGGAGAGATGCCGGGAGAGGAAATCCCCGGATGGGTACAAGTAGTTCGGCTCCGGATCTCACGCTTTCAGCGGGAAAGGAATCACGACCACCTCCCGAAGTAAAACATTCACTACACTAACGGGACTAACAAGCAACGAAGTTGACGTGACCGGACACATAAATCAATCTAAAAACTCCCGTTTTTTTGTTTGTTTGAAAAGTGAAAATGGCTTTAAACTCGAATCCAACTTTCTGACATTCCATGCTACAGAGAAGGGCCCTTAAAAATGGATTGGAATATTCAATAGGAACTTTTGTGTACTTTACGGTGTAAGGAGGACATTAATACCCGATTTTAAGGGTCTAGTCGCATCGTTTCCGAGTTATGACGGTAATAAAGTGTATTGAAGGTAACATGTGTTGCGGGTCGCACGTGCGTCTGCTGTTCCCATTATACAATCATCTGGGGGACTTCTGTTTTACTTTCTCGCCTTAAGAAATATGTAATTAAGAGAAAATATTGTAATAGTGCGGCAAATCGGTGTTATTGATAGAAAATTGGTTGTCGAACCCTGGCAACGAAAAAGTGGGTAAACCTTGTTTCCATGTGTAGTAAATTACTTCCTCTAACACATTGTCGTCTGGATTTTTTGGGAGTCATTAATAACAAAAAATCAATTGACAGCAAAACTATCTGTCCGTCCACCTATGTGTGGTCAAGGCCTAAACATTTAAGCCGATTTTCTTCAAAACTGATAACTTCCATACAATCTGAACGAACTCGTGGCCCTGCGAGTTTGAAATGGATATATAGATTTTTGCGGGTACTTTATGTAGTGTTGTATCTCAGGAACACGTGCTTTCTTAAAAGAAGATTTATTATACACAAAATCTTGGCCCACTCGGCCGCCATGTACAGATGCAACAAAACTCTAGTAAAACATTCTGCCGTCCGCTTACACTACGCAGCGCGCACTCTGTCTGCTGAGATCTGCCGCCGGCGCCCTTTTATGACGGCCAGCTCCCGCGTACGGCTTCCCGCGGCTCCTGCTAATTGGCTCGCTTGATGGTGCTTGAAGTCCAAAGAGTAGCCATTGCTGTTCTGAGCGCGCTTTTTGGCGCGTTCGGCGAAACTCGGCGTTCCTGCTGCCGACGCTCTGTGCACGCCGCCGGCGCTCTTTGCCGCGGCAATTTCGAATTGCCGGCCAGATACTACACCCTCCCCACCCAAATGCAACGAATAGCGGCACGCTCCATTCGTTGCTCAGGGGACAGTCACTGTAACAAACTCATAAGACATAAGAATCTGATCGCAGTCATGCGTTTACATTACAGCACTACATCTCCTCATGGTACACATGAAACTTCCTAACTTCTCTGGCACTTTACATTGTTGTTGTACAAATATACAAACATAGCTCTTCGCTAAACAAACATTAACACAAAACAATCAACACAAATTCTTGACACTAACAAATTTCAAGCTACCATCTATGCTTTTGAACCAGTTACTTGCAAAACAAAAACAATTAACTTTGATTCACCATGCTTAAACTAACTAATCTTTCACCAATTACTTTTGGCTTCACCACATATACTTGACACACTTCGTCAAAATGAATACACTAAAATAATTTCCTTTGTCAAATAATACATTTAAATTAAACTTTAACAAATGTGAAACAGAACCATAATGCACCCCATAACTGGAAAATCTGTCAGCTTTTCCCTTAACCTTTCTTTATGATAGTAATCTAAGTATACTCTTTTCACCCTTACTAGCTGAACACTTGCGAAAACTAATTTCCGGATGCCATTTCCACTGGATACTTGAATTGTTATCCCGCGTTTCACTTTTACCGCCTTTTGCCCTAGCATCACTACTGTTTCCTGCTGTCCAACCCATGGCATAACTTTATAATGTGCACTTGACCATCTCTTCCGTTTGGTTTTACGTTTGGTAGACCTGCCACTATTGCTCTTGACGCACCGCTCTCGAAACACACGCGCTACCAGGCCCCGTAACTTTGCTTGCTGCGAAGCACTTGAGTCACTTTTCGTCACCCCATTTTTGGACTTAGCTTCACTAACTACGGGCATCATGTCACATTGTTTTCCACTGCCCACTACACTGGCCTTCTCGAATTCTTGCTTAAACGCAAAGTCTAGCCTCATGTCCTGTAGCTCATTTGCTGACGCCTGCCATCTTTCTAACCGATTTCCCAGCGCGCCTCTAGTTGAATAACTCTCCCTAACACAGGGTTTTCTACTGTTCACCTCATTCTTGAGCTCACTAGCCACTTTCGTGCCTAATTCAACCTGGTCTACCTCTATGTACCCGCGATCGTCTTGCACTACCCACTTATGGTATATTTCTACCCTTTTTACCATGTCGTCATAGTTCACTCCTCGTGTTTTACCATGAAAAGCTCTCGCTTGCTCGCCGTCGTTAGACTTGCCCCTGTGGTCACTTCCTGTGGTCCCGACTTGAGCTGCTGTCTCGGCCGCTTGCTGCCTGCCCTGTTGCACGGGCTCACCCGAGCCGCGGCCTCCTGCCGGACGGCGCTGCGTTACCTGCCCGGCTGACCTCTCAGGGGCGGCTGCCCCGCTACCTGGTGTCTGTACCTCGCCAGCCTCGCTACCTGGCTGCGCCTGCTGCTGCGTGTCCATGACCTGAAACTCCGATTCTAGCACTACCTTGCCTTTTAACAGTTTCCCTCCTAAATTTTCACTAAGCCCGTCATCTTGTGACCTAAATTTACTACTTAATTCTGCTAGCTCCTGCCACGCGTTTCTTACTAGAACTGGTTTGCATTTTCTTGCCGTGTCCTTTGGTTTCAATTCACTGTAAATCTTAGTGCTCAATCTGTGCTGACCGCTTAATATATTACTGCTATCACCTACGGCACATATTTTCCCATATATTTTAATCCCTTTCCATAGGTCTCTGACGCTAATCACCAAGTTCTTACAGAATAACTTCACTTCCTTGCTGCTATTACACGTATCCCTACTTTTGCTAAGACTATAGCTTGTGCAGTTCCTACCTCGCTTTGAGCACATTTCCCTCTTGCTTTGTACCACAGTGAACTCCATTACCCTTCGTGGCTCCCTTTGTCGTCGCTCACTCGGCCTCCGCGCCGAGCTCGATGCCTTCCAGAATGCTTCCTCTGCATTTATCTGCGTCCTCGTTGCTTGCCGCGCTGCGCTCTGGACCCGCTGCTCACCCGGCCGCCTGCTTGCCCTCGCCGCGTAATCAGCTACGCGGCCTCTACTAGTACTGCGCTGCGCCGCCCTTGCGGCGACCTTCTCCCGGCTACCACGCTGCACGCTCCGCCGGACCGCGCTATTGGTGTCGCGGTCCCTAGCCGATTTCTGTGATGCCTTCTCGCCACCATGGTAGCTTGCTGCCCCAGCGCCTCCTGCTGACGTATGGTTGCCTTCGCGCCGACTGTCGCGTCGCACCCCCGTGCGGCTGCCTGCACCTGTAGGGGCGACCCGTGTCTCCTGCGATGCGACCCGCGGCGTCGCCACTCCAATCGCCCCGGCCGCGCCAGACGCGTTCCGTGCACACGCCTGCTGCGGCGTGCCGTCCAACCGTAGCTTGTTGCGTTTTTCCCAGGCTGCCATCTCCTGCTGCCGTTCTTCCTGCTGCCTCTCCAAATCTTCCATAAACTGCCGATGCTGCTGTTCCATTTGCTCCCCAAATTCTAGTTGCCGCTTTATCATATCCTCTAGCACTTGCACCATTTCCGCTTCTGAGGCCATTTTGCAATACCTTTTTGTCAGCAGTTGCACTATACTGTAGGCAAGTTTCTTCACACGAGTCCAGTTTCTCCCTCACTAATTTACCTCGACGCCCATTGTTCTCTTAATTTCTCTCGTCACTGTTGTAGCGACAGTTGCACTTTGTCCCGTTTTCCGCACAGCCACACTTCATTCCGAAGTTTTTTTCTCGTCGCCACTGTTGTATGGCGACGCCTGCAGCTACGGCACTCACGGAGTTTATCCTCGTCGCCACTGTTGTATGGCGACGCCTGCAGCCATCACGCTCTCAACGGAGTTTATCCTCGTCGCCACTGTTGTATGGCGACGCCTGCCGCTACAACCCTCACGGAGTTTATCCTCGTCGCCACTGTTGTATCTCAGGAACACGTGCTTTCTTAAAAGAAGATTTATTATACACAAAATCTTGGCCCACTCGGCCGCCATGTACAGATGCAACAAAACTCTAGTAAAACATTCTGCCGTCCGCTTACACTACGCAGCGCGCACTCTGTCTGCTGAGATCTGCCGCCGGCGCCCTTTTATGACGGCCAGCTCCCGCGTACGGCTTCCCGCGGCTCCTGCTAATTGGCTCGCTTGATGGTGCTTGAAGTCCAAAGAGTAGCCATTGCTGTTCTGAGCGCGCTTTTTGGCGCGTTCGGCGAAACTCGGCGTTCCTGCTGCCGACGCTCTGTGCACGCCGCCGGCGCTCTTTGCCGCGGCAATTTCGAATTGCCGGCCAGATACTACATGTAGCCCTTAGAAATATTGCGTGAAAGTATGTAAAATATAATAAAAGGAGGTGCTGTTGTAGCACCTCCTTTTATTTTGTTTTAAATCTGTTTGATGCAAGAGAAATGGGTCATTCCTAACCAGCATCAGCACACTTACGGTTTTTTGTCGATGGTTTCTCATAAAAAAAGCCGTAATCTTTTTTATCGTATTGTATATAGATCGGCATTTTTGTACAAATTCTTTAGAATCAGCTCTTTCAAGGAAACGATAAGTAGATCTCGGAACGCGTGTTGGACGTCCCATGGCATGGCGGCCGACGAGCTTGTTTTTCAGCACGAGCATTGTGCATCGAATCTGTCATTCAATGTGGAATTTGTAGTGGCCAAATCGGAATGCGGCAGATTTTCACTGCATGCTTCCATTTCTCCTGTCATTCGTTCCATTGCCGGTTGCGTTTCCATATTCATTAGCGTCCCACGTACAATTCTCCATCATAATTTCACCTCCATTATGAGATTTAGTTGCGAAACTGTGATCTTCCAAGCGTCTCCTATTCATACTGTGTGCAGTTAGAACATTACTTTTCTGTTTATATTTGTTAAGAAGAAATGCATACACTTGTTTCCCTCCAAAACCAAGTTACAGTTCATTCTAAACAGCTCACAATATCTAAATGCAGTTTTCGCTCAACAGTGTGGAATCATGGGTCAGGAAATATGTCATAGATATATTGTTTGTAATATCTTCAGTTTTCGAGAAATTTAATTTTTGATTTTTTAAATAGAACCATATATTTTATCACTATCAATGAATAGATCATTAAAAGAGAAATACAAAGATGTATAACTTGCGTACTCGTACATGTAGTACGTAGTACGTTGAGTCTTTGAGCGATAGAATCTGATTGATCATAAGCGACACACTAAACAAGAAACCCTCAAGGAAACTAATGAATACCTACGAAGCAAGAGATGGGCTCACCGAGGGGATTGCTTCCAATAAGTTATTTTTATGTATGTTCTTACTTCTGCTAACGTTGTTCAGCTCCCGCACCAGTTCCCTATCATTGTTTCTAGAATATTGGTAATTGACAGAAGCGAGGTTACGAAACTACACCCAATTATGTCATATGCTTGGAGTGAATATGACATGAACGGCAAACTCCCGTTTACTTTAAATAAACGTGGCTGCATGAGACCTTAGGGGGATCATAGAATTTTATAAGAAACATAGTCTTAGCAATGTCACTGACGCTAAGGCAGAGGTGAGGTCGTCGACACAACCAACACAAACAACAGGTCATGGAAAACGGGGCAGTACAGGAGTGCAAAGCCACGAGCATAACATAAAGAAGAAAACAGCATTTCACCATATTTAATATCTAGTTGAATCGAACAGATCGTCGCCGGACATAAAATCTTGAGTTAAGTGACGCTCAGTGGCTTTGGTTCTGATTGTTTTACGGCAGAGGAGGCTCCCAGATAAGTGATTTTTGACATTCGCAGGGCTGGAAGTGATACGAATGGTTGATTCCCGTTCACATTACGAAAACGGTGGCGTACGCGACCTTAGGGGAACAAAGAAGGTGACACCATAACGAAGAGCATTACAGCCCCCAGAGCCTGACCGGCGCGGCAGCGGCCGCCCCAGAAACATCGGTTGGAGGGTGGCAGCGGCGTGTGCAGCAGCGTGAGCAAAAGCGGGCGGCGAGATATACGGCCGTGGAGTCAGAGGTGGCGATAGGGCGCGGCCGATGCCCGTGGGCGGCAATGGCGCCAGGGGACTCTACGGAGGGGGCGACGGGCGCGAGGGCTACGGCTACGGCGGAAGCGGCGGCGGCGGCAGGGTCTCGGGCAGCGGCGGCGGTTTTCTGCGATGGCGGTGGCGGCGTTGGTGGTGGCGATGTTGGCGGTGGCGGTGTTGGCGGTGACGGCGTTGGTGGTGGTGGCGTTGGCGGTGGCGGCGTTGGTGGTGGCGGCGTTGGTGGTGGTGGCGTTGGCGGTGGCGGCGTTGGTGGTGGCGGCGTCGGCGGTGGCGGCGTTAGCGGCGGCGTTGGCGGTGGCGGCGGTGGCGATGGCGGCGTTGACGGTGGCGGCGTTGGCGTCGGCGATGGCGGCGGTGGCGGCGGCGGTGGTGGCGGCGTTGGCGGCGTTGGCGGTGGTGGCGTTGGCGGTGGCGGCGTTGGCGTTGGCGGCGTTGGCGTCGGCGATGGCGGCGTTGGCGGTGGCGGCGTCGGTGGTGGCGGCGTCGGCGGTGGCGGCGTTGACGTTGGCGGCGGTGGCGGCGTTGGCAGTGGCGGCGGTGGCGATGGCGGCGTTGGCGGTGGTGGCGTTGGCGGTGGCGGTGTTGACAGTGGCGATGTTGGCGGTGGCCGCGTTGGCGGTGGCGGCGTCGGTGGTGGCGGCGTTGGCGGTGGCGGGGGTGGCGATGGCGGCATTGGAAGTGGCGGCTTGGCGGGGGTGGCACTGGGCCGGGGGCAAATGTGGAGGACGACGGCGGGGTCGGAGGCTGCGACGGCAGCTGCGGGGGCGAGCGTGAGGGCGGGGGCGGGGGCGGCGGCCGAGGTGACAGGGGTGGAAGCATGGGAAGCGGCCGCGTGGGAGGATTCGTAAGCTGGGGCGACGTGGGCGGTATTGTGGATGGGGCCCGAGTGGTGGCAGGAGCTGTTAGAGTGCGGCCGCTTAAAGGAGATGCCGTGGGGTGGAGTTGTAGTGCTTCGGGGAAATGGGGAGAGCGGGAAGTCTCAGATTGCCAAGTACTTTTTCCTCACGCGGCAAAGGAGATCTCCAGGCGTGTCTTGTGGCTGTCGCATTGCCTCTATTTTTTCTTAGGCACTTTTCATTTCATTTTTATAAAGTTATATTTAACAATAACAAATATAGGGTACACCAGGGAATAACAATTATAATGATCTTTTTAGAAGTAAACAAGGGAAAATTTCCATATTGTTTGATCTTTGGATGCTATTAGTAACGACACGACTATCGCATGGTCATTGACCTTTAATCCCTCATTATCACTAAAATAAAAAATCTTATTTTTCTGTTTTTCGGTGTCACTAAGATAATATTTTTCTCATTTGATGTAGATTACCGTACAGTTACTCTCATAAAATACAATGATTCACCAAGAATAGAAGAATAAAACAACGGCAGTGTTTCAGCCAGAAGTAGGAAAGAACTACTCGATATTGAAGAAAGACGTCAGATCATTTGTGATTGAGAATAGCCGTCGTCGTGTACAACCAGATTGGCAAATTACAACGGTAGGACAGAGATAGAAAACGGGAACTTGCAAAGGAGGGTTTTCAAGTGATATTTAGAACCTTGAAAACGTAATTGGATTGATCACGCGGATTCAGATTGTAAATCATTTTTGGCAATTTCATTCCATTAAATACGAGTTTTGTTCTTATTTCTGTTTTATCGAGTCAAATTTCGCAAATATCAGAAGAAGTGTTCCTGAATGCGTGTACAGTATTGACCGATCTTTTTTTTGATGATGTTTACTTTCTCGCCTTTCTTCGTAAGAAGAGAAAGTATTGTAAACATGCATTCGTAATTGGCGATTTTTTCAACACATAACTCTTATTTTCAGCCCCTGTAACGAAAAACTGGATAAATCTTGTTCATCTATGTAGTAAATTACTTTCTCTAACAAGTTATGAAGTCAGAAGCGAAGTTTTGTGGGTATGTGATAACAAATAACCTATTTATGGCAAAACGTCTGAGTCTGTATATCCGTCTTTATATCCTTTGTCCGTCTGTCAGTCCGTCCGTCCGTCCGTCTGTCAGTCCATCCGTCACTCCGACCGTCCGTCTGTCCGTCTGCCTCTCCGACCGCCTGTCCGTCTGTCCGTCCGTCTGTCTGTCCGCCTGTCCGTCCATCTGTCTGTCCATCTGTCCGTTCGTCTGTCTGTCGTCTGTCCGTCCGTCTGTCCGTCCGTCTGTCCATCCGTCTGTCTGTCCGGCCGTCTGTCTGTCCGTTTGTCCGCCGTCTGTCCGTCTGTCTGTCCGTCCGTTTGTCCAACCCGTCTGTCCGTCCGTCTGGTCCGTCCGCGTGTCGTCGCGTGTCCGTCCATAGTATGTCCGTCCGTCCATCTGTAAGTCCGCCTGTCTGTCTGATAGCCAGACGTCCGCCAGTCTGTCTGTCTGTCCGCCGGCCGGTCTCTCTGTCTGTCGCTTCCCCGCTGTCCGACTGTCCGACTGTCCGTCTGTTCGGCGGTCCGTCCAGCGGCCCTTCCTCCTGTGGTCAATGCTGTAAAGCGTTTAAAACTATTTTCTCTTAATTGATAGTTCACAAATGATTTGAACGAACTCGAAACTTTGCGAGTTTGAAATAATGTTTTGATTTTGGGAGAAACTTTACACGAAGTTCAATATTTTTCAAAATTTTCACAAAATTGCTTCAACTTCTTTTATGAAACTTTGTCTTCGGATGCGAAAAGAACGCTTAAAAAGAATGGAGACATGTCTCATTTTCATTCATATCTAAGTCTAATAAATGCCGAAGGTCAATATGTCTTCGGCGTTCTACCTACAACTGTAATATTGATGATAGATATGTTTTCTGTAAATTGAATCTGTTGTTCAAAGAATCCTGAAATGTTTGAAACAATTTTCGAAAACATTAGAATTTTTGCCCAATTTTAGAAGAAAATATGGGCAATTTGCACAATTTTCACAGATAATCAGCTCCAAATCTTTCTCTTTAAATTACATGATTTTTTGTATCAAAGAACGGACAAAGAATTTGGTGTTGGTTGCCATTTCGACAATCGAACTGTATGTCGAAAATTACAAAAAAGAAACATTGCCAAAAGTGTGTTATTAAAGATAGAGATTTTGTCTCACAATGTCTGCTAAAAATATTCAGGCCTTTAAACAACGTACATCGTTTTTGAAAAAAAAGTAGTTTCACGTAACTTCTTGTGAAGTTACACGAATTTAAAAACATTTTCTTAAAAGAATTCACGATATTTCTTTATTTTCCAGGAAGAGAACAATGGCCGATTAAGAAATGGTGAATGTCTCATTTCCGTTGAACTCTCTAAAGGTTTGAATACTTCAACACTTAGAAATAACGCGAAAATATGTGCAATTGTGACACCACTAGTTTTAAACTACAGTTTAAATGTCATTTGATTTTATAAACACCGAGGACCTAAAAAGGCAAACCTAAAAGAAGAGAGGTGGTTTAGACGAAGGTAGCCTTTAATTTGAATGCAAATAGATAGTGCATGCAGCCTTTCACGTTAAAAACTAATATATACTCGTAGGTTGAAAGGGGAAGCCATGTAGTTATGAAGATATAGCCACTTACATTGGATTAATTATATGAATAGGAATATGGTTCTGTTATGTGTCTTTAAACCCCATTCATAATCATAAACAAATTATACTATGTATGAGTTTTCTCTTTGTTCTTCCATGAATTTATGTATATAAAATTTCCACATGTCGTAACCACCCCGATCTTATTTTTGTAAGGTTTATCCATAGAGGGAAGTAGTGCAAAAGCAGAAAATACACAGTAAAAAATTCAAAACAAGTATGTCAACTAACGCGAATACTATTTACAGGGAATTGTATTATTGAATACAAATGTGAATATTTGTAAACGAACAGTGGCGGTTTGACATTGTGCAAAGATTTTAGCGAGAAATGTAAGCGTGGCGTTTAAATGACTCATCTGCTCCATGCGTTGTGACGCTTGCCACAGGCTCCCTGTCGGAAGTTCTGACAGAGGCTCGTTCAAACACACTCGTGTTGTAGATATCGTGCAACTTCCATCAGCTCAGAACCGGTCGTGGTGAAAACGAAAGACCTGTCGTCGGGCTGATAAATCAATAATAATAACGAATTCATCTTTGAATAAATCTCCCTGTCTGTCTGGGAAGCCCAGAGGGAGCGCGTTGTATCTCCGCTTGTGCCTGCTGCTGTTAATCCCCCCATCCTCTGTATAAAGCGTGGAGCCACGAGTCCCCTCGCACGGAACAGCCCCGGCTGCTATTCTCCGCCCCCTTCCTCAACCCGATCCGCCTCGCCTAGCCTCAGCCCGCCTCTCCCCGCACCACCCGTCTCAACCTGCAACCCTCTCCTCAACCCGCGCCCCTCGCTTCAACTCGACTCAACTCGCTTGAACCCATCTCACCCCGCCTCACTCCATCTCATCCCGCCTCTCATCGCCTCACCCTGCCTCATCCTCCTCACTTCATTTCACTCCGCCAGACCCCGCCTCCCCCACCTTCCCCAACTCACCCCCTACCACTCCTCAGATCGCAACGCCCTCCGACTCACTCCGCCTCACCTCGGCCTCTTCCTACGTCACCCTACATACCCCATATTATTCCGACTCACCCGTCTCACCCCATTCTCACCCTCCTCACTTCGCTCTCCCTCGTCCTAACCCCGCCACCTTCCCGTTCGCGCGTTCCTCACAACCTCACGTATGTCTCCATCTCTCCAAGCCTCGTCAGGCCCCCACCCCAGCCGGCCACGTCCTTCCCCCTCAATTCTATTCCGCTCTGCACCGTTCCCTCCCCGCCACGCCTTCTCGTCTGCCCCATCTCACTCTGCTCCGCCCACCGCCATGCCACCTATCACCATCATGCCTGCTGTGTTACACCCCGTCCTTCTCCATCCCACTCTTACGCTGCGTTTCTGTCCCACCCCGTCCCACCGCGCTCCACCTCTGTCCCCTCCAGTCCCGCCGCACCGCAATCTGCAAAACAGAAAGGGCGCGGCGGGCGCCGGCAGCTGTCTAGGTCCAGGGCAGAACGTTTGACAGATCGCTGTGTCGCCCGGGTTAAAGTACTAGTCACTCCCGAACCGACAGAGATACTTGTAGCGATGGGGAAAGTTCATCTAGTAATGAGGTGTCGCATAAAAGCGTGCTATTTTGATGGACACGAAATGGACATAGTGAACACAATCATACTAGTGTAATGGGTTACGTTCTAGTGTAGCACTATGTCAATAGTGTTGACACTCACGTTATTCTCTGTTCAGTCATGTGAACTACTGTTTTGACTCTCATTGATGTCTAACTAAATTGGGAGGTGGTCGGTGAATGACATGAACAAATTATTCACATTTATTTTATGAAATTTGGATAACTTGTAAGTGTGCTTAATTACTGTCTATTATTCTTGTTATTCCGGACAACTTGAGAATATTTGTATCAAATCGTATGAACTATTTAGTAGCTAGAATGCAAGAAACGTACACTTTAAAACTTTCATTTTAGAAAATTATTTAAATGCATAATAATGTGATGAGAATCTGTATTACTGCGAGTACTTCCAATGCATGCAGACATTAGAAAGATCGCGCACGACCCTGTTCCGTTTGTTAGGGTACTGCTCTGGCATTTGCCTGGTGTTGGTCGGAGGAAACCACGGAAACTACCGATCAGCGGAGTGATCGCTAGAATCGCCTCCAGCAGTGGCTGAATTCGATGTAAATATCTAGCTAGTGTCAAAAATCCTGCCAACGTCGAACTCGAACCCTAGGACCTCCTGGTCACAGCACTGCTGTTGAGTCAGTTGATGCTCTGACCTACCCATCCGAGTGGAATTGCAAAACGTACATGAATTATGCAATGACGAAATATGTTTGACGAATGGACCCGTAGAAATATCCCGACATATTAACGTTGAGGAAAAACAGATTCTCTTAATATTATATTTATTACGTACAATTTTCTCCCATTCGTTCAATTGAAATATATAAACAAACATGTTGGACATATAGATGTAATATGTGCATATTGCAACAAATGTGTACAAAGAATCTTGATGCAAAACGCACATTAGAATCCTTGTAGGGTGAAAGGGCATCATTGTACGATGATTGTGGACTATAAATATTTTCTACGTCAAATCTGCAGAGTGCAGTGATTCAACCGCATTCACGGTAGAAATCTCATTTCGTAAATGTACACGTTTGACAGGAGCAAATAGAGGATCGACCGGGTTTCGCTGACCATCAAAATATGATAATAAAATGCACATTTTATAGTGGTGAACGAGTTACCGTGTGAACATTCACAAAATATGATCCATGATGAGTTGATAAAATACCGAAAATGAATACGAGCAACATGATTACCCTACGACAATTAGGTAGATGTTTCTAAATCATGAACGGAATGTGGTTGGCATTGAGTTGGAACTGCGATGTTTTGAGGGTTTGGAGGGAATGCTGGTAATTAAATAATGCCAAATATTGATCTCACATTTCACATCAACCGCCCAAACGCCGTATTTACGAGGATTTGAACAAACTACCTTAATTTCTTATGAACCTCAAGGCAATATTAGTATAATTTGAACTATTAAAAAAAGGAAGCATTTTCTCTATCAAATTGATCTATTTATTAATAAAAGTTGAAGAAGAAAACATGAATTTGGCAGTCCAGACATAAAACCTGCAATGAAATTGTCGACATGGGGCCTGTCTCAACAAACACCGAGTATTTATTTACTACTCGTTACTTACGGCCCGTGGAAAGTGAATAAAAACAATCTCAAATCTAGTTCAGTGTGAAATTGAGAAAACAGTAGATAAAAATATGGCGGATATTTCAATAGTAAAAAACATTGTAGTGGTTATTTTGAAGAGGAAACATACTCTGACTAACACAACGCAGGAAATATCGTTTGTAATACAATTTATTTCTTTTGTTGCACATTGCACCCTTACTAACACGACAGGGAACACGCAAATTTGCCAGATAATATATTCCTTCACTTCAAAACAAAGATAAGAATAGTAGTGGCAAAACAACAAGCAACAACTTTTTGTGGAAAAGGGTTAAGAAATAACGGCTGGCGGTTTTAAGGTTTGTATGGTGCCAGGCATTTCATCCCTTTTGTCAAGTCAAAATAATCAATTGTTCTTAATTTGCCTTTCGGGAGTCACTGACGCTCCTGTTTTTTTATCTCGTAATTATAACTTGTTAGATTGTAATTTAGTAAACTACTTTACTTAAGATGAATTGAATATAATAAATGAATGACTAATGACTGAATGATCAAATATAATTAATATACATTATTTTTGTCTTCTCTAGTGTCTATATAAACATTTACAATAATGACAATACCTGCGAAGTACACAGTTATGACAGCATTGTCCAAAGGGCAATGGGTCATTTCCATCTCTTCGTTCCGTTCCTTGGCAATACTTGTTTGTGTGTAATGTTCGTTAATATCTACTTATATTGTGGTATGAAACATTTGTTTATAGAATGTCAATTTGATTTGCTCATTTATTAGTTCGCTAAATACGGAGCCCCTATGTAGTGACCGGTGCACAGCATCATCTCGTAGTGTAAGACTTATACTTATATGCACTACACTATCAAAACATGCCGGGAGACGGGTCGGAAGCTTAGAGATTATCGCTATTGGGGCGGTTCCCCACTGCTGGGAGATACCTGGTGAGGAAAACCCCACTAGCAGACGGTAAGTCGGCGCCGGATCTCGCTGTACAATAATGCAAGATCAGAGCCACCTCACGAGCAAAAACATGCACTCCACTTATGGTACGAATGACCATAGCAGTTGACGCGCCTGGAATCACTAGTAATCAATCAGTGGTAGTGTAAGAGCGTCGGGTGTGTTGCCGCCACCCCCTCCCGCGCTGGCGGGCGGCGCGGCGGCCCCACTGTCCGCGCGGAGCCGCAGCGCGCGACCTGAACTGCACCGGTTGTCACAGCGGCGCCGCCAACCCCCTATCCCCGCGCCGCCCTCTGCAGCGGAGGGCGGGCGCGGGGGGCGCGTTGGCGGGGGCGCGTGCCCAGCGCCGCGTCGCGTCGCGCCGCGTCCCGTCGCGTCGCGCCGCGTCGACAGCACCCGCGTCGCGAGCACCCGCGTCGCGCCGCGTAGCCCTGGTTTACTCCGCCCCCTCGTCCCCGCTCTGCCCCGCTCCGCCCCGCCCCGCCCCGCTCCGCCCCGTTCCCCCCGCTCCCTCCCGTCAAACGCCGTCACGCTCCTCCCCCTCCCATCTCATACCCTCCCATTCCATTCCCACCCGTCCCACACCGCTTAGCCTGGTTCAGCCCGCTCCGTCCCTCTCCTCACCGTGTCGCTCCGACCCGCCCCTTTTCCCTCCTCTCTCCACCCCTCTCCACTCCGTCTCGCCTCGCCCCGCTCCGTCCCGCCTCTCGGTGGCCCGCCACCGCCACTGCCGCCGCCGCCACCGCCACTATTGAATTCGTTACTGCTGAAATTCGAGACTTACTCAATTATTGTTGTGGGCACACAGCGCAGATTAGCAAAACAAACACACGTCCTGTCCGGGCGGCCCGCTGTACCCGCTGCTCGTTGCTCGCTGCTTCGCTGTCCGCCGGCCCGTTTGCTCGCTGCCCACTGCAGATCCCAGCGCTCGCGGGGCGTGGGCGTGGGCATGAGCCTGGGCCTGGCGGAATGAGTGGGAGTGAGTATTGATTCCGCGCGCGTCAACTACTTTACGTCATTAGTATCGTAAGTACAGTGCATGTTGTATCTGCAAATTAGTGATGATCCTGCCACGGTGGAACCATCCAGTGCCGATCCATTACGTCTGCTTTCTGGGTATCTCCCTCTTGTATTCCTCCCTCACCGGGACAAACGCCTCATGCAGGGCAAGCTCTAAGCCACCGTCATATGTGATAGTGTAATGGATGGAAGTGTAAGGGAATAATAGGAGAGGATGGGACCAATGATGATACGAAATACTTGGCCCGTTGTTAGGGTACTGATACGGCAATCGCTTGGTATTGATTGGAGAAACAACGAAAAATTACCAGTCAGGCCTGGAATTCTTCTCCAGACAGTAGACTCGAATTGTAGGACCTCCTTGTCTACATTCCTGGAGAGGCTACGTCTGCTGCTGCTGAGCTATCGCAGCCAGTCGGGGCCTGAATCTAAGCCTGTCCGTATGACGATGACGCCAGTGACCGATCGGTGATTGGTCACATGCGCCCTCGAAACTGTTTTTAAAAGGGGATCGCGACAATTTGTATCTGTGTTCGGAATTTTGTCATTCAAGGTTTTAAGTGGCACTTGCAATCGAATATCATGCTATATAATGAGAGTCTGAGGTTGCCTTAGGAGCTCTAAAACGTATTACCAGACCACCGAGAAGATCAAACACCTCCCAGGGACACTGCCGTACAAGATCTGTTATGACCATGCCTTGTATGGCGACCAAATTACCTTACAAATCTCACCCTCCAACGATTTTAATATTTTCGTATAACTCCAAAACTTCTTGTGCGATCAGCATTTTGCGTATCACAGTGACGCAGAGTTGCAGGTGGCTGTCAAAGTGACCTGACACGGAAGATAAAGACAATTTATTTAAAAAATCTCAAAAAGGCTTTAAATTTGTTCTTTATTTTTTCCGTTATAGAGGAATGAATCTTAGAAATGCACAGATTCCTTTTTCAGTGAATCTCTCAATTTTCGAAATTGCAAAAAATTACAAATAATTGCGAGAAAATATTGTTGTAGCTCGCTAGCCTTTTCGCTTTGGTCACTCAACTTACCTGTGAAATATTCGTATTTAAAAATTAATTAATATTATGTTTAAGGGCCATAATCGTATTCGACACTTGGCAAATTGGAAAACTAACAATGAGGAGGAGGAGTTTCAAGCTGTTAAAGGACAATTGAAGATTGTCATTATTACGCAGAAAATTACTACAAATAAATATAAAAATTCAAATACAATAAGGTTTCAGTATACATTTTTACAATGTAAGAATGTAAGGAATTAGCAAGCTCAGTTATGATGCTTTAGTTAAAATGTCCTTTTAATAAAAGTTAATCTAATTGCATTTTCTCTAATATTTTCTACAAATTTTGGTCTGTAGGAATCTCAACATTTATACCCTTTCTATTAATTCCTCAGAATTGCAAACTTACCCCTGCTTGGTATACCTATATTATATAAAAATTGCACAAGCAGGTATTTCCTTGAAATATTTTTTTCAATTTATTCTCTTATTTCAAAATATGGGCGTGGAAATCTTTTCATCTTCTAATGATTCTCTCAACCACACTTCTTGTTATTTATTAGCATTATTGTAGCTTTATTCTTTTTCTTTGGTAGGACGTGAGGCTGGAGTAAAAATAGGCCTGTAGCTACATTGTGAATATCCACTCTTTCCTAGTAAATATCCATGTACCTGTTTCTTCACATAATGTCCCTCGAATAGTTCTATTTTAAAAAATTCTGCCGTCACTACCTGGACTAGGTCTCTCACAATATGTCCAGAGATTTCTTTTTGATTACCACTGATAATTTTCAGTCTTGTATAGAATACATTTTTCCTGTTCATACATATTTCTGCACTAGTTCCCCAGGGTTTTTCATTACGAACATGTCTCATCAACTCCAATAAACTTCAGGTAAACCACTTTTATTTAAAAAATCTGTTTTTGACTGGTTCAACGACTCACAGATGAAGAGAATTTAATGAAACTCTTAATATTTTGTGATATTTCTGTAATGATACTATAAAATGTGAGCAACTTATTTGACAGAGATCTCCACACACTAACTGCAAAAACATACATTTTTATACGCTGTATTGAGATAATCTGTACAGTATCACTTACATTATACAGAATGAATATTGATATCAAGAAATAATTTACATACCAGAAATGATAATGTTGCATTAAAATGCTGAGTGTTATTCGCGTTTTTATGAGTGGTGGTAATGATAATCCTCTGTTACTCATGCACACGTATGTGTACAACAGAGGCACTAATGTTTACAACCGTATCATTTTCAAACCGATATCTCTTCTTAAATTTTGTTTACTGCGCATTTTCCAGAGGATTTTCCGTGTCTTTCACGTATTGTTTTAGTTTACGACCTTCCACATTGACCTCAATGTTTTCCAAAATCTCATCGAAATCATTGAGGCTATCCATGTAGAAAAATAAAGGCAGTCCGAAGATATAGAATACGTAACGTCCGAAGATATAGAACGTAAGAATGCAGTCCGAAAGTCGCATAAGCTCACTTTAAGAATTAGTGAAACCTAAAGGAATTACTTAAGTGGTGACTATGAATTGAAATTATGAATAAGTGAACGCGTAAATGTTTATCAAAAATAATTATCGACTATGATTACGACCCTAAACATCACGAAATGTCAATGTATAGGCTGAAGAAATTCACTAACAAGGCCTCCTTCCGAAAATCTGTGAAACAGTTGCCTCTAGCAATCAAAATTCCACGCCGTAAAAATAGATTCGTAAAACGCCGTAAAAATAAAAACAATCATATTTTACTTAAGAATCAACGAAGAGTTCTACTTTTCGTGAATATTAAATAATGTGGTTACGAGCTTAATAGAACAGACAGGCTGAAACCGGCAACTCAGGCAATTTTCAACATATTTATCCACCGCCTACCAATGTATCTAATATTCACAGACATCGCCCTCCGCTACCAGAAGAGCTCAATATTTTTGACTTTGAGACCCCTGCGATTCTTCGACAGCTATCTTTTTTCCGTCTTCCTAACTTTACCACCGCACTTAATCTAGGGGTTCTGTATATTTCAATCTTTTAAGTTATTAGCATCCCCTGCCATATCTACGTAATATCTTATGCCCTGTTCTCTACATCCCCTACCTTTTACTGCTCCCTTTACCCTGTTTTTTCAGATGCAAACAATTCATCTTCGTTTCGCCATAGTCCCTCTTCCTGGTTCCTTTTACACTGTTCCTTTTACACCTTCTACACTGTTTCTTGTTATAAACAGCACGTTCTGTTCACGGGGTTGCTCCCTCTTTCTTCTGGCCGGCGACTTAGTATTTTCGCTTCCCGCCCTCATCCTTTGCCTGGCTCTGCGTCCCACTCGACGCTTCTCAGGCCATGCGATGGTGCCTGCCACCTGGAACCTCGCAGCCAGATCGCAAGGCGACCAAGCCGCTCCGCTCCACGCCGTGCCCACCGACGGACCCATCCCCGCCGGGCCAACGTCAGTAGCACCACCGGCGCGAGCCGCAGCAGCTGTTCCGTCATTGCCACAATCCTTGGCAGGCCCGCCAACCCGCCACCCCACCATCTCCGACACCTCCGCTGCACGCGCCGCCGCCCCCCGGCAATCCCTTTACCCACACAGCCACCCATCACCACTGCAATCCCCCAAACTCCCATTCTGTCTCATTCACCACCTGACTTCATCAGCTCTCTTCCCCGACCCTGCTATTCCCGCTGCCCCCGCTTCCTTCGTCGCGCTGGCCGCTCCGGCCGCTCCGCCGCCCCCCGCTGCCCCTGCCCCTTTCTCCACTTGCTGCCCCATCACATCCTCTGTCGTCTCCTGGCTCTGCCTGCAACCCCCTGCCGCCCATTGCCGCCCCTACCGCCTCCTACCGCCCCCGCCCTTCCCCTGCCGCCCCCTCCCTCCCCCTGCCGCCCCCTCCCTCTCCCTGCCGCCCCTGCCACCCCTGCCGCCCTACCGCCCTGCCGCCTCAGTCGCCCCAGCCGCCCCAGCCGTCCCAGCCGCCCCAGCCACCCCTGCTACCCTTCGCATCCCACGCCACCCTCTGTTGCCACCCCGCCGCCTCCCCCCATTGCCTTCGTTCCCCTGGCCCCACAACTTCCGTCGCTCCCGCTGCGACGCGCGGCGTCACTGCGTCCCGCCGCGGCGCTAACGGAAAATATAAACATCGGTGCCGGAGAGGCCCTCGCCCGCGGCACGTGCCCGCCGGAGGGGGGCGCACAGTGCGGCCTTGGCAGTCTGAAAGGACCGAAAGCCTTTGACGAGTCGCCATTACGTGCAGAAGAATGATTAACATTAAAATTCACATGACGGCCAGGCGTCTCTAGGGGATCGTGATCGGTATTCGGTACCTCAGGAGAATCACAAGCTCTCAGTCAACATACCAACAAATCAATCGTCAATGTAGTAATCTGCCGCTTCAGTTAGTGTAACGGTTATCGTAATGTAACTCCATCGACATTCGAGGGCTCAAACTCTGTAGAAGTCGAATAGTTTTTTCTTAACTCAGACAATGGGGAATTTTTGCACAAAAGTGCACTATCGATCTTCTACGCATGCGCAGATGAGCAAAAGTGATGCGAATCTTGAACTGCGCAAGCGCAGAAGATCGATAGTCCTTTAACGTTCGAGGGTGTGCAAACTCTCTAATCTTTGCGTAATTCTCCGTATTCCTCCAGAAAGAAAGAAAAAAACATTGGACTGATGCCGTATTCTTTACGTCATGTGCAATTATTTCAATCTAACAGAAGTCTGTGAGCAATATTTTAATACTTTCTTATCATAATTTTACATCGAACATTTTTCATTATGGGTCTGCTTGTGTACGCAAGTATTTATATTAATTTAAAATTAAAATTAAATGTATTGATATGTTTATTTCAATTTTTAAACATTTACAGTCGTTGAGGGTTAGTTATCAGGAATTATACTGTTTTCTAAGAGATTGGTCGGTGGAGAATACATGAGTTCAGCTACATACTGGGTCCTGTTATACTATTTTTTGGCCCTAGTGGAAAATAAAATGTGGGACTATAAAATGCAATTTGTTATACAGTGCATGACAAGGGAATTTATACGATATTTATTTAAAATTAACTTATCAGATATTGGAATTTTGAGATTCAATGTTGTAGGTATCAGTTCTGAGCAATTGGAATTATTAGAAGTTAAGAAGAGCTGGATGTTTTATCATAATATTTTACCACATTTTAGAGGAAGAACGCAGTACAGAAAGTGATCACAATGGAGGCAAATTCCAAAAAGTTCTAGGAATGACGTCAATGAATCTCACTTCTAATAATTGTGATACATGACACAGAACCATAAAATGCAATAAAAGTGAGTATTTTAAAAGTAAATATGGGAAAACAAATATATCTTTATTTACATTCCAATTAAATGTATTCTCATTGAGCAGTGAGTTCATGCGTTTTTTGGATGTGCAAAAGTAAAAGTATACTACGCACACCAGCTTGGGTCACGAAGCCTACCGAAAGGTTAGCTGGTGGGTCTACAACACTAGCTACACAGCAGAGTCGAATTCAGCAAGGGCCTAGAACGAAATTCCAGTGGCCATCTTTTCCGGACTTTCTCCCATCAACACCAAGCGAAAGCCGAAGTAGTAAAATAACAAACTAGCTAATGACCGCGCGCGAGCTTTCCTTCCTCATCCTTCATTCGTCATCGCGTACACACACATTTACACTTCCGCACATATTCACGACACGTCGGGGGAGTAGTCCGTCGATTAGCACTTGTCCCGGCTGGGGGAAAGGGGGCGGGAAGCGTCTTGAGATGGAAGAACACCGCCACCTTCTTGGATACAACTTGCACTACACTTATAGTGTAGCAATCCTGAGCTTGCTCAGTCACTATTTGGCGATAAGAAAGACCTCGTCTGCGTGCTTCGCCGCGCGATTACGTAACCCGTCGCCTTATCAGCGGTCGCTGGAGGGGTGGCGGGGGGAAGACAGTTGTTCCCTCCCCTACGCGGAAAAGAAGGGGTTGTAACGGCGGTGTCTGGAAAGTGCGCAGAATGTTTCGAGAAGCGGCAGCGTGAGGTAGCAGCGTGAATTTGGAAGCTGATGGTGTGGGGCCGCGAGCTCCAGTTAGCGAGAAAGAGGTTTGGCCCAGTGGTGGCTAAATTCACACCGCAGAGGCGCGTTTGACGGAGGCATCTGGTCTTGGAGTAAGACGTGGTTACAGAGAGAACCCGTGCTTAGGCCCAAGACAGAGCGTCGGCAGCCGCATTAGTTCGCTGTGAGTTGTGCGCTGGTGGTGAACGCCACGGCCACCGAAATAAGGTCGGTGTTAAAGACAAAACAATTTTGTATGTGATACTATAAAAAGTAATGAGAATTTGGAAGCAATTAACTGTAGAATGCAGGTTGAAGTGTTGTTCCTGTAGTTCACTGTCAGATTGTTTAATATTTTTTTTGGCCATTAACACTCTTGCATAATGTATGATATACCCGACCATTGGTATTTCCATAATCATTGTGGACTATTTTTAAAAGATATTTGAAGTAGTGTGTCTTTCTAAGGGGAGAACATCACTTATTTATGATAGAATCTTGTCATGTTAATACACTACAAGTGCAGTTTCTGTCTTTAAATCAAAAAGAACATTTTGATGATAGTGTAAAATCCAAATCAAGTTAGAAACAATTTGGGTTATTTATGAACAATTAAAAGGTTATAAAAGTATATTTGCTATGAACTGTTGAATTTAAGTGAACTTAAATATCTTGAAATATTTATTGAAATTTGGATGCCTGTTGAGTAAAAATACAACATATTTTTAATTTCAACCAAAGGTGTAGGTTGTAATAAATGTTTCACATTTATGGTGTAAACACACATGTTTAGTTTTTTTTTTTGCAATTTCTTTTGAATATTCTGTGTTTTCAAAACTATGTTTATTCATTTTAATTGTACACAACATATGTCTCTGTAATTGAAGTGAATTGTTTTGCAAGAAACTACTATGTATGCTAATGCAGTGTATGTTGAGGAAGGGTTAATTGCAATTTTTGTAAACAGAAATTGCTGAGGCATTTTGCCATCCGAAATGCCTGTGCTCTACCCTCTGATGTACTATTATGTGTACTCATCTCCCCAGAGATATCTTTGATTCAATTTGTTGGATTTCAATTTATTTTTGTCACAGAAGATGTTGCTGTGATGCTAGTTTGTGCCAACTTTGAAATTCATATTTCTGCAGTTGATTTTTCCTCAAAAAGTTTTTTTTAAAATTTTTTTACGCTGTTCAGTGTTGTATTTTTCTTTGTTCATTTGTTTATCTGTGCATGTTAGGTAATTTTGCAATTTGTGTTTCTTTTTTTTTGAGATTCAATTATATTAATGTTTGTGGCTTTCAACTTTGTGTTTTTTTTTCAAAATTTCAACAAGAGCCAAATTACCCACGAAATTTCCCCACGGCCGACCTACACGAACGGTCACAATAGAATAATGCCCTCATGGTTGACGCGCCCGGAATCAATTTTAACTCGTTCGCTTGTACTTCTATATTGAGAGGCGCTTTGACGGATACTGTCTAATCTTGGTGCTCCCTTGGTGCTACCGGCGGTGATGAAAGTTCCATCGCCGAAGACGCAAGATACGACGCGGAGTGATATCAGCTGTAGCCGAGAGGACAATCAAAACTCGTTCAAGCCCCCCATGGCCTCTCATTCAGTTTTCAGTGTTTCGTGTGCATTGTCAAGTAAATTTTTATAACATTTTTTATGTTTGTTACGTGTCAAGCAGTTCCGAAATTATTTTTGATACTGCACAAGATTTACTTCTACATTGTCGGTTAAAACACCGCAGCAGAAACGAATGAAACATAGTTCAATTTTAGACTCTTGCAGGTTTCTCAAAAATCAATTTTCAGCCAACTTTAGAATAAAATCAGCTGAATCAAAATTGAAAAAATGACAATAACTTTAACGCTATGATTAATCGCTAAGTATAGACTCACAAAATCCCTAATTTTTAAACTGTATTAATAGTTACTCTTTACAAGCACCAAAAATATAATATTCCGGCCATCCTCACAGATTGTATAGTAAATTTCACCAAATCATTATTTATAAACTGTCGAGAAGAAAACAAGATTTACAATAACATAATACTGATAAAAGTGTGTACTATTTTTCATATGCATCGTAAATTATGTATTCGTCATCTTCAGCCGAAAGTGATCCCATATTACAATCGTAATCGCTCGAAATTGCACTATGAACACTATATCAATGACATTTTTTAAAACTAGAATTGAATTAACTTCTCGTCAACTTTATCCGAAATTGATCAAATATTTAAAACACAACCATTCGAAATTGAACTTCCACCACTATATCAAAGTTAAATATTTCTTAAACTAGCCAGCAGAAACAAGATATTTTATCTTTCATAATATGCACTGGTAACTTTTCTAAAAAACATCGCTACTGGAATTAGTTTAATAATTGAGCTCTGGAAGTATTTAATGTCCATTGCGGATCAGAAGCATCATATCACATTGAAGTACGCTATGCTAAAACATTTGGATTGGAACATTCACATTCCAAACATTATTAAGTCTTAACTGGTGAACAATCTCTGGCAATGTCTCGTTCGATGATAGATCGCGTTCATCTATAATAGATCAGTGACAGGCAACATGACGGAGTCTCGTATTACCCGGTCACCTGCCCTCATGCGGATTTCCCAGCACACTGCACAACTCGATCCATTTTCGAAACCCAAGAGACAAGATATGGGCTGATTCAGAGGGAAGTGGTAAATGAGGCATCGATTAGTCAGGGGGTATAATTGGAATTTTTCAGTTCTTAGAAAATGTCGTTCTAAGTGGTTTTAATAACATTTGTGGCAAATTGTATTTGATTGTTGGTATTTTTATTAATTAACGTTATATTTAAGCAGCAATTATATTTTTCTCACAGCTCTTGAACGAATCATTTTGTGCACTGTATTTGTGTGAATGTACTATACTCAATTTTCACAGAAAGTGTATTTATTTCCTCTGGCCCCTGATGCCTCAAATGGAAGAGCATGTTATTTTAGAAACAGAAAGAAGGACATCTCTTTACTCCCTAATCATCTCACTGTAACTGTCAGAAAAGGATATCAAAATAAAGTATTAGTTTTTATGAAATATCACTCTATATATACTTTACAAAATTTTGCATGCATATTTTGACTTATGATTACATTCTCGTGTACTTATGATTGCAAACGAATTCGCCGAGTAAAGTTCTATTATTAATATGGACATTTACTTCTTCCAGTAATGTAGAATAAAACAATTGCCTATCATCTAATGTTATTATATTAATAGCGTTGATTGGTTCAAATGCACGTCTTCTAGAAGAAAGTAACACTTTTATCTAAATTTGTGATTTGTTGTGTCAGCCAAGTCACATTTATGTGACCACCGGTCAAAATTCTGAATAATCACCTTTTGCCTCGCTGAGTGCTGGAAGCATTGCAGGAACAGTCAGTTAGGTTCTGAATGGTACCGATAGGGATGCTGAGCCATGCCGACTTCAGTGCCATGGACAGCTGCGCTAGGTTCATCGTTTGTGGATTCGTGGCACGAACAGCCCGATCGAGATGGGTCCGACAGATTCTCGAATGGGTTTAAATGGGGAGGCTCGGTGGCCAGGGGAATACTGTAAATATTCTACACACCACATGTGTGTGGTGTTCGAACCACACACGTACACGGCGAGCTCTATGACACCTTGCATTGTCCTGCTAGATGGCGTCCTGCTACCTGGTAGATGCCGTCTTGCTGAAGACAATTCGATTTGCATATAGGGGTGAACATGGTCCCAATGATGAATGCATATTTCTGTTGATCCATTGTGCTTTCTGATGTTATAAAAAGATCATATACTTATCTTTATACTGATGTGTTGATCTTCCGTCGATATTAGTTCTCCATCATAAAATAATTATTCTTTATTCACATTAAAGAACATATTTATTCGTAATCCATTGGAATACATTTCTGTCAATCGCATTCCCTTTTGTTTCCATACATCAACAACACTATGGTTACCCATTTTACACGACACTATGGCTACTTGATACAACACTTTCCAGAATGACAAGATGACCCAGGGAATGCTACGATAACATTTCCCACATCATCACGCTCCGTGCTTCGGCCTCCGGATCTCCGTCCTCCGTCTGGCGAGTGTTGCAGGGTGTTTGCGTTCAGAGGTTTCGCGCCTTATATGCCAATGACCATCTGTTCGATGGAGCAGAAAACGCGATTCGTCTGAGAAGGCCACCTGTCGCCACTCAGTGAAGTCCAAGTGCGGTACAAATTCCAGTCTTCGTTGCCGATGAACGGCAGTCAGCATGTATGAACCAGGCGCCTGCTGCGGAGGCCCATTCGTGGCGACGCTAGCTGAACGGTAGTTGAAGAGATTCTTTTGGTAGCCCCTTGGTTCATCTGGGCGGTCAGTGGCTTTGCAGTTGAATGTAGATCCACCCGTACACATCTCCGCAGCCGTCGTTCTCCCCTGTAAGCTATGGGCAGTAGAGCACCACAGTTGCCTCGGGGCCGGTTTTGGATAACCCTATTTTGGCTTGCACGGTATACTTTAACCACGGCGGCACGCGAACACTTTACAAACTTACCCGTTTCAGAGATGCTTCCGCCCTTGGCCGGAAAGCCAATGATCAAGCGATCACAGCGATTGTACGTACGATTGATTGTACGATCGCGACCACTACTGTACTGTTTCCGCTCCCAATGTACACGCTTCATGCACCCTCCACTGTTAATGCTGTCATCTGCCGTCTGTGAGTGATTATTACACTTTACGTTGAACATAGGCGGAGGTCTCATTAATGAGACTGTTCCATGGATATTAGATTTCGGGTGTTACCCAATACCCAACAACTGTCCAGAATATTGCAACTTTCTGTGTTTATTCAATAATTCTAGAAAGCATATATTATTTTTTACCTCTTCAACACACCGTAGTGTTTTGTATTTCATCATTTGCATAATTACATATTTTAATTTGTAAACTAAATAAATGATTATTAACTGTCATTAGTGTAATAATTTTATTCTGAACATGTTTGTCAAATAATGGCCAAGACATTTTTAAATATTTTGGCAATTAGAAGTGCCGTTGCTCTTCACCAGTGCTATCTAAATGAGAGTACTCGATTTTATTTTGTAAATTTTAGATCTATGTGTCAAGGCGGTAAGGAACGATGATGTTTTCAGTTATTATTGTTCGGAATCAATCATCTTCTTTCTTCGGTATTCGGTTACCTGTTTGGACATCAGTTTAGAATACGAATCTCTGATGTGTTGTAGTCTCTTGGTGAAGAATACATATGTCGATAAATTTGACTACATCGTCATTCCTGAAATTACATATTATGGCAAGAATAGGAGTAGACCTCCTATTCTAGATATTTTAGAAAATTTTGACAATGACAATAATTTTAATTTTATTGATTCTAGGCACTTAATGGATATGTTATAATCAATAGCTCACTCCTAAACTTGCTTAGAAGTTTCTCATGGATTTGCTTTTACGCCAGTTTTGATAGAAAGTGTTCGTATTGCGATAATTTTGAAGCTCGAATATTTGTATGCTCAGCAGATTCAGTAGCGTATAAATATGGAATATCGTTTTGTTTAATGTTGCTTCCAACTACGTAAAGCAAGTCATAATTGTGAAATGTTGCACAATGAGAAGGTATACTAATACTGTAATCACTGATGAGACGCCACCTGCATAATACAACTCAAAGTGCTTAAAAAAGTCCTCTTTGACGAAAGTGTATTCTTTACTGTTGAGAAACTGGATGCAATTATTGAATACCGCCGATAATAGGCAATAAATCTAAATAATTAATCCAAATTATAAACTGACGTGTTCCATTTGCTTGAAATCTGAGAATGGAACAAGTGATATAATACAGTACAACAGAGATTTTAATTTGCAATGATCACAAATGAAACGCCCTTTGTCATAACCGGCGTAGTCTGTATGTGACCACATTTGGCACATTTCACACTTAATCCATTGTTTCCCTTAGTGTTTGCTGAAACTTTCGAGAGCAGAGTAGGCACTCTGCATCTTGATTGTAACAGCCAGTTTGTTCTGGAATACTGATATATTCCATATTTGCGACACCTCCATCTTGGCACTCGGAACCTCAAAATAGGCAGGTGGAGACCAGATAATAAATGCATGGTTATTAACCCCAATGACTAAGCTCCAAACTAAAATATATTCCACATTCATGAAGTTAATCATTTGTATGTAACACAATAGTTTGTGCTTGACAATTAAAGCTTTGTGTTATATCCAGGAAAACACAGAAGTTTCGTAAACAACGCTTTTATTCCACAAATGCAGCAAATCAATTATAACAAACCGGTAACCAAAGAATAATACCAAATAACAAAGCCGGGTTACCGTTATACCATTAGATGTCCAAAGTACCATGCAGTTTCACCAGTTGCCAAGAAGAACGTCCAATAATACGATTGCCGGGTCTAATAATATATCACTTTGGCCACACTACGTCACTTTACACTCGGAACTCTGCTATAACACTGTCTACCCGCTCGGCGGCGGGGCCCGCTTTTATTCTCGCCGGCGGCATAGCCTCGCAACCACTCCTGGGCTTCGCTAGCTGGCCGCCTCTTCCTCTTTCTCCCGGTCTCGCCACGGTCCGTTGCTCGCTGTGCTGACGCCGAGTGCTGGTGGTGCGGCGCGTGATTCAACTCGCCGCGCACCACCATAACACTTTGTACCCCTGAAAGAAAGTGAAATTTCTACCGCTTGTAGATCACGCCCTTGTGCAACTACAGACCGAAGTTGGATTGACGAAATGCATCACGTTGCTTTGTTTCCAGTGCTTCCCGCCAGGGAGCCGCACCTACGAAGCCCGATCATGCGGTATTCCACATTTGTGCCCTTATTCCGTTTATACTTCTTTTACCTCGCATAATCGCCTTCCCTTTGCGCGTCACGTCCCCCGCACCATTACGTCAATGGTCCCTTTCCTCCATCTCCCGTACACCCACCGACAAAAGTGACTCAGCGCATCAACTAATGTCACCGCAGTGCCTCTGACCGTAAGGTCCTAGGGTTCGATTCCCGATCGAGGCAGGATTTTCGACACTAGCTAGACCGCGAGGTCGAATTCAGCCGCTGTCTGGAGGAGAATTCTAGCGACCGGCTGTTCTGATCGCTGGTTTTCCGTGGTTTCTCCGATCAACCCCAGGCCAGCAATACCCTCAAAAACGGACCAAGAACCTGCGCGATTTTCCTTCATCTTCCTTGTCATATACTCACCCCACACTTACACACATATGCACTACAGTACCATTCATGTCGGGAGCTGAGAGCTTGGGGTGTGCCCCGCAGATGGGTGATACCTCGTTGGGGAAAATCCCCGCAAGCCGCAGGACTTCGGCGCCGGATCTCTCCAGCCAGCGGGAAAATCACCGCCACCTCCACGCACGAAAACATGCACTACACTTATGGGGCTAACGACCTTAGCAGTTGTTGCGCCCGGAATCACTAATCAATCAATCAATCGCTCCTCACTTCTTGCCCCACATCATCGCCTACCCTTGCGCCTGTAACGTCCCCTGCGCCGTGGCCCCCCCTCATTCCTCCTACTCCCCACCCGAGCACCCTGCGCCGCCGCTCGTGTGCCCCATCCCCCTCTTCGCCGTCAGCGCCCTCAGCACCCCCGCGCCCCGCGAGCCTGCCTGTCCGCACCCCCGGGCGCCGGACCACGCGCGCTCAGTGGCTTTTTGACGCGCGCCGCCCGGACCTCTGTGATGGCCGCCCTCCCTCGCTGATAGCCCGCCGCTCGCCGCTCGCTGCTCGTCGCTCGCCCCGCGACTAAAAGCAGGGCACCGTCACGCTTTTTTGTGGCGAAATACGAGCGTTGTATGTTTCCTAATCCAGTTTTGCAGGATAGTGGTCCCTCAAAAACAGGATAAGCTCCATTTACTATTTTGGCCATAGGACATGTTTCCTCGTTGATTGTTTGTGGCTGATTAAGTTTTAAAGTCGGTTTTGTACAGAATTTTCAAAGTGTACGTGAACTGTTTTTGCAGCGTTGTTGCGATATTATAGAGAGCGGGAATGTTTTTCACAACACGCGCCACATTACTTTGTCCGAGAGTTCGAATAACGCGATAAAGGTGTGTAGCCCTCTACGTGGGCTCATTATTTAAAAAATGAGATGCTAAAACATCACAGAGGGCACTTGTGAATAATTGTGACCTTTTTAATTTCATACTCTCTCAGCTCCGTCGACATTTTTGGCTCACAGCTTTGACGCAC
Organism: Acheta domesticus; assembly: GCA_031308135.1. Classification (NCBI taxonomy): domain Eukaryota; kingdom Metazoa; phylum Arthropoda; class Insecta; order Orthoptera; family Gryllidae; genus Acheta; species Acheta domesticus. Next base: position 217,276,264 of record JAHLJT010008446.1, read on the forward strand.
GCCGACCGGTGAGGACGCGTTGAATCGAAAGGTTCCTGGTCGATTGCCGAAACGAATGCGAGACGAGGGAATCGTTCTAGAACAGCACTTTTCGTTAAGCGGTAGAGATCTTTCCGGGAAGAATGGGTCTCTTTTCTACAACACCGAGTTTCAATTTTCCCTGGATTGCGCGCTTCCCACAAGTGCGAAATGCGTTAAACCCGCAGGCCCGGGCAAGCAACCTCATAGTTCGGACGCAACGCACCACTAATGCCGGGAGGGCGCCGAAACCACACTCTGTTCCAATCCAATACAGAACGATAATTCTATTTCCATCTAACACCTTACCACATTCCCTAGAGTGCGCCCCGCAATTTGATAACCTCCGCCAGCCAGCTTCAAACTGTACGAATGTAGTACCTTGTGCGTTGTTACTATCACTTGTATACCTTTGCCGTTATGCAGTTCTGCTGTGGTAGAGTTTGCCCAACTGCTAACTTTAAATGCGAAATATCGCCGTTCATTACTTAGTCCAAATAACACTGTATGTGTACGGGATCTACTGGGAAACCGATCGCTGATCCCGGAGTACAACACGCATGCACCACCGCACGGGTCAGGCAAATCCAATATAATTAAGGGCATTGGTTGTCACAATGAGGGAACGCCATGCCGAGGGGATGTGAGATACTTCCACTGGCGCAATAGGGATGTGAGGGAAGCATTAACATTTCATGTTCAATTCTGCCGGAACAAACGTTTGAATATGCTTTCTTTTCACTGCGTTATATTTATGCTGTGGGCTTCTGTACAAGATACAACAGCTGGTATCGGATGATAATAACAGTCATTCGCCATGCAGTGTTAGTAATGTGTTCCGAAATCATATGATTTTTGGTGGTCAATTAATATTTCTTCAGCCAGGTATTGAAATTGGTGGTTGGATTCATGTAAAACTGCTGTGGCAATGTACTCATAATCGGGTTACATGGATATTCGCAATGAGAAGTTTGGAAAATAAAACAGTTAATTTGAAACTACTGTTTAAATGTAATGATATGAAATTATTTAAGAACGAATTATAAGTTGCCATTTAAAGGCGTTTCCACTTAGAAGATGAATATTATTGATTTTTATTTATTTTATGTTTTAGCACTATTAATATTGCATCAGAGGCGGCGATAATTAAAATGTTTAAATGTTAGTTAAGATTGTTTCTTGATTTCCGTTGGTCGTACATTCTAAATTCATTAATTCAGTAAGTTACAAAAACACTACTGTAACTGCTATTTGTATCAGTCTCTTTGTCCTAAGGCTTTAAGTATTACAGTCTTATAACCACGACTCTTCAAGTTTCGGGACAGCTTTTAATACGATTTAGCCTACTAGATTTTTAATTTAAAATTTTTGAAAACTTTCAGTGTAGGAAGAAAATCTTACCGAATTACTTCATTTATTTGCATTTACTAAAGCAAATATATTAAAATATTGTATACTGATTTTAATTATGGTAATTTATTTATTTTTTGCACAAAATGCTATTGATTTCTAGTGTTAATGATGAATTTTACACAGAACGCTCATAGATATATTTTCAATGTAAATATACATATTTCTTTAAAACATAGATTTTGCAAGGAAACTTTGGTGGTAACTTCCTTACGGATACATGTGCTGTGGCCGCGAACGATTATTTAACTAATTTTCTACTAACTAACATCTGTACTCTCTCAGAAGAAAAAAATTAAATCCAAAAAATTTATAGAAATTTTGGAAAATTTTACAAACGTTTTTGAGGGCTTCCTGAAAAAGTATTATCAAAGGTCTATGTATAAATCAGTTTCAACTCTTAGGACCTCTAGTGTGTTCAGATTGATCCCGGAATATAAAATTTTGGAGAAAATCGTCTGAACGTTTTGGGCGATAACATCGACTACTGACGGAAAGACGTTTGACTGACAATCGATTTTTGTGCATCAAGGACTCGTAAAACATATTCTCACTACATATCGTGTCAGAGGAAGTAATTTACTACACGTGAGGAACAAAATGTTTTCACTCTTTTGTTTACAAGTGCCCGACAATAAGAGTTCATGTCGAAAAGTTGATTTCCCTCACACGATTGAACTCAATTTTGTTTACTACCTTTGCAGTAACGCGAGAAAGTAAAATCAGACCTGTAGTTCGTTTACCGATGCAAATAAGTTTTTTCATAACTCGAGAGCGAAAAATTTGTTGTTTTCAAATGTTGCAATTTGGCTTTTTTGGTTTTGTTATTCATCATACAAATGTGTATAGTAAATGGATGGGGTAGTGATTGTGGAGCTCAATAAGTCGTGCGCAGATTATACTTCCCCCGCTTACTTGTAAGCAGTTTGACTGCTTTTTGACAAAAAATAAATCAAATTAAAACAAATCTGAATAAAATGAAATCATAATATCCTATTTCGGATACCGTCTGTGAAGCATCTGTGAATTTCCTTGTTCTGCTCGAAATAGCACCTACAGAACGCACTACTCTTTCCATTATACCTCATCCCCTGAAGACACGTAGAACACTTCTCCCCCTTGTAAGAGCTCCCTGAGCTATAAATCTTCGACAAGCCTTGCAAATACTGCGAAGAGCCGCGAATGGGGCCTTCATGGTTTTAGCTTTTAATGGCAGTGCAATAGAATAGAGGAGCAAGCATGACGCACGTGGCTTATATGTAAATTTTGTGAGTCATGTCGAATAAATTCTTGTGAGGCTCAAGTAGTATTGGATTCTCTAGTAGAAATGAACTATTTCATCTTTCAAACGTTAGTAAGTAATAAATACAGTAAGAATTAATTAATGCTATCAGGGCATCTGGGGTGCGTTGGGACGTAAAAGCACAATTTGCAATATTTTACGTGAAACTAACGAAATACTATTGTTAGATTTTTGTAACTTTGTACATTATGATGTTATTTAAATGTATTCTTTACAATTTTACGAAAGATTACTCACTAAATAATAAATTAAAAATCTTTATATTTTTTGACCTTAGCAATATTGCAGGGTCCACTCAATAATTACAGTGATGAGTAAGCTGCGTATTTATAGGCACGAAGAAATGTAGAAATAGGCAGGCAAAATAGGCACTTAAAAATGTAAAATAGGCACATAAAAATACAAATAGGCATTTAAAAAAGCATTATAAATTTTATCCGTATTTATATATTTGTGTAGAAAGTTTCTGAAGTTAACTGTAGTTATCTTCATGGAATGTCATCATTGTTCTGACAAATACTCATAGAAATCCTTTCTATTATTGATGGGTATCCCGTACAAAAAAGGCTGAAGCGTAGTTGCTACCTTTTTCCTTGTCATTAATGCAAATTAATACTCTAAGGCTGCGTAGTAATACTGCACACTAACACTCAAGATATTTTTCGTCACATTTAATTTAAACATATCTGAAAACATTGCATGATTTGTTTTAATCACCATGTATGACAAATGTTGCAACTAGTGGTGTTACAACAGCACATACTTTCTCGCATTGTATCTAAAAATGTTTTAAAATTTGCATTATATACTTGAATTTTTTCAAAAATTCGGAGAGTTCAACGAAAATGAGACCAACACAATTGTTTTAAGCGTCCCTTGTCCCAGCAGTAGAAAAATGCAACGGTTTTAATTTTTTATAATTTATCTTAATTTCTGGCAGAAATTTTGCAAAATTAACTCATTTTTTAAAAAAAATATACTTAACCTTTTTTAAAGATTTGGTTTTTAAGAAAATTTCATTTACGGACAAAAATATCGTATTAAATATTATGCTTTTGCCATGTAAACTTTTTACCATTTTCAAAAATACAGAGTTCGCGAAAGATGGTCCGACAGCAATTCTTAAGCATCCTTTGATACATATGAGGAGAAAATTTTAAAAAAACATTTTGAGCATTTTTTGATAAAAAATTGTGTAAAAATTCGAAATAAAACGAACTCGACTTCCATCAGTGATTTGCACCAGCGATATGCTATGTGTTTCAAAATACGAATACCTGCATTGTGGTGGCAGTAAAACGGAACTTAGGATTTATCGATAGTAGTTTAATTTCTTTGTATTCTGCAGGATAAAACGAAAAAACGTACAATTTTTAAATTGTTGATTAAGGATAATTGAATTTTAATTAATAGATACGATAATATGCAACATTTAGGCATTTGAACACAAAATAGGTATTTGTTTGTGAAATTGGCATTGATATACATTATAAAATTTGCATATGATACTCCTAAAGCTTCAAAATGAATAAGTAACCTAAAAGATTGCGTTTTTCATTGAAGGAAAAAAATAGAAAAATAGGCAATAATCTGCAGCTTACTGATGAATCAACAATTGTTCGCTGTATGCTACGAATTTGTGTGTTTGCAGCTGCGTATAATGCAAAAGCACAAGGATCTACAGAGTAAACTAGTGGTGTGACAGAATGGCACAGACTTTCTCGTACTAGTTAGTTTTCTAATTTCATTGGCCGGGTCTAGCTTTTCGGTCGTGCACCATCCTTCTGCCAGCTGCCATCTATCATCACTCAAACATTTTTTTAAACATTTGCTCAATTTTCCGGTTTCCTAATGACAGAAATGAAAAATTACTTTAAAAATATAATAGAAGAGTACAAAAATATCCTATATGAAAAGTTTCGTTGAAAAATTTGACGAAAATTACGTATTATAAATGCGAAGTTTGGAGCTTTTTCTTCACAGAAAACTATTGAGTTTTCGAAAGAATTTATTGCAAATTATTTGAAGAATTTCCACCCACAAATGCAATAATGTCTACCAATTGCTGGAAATGTGCGTATTAAAGGCGTGAGATATATTAAAAAAACTACTTTTGTGTAATTTTGAAAAAAAAAAAGAATGGAGCAAAATTAAATTTAGATCATCGTTGATAATGCAATTAGCACTATCACACGAAAAGTTTGAAGAAAAAATGTGGAACTGTTTTTGAGGAATTGACGATTGAGCATTTCTAAAAATGCGGAATTTTGAGCTCGTTTTCACAGAAAACTTGAGAGTCTTCAAGAACTTTTATATGACATTATTTAAAGCACATGTACTGTGAAAAGCAATAATGTGAACAAATCGTCGCTAATGTAAATATTAACGACGTGAGAGATAAGTAAAGAAAATTTAATTTTCGTAATTTTTGACAAAAAGAATAGAGCAAAATGAAGTGTATATCATCTGACAGGGTACATTTAGCTATATCAGTATCAAAAGTTTACAGAAAAAGGAGCAGTTTTTGAGAAAATTTTGGTTTTGCTATTTTTTAAAATTGCACATATTGCTCGCAATTTTGGGCGAAAACTACTAAAATGTTTAAAAAATATACATGGCCGTAATGAAAGAACTAATTATGGACAACAAATTTAATTTGAAGGAAAAATCTCTATCTTCAATTTGTAGTTGCAGGAAGTCACCGGAAAAACTTCTAACTTTTGCAAATTTTCGAAAATTCAGATTGAAAATCGGGCTTATGCCACTTTTGTGCATTTCACTCTATTCTTAAAAGAAACTGAAAGAAAATTGGTGCCATTTTTCAGAAAATGAAGGTTAGCTGCCATCTATCGCCGCCCAAATTACATTTTTTTCGACATTTTCTTAAGTTTTTGGTTTCCTAACAGTAGAACGGAAATATTAATTTTAGAATATTAAAGAACACAAAAATCAGGTCCTATATGGCAATTTCCTTTTAAAAATTTGTAGCCGTTTTTGAGAAAATGGCGTTTAAGCGCTACTAAAAATGCGAAATTTGAATCTGATTTTCACAGAAAATTTTTGAGTTTTCAAAAACCTTTATTTGAAGTAATTTGAAACACATTAACTCACAAGTACAATAGTGTTTACAAATTGCTGGTTATGTGCATATTAATATCCATTTTGGAAGAAATCGTACGTATGGTTTTGGCGCTAGTAGTGTTCACAGACGGAGAGACGGACAGACGGACGGATGGACGGACGGACAGGCGGACGTTTTCCTTTCAATTGGTTTTTCGGTATCAAGGACCCACAAAATAGGGGTTCTGGCTACACCAATTGTTAGGGGATTTTTTTTATTAATTTAGCAACTGGTTTTATCCACTTTTTCGTTATCGCGGCTCAGCAACGAATTTTTTTCTTTGGAAACTTGGCTATTTTTTCGCGCAGTTTTACATAACTTTCCCTATACTACGTATATTACTCCGTATATAGGTACGCATACGCGAAAGTAATAAAATGAATAAAAATGAAAAAAATAAAATCAAAGGATTCAGACACCTGGTCAAACCATAAGTACTTATACGTATCTGGAAGCAATTCTAGGCGTTGTTAGTTCTCCATTCAAATTAGAGGTGTTCAACAGCACATATTTTCTCGTGTTATTAAAAATAGATACGTAATATTGAAATATTGTAATTTCTGCCGTACCGTAAACTCAGTTAGAACTTGAAAAAATCAAATTGTACCAATTCAAACAAAGCGCCAGTGGTGTATGTCTGCGTATAATATTTATTATAAAATGATTCACTTTCATTACATCTCCAAATCTAAGCATTCAAGATATTGACGATGATCATGTTCGTGTTGGCACTTCATGAACGACACGTCATTCTATATTTTCTTTTCGCGTTTTTTTAGTTATTTAGTCTCAAAAATACAATGCGCATATCTTCGATATTTAGCGTTCAATTTCTTTTTAATATCTCTTGTCATTGCAATGCCTCATTATATTTTGTTTTCGCAACTGAGTGGAACAGACAGACCCGCGTTAAGATGTGTTGTCGTTATCGATTCCTTAATTTTAAACTTTTATGAAATTAATGATTAATCTTACAAATTCTCTGTCTGTTTGTCTATCTGTCTCTCAGTATCTCTGTCTCCCTTCTCTCGCTTGAATTCAGAAAACGCCCCAAATTCTGTGAACCTTAATTTCCATGTTACGTAAGGTTGACGTCGTTAGCCTCCTCTCAGAAATATTTACGAGATGAACTCTCTTGAGATTACAGTTCTGTGAAAATCTCTGCCTGAGATATTTTTGCATTGTAATTTCTTTTCCAAATGCCTTAAAAATCCTGCTTAGCTTCCATAAAAAATGAAAACGTAATGCTTTTCAGAAAAGAATAAAAGTAGTCAACAAGACGTGTGTCATAGGTTAAGCGTCATACTCGTATAGATTACTGATTAATTTCACCAGAGATCTCTTAATGGTGACTATTAATACTACGTCGATTCGATCTGCCTCTTACATGTGACCTGGTTTTTCTATCTGCTTCTGTATTTTAATGAATTATAAATCGCAAGTAACATTCAAGAATAATTTTTATTCCGCGATTTGACAACAAACGGTCAAATGTTGACATTCATTTGGAGTCTAATTTTTCTCACTTTCATGGAATGTCCAAACGGAGCTTCAAGGTCTTCCATTCACAAAATTGCACATTAAAAACTTTTCAATGTCTCAAACTCACAATATGGTGACTTGTCCTTTGATATACCAAATTAATTTTTTTGATAAAAATTATAAAATTTAAAATATGGTGATTGTCTATGTCTACTCCAAATATTCAAGAATTATAGTCTCCAAAATATAAGTCTATAACTCAAATGAATATCAAGATGCATTTGAGTTATCGTCGTCGTCATCATCATCATCATTATCATCATCCTTAAGGCAAAAAATGCCTTGTTGTTGTCGCCTGGACATTCGTTCTCCGCTTCATCTTTGTATAGTTACTGAAGTGTAGTTATTTATATGAGAAGCAAGATTATTGGCTGTTATTAAAAACTCAAATATATATATTGGAATGTGTATAAGGGATATTAGTTTAATATATAGTTCTATCCGCTCTGTTTAAATGTTAGACAAAAATTCTACGACAAACTTTTTCCGAGCAACAATGGAGATATTGAGATTCTGACAACTTGCTAATCTACTATATAAAGACTAAAAGTAATTGTTTGACTACTAAAGGTAAGACGACTCAACAAATAATGGATATTTTCTTCATTTTTGAGACCGGTAGATTTTGGCCCATCTTGGGAGCTTTTATCACTTTGATGGTCGACGATCATTGTGCGGTGATAATCCAGTTTAATTTTTTGCAAACAACTCAAATTGAGGTCTTACGAGGAGTGGTGTCGTTTGAAGGGGAACGTTGCTTGGTAGGGCGTGGCAAACCGACGCATGGCATGCAGGGGTGGAGCATGGGCGTGACGGGGAGAAACATGACGGGATTGATTATTTTCTTTCCTGGCACGTCAACTGCTATGGTCATTAGTCCCGTAAGTATAGAGCAAGCTAGCTCCTACAAGTCGGCTTGCGAGGGTTTCCGTCTCCAGGCTCAAAGCTCACGATTGGCTTCCCATCATATTGTAGAGCAGTGCGTGGAAGTGGAAGTGTGAGAGTGAACGTAAGAGGAAAAGAGGAGACAGGGTTGAGGAATGAAATATAGCATGCGGTTTGAGACCCCTTTGTTAGAATTATCCTCCAGACCGCGTCTGACTTCGTCCTATCTAACTGTTCTGTCCTATGGCTCGACGGCCCGCTGCGGGCTTTGGCCGACCAGCAGTGACCCAGCCTCTCGGCTATGGGATAAAGGTTTCGCGTGGTTAGCACGACGATATCCCTTCACCGTATACACTGGCCTTCATAACCTTAGGGTTGGCTATCTAGCCAGTAATGAAAATAAGCCGCCGTTCTGTCTCGAACCCAAGGAACTCTCGGTCATAGACAATATAGTAGCCATCGGCGTTGCCATGAGCCATCTCAGTCGTATGACGGGACATGAAATAGCAGGGCGGGACATGACGGCGTGGCATGGCAGGTCGTGGCATGCTGGGGCGATGCACGGCGAGATAATCTACGTCAAGGTTAGTCGATACATGACGGGGACAAGGCGGGATGATGCTGGGCAGTGAGGGTGGGCGGGCGGGACGAGGTAAAATGAAAGAGGTCAGGGGTTGGGCGAGGAGGAATGTAAATTAAATTACTGCGTTAATGTCAAAGTGCCTGAGCATTGCAAACAAACATGACATTCTTACTTATTAAATACATATTGCAATAGTTTGTGTTGTCAAGTATGGTTCTGTCCAGTGGTAGTGGGAAATGTTAAAATTGTGATTTTTATTATTTTCTGGAAAAACGTAAAACGTATGCAGACAGGGATGGACGCGTCGTCCTCGTATATTCACTACAGAGCACTCTTAAATCTTGACTTCATACAGATAATTGTGTTTGACGTGAACAAAACCCTTTAGTGTGTTAAATCAGTTCCAACAACACTCGAAACATCGTGAATATTAAATACAACATCCATTCCACTCGCGGTCTCGCGTCACTGCCACTTAAAAAGCCCCTAAGAGCCGCTCCCCGAATGTCATTATCTCTAACAGGTCCTTCCCGCCGCGTCTCCTCGCCGCGGCGCGACGCGTCGGCGGGCAAACCACCTTCTCGGAAGGCGGGAGACGGGCTGCGCCTCGCACTCGGAGCGGGCGAGGCGGAGGGCGGGGGCGACGCTGGCGGTGGCGGTGGCAGTAGTTGTCAGGGCGCCGCACAGTGCTACGTTTTCCTTTTCTAAACGGACAAAAATACATCCCGATTCGTAAGTGTATAATGTTCCAGAATATACGATACTAGGAAAACCTGGCAGACGTTGTTCTGCCCTTCATCTACCTCTTTCCCCTCCCATCTCCCTTTCTCACTGTCTCTCCCTCCTTCCCTCACCCTGTCCCTGTCTGTCTTTGTTTCTGCCGCTCTCTGTCCCTCACATTTACATTTACTTGCAGATTCTGCACGTCTCTGAGGTGGTGAGGTAATATCGGGAAGCGTCGGACCAGCAAAAATGTAATAGAATGTTTGAGAAGAGCTCATTCTGTAGATTACGGTGTGATGTTTCTCTGAAACCTTCGTTACTTAACCTTGCAATGCTCTAGATCTTTCCTTGACATAACGTCTTTCTTCATAAATATAGCCCGGACACTCAGAGGATAGTCTGGCACCAGAATAACAGCTGCAGTAGAACCTGATGACTGCCCTTCAGCACCACGATGGGATCGGTCGAGATTTTCCATATCTGACATTGATAGCAATTAAATGGATTGAGAAGCTAGATGTATCCCTTTAAAGACTAACCTGAAGGACTAACCTAAAGAATGACTATTTTATTGCTGTGATGTCCTATACTTTTTAGACTTCATTAGTTGTATTCTAAGCCATGTGCACTTGCCACAAGATAAATAGATAAAATATCTTATCAATACATCTATCTTCTCAAAACCCTTAGAGAACATTAGCTCAGCTGCAACGCCATTAAGTGCAGAAAGAAGTTTGCATATAAATTTCAGCAGCAAATATTTGATTACCCTTGTTTATTGGAGTTCTCAATAACTAGTCACTAGTTTCAATATTCATAGGACATTGCAGAGTGATTTGAACTAAAAATAATAACGAATATACTTGGAAAAAATGAACATTAATATCTCAGATATGCTTTCTAAAATAGATTTCTCTTCATATCAGCCAGCTTGCTAGTCGATTTGGTGACTCACCCGACTGTGCAGTTTCAAGTTAGAGATTAGGGATGGGTGCTTCAATCAGTTTCAGTGGAACATTAAGTAAATTTGTTTCAGTATATTTCATTGCATAACATTATTTAAAATCTGATATAACATGAACATTATAGTTAGAATTACATTACATCCATGAGTTACATAATACCAAACATGGAATATATACTGATGACCTCTGAGAATCAGGTAAAACGGAACTGTAAATTTAGGATGTCATTTCTTTTTTTTATCTCTAACTAAACTCACTCCTATGTAAAAGTTGTTCTCCCAAGTAATTGAAATGAGGATCTAGTTTGGTTTGATATTTGGTGCTGTTTCTTGTGTCGTTCTTCCTTGTGTGGTATATTGTTGAAACACTGAGGTCGCGTTGAATAGTCGAATTTAAGATATTGGAGAGTTTAAAATTGTTCTTAAAGTTTTCGATTAAAAACGTAAAATTTCCAAATTTGCCCGTTCCCCAGATTTGTACACCGTAGGTCCAAGTAGGTTGTATCATAGTGCTTTAAAGGAGAACTTTATTGTATGTTAATAAATGTGAACGCCGATTTAAAAGACAGTAAAATGTATTAAATCAAAATTGTGCCTTAGTTCTCTTTTTTTAAACGGAAGTTTTCCAAGTAAGTCGTCGATCGAGGTGCAAGCCTAGTTACCTTACTTAGTTGGCAGGAGACGTTAGATCAAAAATTTGGTATGTTTGATGTAATAACTTCCTATCGCCACATTAAGTTAGCAATAAAAACATCTAAATTCTTGAATTTGTTTTAGCAACCTTTTGCTTCACACGCCGGGATTTCTGCCAGGGATTATCTATCAATTTTCCGAATTTAAGTTTCCGTATTGGATGTTTTCTGAAAGTAAATTTTCTTATTTTCTTTCTTCCGAAAGCAAAATTTCGTTTATTATTTTCCAGAATACTAAAATTACTTAGTTTTCCAAACTCTTATAGTTTATAGAAGGTTAGTCATATTAATTTTAATTTATGTATGGAGTAACAGAGTTATATTATATCAAATGGCAGGAAGAAATTTCAGATGTCTGTGCTTTTTATTGGATTCATCTGGATTAGATGAGAGAAAAGAAAACATTCTTTTGGGGATGTGTGATTTTTCAAAAGTGATATTCCAAATTCTTTGGAATGTTTGCTGTTTTGTTAATAATAATAGTTATATTATAGTACATATCAAATAGTTTATAACTTTATTATTATCACAAAAATTATACATTGCAAGTAATATTTGGAGCGATATAAAGCTATATTTACTGACCAGAATCAAAGCCGCATTTAAGCATTCCTTTTATTCAGTGTAATTTCGCAATTTATGATCACAGTGGTCTATGTGTAGATTTGTTATTCATCTCTTATTCAGATATAGTCTAAGAACGGTGTCCTATTAAAGACATTCGGACAAAATGGAACATTGTTCTTTGACATAATTAAGACGACCATTGAATGCGGTGAATTCATTCTTATTTATTCAATTTAATTCACTTCATTTTAACAATGCTGAACGACGAATTATATTATATGTTATTTGCCTAAATAAATGTATGGACCTTAGCGCACAATCGGGTCATTTACAAGACCTGGAAGTGACTACTTTCTACGTTGGAAGTTTATTTAAATGTAAATTATAACGATTCGGAATAATAGATACATATAATGAACACTTTTACTAGTACTTTTTTATTTTATTTTTTTTTCAAACAGAATATTTGGACCACGAAGGCACGCTAGGCATGCAATTTATCAGGGGAGGATCAGCATCACACTGGATCCGATTTTTACTCCTCAGGGTTGTTAGCCCTGGGGGTATAAAAGATGATGATGATGATGATGATAGGGAAAGGTGAAAGGACGGCGCACACACACATAGACATACACAAATAAACCCATGCCCGAGGCGGGACTCGAACCCGCGATCCTGCGGCCCGAGATTGCCAGGACACTACTGTCTTAGCTATCTGGGCCACGGAGCCAGCTACTGGTACTATTATTGTATGAAGTTTTCTTTTCTAGGAAACTCTCAAAACATTGTTCAAATATTTTGTTACTTTGCGCTTTACAAAATTATTTTTTCTTGCCTTCTTCGTTCCCTTCTTCTTCTCTTCTTCTTCTCTTCTTCTTCCCCTTCTTCTCAATACGTAGATTGATGGCTAATATGATTATTCTCAAAATGTTTCGTTTCTGGAGCTAATTGTTTGATTCGAAAGATTCTGGTTGCCTTTTAAACAGGTTTTATATGATTTTAAATCTTCCTTTTATTTCCACATCACGTAATGATATACACCAAGACGATTGTTGTATAAGAATTCCTCTCTTCTTATTCAGACTTTTGACGGTATTAGCAGAGTTGTTCATTCAACTTATCGAAAAGCACGGCTGAAATGCGTGGCTCGCTTGGCATGCTGGGGTTCAGCACTTATCTGCAGGTCACCGGTTTAGCTGAAGGAGAAGGGCGGTAGAGGAGGAAAGAAGAGGCAGTCGGGCGCGATCGGATCATGTCTGGTAAAAAGCGTGTGGCACGTGGGCCACTCCAATGGGCCACAGCAGGATGTCTGGCCGATATTCTTGTGCTTTACGGAACAGCTTTATTACTTCTTTTGCGACCGTATATAAATTAAGAATCAAATAATCCCTTCATCTCATCTCGTGAAACTTTCGAACTCTACATGTAAATTGGAGACCGTGTAACCGCTAAAGCCGTTTACGGCTAGAAAATATCAGTTTTTTTTCTTCGTAAACGCGTTCTGTTATTTTGAGACTTAGTAGTTACAACACTAACCGAGAGAGAACGCCAGGCGACGTACATAGTTTTAAAATGAGCTAACAGGAGCGCTTATCACCAGTATTAGAAACGTGATAATGAAATCGTCCACCGGAACGACACGAACAACCAATAGGATTAAAGCAAATGAATATTGGAGATTTTAGAACAAGAAGAGTCCAACTCGGCCATTTTAATGAAAGTCAGCGAACGAGAAGGTATTCTGAACCACTCTGAACGAACTTTTGGATCAACGGACATCGCCAGTTCAAGATTTCGACAGTACGCAAGCTTTTAGAAAAGGTAACTCATCTTACTATTATGATAATTTATTCATGAGAGGGAATAAATAAAATATATGAAACGTGAATCATTTAAAAAGAAAAAAAAGAAGAATACTTAACAAGAATGATTACATGATTTGAAACGAAAGGAAAAGTAACGAGTAGCTAGCTGAAATAGAAGTGTTACAAGCAATGTGTGATTTATTGCAGCTTTTTAGAAAAGAATACTTGAACCAGCTCGAATAAAATTCGATCATTGGACGTTACTGCAACGCCGACGCCACGACGCGAGCCCCAGCAGAACGGTGCAGTCAACGGGATTTCTCGTGTCTGAGCTCCTTTCCGGACGACCCTGAACAACTTCAAGGCTTCGCACGTCGCGGGAAACATCCTGAGTTCGGCAAAACCTTTTCAAGTTAACGGCAGAAACGAGGGCCAGGTGTAGAACAGTTTTAGTATCATATTTCACTAGATAGTTAACTGTAATATTGCTTAACTTTATTCATGAGTTTTCGAATACATATCCGTGTGCCAAATCGAATTACAGTTTCGTTACTGGACGCAGATATTTAAACAGTGTTATTGGAAAATGAATTCAGGAGCAAAGATAGACAATTATTTTATCAATTGACATATTATGTTGAATGCAAAGTTTAACTGAGTAGCATTTAACTTAACATTTTGTTTTTTTGAAATCTGAGATCTCATAAAAGTAGATTAATTTAACTTAGCTTGATGTTGGTAAGATTAGACATTGTAATAACGATTACAGTTATGCATTCTAATCGAATCAAGTGTATTTGTTAGAACAAGTAGAAGATTGATTTTTTTTTTTGGATAAAACATGGTATTGATATTGTTGAATTGTATTATACATAAATGGTAATTTCAGGTACAACATTTTTGAGTGAGTGTGATTCTATGTGTATTTCAGGAAATGTGTGTAGGGATATTCATGTATTAGTTATGTATTATTAGAATTCAGATTCTTGAACCCATTCATTGAATCTAATTGGAAGATTTCAAGGGTTTATTTGCAAATATGATTTTGATTACAATTTGTAATAATTTTTTTGGTTTTTTTTTTCTTTTTGGATACCAGATTCAAACAGGACATTTATAATCAATTCATGTCATGTTGATGTACTAATTTTCAGTACAGAATATATGGTTTGTTGTTATTTTCGTAAAACGTACGACAAAAGTGTTCTTAATCTATCCCAGTGTACGAAATCTTGAACCCTTTCCCTTGGAAAGAATGTCTGCTAGGATTTTCTTATATGAGTGAGTTGTGGCTTAACTTTATTGGAGTTACAACAACGAGTAACAAGGGAAAATTACTCGAGTCACCCGTCTCCTCCCATACGCGAGGTAATTTTACCCCAATTGTTGGACCAGGCGCAAGGTGGTTGGTAATTGCCTCACCTATCGTGCCATCACCCGACATTGAGAGGGAGACAAAAAGGCAGGCGGTGACAACCGAGAATGTGAAGAGAAAGAGAGAAAAAGAAAGAAAGTGAATGAAAGAGAGAAAAAGAAAGGGAGAAAAAGAAGAATGTGAAAATGGTAAGATAAGCACAATTTCCTTTGTAAAATATCAAGCACATGTACGCAAGCCTAAATACATTGTGCATTTCCTCTGTGATTGACAAACGCGTAATATAGCCAGCTTTGAAAAAAATAACTAGTACCTACACGGTAATCATTAAAATGACGCAATTCATTCAATCAACGAATAATCGCATTCAATCTGAAAAGAAAACGAACTTTAACCAAACCTTGTTTCGAAAGAAATAAGCCAATCGTAAGTTTGGAAAATTGGGAGGGAGGTGAGTTTTAAAAATAATAGCTATGAAAATGTTCGAAAATAGTCACCTCCCACTTTTACCTGAAACGGGATGAGGTATTCAGCCCCATTTTCAGCCCCGACTGCTCTGATCGGTAGTTTTCTGTTTCTTCGAATCAACACCAGGCGAATGCCGGAACAGTACCCTAACGAACGGGCCACGGGCATCGGTAGAACTTTCTTTGAATTGCCTTGTTCTATCCTCATCCCTTATACTCACACTGACTCTAACATGCACTACACTAGCACGTATGTCGGAAGCTTAGAGCTTGTCCGGACTGGGGCGGTGCCCTGCTGGTGGGAGATTGTTGGTTAGGAAAAACGCTGCTAACTGACGGTAGGTCGGCGCTAGAAACACCTTCCAGCAGGGAGGATCACCGCCATCCCCTGAGGAAAAAACATGCACTACACTAAGCAGTTGACGCGCTCGGAATCTCAATCAATGGAAGAAAAGGCCTTCTGGTCTCCAATTTACATACGCCGTCTTTTGTCCATGTATCCCAGCGAATCTGCCCACTGTGTTGCGGCGGCTGCGCCTGCGAGGGTGTCGCGCCACCGCGCCGCGGATCTCCCCCTCGCCACTTGGGCAACGCGCGTCACCGCACCCGCCGCCAACGCGCCGCGTGCCGCCGCCGCCGCCGCCGCCGCCGCCACCATCACCGCAGCTGCGGCGCTTTGCGTGCGGAGAGCGGAGGTGTGCAAACTGGCTTTTCATCTTACAAGGGAAGGCGCCAACTTCGAGACATCGATTGGCGCGACGGATTTTCTACGGGAAACTCTTTGCCTCCCTCGCACAACGCCCCGGAGCGGTTTCTTCCAATGTCCCTTCGGTTTTGAGAAAATTCATTACGAAGATTGAGTGAGACCGTTAAGAGCCTTCTACGCGCCAACGAATTGTTGAGTTGGTGACGAGGAGTGCTGGTTGAGACGACTTTAAAACTTCATGTTGACCTGGTCCTGACATTTTTCTTCTGAAAATGCCCAAAAGCGTCGATTTATGCGGCGTGCGGAAAAGGAAGACTTGCGGCATTGCGATGAATGTATTTGCCTTTCCGTCAATGTTTAATTGAGCAGGTTGAATACGCTAATTTCTCGACCAGGCAACACCAACCTTTTATAGTTACGGGCCAAATTCAAAATATAGATAACAAACAAACATATTTTTTTGAAAGCGGTTATTCAGTTAGTAACAGGATATATTTTATTTAAAAAAATAATTGCAATATGTAGATTCGTAGGCTTCCGCGGCCGGAGTCATTGTATTCTTGGCTGTCCGGGATGAGCCGCGTCTACGCGCTAGCTGCTACGCGCTACGCGCTACTGCTGCTGAGCAGCAGTTTAGCTCTGAAGAAGGCCACAGCAAGATGGCCGAAACGTCAGTAAAACCTACTGAGACGCGGCTCATCCCGGACAGCCAAGAATATAATTGCAATATGTTTTTAAACATTAAATAGAAGAAGTAGTCATTGTAACATATGTGAACATTGAGTGACATGCCACTCGATGCAGCGATTCATTTTTTATATCAAGATAGTTGAATATGTCATCAGACGCTTCGTCAGCTGATTGGCAGACGTCTCTGCGTTTAGAATAAAAAAAAACAAAGATAAATCCTAACGCAATTTCAAACAGGGTTCACATCGATTCACAATTTCAAATTTGGTTCACATAGATAAAAATTATATTTACACTAAACATTAACAGTATAAGGAACACATAAGTTAAGTTACAACTGAAATGCCGCCAGAAAAAGTCTTGCTGCATACTGTAAAATATCTCGAGAAAGCCCCCTCCTAACTTATAAAATATTGTAGTAAATCGAACCCCCATTAAAAAATCTCCCCTCTCCCACACCATCGACCAGTCCCTTAATAGCAATTTTCTTAATTAACGCCTTCCAAGAAACCACTTTAACGAGGTCGATGGTATAACGGTTAGCTAACCGTTTTGCGGGTTCAAACCTGATTTAAGCAGTGGATTTTAAGGGCGAAAATATCCTTCGTACGCCTTCGTTCGGAGAAAAAGTAAAACCGGCTATCCCGTGTTGTAGATTTACTGCAAGTAAAATATCCTAAATCCTAAAAGGAGCTTCTGAGCTAAATTCAAAATCGCCTATTTCGACTATATAGTGAAAGGAGCGTAGCGAAATTTGCGTGGTCAGACGGAAGAGCGGGCTTCATGGGCCGACTATTGCTACATAAAATAAGGCACTAATTAACCAACTAACTTTGAGGAAAATTGAAAGAATACATTATACCTAAGTTTCAGTAATCAAAATAAAAAATGCAGTTCTAAACGCATTCGCTCAACATGTCCTGTGCTTGAGCTCCCTCCTCGACGAAATCGGGGGCAAGAAGGATTTCGGGAATAATGTAACAATTCACCGTGACTACTGTTATGGTATCGCTGCTAGTCATGTCATTTCAGTTTCATTTCTTCAAATCTTTTTCTTACCTTACCTTCCTGGAAGAACATCTGTTACTAGAATATCAATATCGGAAGTCAGGGATATCGACTTGACCCCAAGCACGTGAGTGTTTGTGGGCATGTATTTATTTGACATTTTAGTGTCGGATTAATCTGACTTGTTTTGCCAGCTAGCGATGTTCCCAGGTCTGAGGCCTGTCAGACCTGACAGGCCTGAGACATGTCATGTAAACTGTATCTAGCATATGTGGACGGCCTAAGTTTTTTCTTTCGTCGCACAAATACAGAAATAGAAAATTTTTTATTAGAAAGCTACAGTTCTATTTTGCCCCGACCGGGAATCGAACACGAGATGCACTATGGAAAGATAGCACGTTATCCATATCCCACGACGCGAGGGGTCTGCGTAATATAATTTATTCTTAGTGTGGATAACTTAGCGTGGCGCCTTTACGAGTTATTAGGCATTTGTTAAAAATTATACTTGTTGTTTGCAAGTTCATAATAAATAGGAAGTCGAAACATACTATAGTTGGCTCGTCCATCCTCAGGCATTGAACGTTACATTAAAAATATTTTTTTAAAATACGTTAAACATTGACTTATTACAAAATTAGGTTGAATTATCATCAATATGATTCAAGTAGCCGGCCTGGGTAGCCGAGGTCGCTAAGCTACCTCGTGCCTGAAAGGACGTCGGTTCGAATCC
This sequence comes from Acheta domesticus, assembly GCA_031308135.1. NCBI lineage: Eukaryota > Metazoa > Arthropoda > Insecta > Orthoptera > Gryllidae > Acheta > Acheta domesticus. The sequence continues at coordinate 217,294,856 of JAHLJT010008446.1, forward strand.
CGACCGGCGCATGGATGATTGTGTGTATATGTTTACAATTGTCTATTCATCTTTCATCATCATAATTTCGTACCTCATTTCCCCAAGAAGCTCTGGGTGTAGAAATGGATTCAGCATAGAAAAGCTGACTCTCCCCCAAAAACCTCATGTGCACTTACACCCGGGAAAATATGACTGGGCCTCGGTGGGCACAGTTGCACGTTCGCGTGGTCCTTAGATGTCCAGAAAACAGAAGATTGAAGTTATGTCGATAGGATTCATGCAAGAAAGGCGGTCCAGTAATTCACTGCGACTCACCACTGGTTGCTTCGAAATCAGCAAAAAAAACAACAGTTTTTCTAAAATTCTCTCCTAGTATTCTGGAAGTATCCACTTAAAAGTAAAGCCAATCGCTTTTTAATGTCAATATAAATCGAAGAGCCCATAAAATTCTATTTTTTCCAGAATTCTCTTAGAATATTCGCATGAATCCCTAAACATGGTGTGTAGCGCACAGACTCCACCAGTGGATCGAGATACGTTGAATTACACTTCACTTGACCCAAATGGTGGACCAGATGAGGTCTAACCGAGAGCGGCACTCGGAAAGCAACGTAGGTAGGATATACTCACGAAAGAGCTAAAACAGGGTCGAGCATGGTTTTGCTCAGTCAGTCAGTCATATTCTTGCCTTTCTTGGACATAGTGAAGCTACATTTACACTCCAGAAGAAAAAACAGCATTTGCTCTGGTTTTTAATGTTCTTCCTTTTTCTCATCCTGCTTCTCCTCGTCCTTTTCCCCCATTCTACTCCTTCTACTGCTTCTCCTCCTAATGTTTCTTCTCATACTTCACCTTCTTCCTCTTCGTTTTCTTTTTGGTGTCTCAGCTAATATTAATGTAGCGTCACGATTGCAGGGGTCGCTGCTAATCGACGTGTTTAACGTATAAAAGTCAAGTGGGTTGCTTACAGCAGGGCGACAACGATTCAGTATGCTCAAATAAATTTATTATACCAATATAAAATATAAATACTTTATCATACCAATATAATATATTATATAAATAAAATTATATGTAAATAAGTGTATTAATATGTATGAAATTTAATATTGAAATGCTGGATGACTTCTGTTGTCATATGAATATAAAATGGAGAAATAAGAATAAATTTTTCAATTCAGTAAAGTCAAAATATTGCCTAAGACAGTTCAATAAAATGGCAGATGTACCATTACACAATTTAGCTGAAAGGAACCAAACCTATAGTTAATACTCACAAGATGTTTATTAGTAAATTAATTGAAATTTTCTCAGTTCTGTACTCCTTTGAATTTGTTCTGTTTTGCAGAATTTGAACCCTTGGAAAAACTAGATGAAAAACTTATGACTGCAAAATATCCAAATGCAAATTAATGTCTTCTAATATTCTCAAGGGATGAACTTGTTTCAGCAAAGAAAACAGCGGACATGAGACTTACCGTTTTATCAGAGTAAATGCTCTAAAGCATTTGACGTAGTTTTGCGTAACATTTCAGGCGCAACTGGTGCAACTTTTCTCGTAGAGGCAAACTGAATGTTACGTTTCGGATGCTAAATGTTCCTGAAACGCTACTTTTGATGCTCGATAATGTTATGTTTGCCAATGAATGAAAAGGCGTTTTCTTAACAACCATTTATTTATTCTTTTAACCAAACTATTTACATTATACCACACGATATACCAGGAGCTATTTCCTTCAGGTTGGCATTAACGCCAAAGTCCGTGTCCCACCAGTGCGTCACTTAGCACCAGTTCTGTAAAACACGTCTGGCTACGCGACTCCGCCGTGCGCATATCCAGCGCGCAATCTCGCCATGCATCACCAAGCACGGCACCTCAGGCTGGCAGTCGCGTCGTATTCCGCACGCCCCTGGTGCGGCCTCTCCGCGTGTTTCCCCTCCTGGCTGCAGGCTCTCTCCAGCGGCTCCACTGCGCTGTCTCACCGTTGTGCCGCGGTGCTCCTCAGACCGCTACTGCCTGACTGACTTTGCCGCCACCTGCTGCCGCCTATATAGGGCCGGCGTGGCCTGGGTTAGCCTCGCCTCGCGGCTTGCTTGCTCGCTGGCCAGCGTTCCGCTTCGGCGAGCTCCGTGGCGCGCGCCGTACAGCTGCGCGCGCGCCCGCTTCAAATGCTGTACACAGTAGATAAATTCCAAATATTTGGATACTAGCTGAATGTGACATCGCTTTCGGATTTAAACCCATTTTCTACACACTTAAAAACATTTTCATGCGTTGAAAATTTCTACTATGCAAATTCTAATCAAAAAGAAACGTTAAACATAATTGTCTGTTTCTTTCATCGTTGGGTGAAGTACGTAAAATATAATGTGTTAAGAATTAAGATTAAATAATAAAAAATACAAAAACATATGTGTTCGTAGCTCTTCTATATATGATGTTCTTTCTGGCTATGACCACTACGCACTCTAGAATACGTTGGAGAATCTTATCCAAACGCTCCCAGAACAGTTGTGAAGAGTCTGTCTATATCAGCGGCTTATACAATCAAATTAATACATTTGGTAGATCCTATTCTAGAACATCCCTTTCCATTCGTGTAGATTTATATTAGAATATAATTTTGAAGTTCAAATTATCCTCCAAGTGATTGGATCCCTGCACCTCATACTGTGCACAGCGCCGTGCGGACGGTACAATCTTTCCACTCAACGCCTGGGTGCCGTGGCACTGACGCACGTGGTTGGCGTGGCCACCAGTACATCGCAGCGCAAAAAACGTACAAACGCGTTTTTCGGCAAATTTCTTAGAATCTTCCGAATGGATCTGTAAACAAATCATCAATTCCCCATCAAGACCAAGATGAGTCGATGACACTTCATTTGTCTTGATTGGTAGAAGGAAAGTAGTCCAACTGTGAGTGACGGACGAGCACACGGACGCATACAGGTTACTCGAATACTACATCAAGATACGTGTATTGTAAAATGCATGAAGAATGGTGGAAGCAGAGATTTTAACATAAAATAGTTTATTCAGTTTGACAATTTACAATCCAGTCCCCTCTGGAGAATACAAAAAGAAAAGCCGAAGTTCCACTTGCCACAAGATTGTACCTAGTCCGCTGCCAAGTTTCGTGCCGCCAGAAGATGTCCCTATCGTAGGAAACTCACAGTATTTCCAGCAATCAACACAGAACTTACGCGTGGTCAGCGTAACTATCACTATTAAACACACTCGATGACACACACTTCGCAGAAATACACACACACACACACACTCCATTACACACATTTCGCTCGGTCTCGTTCTCTTCAGCCTGACCGGGTCTCGGGCCGCGCGTTATATTGCTGCTCTAAGGCCGAGGCTGCCTTAGACGCGTTCCCGCTGCTTGCTGCTTGCTGAAGCGGTTAGCGTCCTGTTGCTTCGTGCTCTTTAATATAGGGCGCGTGCCGACTCGTGCGCGCGCGCCAACTTCAAAGTTCGCGGTGCACACAGCATATTGGATGTTGCTGCATTAGCTGGTGAGATTACAAGTGAATTGGAGTGTCCTGCTCTTTGACTGTTGCGGTTAAGTCGTAGCAATATATTTAGGCGTGGACACAACAGGTAAGGCAAATTTGGAGTAACTTGAATGGTTTCAGTTTTAGGTATGATGGTCAAGTATGTAAGCCAAGTAATAACAAAACGAGGCTATTATCTATAATTCTTTCAGAAGCTGAAAAATTGATGGCACAGTACGAAACAAGTTTTTGACAGAGATTTTGAATTGAAATTAGTTTTATTCAAGTTTCTATATGCAGGTCTACAGGCCGCGTCTTCTCTCTTATTTCTCAATTTAAAATAGCGTGACACATAAAAATGCATTTCTAGACAACAGCGTATTTGATGTTTCAAGCACTAGCATATAATAAATCAAAGTTCTGAAACCATCTAAGTTACTTACGTTGAGAATCAAGCCGTGCCTTCTTCTAAACATTTTAGTCATCGAACTCGCTTCAGAAGCGATGCCATGATCTCCAATTACAATGCAAGTTGAGTAATTAATGAAACAATAAGGAAGAACCTATTATATGAACGACAGCATTATGCCACATCGTCCATGCAACAGTGTTACGGATGGCCATAGTATCTCAAGCAAGTCGCGTACTGTTGGAGATTGCGTTCACCCGTCTACCTCCAGTATGTAGTGTGGCTCTCCACACAAGGGCGATGTGGGTGTTCCTCTGCTCTCAGCAGGACCGCTTTAAAATAACCCCGGCGATAAATTAAATTGCAGACAATTTATTATGGAATATTTAGTACGTTACACAAATACTATTTGACTATTTCGATGTTCATTTAGTAAATCATGCCGCGAACGGGCGACGAGCGCCCTGGGGCACCCTTCCCCTCCCTGCCCCGTCCCCAACCCCTCCCAAACAGTCCCGTCCCTCCCCTCCCCGCCTCTGGGTTCGCTTCGTGTTAAATCATTGATCGGGGCTTGATACTGCATGCTAAGGCGTATGTCGGCAACACACAACTTCCTCTGCTCCGCCAACTTGCATAGTTGGCAAAGTTCGCTTCTTTTTCTTCTCGCAAGAAAAACGGGAAGCATTTAAATTATTTCGCAGATGCGGTTAATGCAAGTTTCTCGTAGCAGCCAGCGGGGGATGGCCCTTCCCTCTGCGTGTTATCTAATGTGGGTTTAAATCCCGGGGAAATGGGAATCTTATGGGGTACGAATACCATTTGTCGCCGGCCACTCGTCGGGGGAGTGGGGCGGTGAGCGGGGAATGGTAGGCTGCAAGGGACACAAGAGCCAATGTGAAGGGGCCGGGTGTGAGATTTACTGCGCCTCTTATACGTTGACAAAGAAGGAAGGTGGGGGGAGAAACGTTGAAGGTCCAATTTTTATAAATTTGAGATTACGATGTCATTTATTAGATCAATACATAGTCATTAGACAAAATGTGTGGGGAAATGGAAAGCAGATGAGAGTTCCGGTATTTGATAAAAAATTGATGAGTGTCCGTTCATGCATTCTTTCTTGTGAAATAAACGTGTGGGTCTGTATTTCAAATAAAAAGTTTCTTCGTTCTGCATAGTGCGTGGCTAAAATTATGTTAGTGCAGATATAACTCATTATGCAAAGAAGAAACTAAAACATGGTCGAATGTGATGCAACAAAGAAAATACCAAATAATACAGACATATGAAACAGGAGATACCTATAAGTGTATTCATATTAGAGAAAAATCTAGAAACGAATTTGGAACTAGTTGTGTCCACAGACACACGTCCGTAGACGAACAGACGTTTTTAAACTAGAATACTTTTTCGGTCAGGACTCACAAAACTTGCAATTTGACAATACGTATTCCAGAAAGTAATTCACTATATATATGAGCAAGAATTATTCAAATATTTTGTATCAAGTGTAAGTCACAAAACCTGATTTTATGTCAAAAAAATCGGCACTTTCTTCCGTCATTACGTAGATTTTTCTATACTACATATGCGAAAATCTACGAATCATAAAAGATGTGCATTCACCATTATTTTGTTTAAAAGATGAAACGACACTACTTGAGGGTTGTAACCAGGTAAGTCTCGTTCAATGTAAGAATAAGTCATTTCTAGTCATCATCGTATTCTCCTCAGATGTTTCCTACGGCATTTTGCTGGGAAATGCTTCGTTTCTGCGCACACTTTCCTTGAAGATTTATCCTCTTCTACAAGCCAGAACGTTTTTCTAATAGTGAGTTGAAGCTCTGAGAATGGTTGTATTGTCAAAGAAAAAACCTAATAGCTACGTAGAACCAGAAATTGCAGTTGTGTTTCCAGTACGAATACTAAGCTACATAGTAAATGGGATACGCTTTCATTATTTGACCAGCATTTCAGGATTCTGTTCCATGGTGCCGTGGTAAATTGAGAATGCAGTGGGTGAGTGTTGTGGCAGGCAGGAAATGGTCGCGACAGTGACAGAGGAACGACGGGGACAGGACATCATCCGAGTATCATGCCGGAACCAATCGAAAAACCGATAAAACGGTAATTTTCGAGGAAATAAAATGGGAATACAAATCGAAACAATATTTCCTCTCGTGGGTCAAAATCAATAACCTTTATTTTCTCGTCTAGAACTTATAAAATATTTGTCTAAATCTCTTAGAAGGTGACAAATTCATTTCGGAGTTTTCGGTTCACCTTACGTTTTAATAAAACTTCTCAATATAATCGGCTGTTTTTCGTGTAAAGATAGCTATTTTATTTTACATTTGTTTGTGAGTGAATTGTTCATTGTTATTGCGTTTATCATTATTATATCATACTATTTATTTCCACAACTTTCTAAAGATCTCGCACACATACCGAATTTACAATTACACAACATATGGCAGTTTACGAATATGAATAATATTTCTAAATTGTGAATGATGATTGATTGATTGTTCGCGATTTCTGGTGCGTTAACTCGAGATCATTAGTCCCGTAAGTGTAGTGCGTGTTTTTTCCTCGGGAGGTGGCGGTGATCTTTTCCTTTCTGGATGGCGATATCCGGCGCCGACCTACCGTCGACTAACGGGGTTTTCCTCTCATATCTCCCACCAGCGGGTCACCGCCCCAGTCGGGACAAGCTCTAAGCTCCCAACAGGTCTCCCGGCATGAGAGGTAGTGTAATGAATGTTAGTGTAAGTGTGTGTAAAGGGTGAGGATAGGACAAGGAAGAGGAAGGAAAGATCGCGCGCGGTCTGTGGCCCGTTTGTTAGGGTAGTGCTCCGGCATTCACCTGGTGTTGATCGGAGAAACCACGGAAAACTACCGATCAGAGCAGCCGGCCGCTATGAATGATGATCATCATATGTTTCAGTAACGGTAATGAAGTTTGAATTAAATATTGAATTCTCTGTCAGTTTGATAGTCTTATATTGACGTCTCTGGAAGTGATACGTAGTACGCAGTGATAGTGTTACCTGCTGTTCGAAGTTACGAAAGGTATTGTTTAGGACAGACTTGCATTAGTAGCCCTTGATGGCGGCTGCAAACGTGGAATCGTAAAACATTTACAGGGGAGCCTGAGAGAGAAACATAAAGACAGAGGCAGAAAGACAGAGGGAGAGAGAGTGAGAGAGTTGATACTGGGAAATAAGAAAGAGGAGAGGTAGTTATTGCAAGCTGTGTAAGGATAACATATATGAGGAAATGGGGACTAGTAAAATGCCCGAGATGTCATGGCTTGGGAAACGGCCGCGATGAATACCGAAGAAAATAATGACATCGACTTCAGGATGAAAGCTATGTTCTTTTAAGAAGAAAGGCAAACTATGAGCAAAAAGTTTGTAAAGGAAGTCAACTTTAATGAAACCACATTATTTTAGGCGTGAATATGAATAAAAATGAGAACATATTTTCTTCCGATGTAAATATGCAGAAATATTATGTGCTCTTTATGGCTAGTAGTATGCGAAAGGCTTAGTTGGTAGTACATGCTTGATGAATTAAAACATGGAAGGTGAAAGATAAATTAGATCGTTCAGCGCGCAGTTAACATGAGAGCACTGCTGAAAAATACTAAACAACTTGGAAGTAGTAGGTTGTGAGTGTCGTGTCAAAGAGTGGTCAGATGAATGGCGACGAGTAGATGTGATCCAGAATGTACCATGAAAGAACTGAAGCTACTCTAAATCAATTAGAAAACAGGGAAATGTGTTGGATGAATGCTATCCGAAGAATGTGACGTCCAGGGAATAAAGGCAAAAATGGAAAAGTAACATCACGTGAAATCGGGGTAAATCAGAGGCTCGCAATTAAGTTCAAACTAGATCGTGGATAATTGGAAACAGAAAGTTAAAAATAAAGGCTAGGAAAGCGAACAGAGCAAATAGGTTCGCTCGGACACAAAACGGGAGGAAACAAGTAAACAAAGGCGCATAGAACAAGCGGGAAGGAGTTTCAAAGCACGAAAGCGAGCGTGCGTGGCTAAGAAAGGCAGCAATTGTGGGAATGTAGGAAGCGTAGGAGCAGCACACGGCGAAGGACAGACCAGGGGCGGCAACGCGTATAGAAGCGGCGCCACATCGGCGAGGCTCCGCAACGGAGGACGGCAACGAGCAGGGCGCGGCCGCGGCGCAAGGCGAAGGGGACGAGCAAGGCGAAGGACTGTACCGGAGCCGCGAAGGCAACAGAAGGCCCCGAATGGGCCGAGACACGGCCCTCCTCATCTGGAGGTAGCCATAGAAACAGGACGTGCCCCGCGCGGCAGCGGCAGCCCCGGCGGCGGCGGTGGCGGCGGCGGTGGCGGCGGCGGTGGCGGCGGTGGCGGCGGCGGTGGCGGCGGCGGAGGGCGGCGATGGCGGCGGCGGCCCGCCCGGCGTAACGCGCGCCAGCATGGGCGGAGTGTGCGTGCGGGGGCGGCAGTGGAGGCAAGGCGGCAAATGCGGGTTTTGTTGCGTGGCTTGCGGAAGGGGGCGGGGCGCAGCGCAGATGGCAGCGGCGCCGCTGGCGGGGGCGTCTTGCGTAAGGGAGGTGCGAGATGCGATGGGCAAATTGAAAACCGAGCGGAGCTGATACGGCGGAATAATGAGAACGAGAAGTAGCTGCGACAGTGTTTTCACTAATCAGCTGTTTTGTGTGGTTTATTCCGTTTATTATTATACTGCTTGTTTATGTGGTATATACTTGCATGTCACAAATAATATTTTCTATTTAAGTGGAAGAAAAACTGTTTTACGTCTTTTATAAAATTTTACAGCAATGTGTCTACAAGATTGGATGAGGTTATTTCGTTTCTACACACTTGGATAAATTGTAGAAATCGAATTTATTTTACATTACTGCGTAATCTCTATTAAAATATCAGGTGAGTTAATACGAAGTTGGTATAGAATTACCCGTACTGGTAAAAGGTTGTTTATTGAATGAGGGAATTACTTAGAGTTTGCATGTTACGATCACTTGGACTATACCTTTCTTATTTTGTCTCTTCGAACTAAAATAGCAGTCTAAAAATGCGTATGCTTTCTCGAATTATTGGTAACGAATTTGCCATATTGCAATATTAGAGAGATTATAAGGGCACGAAATCAAACTCTCATATAAATAATTAAATTGAATAGAACACGATGTAATTTATTTAAGCTAATACTATATTTACATTTGTTTTCATTTTAAAAACTTCCTACATTATCAGTATACGTTCTCAAACTGGTTTCCGCGGTCTTCAAGGGAATTCAAGGAAATTTTGGGAAAATAAATAAATTTTTTCGGAGCTGGGAAAAGTCGGAGGAATTTATTACACGAAATAGTGGTCACCTTATCATTAATGGTCAATGTATCATTAATATTATTTCATTCCCTTTGTAATATATCTTATTTATTTATTAGTTAAGTAAGTCATTTGTAAATAAAAAAAATGTTTAATAGAAAAGGGGGCCCAGTAAGGGGCAGAAGGGCTCAGAAATGTGACCCCCCCACTTGTTTTAAGCTGCGCACGTCTGTATGTATGTTTATCGAAAATAACTTTAAATTCCGTTGAAAAAATCTTCTTTAATATTAAGAAACATTTGTTTATAAACTGGGGAACATTTGAGCTATTCGGCCAAATTTGTGGGCAGTACCTTCAAATCACTATTGAAATCACTCACAACTGTGATATATTGCTGTCTGTTTATAAACTGCCAGGAATCTATACCTCGGATAAATTGCTCGTTTTTCGGGGGCCCAACAGAAACGAGAATACGTTTTTCAATTCACAATTTCAATTTGGGGTTCAGCAAATGTGTATTCAATGTCAGGGAAAGCACGTGGATTTAGCGATGACTTTAACCTTAATGTAAACACGAGCAAACATTGCGACCCCTCCACACGACTTTTCTTTTGAATTGCTTTTAATAACCCACCTATCATTCCTAAGGTGTTTATAATTAGATGCTGGTTCGAGTCCTAATTTAATTGCCGATTTTAGCCACCTAGAGTCTCTCCTTAGCCTTTTGCCACCTTTCCGCCGCAAACATTCGACAAGATGAATGTTCAAGTTATCTTCACGTAAACTGCCGCGCGATAGGCGATAGTATGATCGGCAAAACAACTTATGAAAAATTACAATTATTAGGTTGGCAATAATATATTACCAATCTAATAATTGAACATATTAATATTAATAAGTTCATAACATATAACAGTATCATAAGTTCAATAACATATTAATAAGTTCGAACGTCATATAGATTTCCCTTACGTAAACTTCAGCAGTAATATGTAATGTAATACGATTTAAATAGTAATAATAATTAAGAGTAAAAATAACTATTATACTACTATTGTTACTATTACTATGCAGGTTGAGTCACGTACCTTTAGCACATCCTGCAGTTTTTGAACGGTTTAAGGTATTGCAATGCAATTTTCACGGAAGTGCATGGGGGAATGAGGCTAGTTGATACGTGTATACATTTTTCATATGTATTCATTGATACATATATCACTTTTATTTTACGAGATATTGAGGTAACTTCGTTTTTTTCAAGTGGAACTATACACTTTTTAGCCTATCATGACCAGAATAAAAATTCGAATTCAGTAATGTTGTCATATGTTAGATAGGCATTTTTTGAGTAATTTTGATTTTTTTGCGACTCATGTTTAACGGATATTTTGACTGTAATAGTCCGCTCTGAAAGTAATGCAGCGCTACCCTTGCTAATGCGCCCTCGGGCCGTTAAACACGAGTCGCAAAAAAATCAAAATTACTAAAAAAATTATTATGTAACATATGACAATATGTATTGGCATAAGACATTGGATTAGTCATTTTACACTTGTCATGATAGAATAAAAAATATGTTTAGTTTTATTTGAAGAAAAACAAATTACCTCAGTACCTCGTAAAATACAACTGATAAAATGGAAATGAATACATGGATAAACTAGCCATATTCTCTCACGTGCTTCCGTGAAAACCGCATTGCAAAAACTTCAACCGTTCAAAAATTGCCGGAGGCGCTAAAGTTACGTGACTCACTCTAATAGTACAGCCCAGGGCCGCACTGGGTCACTATGGTAGGGACAGACAATGCGGAGTTTTTATAAGTTGATTACATATTTTCCCGTAAGGGTGCGTGCACTACGCCCTCAATGTCTAGGCGGGACGACCGCTCATTCTGGCGTTCGGCAAAAGTCAGAAGGGTAGATCTTTTGGACATACCGACGATCCAAAATTATATCGAGTTGTACCACATCATACTAAGTTTCATTTACAGTATATCCCAACACTCGGAAGTGTAATTCGATTGGCTTACTCACCGTTTCAAGGAGTACAATTTGCCAAAATTAAAATTGTAGATATTTATTAGACACTACGCAATGTTAGTAAAACTGGGCCAATTTGTGCACAGTGAATCAATTCTACCATATTATGAAATGTCTTCTTTGCGTAAATTATTTTCTTGCCTGCGTGAATGATTTTAAGTAATCAAATACATTAATTAAATTATAATTATTTTCCTTAGTTCAGTGTAAATGTATAAACTGAATATTTAGAAACTGCTTCTGTGATCTGAAATTTAATTATTCACATATTTCAGGAGGGAATGATATTTTCTCTGGCTTCTGATAAACCAAAGAAGCGACCCTACAGATAATGAGCTACAAGGTTTAGTATAAAAACTACTAATGACCGACTGAAACGTTTTTATTGAACCCACTTGATGACCTGTTAGAATTAGGCTACTGGAAAATGTTATGTTACATTGAAAAATAAAAATGTATTAGAAATACTTCTTTGTAATAGCTCCGCATATAATAATTGTAGAAATTTGATCTTGGAAACTGTTGTTGGTAATAAGACTCGTAATTAGTATACAAATATTTGAAAAAATGAAACATTTGATTCATATTATAACAAAAATACCATGAAATTGATGGGTTTATAATTGTTTAAATATATATGAATAATGAGATTTTACAAATATTAAAGGTGCTTCTACAACACACTATTCTATTTGTAGAAAAGGAAAAGGGATATTAGAGGACATAGGAAGTCACTCCTACGGTATAAGAAATAACTTATAAGAAATAACTAAAGATTGAAAATATAGAAGTCATACGTACAGGAACTTCGCTGCTATTGTGTGTGGTGCTCTTCACAATCGGTTCTACGGCTTTATAATTCCACCTGCTGCGCCGATGATTTTGACTAAATGCGGTGATTCTTAAAGCGCTAAAGAAATGCATCATCGCAGCTCGCAAGCTATGACTTGACCCAAAGAGTATGAAACCCAAAGAGAATTTATTTTCTATTTAAGAAATGTAACTATATCCACTTCATCTGATATCTTTTCCAATTTTTCCATTAATTAAAAATTATACAAAATTTACATTTTATTGTACTATAACGTAGTAATATACTGCTAAATTCTTAAAATTCGAAAAGGGCATTTAAATTAACATTCTCTACAAAAAATGAGTAGTACAGATAAATTTGAGAGTTTCATTTGTAAAGGAGAGGAAAACTGTAAAAGAAGATTTAGTGTCCACAACTGGGAAATAACACAAAGAAAATATGAGATATATTTTAAAATAAATAGGACACTTTTCTTTTCGAATTTAACAAGAATATTCCTCTCCTTTCAATCCCGCAACTGAACTCTTCACATTGATTGCAGAGACGAGGGTGCGTTAACATGTCTTTGTTCCCTTCCTTCCCTTTCCTTCTTGTCGACCTCCCCTCACAGCCATCCCAGAACTCCGCTCGGCGTTAATTCCCTCGCTGGGGTCACTAGTAAGAGTAATAGAATATCCCCCTTCGCTGTTGAGATTTGGTGATGACTTCCAGGCTAAAGCTCTCTAGGGATGGGCTGTGCAATTGATATGTATAGTGTTGGTATCATAAATCTGGTAATTCATGGATATTGTCTGAAAGAGGAAATTTTATTATAAACGATCAGACGATAGCGATGTAAATTAACACTCAGAAACACTCACTCTTTAAAGAAAAAAATCGGACCCTTTTTGAGAAAATGTTGAAAATGTCCGGGAGCTTCATGTAAAGTACCCCCCCCCAAAAAAAATTAAAATAGCGATTTCAAGTTCAAGGGGCCACGAGACAAGCCAAATTGATCGGGGAGTGTCAATTTTGGAGAAAATCGGCTGAGGGGTTTAGTCGTTAGCGTTGTTCACAGACAGATAGACAGACAGACAGACAGGCGGCCAGACATTTTGCTTTCAATTGGTTTTTCGGTATCAAGGACATAAAACAGCGATTCTGGCTGCACCACGTATTAGGATATTGTTTTCTTAATTTATGAACTGGATTTATCAACTTTTTCGTTACCAGGGCCCTGTAATAAGAGTTTTTCTGACGTAAATCCGCCGTTTTTTTCACGCAGCATACGTATAGTATACGGGAAAGTAAAAATAAGTTCGCCAACATCAGCTGTTTCAGTATTGCGTTTTAATGTAGTAACGTTAATCCTCAAGTACGTCTTATTCTGAATAACACATTGCACGACTTTCAACTTTGTGTTTTGCGCAAGATGAAAGTACTTGTTCTTTACTAAATCACATACGCTGAATGCGAAAATGAAATCAGAAATGTTCCATTACGTGCCAATTTTTCTTGAAAAGATACGACACATATACCACTGTCGAGAAACTTGGGAACGACCTAATAACAACACAGGAGGAATTTGTAGTGTATTAATCATGTAATAAAAATTATTCGTATTACATTGTTTTAGAATATTTTATAATAAATTGTTTGTATTACAAAACAAAATGATAACAGAATGACATAGCTGAATAAAGCTTGAAATGTACTTACAAGTTAGAAACTTTCCGTTTGTGAGTGGATAGTGGTACTTCTTGTATGAGTGTCCAGCAATAATCTCCCCCAATGTTTGGTGATAATCTTCCCTTATTGTTTCTTTCCACGGCAGAGATACCGAGGTGAATTCGCTCACCATGTTCGTCACTCATATATCCAGGATTAGGTGGGAAGAAATCCACATGGGAATGAAGGAAATGTAATTTCAGGGACATGTTGCACCCCATAGGCTTGTAACAGTTCAGCAAGTGTTCCATCAGTTCCTTGTAATTCTCAGACATTACATTTCCCAAGAAATTGCCGCATACATCTTTCAATGCAAACCAAGCTGCCTCTCATCATCTGTCAGCAACTGTTCAAATCTTTCATCGTCACGGATCTGAGGCCTAATGAAAATTTTTTCTTTAATTTTTGCAGTACTAATTGCAGACAATTTAGATAGTAAAAATTGAAAACCCCGCTCATCTTTGTCCGTTTGTTTCACCAAATTCTTCATAAAACCCAAATTCAGATGAAGTGGTGGTATTAGCACACTGTCTTTGTCAATAAGGGGTTCAAACGATACTTTTTTCCACCAGGATTGAAAATTACTCTCAAAGGCCACTCTTTGATCACAGAATGGTCTTTCCTTAACATACTATCTTAGTGACACAAGAAGCACCAATATTTTGTGTAGCCAGACTGCATTCCTAGAAGAAGTCCCGGAACGTAGAGATTACCACACATTTTTCATTTGTGATTCGAATAGCCAGTATACTTCAGGAGTAGCCTCATGTTCTCGTAACTTTCCTTTGAACCGAATGAGTCACTGATATCGAAGGTTTATCTTTTCCGTTATGTAAGAGAATGGCTTTGAGACTACTCTATGAGGAATTTATAAATAGGCGACATTCTTCCCGTTGTGAATCATCCCAAATTTTGTAAGCATCCCATTTATCTCGTTACAAATAAAAAAACTGTCATTGAGAAAAATGAGGAAAGATCAAGCGGTCTTTTTCGAATGTAATACTAGTGTTTGGTTGTAACAGGTTCTTTTCTTGAAGACGAGACTCAAGCAATTCTGCTTGCATCTTTGAAAAATTCAGATCTCTTACAAGATTGTTCATTTCTGCCTGCGAAAATGGCTGGTGTTGTAGCCGTGCTGCTTAAGGCGTGTAATCAACATCTTCATGATCTCCGTAGTCTGTTGATTTGTTACTACTAACTTCTGTTTCTTCTATCATTGTCCATTCCTTTGGCGGTTTTGGAATTGGGAGAGAATCCGATTGCGGAACTCGGCGCATTGCAGTTTCCAAATTTGGATAAGAAACTGTGTTTTGATTTACTTGAGATTCTTGTTACTTTCTTTAATAAAAGTAGTAATCTGTAATGTGGTCTTAAAAATGTGGTCTCTAGGTTCTCTCCACAACTGCGGTACGGCAAATGGAATAGATGAGTTGGCTCCATGCAACCAGCCTCTTATGCATCCGGAGCAACATGAGCAACATTTCTGTGGTGACCAACATTACCTTCATTTACCTTTGATTCAAAATACAACTCGTACGCCTTTTTGGCGATCGAAGAAATGGGATTTCTTTGAAATTTTGTCGTAAACTTGCCACACACATAACTGAAAAGATTTGGTGAATTAACAGACTAGATGAGTGAAGAAATACGAGAAAATGCACAAAATATTCTTCACGTCAGCGGATTTACACACTTCAAGAACAGATATTGTGTGATCTCACTATTGCTTCACTGATAAGTGTAACTTACCTTCACCTACCCTAAGTGCCTATCTTCATCTTCATTCTCTACTCCCAACACTAGGCATTACTATTCCTAAATTAACAGAATGTGATAAGCTCCGCGACAACATAAATAATGTAGACGCGGGCAGATAAAATTGCGTTTGCAGAAGAAAGTTTAGGTTGTAGCGAAAAATGATTTTCATGCCATCAGGGCACTGAACTTTATAACAATAATCTATTTTTGTTCTACAGTAAATTTCATTGTCGCACGTGTAATAGTTCAGGTAATTCGATATTAAGCGAATAAATTAGACGTTTGTGTATACCAGAGTGTTAGAAGAGAGAAAAAGGGATACAAACAAAAGAAATTTTTATATTCTGAAATTTATTTACAATAATTTTGAAATACATATCTGCAATAATGTATGAAAGTCACAAACACTCTTTTGTATTCACATCTATTGGTATATTAATGAATTTAAACGTCACCAATAAAACCTTTACTTGACCTTCTTCCATCCTTTCTAGATGCACGATCTGTCTTTATCACACCACGGTGTACAACTTGATTTGCACTATTGTCTGACGAGGATCTACGTACTTATGTGACCATTTATTGCAGACTGGAATATAACTAGTTTGTCGGAGGAAAACGAGAGAGCCAGATGCTGTGTAGACGGCGATGTAGATACAGGCTATAAACAGGACATTTTGTTATGCTGGAAAAATAGGATCACGCTGCTGCGGAAGTGAAACGTTCCCTTACATTCAGCGCAGTATAAAATCGTGTCCTCCTGCAACGAAGACACCACGTCTCCATATTGGGTTTATGGGCTGGCTGTTTGGAAGTTGTATCCGGACTTGATCATGCAGACTTTTCTAGTTTATGACCTCGAGTTTTGTTTCCTGTTGTCAATATATTCTTTCTGGGAAATTATCCTCGGTGAATTTATTTATGCAATGATTGTGACCATCCATGTAAAAAAAATATTTACGATATAGCAATGTGAATCACGTTTGCTTAGATTACTAGAGTATAAGGTAAAACCTGAAACTCATAATTTTATGTAAAGACATAGGTAAAATACCTCATTTCATAAAGTATATTGGTGTCAGAAAGAATAAATCATAAATTTCTTATTTCAGAAAATTTCTTAACATATTGTCGGACTAAGTCATTCTTGTTCTGTTGGTCTCATCAGTCATCCAATTTTATTTCCCTAAGAATTTTCACAATGTTTTTCATTTGCTTCAAGTACGTGAGCAATTCGACTCCATTATTTTAAGTCATCCCCTGTAATTGCATTCATCGTCCAAATTTTCTCGGCAATTCTTCTGTTTCAATATATTTTTCATCATTTATCATGGCAATTCCCAAAAACATTTGCACAATTTGCACTTACTTCTATACTATGTCACAGATTTTACCTGAATTTTGACGTTAAATGAATACATAAATGAACTTGATGAGATTGTTTATTAAAACTAAGTTGCAGTAAAAATATTGAAATATTAAAGAGGCCTCCAGAGAGATAACGGATTAACTGCAGCCATCCATGAGAGCAATATGATCTAACTGCAATGATGGTACATGACACGAAGTCATTCTCGCTTCTGTAGAAGAGTGAGTTAGCTTCTGTTGTTAGTCCACAACAGGCTGCAAGTTGATGCATTACAATTGTGGAATTAAACTTTGGATAATTGAAGGTCAAAATCGTAGGGAAGTTTGCCAGGCGTATGCAACAATGCATCTCTTTACAGCTACCCTTAGCAGCGATGGTTGTTGCAACTACAAGGTGGGGAGGGGTGGGAAAGATAGTCCATGTGAGGAACCGACTTAGGTGACTCAATGCGGCTATTGGTGTCACTGTTGTGTCTATGTCCGGGAGGTCCTGGGTTCGAGTCCCAACGATAGCAGGATTTTTACACTACATATATAGCTAGGTCAAATTCAGTCACTGTCTGGAAGAAAATTCTAGGGGTCGGGCTGCTCTGATAGGTAGTTTTTCGTAGTTTCTCCAATCAAAACCAGGAAAATACTGGAGAAATTCCCTAGCAAACAAGTTTTTGAGGCGCCTCAAATTGGAACGAATTTTTTTGGAGGGTGTACCCTTTCCCCCACGATAATTACATGTGGCTCCTAGGATACTTCCTCAATTTTCTCAAAAATGGATCAAAATTTTTTAATTTTTTCATTGAGATAGAGGAGAATTCGCACTTAAAAATTGCGCACATTCTATTTTACTGTAAAATCTTTAAAATTGCAAAAAATTACTGAAGTTTAATGTTTTTTGCGTCTCCCCCACAACTACATTCTTTAAATATATGTGTAATCAATTTTTTAGTTTGAAATTCGATGAGTCAGTAACGTTACATACAATTTCTTTTAAAATGATTATTTTTGTCATCACTTTATGGAAATTGCATTAATTTTAATCCTTTAGTACGCTCCTTCGATTGTAACAATTCCACGCTAGCGGACTGACAGCCCGCTTGTCTCTCAAGACGAAATGAGTTGGAAAATCACTTGTTCACAAATACGACAGCGGCAGTCCGTCTCTTCGTCTGTAAAGAAACTGGGTGATGAACCACATTTGTAATCAGGACGCGTCTAACATGGACTGATCTGTTTACATGCGGTCTTTAACATGCTATATATTTGTTCGTTTACTTCATTGGTTTTAAGGCAAACATTGCGTAACATCACTGTTTTTTGCATTTAGTAATATTCGTTTTATTTTGAAATTTGATTTCGAAGAAAAAAATAAACAAAACAATTTGTTTTATCTCATAAGAGTCTAGAATGTATTACCATGTTTGAATTTGAGGAAAACACAGTTCTGGTATCCAACATAAAACAATAACAAAGTTGCATTACTTCTATCGTATCTAATCATTCGTAGCTTTTGGAGCAGCATTCTGAGTCACAATTGCAGCGAATTCTATTGAACTGCTATTCTGATCGGTAGTTTTCCATCAATACCAGACGAATGCCGGAGTACACTACTAAACGGACCTCGCAGCTCGCGCGTTCCTTGTCCTATCCTTGTCCTTTACTTACACACTTACATTTACATGCACTAAACTACCATACATACCGGGAGACCGGTTGGAAGTTAAGAACTTGTCCCGTCTGGGGTGGTGTATCGCTGGTGGGAGATACCTGGTTGGGATAAACCCCGCTAGCCGACGGGAGGTCGGTGCCGGATCTCGCCATCCAGCGGGGCAAGATCACCGCCACCTCTTGAGTAAAACATGCACTAGACTTGCGAGACAAATTACCTTGGTAGTTGACGCGCCCGATAACACGAGCAATAAATCAATCAACAAGAGAAGTATTTTGAGACCTTCTAATTTCACCGACGCAATGCCAGTACAGAGGAATTCTAGCAGAGAACGGCAACCCTGTATATCACACTCGCCTGTATATCAACTCTCTGTATATCCACTCTGTATATCACATACACTCGACAGAACGATAACTGCGTCTGGAACTTAAAGGAGGGTAGAACGTTGCACTTAAAGCTAGCGGCGAAGCGAACATTCTGTCGCTGTTAGATTGGCAGTCAATAACAGGAATCGTTTTCGGCAAACTAGAAAAGGTATGCCGCGCTTCGAAAACGTTTACCGCACCAAAAAACTCAAAAGATTTTATCAACTTCCATTAAATGTGTAGAATATAATGCTAAATACGTGAATTATTAGTACTTAAATTTATATTTTTTCTTTCTGTATTTTCAATTAATTCTTGGGTCAACCTTTAACCCTCGATTGATGTTCTCTGGAGTACCGGGGTGGCATGAGCCTTAAGTAGGATATTTGCAGTAGGATATAGTGCATCACCTGATCTGTCTTGTAGATGTTTTGAAGTCTAGCCCTTCACTGACATACATTATAAGAGAGCTGTAGCAGAGGTCTCTATCGCACGGTTGTTACGAATAAAGTCCTAGTGATCGTTTCATCAGAGCTTGTGCCGTACTCGGCGTGCCATCAACCAACACTCAGAAATCTGAAATATTTTATACTGGAATCTTACCGCTTTAGCCCAAATCTACGAATATGCGAAATTCAATATTTTGTACAACTGACTCAGTAAGTGAGGTCACAATTTGTCCCTAATATCATAAACCAATTGATTGATTGATTGATTGAATTGAGGGTTTTAGAACGCGTTAAATGCGAAATCCATTAGTCTCGTTAGTGTAGTGCATATTTTACCGCGGGTAGTGGCGGTGAATTTCACCCGTTGGATGGTGGGAACCAACCAACCTACACTTGGGCTTGCGGAGTTTTTCCCAACCAGGTATCTCCAAACACCGGTACCGCAACCACCGGTAAAGGTCTCGACTGGTCTCCCGACATTGTGTCAGTGTAATGTATATTAGGGTAAGTAAGGTATGAAGATAACAAAAGGAAGAGGAAGGAAATATCACGCGCGGTCCGTGGCCCGGCTGTTGGGGTACTGCCCCAGCATTCGCCTGATATTGGTCGGAGAAATCACGGAAAACTATGGATCGGAGCAGCTAACTGCTTGTATTCTCTGCCAGACAGCATCTAAATCCGACGTAGTAGCTAGTGTCGAAAATCCAGTCAGAGTTTGGACTCGACCTCTAGGATCTCCCGGTCAAAGCCACTGATTTGATACTAATTGGTACTGGGAGCAACCTAAGACGACCCCTTACTGAATTAAAAATTATAATTAGAAGCTAATAACTGCTTCTATACTTCGTTTTTTTAGGGCGCACGGGTGGTGTCAATAAAATGGTATATCTCACGGTATTCCGCGTCGTTCTCCGTTGTGCCGCCAGGAATCGCATGATCGCCAGCATTGCTAGATACAGTCGCGATCATGCGACTCGGCACAGCCGAGAACGGCGTGAAATACCGTGAGATATTCCATTTTATTGACACCCCCCGCGCGCCAAGAATGAAAAACAAGTATAATTATTGTTTCATTATCGCAAATTCCAGTAGATATTTATATCCATTTTCTTTTCTCGTTGCGACATGCGAAATAACTTCTGCGCCCATCCTGTCTTCCCACTTCGAGAGTACCCGGAACGGAAGAAAGCAAATCTGCACGTCAGTTCGCGTCTTTCAGCACATCAGTTGTTCTGCGAGCCATTAATGGAGCCCACTGACCTAAACATAAGCAGTATTGCGACTACTAAAACCGAAAACGGACGACTTCATTAATATCTTTAAAGGTTTTGAGCTCTATAAATTAATAGTAGCGTAAACGTTTTACCTAAAATGTTGTAAAGGGTAATCTGAATAACGCATTTTTTACTTGTAGAAGATCCTGTCGACTACTGTTCTTCTCTTTATTAATATGGAAGCCTGATTGAAGAGGCTTGGAGTACCCAGCCACATATCAATCGAGTCGTTCACCACTTGAATTCAATGAAATTACAGAATCTGACATCTATTACGCAACAAAATTCATTGGGAAACTGACACATCGGCTAGAGCACAGCGTTAGGGGAAACTTACTCGTACGTAACCCAATTTTCCTCCAGGACCGGCCCTCAATCGTCCGATGGGGGAAGGGGGAACAGGCTTCCAGAGCGGTCCGCACTGGCCGGCGATCGGCGGCGGCGACGGCGGCGAGGGTGAGGGTGGGGGTGGACGCGGCCGGGAGGGGGTGGGGGAAGGGTACGTGGCGAGCGTTCGCGTCCGATCCCCCATCTCATTCCCGACTCCACTGCCCTCACCCCACCCCGCTGCGACCTCACCGCGCCCACGCCGCCCCGCCGCGGCTAAGCCCACGAAGGTGGGGAGGGTCGAGTCGGTGGCAGGGGGAGGTGGTGTGAGACCGCGTCCGATCCGCCGCTCATCCCCGCCCCCGCCGACCCGCCCCACCCGCGCTCTGCCTCTGCCCCGCCCCCTCCTCCCGCGCTCGCCGGCCCGCCAGCCCGGCCGCGCCTAAGCCAGGAAGAGGGGGGTAGTGGAAGGGGAGGTGGTGAGAGACCTCGTCCGATCCGCGGCTCATCCCCGTCCCCGCCCCCTCCTCCCCGCCCGCGCTCGCCGGCCCACCAGCCCGCCGCGCCTAACCGTGTTTACGCGGACGTCGTTAGCGCCGGACGGCCGCAACAAATGCTAATTGTCTCATTTCGCAGGGAATTATACCGCTGCAAATACCGCGCTTCGGCGGCTTTTTCCCCGCGGGCTCCGAGCCGCGAGCTCCGGACTGCGCGACGTCGAGGAGGCTGCCGGACGCCCTGCGCCGGCCGCCGCCGCCCCGGCCGCTCGCCGCTCCTTTGGCGCAACGGACACACACCGTAGGCAAGGAAATGCCATTGTCTCTGAATGCGGCCTCTCGGAATCTTTAATTCGCGAAGTCTTCAAGAAATTTCACTTTTGAGGAACCGAAGCTACATTGCAGAACTTTGGAACATTGTTCAAGTCTGAGTCCAGTTGGATTGTTTTTATTTTCTCGCTAATTACGCAGATACGAAGTAAAGAGAACGTATCATAATGCTGCACTGGAAAGAGCCGATTTTGCACCAGGAAAACTAAAAGTGGGTGGTCCTGTTATGAAAATGAATAAATCTTGTTATTTAAACAGTAACTTACTTCCTCGAAAACATTGTGTAGTCAAGAATCTAAGTTTTTGGATCCTTGATAGCGAAAAAAGTTTTTTTGCCAAAACGTCGGTCGGTGTCTGTCTATTGATCTATAGTCAGTGCTAGCTTCTAAACCACTCAGAGGTTTTTCTTCAAAACAGATATTTGCTGATCATCTGGTCGAACGCGAGCACCTACGGATATTTTGAGTGTGTGGAGAATTTTACATCTTCAATTTATTTTAACTCCAATGGATTTAATTTTTTTCGAATAGAGCAAAGAACACTTAAAAATGGATCTGAGTTTCATTGAACACGCTGAATATTCGAAAATTGGAATAATTCAATATTTTTGTTCACTGTTCAAAAACACAATATTGTAATTGTAGGAAGACACCGGTCTTTAGAATTACAATATTGAAGAGAGAGATGTATTCTTCAATAAAATAGTTTTTGCAAGAACAGAACTTGAAATATGATTATGTAAAAAATTCTTAAAAACGGTTCCTCTTTTAGTTTTAGACATTCAGATTTATTTCTTATTATACATAATTGTGATTTATTATATTACACGTTGGCGTTGGCGACGTTTGGGCTAATCTCTTGCAGCCATCTTCAGACATATTTTTCACTTAGCCGTCTTATATTTTCCTACAATAGGATATCGTTGAGAGAATGAAGATGTTTGGATTATCAGGTGCATATATAATCCCTTAAAACAGACGTTGCGGATAGAAGTTTCTGTACCGTACGTAACCCACAAAATGAGCGTTTTTTAGATGGTTCTATTTATTCTTGATGGTTCCGTCACTTCGTAGCACGAATTGTCAGAAAACGCCGAAAGCTGGGTTCCAGTGTGAACTATTTTCACTTTAGAACAATGACTTACAATATTCTCTTTTTTGGAGATTGCAATTTTTGCGAAAAATCTTTTAGGCCCTTCTAATACACTTTTTTGAATATTTACTCTTCTTGGAACTCTTGCTATTAAGAAATTCCCGTTTCATTTGACAAGAGATGCATTGCAATGTACGCTGCCGTATCATTTATTAAAAGTTCATCGTAATAAAAAAGATTTAAATTAAGTATTTGAATTTACAGTTTAATAAGCGGTGACCATTTGAGGAAGAGTTTGGGAAAATATGATGCAACATTTAAGGGAAAATTTGTGGGAGTATTGAGGGAACATTTTCGAGCACATTTTAAAACATATAAAGAAAATTTGTGAGAACATTTAGGAGAACCATTGAAGGGCTCAGTAGAACAAAGGGCTGTCCCACATTGACATAGTTCTAAGATAATGAGGCTTTTACTTGAGCTTCCCTCATATAACTCAGTACATTTTTTTTAACGTTTAAATACAGTACACTTACATATAAGTCCATACTGAATTTAAATATAATAATATTTTACACTAAAATAAAATATTTGATGTTTTGTATAATGCTAATAACTCAATTTTACCGAAAATGTATAATAGTCCCCCTCTTCTACTGAGCCCTTCAATTGGAGAGTACTGTTGTGGTACTTTTGCGGGAATATTTGAAAGAACATTTGAGGGGACATTTGATGGAACATTTGAGGGAACATTTGAGGGGAACATTTGAGGGAACATTTGCGGGAACATTTGAGGGAACATTTGAGGTAGCATTTGAGGAAGCATTGAGGAGGCATTTGAAGGAGCATTTGCGGAAGCATATGAGGAAGCATTTGAGGAAGCATTTGAGGAAGCATTTGAAGGAGTATTTGAGGTAGCATGTGAGGGAGCCTTTGATGGAGAATTTGAGGGAGCATTTGAGGAAGCATTTGTTAGCACATTTTCCCGGAGCGCCCAATAGGCAGTAACTTTCGCCCACCTGGGCGCTTTTAGTGGATCTTCCCGTCGGTTATGGGAGTTACATGGTGCAGCATTGTGTTATGGAGCGCGAATATGAATTTCGCGCGTCCCACTTAAAAAAATGATTTTCCCGCTTCTGCGCTTGGCGTATCTGCGCTCATGTTTACTGGCTCAAGAGGGACCACGTCACAGCAGCCGCCACCACCACCGCTGCCGCCGCCGCCGCCGCCACCGTCGCCGCCGCGCCCCTCTCTGCCCGCCCCCCACCGCCCACTCGCTGCTCGCCCGGCTGCCCCTCCGCCGCCCGCCCGGAGAGAGTTACTTTTTCGACATGTGCGGACGGCGAAAGGTGTGAGCTGGGCATAGGGTGCTGAACGTGCGGCCCAGCGAACTGGGGAGTGCGTGCGTGCGTACGTGCAGGAAGGCAGGCAGTGGACTGAGAGGATGTGAACCCGTGTCCACGGGTTCATGGCGAGATAATCATCTTGCGGGTATTTGTTTTCGGCGATTCGAGTGCATTTAGACCTCCCTACTGAATAGCTTAGCGTGAGATAAGAATTTTATTAAGAGTGTAGCCTTGTTATGTAACGTCACGGCATGTGATTATATTAACCATTCATTTTTGCCGCAAAGGCTCTAGAACACTTTGTAATGATTAAAATACTTCACCATCATTTTGTTATTGTTTCAATCATGCAGCCTTGCCTAATTTAAGGCACTTGTTCTAAATGTTCTACCACAGCATTGTAAGAGTTTTGTAAATTGTTAAAGGTTATTACTTTCTTTGACACATTTGAAGAAGCATTTGAAGGAGCATTTTAGGGAGCCCTCTAACCGAGGAAAAAGGTAAGGGTCGAATGGGAAACGTACGGAGGTACGTGCAAAGGTACGTGCCGGAAAAACGTGATAAAAATTCGAGGGAACATTTTGATGAACACGAGAGAGAATATATTGCACACTGGAGTCCGGCACGAGATGATTTTGCTCGAGCATCACGGCAGTTCGCAGAAATCCGTCAGGCCAGTAGGACTGGGTTTTGCTCGCCGCGACTCACCAAGAGAAATATGCTCGGCGTGAAACCCGAGCACACAATGCTCGGTGCGAGGGGAACGACTCAGGCTAGTCTTACGTAGGAAGGGAACGGGCAGTGAGCCACAATGAAGCGATGTGTATATATGAGCTAAAATGACGATGGCTGGATGAGCTGAAATTAGGTGATGTGGGCATGGAAAAACGGGACAGTTTATGCTAATGCAAAGAAACAACACGCTTCAAATGATGATGGTAATAATAATAATAATAATAATAATAATAATAATAATAATAATAACAACACAGTGATTGAAACAATTAAAGAGGAATAAACTATATTTAATGTTTTTTATTTATCATTCTGGATAAAGAATAATACATTTTTCAACAAATTTGTGCAAACCCTAAAATTGCGTTACAGATTGCAAACAGTATAAAGTTTATCTAGGAGTTCAATAACAATAATAATAATATAATATTATTATAATTATTTTGATTACAAACTCCATGGTGATGAAAGAACCAGTATAACATTTGCTTTACGTGGATGATCTTAAATCGTTTTCTAAGAATGAAGCAATTATCTCCCAAATGTTGTCTGCCGTGAATGAGTTTAGCAATGACATCTGCAAGAAGTTTGGTTTAGACAAATGTGCAAAAATCAATTTAAAAAGAGGCAAAACTGACAAAGCTGTAGAGCATGCACACCGTAATACAAGATCTTGAGCCAGGTAAAACTTAAAAATATCTGAGCTTTGAAGAATGTGAGACCATCTCGAACGACACAATGAAAGAGAGAATTCACAAGGAGTAT
This sequence comes from Acheta domesticus, assembly GCA_031308135.1. NCBI lineage: Eukaryota > Metazoa > Arthropoda > Insecta > Orthoptera > Gryllidae > Acheta > Acheta domesticus. The sequence goes on from JAHLJT010008446.1 coordinate 217,320,624, forward strand.
TACAGAAGAGTGAGACTTATCCCGCAGTCCACTCTGAATTCCAGGAATGAAATATCTGCAATTGATAGTTTAGCGGTGCCTGTAGTCAAGTACAGTTCCGGACTAGTGGACTGGACTGAGCAAGAAATTCGAATCATGGATCGAAAAACCAGAAAACTGCTAACAATGCATCATGTCACCCACCCTCCAGCGGATGTACATAGACTTTATGTGTCTCGTAAGGAAGGAGGAAGAGACCTCAGACAAATTGAAGCCTCCTGGCACAATGCAATAGTTGTAATGGGAAGTATATAGTCATTCATCAAGATGACCCTGTAATGAGACAGATCATGGAATCTGGCCGAAGAATGGGAAACAAAGACATGGTTAGTGTAGCAAGAAGCATTGCAATGAAAACTATGAAAGACACGCCGAATAACACAGACACTGTACTTCCAAAGCTACTAAACATGAAATGTAAAACACAAAAGTGTTAAAGAAATTATGGAGAGACAAACCACTCCGTGGACACTATCTAAAAAGAATGGACAATGTACAGATCAATAAAGATCAATCATTTATGTGGCTCAAAATTGGAAGAATAAAGCCAGAATCGGAAGCAATTGTAAAAGCTCCTGAAGATCAGGCCTTGAGAATACATTATGATAAAGCGCTTCTCAAAATTTCCCAAGATGATAAATGCCGCATTTGCTAGGAACAAATAGAAACCATTGTCAAAATTATCGTCTCAGCTTGTCCACTTTTAGGAAAGACCTAATACTTGGAAATACACGACAGGGTGTGTAGTTACCTCCACTGGCAGACCTGTACCGCCCTCGAAGTTCCAAACGCATACCCCACATGGTTTGAACACTCACTAAAACCAGTGATATCGATTGAATGCTATACAATATTGTACGACCAACACATTCAAATGAATTAGCACATTTTTTCATCATATGGTGAATATAGTCGATTTTATTTTAAATGTGTAGTAGAAAGGAGATGGTATCTCAGTAAGAATACTTAAGCATTTTTTAGTGCAACACATGTTCACATTTCTGTTGTAACTTTTGAATGCTGTTACAGGAGACTCAGAATTACTGAAGAAGCTCCATTTCCAATTGCAAATGTAGCTAACTAGGAAATAAATGAAATAAGTTAAATGCATTTTCTTATTCGCTGCGAAGATAAAAGTGTGAAGAAAATTTTAAAAACATCCCATAGAAATTAGAAGATGTTATTAAACAAGTAAATCCTCAAGAAAATGTGAAATAGTAAGCTAAGTGAAGTGTACTGAGAATCTTTTAAAAATAATTTTAAAGGTTGTTTATTTGCTAAATGATAGGACATGAGATACATGTGAATTATTTGCATATTTGTTATTTCCGTTGTGATACGTGTGATAAATACCTTCACTCAGTTACTGTTCGTACTCTTGCTTAAACTTACATGCTAGAGGGCACAAGAGAGGTATGTTTTCTTTATTGAATTTTGTAACCAAACTTTTCAAAGACAAGTATTCTTTATCAAAGACAAACTTCTGAGGTTAGTTGTAAACATTAAAGAGATTTTATAAGTGAAGTTTTTCTCCCAGAGCCAGTTCTATATTTAGTTGTTCATCATAAATATTTGGGAGATGCGTCCACTTTCACTAGCACTGATTGGACAACTCTTCTTCATTGCTTCTCAGAGATTTGGCAAGTCGAGAGGAATATTGTTTGACGAGGAAATTTCGTTTGCATGTCATGTTCATTCAAAATTCTCTGACATTCACTGGATACTTATTTAGTTTATTATAATGTGATATTTGTACATCGTTACTTTCATGATTTTTATTCAATAAAACCTCTTAAAATCAAGGGTTCGCCAGCATTTTGCAATTTTGTCACATTACCTTATTTGAAATCGACGGTTTGATGTGAGAATAATAATGAATCCATCGAATCACAGTAGTTCTGCTTTCCATTTGTTTTTTAACAGAAACTATTGTCTTGTGTAGTAATTTACTGCATCACTTTTGTCAGCAAAGATTGGATAAATGATTTAATTTCCATCTTCTACAAAGAAATAAGCAGTACGTTTCCCTAAGTGCATATTGTTTACGAACACCGCTCTGAATTTCATTCATGGACGCTGATTTTAATCTGATGTGAGCTTAATTTTCGATACATTGAATCGAAAATGCAAAAAGTCGAATGCCCTTGGGCCTAATATTCCAATATCACTTTTAATCAGAGTGCATCCTCTAATTTTGAAATTGAAAAAAAGGGTACGGACGACAGACAGGATGATAGACATACATTCACGCATACGGGCATCGTAATTGCATAAACCTACATTTCCAAATTACAAACTGTGTGGTTAGGGGTTAGTGCAATCGCTAACTCGGGCCTTCGGAATTGAGAGGCAAGTGAGTTCAAGCCCGAGTTTGAGCGCGCATATCGTCCAGGGCTGATTAGATTTTCAGCAGGAATCTTCCCCCTCTGCAGCGAGATTGCACTGCTGTAGTATCCATCAAGCCGCCAACAACTCTTGGAGGGGAACAGGGCCCACCCTCGCCCTTCCTCTCCTTCTGGTCTTACACAATGCAGCCGCGCACGGCCCGGCGCGCCCCGCCCCCCCGCCCCCCACCGCCTAGCGCACTCCGCTCCGCCGCACCGCGCAGACAATGAGTAATACCGGCCGTCGTAATGGTGCTCAATCAGAAGATGGCCTGCTCTTTCACTTCGGAATGACTAGTTGCTTGGCTTCGTCGCCAGAAGTAATGTGCTTTAGTGATGGGATGATGTATTGTTTCCGGAGATGATGAAATAGGGTGAGCGACGGAATCCTGTTCTCCACTCTCCAGAGCTATGTACACACTCGGAAGGCACATCTTATTGTTGTGTTTTGCGAAATTACAAAATCCTCTATACAAGTCGTACGGATTTTTTTTGCAAATCTTTTGGAAGTTTTTGCATCTTAGTAAATACTTAATAGGATTCCATTCTGAACTCTTGTAGCTTGTCAGATTATAAATTAGTTCTTAGAGTATCGTATGTGAACTCAGTAATTTCTGATTGTTTACTAAATTATTATGACATACATTAATGATATTAGTATCAAGTATTTCAATGATTACTGTAGAACTTATTATGGAACGTAGTGCAATACAAACAAAAATGTTTAATCCCCATGCTCACCCCGTTGCACATTCCAAATACCACAAAGCCATATCAATAATATTACCTGATAACATATAAATGTATATGACATTTCAGGAATAAAATCTACATTAACTGTGAACAGGCTGTATATGATGGAGATGGTCTCACCCCCAGAAACAATTACGGTTTTAAACAGTTTTGACAAACATTTTGAAAATTATAAAACAATGAGATCAACTTGCAAAATTGTAACAAGAATTAAGTGAAGATGGTGCATTCAAATACAAAATATAAACGATATGAATTTAAAAATTATGTATCACGATGGTGTAAATGAAATCACATGAACATTTTACGTCGGGAATGGCATGTAATATAACATTACGCAGTTGTAACGATCGTAAACATATTCTGCATTAAATACATATTATTTTACAAAAACAAAAGATTCATTGTGTAATATATGCACTTGAAAGAAACATGAAAACTAATGCCCAGGAAAGTGTAAGAAACCTGATTCGAGTCGTTACAATGATGTACGAGTAATGTAGATGCCTTTATCTTATATAACTGCAATATATTATATACAGACAAAAATACCAGTATATGCTGACATTTAGTCATTGGCCGTACAATTAGCTTCTGTGATGTAATATATCGTTCTCAAATGAGATTCTCCGGAATATTAACAATATTACAGACAGGAGTGAATTTTTGGAAAAATATGTTGCCAGATGTATGGTGTCCAATTGAACTGACGAGTACCCCGAAGCATAACAAGATGTAATTAATTTTGCGTTCAGATCCATCGAATGCGTGTTCCACGTCAAATCTGATTGATGTGGAGGGCTCCAAAATTTTGTGTTTTAACCTCAACTAATCGTTTTTTGTTCATTTGAAGGGGTCTTTAAAATTTCATTTGGAAAGAATAATAATTCATTGACGCAAGTTTTCTTTTGTTACTAATTTATTATGAGTAAACAAATTAAAAATTTGTGAGGGGATATCTTTACTGTTTTTTTCTGTACAAAATATCAATGTTATAGATGAAGTGAAATAATTTTCCATTTATGACTGAGAAGGATGTATAATTTTACAAAGAAGTTGAACAGGATTCTAGTTAAATATTTCGGAGTTCCTGCGCGAAATTTTTACTGAATACCGAAACATTTAACTAGAATCTTGTCCTTGCTCATATTGTGAGCAAGCTACGTTCTATGTGGCAAAGAAAATAATTCTGCATCTTATGATCGAGGGCTACATTACAACGATAATTGATGAGTTGAGAACAAAAATAAAGTGACAATGTCACAAAATGGAGAAAAGGCGCCTTAAATTTGTGAAAATTAAACCAGATAAATTTCCTCTGACAAAAAGAAAAGAATTGTACTCATTAAGATATGCCTACAAAGTAGTACTAAATATGAAAATACATCAAAGGCAAAATTCTTACGTAATAATTTCTTTCAAAATCACTTACCTTCATTCAATCTACGACAACTTCAGAGGAAAACCATGTAAGTGCAAGTTGCATTCTCTGAGAAAGTAGTTATATAAAATAAAAACGATTTATTTTACATCGGAACTAATATTCCAAATGGAATGTTAACTGAGAAAAATCTACAATAAATGTAAATAAGTTAATTAATTTTTCTCAAATATGTTTCCAATTAGTTTAATAGAACTTTTTCCACAGATAGTTACACAATGAAACTTTAAAAACGGCATAGATATAATTTTTGTTGAATTCTTTGAATTTTCAAAAATTGCGAAAGTTCAAAATGTTTTCGACGTCTTCAGATAATTATAATATGAAAGAAAGGGATTCTTCCTTAATGGAATCTCTTATTCAAGGACATATTTAGAAATGAAAACAAGCCCACTTTTTCGAAAATATGAGTATTTTTGCGTAATTTTACGTGGAGTAATAAATTTTTAAACAATTATTTTGTCAAAAATAACTATTTTTAATTTTGTCTCGAATAGAATAAAGTATACATAAAAAATAATGCAGATCCATTTTCAATAAACTCTGTAGTTTCGAAAGTTGGGTAGTTTTGCGTAAGTTTTCTTAAAGTAAAGGTAATTGAAAAGGTCTCCATTTTTTCTCAACTTTTTCTGGAATAGAGCCCAGTACGGCTAATAAAAACTAGGCAGCTGAGTTTTTCGTTAAACTCTCCGAATGTTCGAAAATTCTAAAAGTTACAAATAGTGCGAGAAATTATGTGTTGTTGTTGTTGCATTAGTTTATAAGTTTGTCTAGCCATTGACGGAGAAAACATACATGTCCTTGATCACTCTTCTACACTTTTCTATTAAAGCAAAAATGTTGAGCACTCTCTACATATACGTTGTATTGTGGTTTTGTCTCTCTCACTGTTTGCATGGACTGCTATGACTGTCACAGGATCTTCTTAAACTAGACCTAATGTCTTGAGTACTTCTCGATGTTGCATTTTCCTTCTACACAAACATTGTCGTTTTTCAGTTTAAGATTTCATAAATACTGACTAAATAAAACAAAAAATACAAAAAACCGGATTATCATATACCTCTAATAGTAGTTCTTTTCTCTGAAAATCAGTATCAATTATCACTATCACGTTAAACACTTGCGTTCAAACATTCGAAGAAAGTCTGTCTCACTTGCCTGGTTTGCCCTCGGTAACATTTTGAAACTTTCATTGCATGTACTTTCATTGAATTTTCTTCGTATTAAACTATATGAAACAATTATTAACTCAGATTTCTAGAACATTCCGCGCTCGGCTACCGAACGGTGCACACCTCGCCCGCTGCTTATCGCTCCGCAGTACCTCCACTGTGACCAGTGATAAGGAAGGCCCTAGCGGGGCCGTGACACGGCCGTTCAGAAAGCGAGTGTCTTGTGCAAATATCTTAGTGCAGTGAATTGCATATTAATCAGTGTTTTATTAGGAAACACATCAGCACGAGGTGTTGTCGCCTCGGCGGCGGGCCTTATCGGGCCACTAGTGCGATTCTCGTAGACAAGTTTTCGGAAGTGAACATAGTTTCGAAAAGTTTTTAGTTTAATACACAATGGCAGAAAACGCAAATGCATCATTTCCGCCGCTTTCAGATGTCGTGTCGTCAGCTCTACACGCATTAAACGACTTTCATTATACGGAGCCGCATCTAATTAATCACCTACAGCAGCAGCAGCAGCAGCAACATCACCTATACGCAGCAAGCCAACCCGCAAATTCAACCTTCACGCAGCTGTCCTCACCACCCGTGGGATATTCTCAACCTCCTCTGCAGATAAGTACAGTGCAACCCTCCTTCGCTTAAGCGCCCCTGATTGCAAGACGAAATGTATAACCAAACTTCATATGTGCAGGGCCCCAGCAGCATGTCTTATATTGCAAATATGCCCTCATACAACATCCCAACTGGCAATAGATACTCCCCTCTCGCTTCTGACCCCGACTCCGACTCTGATCCAGAGCAAGGTGTCGCAAACAATAATTCTCCTCCCCCACAACCAATCAAGATACCTCCTATCATTATTCATGATCCACCGGTTCATGTGGAACTTCTACAAAAATTAAGGATCTGCTCAAACATGAAAATTTGTTACTAAAGTCAGAGGACCATATACTGAAATCAGAGCAAGTACAGTCGTAGACTTTACTTTACTTCGTAAGCACTTGTCAACGAAAGGATTGTACTATCACACCTACCGGGAACCCGACAAAAACTACTATTTCTGTGGTGCTATGAAATGTTCCAATATCCTATAGTGAACAAGAAATACTTGAAGGAACTAGTAAAAAAAGTTTACCAGTAATAACGGTTATCAGACTGACTGATTCTAATTCGCAAACATTGGCCTTTATGTGCAGTTACTCTTACGAAATCAGCAGAAAGCAGGGCAATATATGAACTAAAGGAATTATTAATGCTATAATCACGGTTGAAGAGCGTCGTCATAGACACGGGCCAGTGCAGTGTCGTGGTTGTCAATTATTTTGGACACACAAAAAGAAATGTGGGAACCCTCCTCGTTGTGGTAAATGTGCAGGGCGCATGCCACGGCCGAATGTTCTAGTACGGATACCAAATGTTCACTATGCGGAAAGGCCTCATCGGTCCTCTAGTCGTGACTGTGAAATTTATCAAAAATATCCTCCTAAGGAAATCACTCCCAACTCGCAACCCACCCGTCAGTATGTCTCACAACAAGCAATGCGCTATCATCCTCGCTCATTAACCCCCCCAAGACCTTCTCCTGTAGCCTATCCTCATCCTCCCCCTTCTAACCCTATCACAATGCCACAATAATCCTATTTCACCCATCGTAGAATTCCACAACTATCATTGTCAAACCAAATGCCCCATATGCAGATGTCCTCAAACAGCCCATGCACCCACCCACTGGACAGCCATTCCAGCTGGAACAATTCATCTCCCATCAAATAGAACATTTCTTCTCCAGACTCATGAGTCAAATTATTCCTTCTCTCACAAACTCCATCCTTCAATGAATAAAAGTTATTTTCCATAAAAATCATGCATATAAGAAGTGTAACTCATTCTTCACTTCGTCTCATTCTTGGACTGCAAACGGTATTAAACCCAATATTCACATGCTAGCCCATTTTTTGCATAATAATAAAATACAAATAGCTTGCATTCAGGAAATTCATCTTTGCCCTTCCATGAAAATTTATATTCCCGGTTATATTCTATATCGCTATGACCGACCGCGTAATCGGTGCAGCGGTGGGGTAGCTATCTTTGTAAAAATTTCTGTAACACATCACCAGCTACCGCTAAATATAAATAATACTTTTGAAAATGTTAGTATAGCTATTCAGCAGAAATATCAATCTACTTTAATAATTACGTCAATTTACAAACCTCCTAATATTCCATACAGATCAGGTGACATTGACACCTTATTTTCCCTCCCGCCAACCAACATTAGTAATCGGCGACTGGAACGCGAAACACATTGCGTGGGGAAGCAGACTAAACTCACCTGCTGGTAATCTGCTGCTAGCCGATATACAAAGATAAATCTGGCGGTGCATGCTCCTGATGCGCCCAGTTACTACCCCTACTGTGCGTCAGTGCAAGCTGATATCCTAGATTTCGGCATTTCTAACAACATTAGTTGTAACATTCAAGTCGAGATTCATATCGCCCTGCAATCTGATCATCGCCCTGTAGTTTTCTCACTCGGCACAACCCCAGAAGAAATTCGACCCGCTCAACTTAGCAGTTACGTAAGGAAAACTGGCCATATTATCAGATGCTAGTTACACATCTTTTACCTCCATTGCCATTACCTCGAACTACGCAGGAAATCGACAGCGCCATTGATTCACTTACTCATACCATTTTAGATGCCCTAGACTTTACCAGCCCCCACAGCCCGTCAACACACGCCGCTTCCAACAATACCACCTGTAGTGAAAATGCTGATAGGTTACAAACGTTATATTCGAAATCACTGGTTGAGACATCGATCCCCTTTTTTAAAATCTTATTTAAATCTTCTAACTAAAATTGTGAGACAACTTTTGGCCTTCGTTCACGCGCAAAAGATTCATTTCCAAACTCAAACGGCAAACCCATCTGATCAAACATTATGGAACATTACGCGACGTCTGCTGCGCAAACCTACCAAACTACCCACCCTTGTTACTCCAACTGGAGAAGCATCTTCTCCTTCCGATAAATGCGATATGCTGGGAAATTACTTTGCATCAACCTTTACTTCTCATCCTTCTCATAATTGGCAACACGATAATCATATTCAAGAAGTAATTTCACAACCAGAAATAACAGTTCCTGAATGCCCTAAATTTATTTCACCAGCCGAAATTATTAAGTATCTTTCACTAGCAACCCCGAAATTATCAAATGGCCATGACCAAATATCAACATTTTTATTAAAACGCCTTCCTTTAAAAGTAATAGTGCATATTACAGCAATATTTAACGCCGCCTTGAGACAAACGTACTTCCCTGATAAATGGAAACATGCTCACATTATTCCCATTCTAAAGCCAGGGAAAGTACAAAATGATCCATCTAGCTATCGCTCAATAAGCCTGCTACCCACAATGGGAAAGCTATTTGAAAAATGTATACTCTTTCGCCTAAATTCTTACCTCAGCTCGATCAATGCCATACCACCTCATCAGTTCGGATTCCAACCCCTTTTGTCTACGTATCATCAAATCTTACGCCTAACAGAAGATATCATCGAAGGATTCCATGACCACAAGCATACCGCAGAAGTTTTTTCTAGATGTAGCAAAAGCATTCGATACCGTTTGGCACCCAGGGTTAATTTTCAAATTACGCAGTTTAGGTACTCCATCATATCTCTCACGCATCATTGAAAGTTTTCTTAATAAGCGTACTTTTTCTGTACGTCTCCCAGGAGCTCTCTCAGCACCATTCACCATCAAAGCAGGAGTACCCCAAGGCTCCACCCTCTCCCCCACTTTATTTAATGTTTACACATCGGATATACCAATCACTCAAAATACAGCAATAGCACTATTTGCTGATGATACAGTACTTATTCTTCTAATAGAAATCTCGATTCTGCCGTGGAAGATTTGCAACATCACCTCACTTTATTCTCCAGCTGGGCCAAAAAATGGCACATCCAAATAAAAGCCAGGCAAAATATTCACCCTCCGTAGACCAGACGTCCCCCCAAATCTCACATACCAAAACCAAAGCATCACATGGCTTCCTCACAATAAAACTGTCAAGTATCTTGGAGTTCTGTTTGACAAAAGACTTACGTGGCAGCAAAATATTAAACACCGAATAGCTCTAGCGACTAGTAGAGTCCACCAATTGTATCCGATTCTCAAAAAATCATCCCCCCTACAGTTACATGTGGCTACTCACCTTTATAAAGCAATGATACGACCCATACTTTCTTATGCTTCCCCAAACTGGGCTGCCGCAGCCAAAACAAACATAAACAAAATTCAAATTTTTCAAAATAGATTCCTTCGAAGCATTACTAAAGCTCCCTGGTACATTCCAAGTGCGCATCGCAAATACATATCGAACTTGGCATTACACCCATCCCCGTCCACTTCTCCCTCTTAGCCTCAAAATTCTATCCTAAGATATTAAAGATCCCATCAGCCATTCACTTTCATATTGGTAAACAGAATCCTCATCGAAAAAGACTAAAAAGAAAGCTTCCAAGAGAATTTTTCGATCCCCCATAATGTAGAACCGATGAGTCTTTTCTCATGACATATCACATAAGCACGCAAATGCATTATATTTAAAACTAGAATAGTGTCTCTAATGTATCCGAATATTCATGTATATATTTCTTTCTAATGTATATATCTTATGCGGCTGCAGAGGGCCAATGGCCAGCTAGAATGAATGAAAAAAAAAAGATTTCTAGAAAATTGTACTTATCTGCTTTTTCTGAGCGCCTCAAATACGACTGCACTCGACTGTAGTACTCTTCTTGTCACGTCGTACAATTATCCCAAAAAGTAAAATTATATCAATAAGTATAGCGTTATATTGAGTAATGATATTGAAGGTTGTTTTTAAATTGGAATGATTATTGCACGTAATTTATTTTAAGATCAATAAAAATTCTTGTGACTGTACCCACATGCTCTGGAAAAAATGTAATTTTCGTAGATTTTATAAAGCATCCGCGTTGTTCCATCCACCGCAAAAAATTCCCCGAGATATTCATCTGCAAGGGGCTGGTGCAATTCTCGTGGAGCCAAGAAAGAAGAAAATCCGCGAGGGGCGGATATATGGAGGTAGAGATTTCATCGACGATCGGAAATGAACCTGGATCGGATTTGGCGTCGGTTGCGTCTGAAACGTGTGTTCTTTAGAAGTCAGACTTTTCTTATTAGGGAAGCAAAAGGAAGCAGTGCAGACGCGATGGGAGCCACTGCGTCACACGCGCAATCTGTCCGTCTTCCGGCTCCCCAACGGAAGAACAGTAACAGCTTCCGCGCTATCTCCCTCGCCCGCTTTCCCTCCGCTCTTTCTCTCTCTATCTCTGCCGTGCCTCCCCGCGTCCTCCCTTCATGCCACCCCGCGGCGTCACTTCCCGCCAGCCCCTCCCCGCCTTCCCTCCCCCCCGCCTCCCCCGTTCTGTCGCCATCCGCGCCACACCCGCGCGGTACCCTCGCCATCAGCGGTCCCCTTGCCAATAACCGACTCCGATCCCAATACGTGAAATTGGCAATTTCCACAGTTGTCGCTCAGAAAACTAGATGATTGGCGACGGGACAGACTTGCTAACCACTGAACCATCCCGCCATTTAGGGAAAGCGATAATGACATACGGATAGAAAATTTTAGTCCGGGAGAGGGGATGGGTCTGGCCGGGAATCGAGTGCCGGGCGACCGCTGGAGGAAACTGCCCGCGCCCTCTCGCTTCCGCAACAGCCGGCAGGCGGACGGGTGGCGTGCGGCGCAGAGGACGGGTCGTGGGACTTGTGGCGCGAGTAGTGGGACGTACAGAGTGGGGAATGGAGCTAGGAACAAGGAACGTGGGTAGTAGGACGTGGAACCTCGCCGTGGGGACGCGGAGCGTGGGACGTGGGACATGAGGCTTGGGACGTCGGGCGTGTGGTGTGAGGCGTGGGACGTGGGAGTGAGACTTAGGACTTGGAACGTGGGGCGAGGGGCGTGGCCCTTGGGGCTTGGCGCTTGGTACACGGGATAAGGGATGTGGGGTGAGGGTGCGAAAACGAGGGGAGTGAGGCATGGGGCGTGGAGCGTGAGGGGAGGGCATGAAACGTAGAGCATTGGTCATTGGTTGTGGGACGTGTGACAGGGGCGTGAGGGTTGGGGCGTGGGAATTGTGGCGTGGGGGCGCGTGAGGGCGTGGGCGTGGCGAACGCTGATGAAGCGTTTATCGCGGAATGTATTGTGTCGGTGCGTGAGCTTATGGCGTGTGAATTAAATCAGGGGGCGTGACGGGGCGTGACGGGGCGTGACGGAGGTGTGGCATGGACGTGACGAGGTGTGGCGTTCGCGTGGCGGGAGCATGGAGGGTGGGAAAGAGGCACGGCGTGGGAGGGGCGTAGAAAGGAATGGGCGGGGAGGGTGGAGGTGGCTGAGAAGAGAAAAAGGCGGAGGAAAGGGAGAAGGAACGGAGACGGCGAAAGCGCTGTGAATGACGCTCGGCGCCGCGGGAGCCCTTTCCATCTCGACGAGGAGGCCAGCGGAACATCTGTACCATCATTTTAGCGCGTCCTTTATCTTCACGGGGCTGGAGAGTTTTCAGGAAAATTTAGATAATTACCTATAAGAGTCGAACGAGCACCCATCCAAGCACCAAAATGTTCATTTTAAGACGCGTCGCTTAAGTAAAATGACGTTTCCAGCGCTAGGCTGCCTCAACGGCTATTTGATTTCTTTCGGGACGATGGAAAGGCGAGTTTTGTGTTTTATGCCTCGCTTCTCGTTCATGCTTTTTGTTGTGAAAGATTTATGATTCGATCTCCGAAGAGACGTACAAAAAATTTTTGGAAGCCTCTGAAATTTTATTTCTTTATTCTTTTTCAATTCTATATTAAAATTTGATAAGGCTCAATTGCCTTGCAATGATGGTAATGTTTTATTCAGTTTTAAAATAGTTTGAAAAATCTTTCACAGATGGAAAAAAATGAAAGCGTCTCCAGCAGATTCGCGATAGTTTCAATATCATTTGGAATATTTGTTATGTCTATCATATTTATACGAATATTAGGTGTTAACACATTCGATTCTTAGAATTAGATATGGTAAAATATGTTTGGGGAAGATACAGCTTTTTAAGGTCAGAAATTACAAAATTATTATTCAACGTTATCAAGGAGACATTTAGTCTTACTTAGTCTCTAACGTTTCGCATATTTGCATATCTGAGTCACTATTATTATTATTATTATTATTATTATTATTATTATTATTCCATTACATCACGACTAAAGATCTTATGAGTCGGCTGAATATAAAATCTACTCCAGGTTGCAACCAGCTACCTAAGGAGCAGATTCGGTGACTATCAGTGCCTCTACAATACTTTACGCAAAATGTGGGCTGTTCCAAATAAAGCAATTTCTTGCACTTCCCAGTCTTTTGAATTACCTGGGAGTTTAGACAAGTTCTTACTCAAATTTTGCGGAACAAATCCCAGAGCTCCGATAACTATCGGGACGACCTGTGCTTTTACGCCCCACATTCGGCTGATCTCGATTTCCAAACTCTTGTATTTAAGACGTTTCTCTGCCTCCTTGGTAACGACGTTTTGATCGCAAGGTACAGCAACATCGATAAGTAAACACGATTTTTTCGCCAAATCCCGGATAACTATATCCGGTTTGTTTGCCGCTATCGTGCGATCAGTTTGAATTTGTTGGTCGTACAATATCGTACACAATCCAACAGACGTCACCGGTTTTCGGTGAGGTGTTCGTACCACTTGGGGCATGTGTTTGGAACTTCGAGGGCGGTACAGATCTGCCAGTGGAGGTAGCTACACACCCTATCATGTCTTTTAAGGTATTCGGTCTTTGCTAGGATTGGACAAGCTGAGACAATATGATCAATGGTTTCTACTTGCTCCAGGCAAATGCGGCATTTGTCATCTTGGGAAATTTTGAGAACCGCTTTATCATAATGTCGTGTTCTATATTATTATTATTATTATTATTATTATTATTATTTTTTATTTTTATTATTATTATTCAATTATCGGATCGTTGTGTTTTGTGTGTCCATCCAAACATTACGAGGACATGCCTTTTGGCATCGGAATTCGAATTTTGAAATTTCTATCACTTTATATAACTTGATATTTAGGTGCCTGTTCGTATTCATTCTTAGGAAAACACATAGATCGCATTGATATTGTTATCTCTTGCTCTCATATACTTCAGACGTATTAAATTATATCTATGGTTATTATTATTATCATTATTATAATCTATGTTACTCATTCACACGCTCAGAAATTGAAAGAAAACTATTTACCCTCCATCTTTTGAGAGACGATTATCACTTTGTCAGATATCAGAAACTCTAGAAAAGTATAAATACAATGAAACGGTTTCGAGTTTGACTGAAAATTGCAAATATTTGATTGTGGTATTCCACCTATTCTCATACTGCCGGTACTAACTGCATTCTCACACTTGGTAAATCACACCTGATGACATAGCTGACGTCACGCTACAAGACTTTAAAGACAATGCTGCCCGTCATTAAATATTTGCTGTTCATGTATAACGTTACTGAGTAGCAACATTTTTGATATCCTTGGTAGTATGTAAAAAATATTTGTCTGTAAATGTCCTACACTAAGTTATTGCAGAATTAACGAAATTCTTTTTTGAAAACCAATTTGAGTGTTTTTGTTCAGCAGCATTTGTGTCTGCAGGCCACTCGTTATTACCTTCATTCGAAAATTTTATTTTCCAATTGCACGAGATTTAAAAGAGAAACATTCTTTAAACGTAATTTTGTAATTTGCTGAACAATGTTATTCGGTCATAAAATGACAGCCATATTTTTTCAAAGAATACATCTAAACTCCATTCATAGATCTATTTCGATTTAAATTCCTTCGTTCTATTTGAAGCGTCGCTATGATTTCAAATACTAATTTTAATTAATTTTGTTCGTAGAGGCCTCATAAATGCTTGCATAAGGGAATAATGTACATCTATTATACTACATCCCGAACTTTGTCAAGCAAATTGTAACGTGTGATATTATGGAGAGCAAAGCATATTACACTCGTAGATGACCTAATGCAATTTCACGGCCGCAGTTCCCGCGTTCAGCTACGTGCCAGTGCATATGATGCATTAAATTGAATGTACTGTAAACTGATATCGCACAAAGGATTGAACTTTCGATTGTTCTGCACAGTCGCGGACGTTTTTTTACTTTCTCACTTTACTACATACCTAGTAAAGGGAAAGTATTGTAACCGTGCGGATGAAGTTTGCGATTTTTCCAGAGAAAAACTCTTACACTCGACCCTGGTGACCAAAAAGTGGATAAATTTTGCTATTATATATAACCAATAACTTCGTCTGACTCGTCGTGTGGTCAGAATCCGCTTTTTGAGGTCTTTGTTATAGAAAAATTGATTAGCAGCAAAACAGTTCGTCCGTCTGTGATAGCGCATAGATGGCGATAATCGTTTGCGATAATTTTCTCCAAAATTCATATTCGCGGATTAATCTGAACGTCCTCGAGGTCCCACGAGTTTGAAACAGATATTTTGATTTTTGAAGATTTTTACATGAAACCTTAAAAACATTTTCAAAGTTCTCTAAAAAAATGACTCCAATTTTTTTTATTAAACTTTGCTCTTGATAGCGAAAAGAACGCTTAAAAATGGCATAGGTGTCATTATCGTTGAAATCTCTGAAATTTTGAGAACTACAACGTTTAATCATTTTTGGCATCTTTCAATTTTTTAAATTTATTCTAGCTTGGCCATTGGCCTTCTGCAGCCGCATAAGATATATACATTTGTAAGAGATATATACATGACTAATCTGATACGTTATATACAATATTCTAGTTTTAGATATAATACAATATCGTGTTTATCTGATTTATCACGAGAAAAGACTCATCAGTTCTAGTCTATGGAGGATGGAAAAATTCTATTGGTGGATTTCTTTTTAATCTTTTGCAATGAGGAATTTGCTTACCCATATGAAAGTGAATGGCTGAAGGGATCTTTAATATTTTAGGACAGAATTTTGCGGCTAAGAGGGAGAAGTGGACGGGGATGGGTGTAATACCAGGTTCGATATGTAACTGAGCATTTGGAATGTACCACGGAGCTTTACTGATGGTCCGTAGGAATCTATTTTGATAAATTTTCATTTTGTTTATGTTTGTGTTGGCTGCGGCAGCCCAGACTGGGGAAGCATAGGAAAGTATGGGTCGTATTATTGCTTTATAGAGGTGAGTAGTCACAGGTAATTGTAGGGGGGATGATTTTTTGAAAATCGGATAAAATTGGTGGACTCTACTAGTCGCTAGAGCTATTAGGTGTTTAATATTTTGCCGCCATGTAAGTCTTTTGTCGAACAGAACTCCAAGATATTTGACAGTTTTGTTGTGAGGAAGCGAGGTGATGTTTTCATTTTGTTATGTGAGATTTGGGGGGACGTCTGGTCTACGGATGGTGAATATCTTTGCCTGGCTTTATTTGGATTTATTTGAATGTGCCATTTTTTGGCCCAGTTGGAGAACAAAATAAGATGATGCAAATCTTTCACGGCAGATTCGAGATTGCTATTAGAGGAATAAAATACTGTGTCATCAGCAAATAGTGCTATTGCAGTATTTTGAGTGATTGGTATATCCGATGTGTAAACGTTAAATAATATGAAAGAGAGGGTGGGGTCTTGGTGTACTGGTGAAAGGTGCGGAGAGGGCTCCAGGTAGACGTACAGGAAAAGTACGCTTGTTAAGAAAACTTTCAATGATGCGTGAGAGATATAATGGAGTACCCAATCTGCGTAATTTGAAAATAAACCTAGGTGCCAAACGGTATCGAAAGCTTTTGCTACATCTAGAAAAACTGCTGCGGTATGCTTGTGGTCATGGAATCCTTCGATGATATCTTCTGTTCGGAGTATGATTTGATGATACGTAGACAAAATGGGTTGGAATCCAAACTGATGAGGTGGTATGGCATTGACTGAGCTGAGGTAAGAATTTAGGTGAGAGAGTATACATTTTTCAAATAGCTTTCCCATTGTGGGTAGCGGGCTAATCGGGCGATAGCTAATTGGATCATTTTGTGCTTTCTCAGGCTTTAGAATGGGAATATTGTGAGCATGTTTCCATTTATCAGGGAAGTATGTTTGTCTCAGGGCGGCGTTAAATATTGCAGTAATATGCACTATTACTTTTAAAGGAAGGCGTATTAATAAAAATGTGGATATTAAGTCATGGCCATTTGATAATTTCGGGGGTTGCTGGTGAAAGGTATTTAATAATTTCAGCAGGTTGATGCAAAGTATTTTCCAAGCATATCGCATTTATCGGAAGGAGAAGATGCTTCTCCAGTTGGAGTAACAAGGGTGGGTAGTTTGATAGGTTTGCGCAGCAGACGTCGCGTAATGTTCCATAATGTTTGATCAGATGGGTTTGCCGTTTGAGTTTGGAAATGAATCTTTTGCGCGTGAACGAAGGCCAAAAGTTGTCTCACAATTTTAGTTAGAAGATTTAAATAAGATTTTAAAAAAGGGGATCGATGTCTCAACCAGTGATTTCGAATACAACGTTCGTAACCTATCAGCATTTTCACTACAGGTGGTATTGTTGGAAGCGGCGTGTGTTGACGGGCTGTGGGGGCCGTTAAGTCTAGGGCATCTAAAATGGTATGAGTAAGTGAATCAATGGCGCTGTCGATTTCCTGCGTAGTTCGAGGTAATGGCAATGGAGGTAAAAGATGTGTAACTAGCATCTGATAATATGGCCAGTTTTCCTTACGTAACTGATAAGGTTGAGCGGGTCGAATTTCTTCTGGGGTTGTGCCGAATGAGAAAACTACAGGGCGATGATCAGATTGCAGGGCGATATGAATCTCGACTTGAATGTTACAACTAATGTTGTTAGAAACGCCGAAATCTAGAATATCAGCATGCACTGACGCGCAGTAGGGATAGTAACTGGGTGCACCAGGAGCATGCACAGCCAGATTTAATCTTTGTATATCAGCTTGCAACAGATTACCAGCAGGTGAGTTTAGTCTGCTTCCCCACGCAATGTGTTTAGCATTACAATCACCGATTACTAATGGCAGGAGAAAATAAGGTATCAATGTCTCCTGATCTGTATGGAATATTAGGGGGATTGTAAATTGAAATGATTATTAGAGTAGATTGGAATATCTGCTGAATAGCTATACTAACATTTCAAAAGTATTATTTATATTTAACGGTAGCTAGTGATGTTTTACGGATTTTTTTTACAAAGATGGCTACCCCACCGCTGCACCGATTTCGCGGTCGGTCATTGCCATATAGAATATAGCCGGGAATATAAATTTTCATCGAAGGACAAAGACGGGTTTCCTGAATGCAAACTACTCGTATTTTATTATTATGCAAAAAGGGGGCTAGCATGTGAATATTGGGTTTAATACCGTTTGCATTCCAAGAAATGAGACGAAGTGAAGAATGAATGGCACTTCTTATATGCGTGTTTTTATGGATAATAAACTTTTATTGATTGAAGGATGGACTTTGCGAAAGAAGGAATAATTTGACTCATGAGTCTGGACAAGGAATGTTCTACCTGAGGGGAAATAAATTGTTCCAGCTGGAATGGCTGTCCAATGGGTGGGTGTACAGGCTGTTTGAGAAATCTGCATATTGTGGCATTTTGTTTGACAATGATGGCTGTGGAATTCTACGACGGGGGAAATAAGATTCTTGTGGCATTGTGATAGGGGTGGAAGGGGAAGGATGAAGATAGGCTACAGGAGGTCTTCGAGGGGTTAATGAACGTGAATGATAGCGCATTGCGTGTTGTGAGACTTGCTGACGGGTGGGGTTGCGAGTTGGGAGTGATTTCCTTAGGAGGATATTTTGATAAATTTCACAGTCACGACTAGAGGACCGATGAGCCTTTCCGCATAGTGAACATTTGGTATCCGTACTAGAACATTCGGCCGTGGCATGCGGCCCTGCACATTTACCACAACGAGGAGGGTTCCCACAGTTCTTTTTTGTGTGTCCAAATAATTGACAACCACGACACTGCACTGGTCCGGGTCTATGACGACGCTCTTCAACCGTGATTATTGCATTAAATAATTCCTTTAGTTCATATATTGCCCTGCTTTCTGCTGATTTCGTAAGAGTAACTCACATAATGGCGAAGGTTTGCGCTTAGAATCAGTCTGATAACCGTTATTACTGGTGAAATTTTTTAACAGTTCTTGATATATTTCTTGTTCACTATAGGACATTGGAACATTCCGTAGCACCACAGAAATAGTAGTTTTTTCCGGTTCCCTGTAGGTATGATAGAACAATCCTTTCGTTGACAAGTGCATACGAAGTAGTCTTCGACTGTACTTGCTCTGATTTCAGTATATGATCCTCTGACTTTAGTAACAAAATTTTCATGTTTGAGCAGATCCTTTATTTTTTGCAGAAGTTCCATATGAACCGGTGGATATTGAATAATGATTGGAGGTATTTTGATTGGTTGTGGGGGAGGAGAATTATTGTTTCCGACACCTTGCTCTGGGTCAGGGTCGGGGTCGGGGTCAGGAGCGAGAGGAGAGTATCTATTGTCAGTTGGGATGCTGTATAAAGGCACATTTGCAATATATGGAATGCTGCTGGGGCTCTGCACATATGAAAATTGCTTATACAATGCATATTGCAATCTGGGGCGCTTAAGAGGAAGAGGATATACTGTACTTATCTGCTGAGGCGGTTGAGAATATCCCATGGGTAGTAAAGACAGCTGCGTGAAGGTTGAATTTGCAGGTTGGCTTGGTGCATATAGGTGATGTTGCTGCTGCGGCTGCAGGTGATTAATTAGATGCGGCTCCGTATAATGAAAGTCGTTTAATGCGTGTAGAGCTGACGACACTATATCTGAGAGCGGCGGAAATGATGCATTCGCGTTTTCTGCTATTGTGTATTGAACTATAAATCTTACGTAACTATATTCACTTCTGAAAACCGTCTAAGAGAATCGCACTAGTGGCCCGATAGGGCCCGTCGCCGAGGCGACAACACCTCGTGCTGATGTGTCTCCTAATAAAACACTGATTAATATGCACTTCACTGCACTAAGATATTTACACTAGACACACGCTTTCTGAACGGCCATGTCACGGCCCCACTAGGGCCTTTCTTATCACTGGTCACAGTGGAGGTACTGCGGAGCGATAAGCAGCGGGCAAGGTTTGCACCGTTTGGTAGCCGAGCGCGGAATGGCATCTTTCGACAACTACAAAACTGAAGATAGAGATTCTTTCCTGAAAGGCTTGTGTTGTTCATAGCCAGATCTTGAAATAAGGTACAGTACAAAATTATGAGTTTTCGCGTAAGGTTCTGTGAAAGTAGACAATTTTGAAACAATTAATTTCTCAAAACCAAATCCAAATTTTTGTTAATTTTTTTCCATTGCAAAAGTATAATATTAATGATAGAGATTTGTAAACGAAATTTGTCCTAAAAATATATATTTAAATAAGGCCAAGTGCACGTTTTTGAAAAAAACGAGTAGTTTTCGTGTAATGTTTTGTGGAAAGTAATGCAATTTATCAAAAGTATTAAAAGCGGTTCCAATTTTTTTCTTGATTTTTTCCTCATATAGAGTAAACGGGCAACGTCAGAAAATGTGGTGGCAAATAGGGCAATGGAGACACCCACAAAAATATGGAGACTTGGAATATACGTCGCAAGACCTTGGGAAAGTAGCCGCTGCCTGGGTAGCGCCAAGGCATCTTCCGAGCCACAGTTGGAGGTGTGAGCATTCAAGACGGTGGCGATCATTTGAAGATCATCATTCAAAGAAGTGAACACAGCAATTTATTGTGCAGCGGTTGTGTTTGTCAAGATGTAACGGTTGGAAAATTTTCAGCAAAGTAGCGACTGTCCACAATGTACGTAATGAAAAAAAAGATGCCACCTTGAGAAAGGCAGCTGGTGAACCGTGTATAATGCATTAGAAGAGATATTGAGAGACTGACTCAATTTCAAAAAGGAAATACTACAGAAATCCTGAGAAGAAAGGTGAATAACATCTTTATCAACATAAAAATATGTACAGGGTGGTTATAATTAAAATTTCTCTACAGAACACGTCATAACACAAACACGAATTATAGTACTTGCACCAAACTTGCTAGGATTACTACCCAGAGTATGGGGAGCATGATTTCTATGCGTTACAGCGCCACCGGCTAGTTTCAAATATGGCCACCACGTGCATTGATGGCCACCAGTTACAGGCAGAGTGCTGAAGAGTCGCACCCAACGGACCAGTCGCCGTGCATTAGCTGAAGAGTCACCATGGGTTTGAACAAACGAAGCAGGGCATTGGTAAAAGTCTTTTATCAAAACAACAGTAATGCTGCAGCTGCACTTCGAGAATATCGACGGCTAAAAGGTTTGCAAAAGGGTCCTCTTTCTCAACCTACTTTGCGGAACATGCTGATGTTCGATTCAACTGGGAAACTGGGTGGCGCTCCGGGAAGAGGCCGACAACCATTGGACCCACTGGTGATTGATGAAATCGCTGTTTGCTCTGACTGACAACGCTGCGCGCATTTCTCGAGAGTCAAGCAGTGCGCGTGCAGTGTCACAACAGTTGAACATCCCGTGGGCCACAGTAAGGAAAGTGCTTCGAACCATTCTCAAATAGTATCCGTGCAAGATCCATATCGTACAGGCGCTTGCACCATCGGACGCACAAGAACGTGTTGACTTCGCTCTCAACTTTCTCACAAGGATTGATGTTGACGCGGCCTGGCCTTAGACCATCCTATGAATAGACAATGCTCATTTTTATCTGACGGGTGAGGTAACACACAGAATTGTTGAGTATGGACCTTCACAACCAGACATTGTGTGTGAAGTTCCTCTGCATGGTAAATGTGTCACCGTATGGCGCGGCTTCGCCGCGTCGTTCATCATCCTTTTTCGGAGAGGCTGTCGCTCAAGGACCAAACACGTGCAGTGTGACTGGCCAGCGTTACTGCGATATGCTACGTCAGCATTTCACACCTACCGTACAAGAGAGATACTAATTGAACTCAACAGTTTTCATGAATGGTGGGGTTCCATCGCACATCGATCGTCAACTGCTTCTCCGCAGCACATTCGGTAACGGTTGCATTATCAGCAGATCGTTTCCAACGGCTTGGCCGTCACGACCTCCTGATGCCACTCCCTGTGATTTCTGTTTGTGAGGCTACCTGAAAGATAGAGTGTACCAGGGGAACATTCACACGTGTGCTGACCTGAAGTGCAGCGTACTAAGAGAGGTATCAAGCATACCTGTGGACAAGCTTCGGTCATCTGTACAGAATACAATCTCGCGCTTTCAGAATCTTCTGCACTAATGGGCGCCATTTTGAGCCTCTTAGTTAGCGGTAATGGTACCGGTATGTAGTGGTCTGATGAGGCACATTAATGCACATTAAAGGCACGCGATACTGCACTTGGTACATATAGCCGATAAAATAGGGTAAGTTTAATTATATCCACCCTGTACAAAGCATGAGGTCATGAATACAATAACAGGACATCTTGATATTCGACGATGAAAAATTTTGGCGTTAACAAAACGCCTTTGACGCTACAGGAATGAGGGAGCAAGAGAATGCTCTTTACAACAGGAACCACAAGTGATTCTATAGGAATATTTCAAAGGGCAAAGAGTTTGTAAGTGACATGGAAGGGTCAAATATCCTCAAAAAGGCATAGGTATAGTAATTTTAGTCACGTACCTGGTCATTTGGTGGGTCTCAAAACCTAGATATGGCATGAATTAGAATGGAATATGACAGATGCTAAGATACTCCTCAAGTGGATGAACCCAGCTTCACCACCGTGGATGTTGTCCACGCAGATTTGAACAAATCCCATTACTGGAAAGCGCCGGGCAGTAATGCCCTGCACAAGTATAAGCTCAAACAATTATCAGCAATACTATCATATAGCTTCAATAATTCAAAATTTTCTTCACAATTCAGAATATATGCCTTAATTTCTCACTGAAGGTAGAAAGTACTTGTTACTAAAAGAAGGTGATTAACCCCTCGAAGTACAGGTCTATAATCTGTCTTCTAATTTTCTACAAATAAGTAACTTCGTGTGTTACATAATTGTTGATGACACACATTGAGAATCAGAACATCTTAGCGGATGGCCTAATGGGATGTAGACTTAGATTTCAGGGATGCAAGGAGCAACTCATTATATCTCGTTATTATGAAAAAAAAACTTTGAAAAACAAAGGAACTTGTACCCATGTTACTAGATTATGCTCAAGATTCCGACACCATGCCCCATCCTTAGCTCCTTTAGTGTTTGGATGTATAAAAGGTTCGCCCGTTTGTCTATAACTTCCTGAGAACGGTGATGAGACAATGGAATACAAAACTGTCTCTAACGGAAAACATATTGTCCAGACAAGTACTATACATGTACGTCACAGGATTTTCTAAGATGACTATTTTATTGTTCTGCTTAGCCTTGAATTCTCTGTCTTCTCAACTAAATGCATCTAATTATGGCATTGCAATAAAAAGGTGAACTTAAACCTTCTTTGTTTCACACCAGTTTCAAATAGATGTTACGAAGCTCTATGCAGACATAGAGCGGCAACTAATTAGCGTGACGGAGAAATTTACTGGCATCAAGATGAAATTCGGTTGGGATAAGTGCAGGAGAGTTCAAGTATTGAACGTTATACTCTTACGGAATCACAAGGATGGCGAGGTGTGGTAGAACTCATACATCTTCACAGCTCTCAAATTGCAGTACTCAGAAGGTACTTTCTGGAACATTGTGGGAGACTTCAGCAAGCAATTAGGCAGTTACATTCTTTTGAACTTGAAAGAGAGTACTCCATCTATTCAGCCTGCCATTGCAACCGAGGTAAAGAAGACTCAAGGAAAGCGAAGGTGCTGCACAGAAGGTACCCCCATGAACTGAATCAACCAGCATCAACCAGTCGATAACTGCACGCATGGCTTCAATGGCAAAAGCCTTCATGTTAGCTATCCAGGACCAAGTAGTGCCAACATTGAACTACAGGAAACACATTTTGAGAGAATATATTAGGCAATTAAACTTGTGAGATCGTAAAATAGACCAGAACATTCTTAATTGCTGTAAACTGCGTTTTCTGGAAGCGCGATCAGGCGTTCGTGCCACCGGATGGGTTTTTCTGGGAATCACGGGTCGTATGAGCCGAACATATTTTACGATTACGAATAAAATACATAATCAAATAATTGTGCAAATAACTCAGTCATAATCCAATGGCATATGTAAATAAATAAATAGGTAACGATAAACAGCTTGCTTGTCCGCACACAGATGTTGAGCGGACTGAAGGTGTCGGCCAGTGTCTCTTGGGCAGGGCGGCTTCCTCGCTTTCCTCTCCCTTTGTCACCAATCAAGATAGCTCGCGGGAGAAGACCTAGTTCCTCTTTTCTTTTCTTTCCTTCCCGCTGCTTGCAAAGGGCGCGCCGATTAACTTGATCCCAGTTAATTGGCGACTCTTTGAGAGACGAGGACCTTATCGTTGCGTTGCAACTTTTGACGTCGCCGACAAGAAGCTTGATGTCACTATTAAACCAAGAGCCCCTATTATCACTACGAGTTCACAATTAGACCATCTGTTGTTCTCTTTTTTAAAAAATTAGTAACGGGTAAATATTAGGTAAGATGCATTCTTTTCTATGTTCTTGTACGTATTCTTTCTATGTTCGTAGTAATTTTTACTCAAAATAATAGCACAAGATAATAGCACATTAGAGGAATATTGTCAAGGAAAAGCATATTCCCTTGAGTCAAATATATGACCTGTGATCCAGTAATTCCACAAGTGCACTTTGCATGACTAAGTCTATTAGAGAAAGTGTTGGAAAAGGAGTCAAAACTATTTTCTGCAAAATCAATTTATTGCTACTCAGTAAAATGTACAGTTCACAGAGAACAGATAAAGAGGTAATACGCTACTTTCCTTTCGTTTATTTCAAACATAGAGTGTTTTGCGTTTCTCGATTGAATATACTGTCATTATTCGAAAATTTTCTTGAACACCGCAAAAATTGCCACAGATGTTGACGTTAAAACGTCTTTAAAAGGGATATCATAGAGACCCTGTAATTATACAAATGTTATGTTCTATTTAAAATTATTGGTCAAGTAGTTTAAGAATAAAATATTTTTCCTATACATTACATTTTGTGAATTTAAAAAAGTTTTCTTATGTGGGCCCCCGCAAACGTTTTAAGAAATAAAAAAAATATAAAAACTGAAAATAGATTGACTTCGTATAATTTTGCAGACAAGTTTAAAATTTATATATCAATATTGCCGTATATGTGCTGTTAAATTTGTTGTAACTCCACTACATGGCGCTGTAAAACAAAATTAAATATTTACGTCAAATGCAACCCGCAACACATTTGGCAGGATTTTGAAACTATATTGCTAAATACAACCTACACAATGCGGTCTATAGCCTCCTACACAATGCGGTCTATAGCCTTAAAAAATTAAAATTTTGAGGCCAAAGGTCCCAAAGAAACGTTTCTCACACCGTAGTCTACAGGATGAGATGTTCTTGAACATTCTATTACATTTTTGCTGTTCCGGCACTTCCCGATATTACCTCACGTGCTCAGAGAAGTGCAGAATCTGCAATTAAATGTGAATGAGAGGGACAGAGAGCGGTAGAGACAGACAGGGACAGGGTGAGAGAGGGAGGGAGGGAGAGACATTGAGAAAGGGGAATGAGGGAGATGAAGAGGGAGATCAACGTCTGGTGGGTTTTCCCAGTATTCTATAAATTCAAGTGCGAGAAAAGTGACATATTTAAGTACCTTTCTCCGTTCCCGCACATTGTACGTGAGCCAGAGTGAACACATTACGCACATTATCCATAGTTCTCCTACAATTCTCTGAAAATTTTACACTGCGAAACGTGAATTCCGTTTCTTCTTCGCGTGGATGGAAGACATCCTTGGCACAACTTCCAGTTGGGAAAAGCCAAAGGGCATGCCGGTCGATTCCTCACTGGAGGGGAATCTTCCTTTTGCATTTTGTTCAACTTCTTCAAATTCTGAAATTCAACAAATTCTGAAATTCTCTCTTGACACCTTTCTTCTTCTTGCCCTCTCGAACCCACAAGCTTCAGATTAGTATCTTGCTTTTTATAGACTCCTAAAGTATAAGGAGTGACAAATTACTTAATTGTCTTTATTTTACAAGACGAAAAATTGGAGGCCCGTGTTAGGAGCCTTTGGGGGGCACGGGTCAGGCACCAGCGTGTGTATATTTGAAGTGTCAATAACATTTTTAAACCGCAAGTAAATTTATTGCAAATTTATTGCATAAATTTATCGCGCGTGACGTCAGATGTATCGTAAGCAGTGGCGCACTGAGCATGAGACCGTGACATATGAGAATACATTGAACGGCACAATTAAATAATTGCATTTTTCACTCAAAATCGAAACGGTTTTTGATTATTCTTTTAATTTTACCGACTTCCTGGCTATTAAACAAAGGTGATGACATGTCTCACATGACCGGAGACTATAGTTTTCGTTCAATTTCTGAGCGCATTGAGAATGAATAATATACATGACAGGCCTGCAACTACAAAAGATCTTCTGAATAAAACTGTATTTGTTGCGATTTGCTGATTATGTAACTAAACCATAGAACCCTCTCAAAAATCCTGAAACTAACAAGTTTTCTTTTGATTTCTGCGCATATTGACAGTTTTTCTTCTCATATTGTTTGTATATATTTTTTTGTATTTTTTCGTGTTCTGGCATATCTAACGTAATCGTAGATCGTAAATCATAATCATAATCATAATCGTAAACGTAATCATAGACACCTGTCAAAACACCAGAATTTGCATAGTTTCTTTTCAATTTTTCGTAGAATAGGAAATTAGTAATATAGATCAATGAAGGTCCAATGTTTGGGTGCACCATTAGGCAAACATATTCTGAAAACAGACAATTGATAAACTGGTAATTTTGTGAAAGTTACACATTTGTGAGTTCAGGTCACTGAGAGGAGGAGTCTCGGATAAGTTTCAAAATTCATTTTGCAACCGAAAAATCAGTCATAAATGGGCAACGGAAAGAATTTCATTCGACGTCGCGTGCAGTTCGAGGGAATTTTTATAGACTTAGATGACCAAAAACATTTTAAAATAGGTGAAAATTTGTGGTAGGTGAAAATTTGAAAGAAACTTTTCAGTTTCAGATCATTTCGAACTAGTACGAAAACAAGAAACAACAGGAAAGGCGGGAAAGGGGTCGATGTCGTAGGTCAGTTCTTAGAACACTAAACAAGTCCAAGTTCAGAATTCTCCGTTAAGACGTTTCCATAAGCAATTAAAGAAAGTAAAACCGGTCGACTGTCTATGAAATCACTACATTATTTTGTGTGTCAAAATTTTGAAAGAGTCTGTTGTTGGATTGCTGTATTAACTCGCAAAATAATATAACACCAGGTAAGCCTTGCCAGGCAACACCAGGTACACATTGTGTAAAAATGAGATATAAAAGGTTATAAATAATGAACGAACGACTTTTGCTCATGCCAATTTGTCGGGAGCTATACAAAATATATACAAAAATGACATTTTGAAATAAAAAATCTTAAATTCAGTATTAAGTCAATTAAATTGCGTTCTGTTATTAATTAATGAATTATTAATTTGGAAGTTTGTTTAGTTCCTTCATTTTTTATGTGTTATCTCCAGTACATTCATTAATGTCTTTCATTTACTCCCATAAACTATGTCCAATAATGAACGACAAACCTTTTCTTTCAAAAAAGATAACGGTAGTGTAGTGGTATCCACCCCAATTTTTTCTAATCTCAACTATTTATTTAAAGTTTCTTTTATCTATTATTATAATTTAAATGCGATAAAGAGATTTGTAATGATTCGTACTTCATTACGTGCATGAAAATAACTTTAGTGATGCATCATGTATTTATATCTTCATTACTAGGAAATTGCTACTGAGATTTATGACTTTCTTGATCAAGAGATACCAATTTCCAAATGTCTAGCGCGATGCATCTCGGTCTTAAATCACTCGACTCACTAGCATTAAATTAATTTCATCTCCCAGAGTAAAGAAATGACCCGTTTACAACTTTGCTCTACAAATACAATGTCGGATTACATTACAACATCAAAAATAAAGGAAAATATCATATTATGTATGTCACATTGATAATGATGATGGATAATAATAATAAAGGGTAGTAATAAAACAAAATTAAAGAAACTTGCTTGATTTTGTACAATGGAAAACTATGTATTTTTATCCTTTTAACTCCTAGGCATTATTAGATTTGGTTTGCGGTGCGTTTTGGAGAATTACTGTATCTAACATTTGTTTCGTGCGATTTCTCCATAAAATTATGTAAATGTGTGGATGAATGTTCACTTTCATAATAACAACTCCAATTAATTATATAATAATTACATTTTGCCCAATTCTTTATTCATAATTAATGTTTAATCATTATGTTACGAAACATGTGATGAAAAATTATTTACCTACCAAATTACTAATAATAAAGCTGAGAGAAGGAAGTAGAAAGAGTGACCAACTGCTCAATTATTAGCGATCCACAAGAGACCACGTGGAAAAAAAATGATAAGAAGAATCACTAACAGAAAAGATAATCAGTATTTTTTTTGATGTGCGAATTCGGAATGAAAGAGTGGTTAAACAGACTATTTAGTTTTGTATCTCAAGATGTATTTTCAGATGACTTGCGGCGATTGAAATGCAAGCTGTGATCTCAATTTATGTCGTGGCAACAAACAATTTGACCAAATAATTTATCAAGACAAAAAGCAATATGTTTAGTTTGTAGGTAATGGTAAGAAACATACTTCTAAAATTCAAAATGAACTAGCATAATATATCGTTCGCGATTACCGTGTCCTGATAGTGGAATAAACTGCCCTTCATAATCAAAACTGGATACTCATTAAAAATGTTTAACAAACACCTGAATGCTTTCCTTACAAAGTAAAACGTGCCATTTTCAAATGTACATCACCATAGATTACCGATAAACAACTCAAATCTAGTTCGTTCTACCTCTATGTTAGTAATGTCAATAATAACGGATTAATATATTTTTGTTTACTAATAACAATGTTTAGCAATAACAGACGCAGATTTAAGCAAGACAACTCCGTGCAGCATTGATGAAATCCGAGGAAAACTTTCTGAAGCCCAGATATTTCAGTTAAGCTTATTTTGCTATTATTGTGTGCAGTCTGCGTGGAAGGTTTTCCCCGAATAGAGGGAAAAGTATTGCATATCCACGTTTCGCAAACTCCAGGGTCGAGCAGCGGTAGAGGCGATGTGGATCGTACTCAAGATTACAGGCGCTTAGTGTGAATACCAGACAGCCGAGTAGTGCTCAGGCACCTGGAGCACATACAGCTGTCACTCATTTCATATTCATATCTTCTACTTCCATCTTTGTATTTCAAAATGCTTTCAAACAATTTTTTAAATCTTTTCTATCTGTTAAACTCCAGGTATTATGCTTAAGTAAGTGGTTTTTAAATGTTTTTATCACTAACTACTCATTTGTATATAATACTACTTTGTTCTACTCTGTTGTATAATTTACTACTTTGTTCTACTCTCTTGTATAATTTACTTCTTTTTAAGTGGTTAGGCGGAAGAGCTGGCGTGTTTGCTCAAACATTGCCATATAAATGAAGCCATTATTGTTATTATTAATATTATTATACTTGTAACAGAATCAGTTAGCAACAAAACGAATGAGGAATCTTCTATCCTTTCTGCAGTCTAGGAAGAAGATTCGGACCGTGTAAAGCGAACGTTAGTGTGTAGTACAGTGAGTCGTAAATAAAGAAGTAACGTTCTTCGAGTGGCCCAGCTCTACAACCGTTGCTGTATAAAGCTCCCCCAAGCCATGACATCACTCCCCGGAGGGTGGTAAAGTCCACTTTGGAAGCTACTGGTCTACGGTTACTTGAAAATCAACCCATCGTAACACAGGAGAGTGGCGTAAATTGAATATAATGCACACCCATCTCTTGGCGAGAAAAATTGGAACATATCTGTTTACTTCCGAATATTAGAGTCACGATTCACTAGGCTAATATGAAAAAGTTTACGAATTAATTGATACATTATCACTCAACACTGGAATTTTTAGGTAGTGCCTATTTTTATGTTATGGCGTAGAATCTCCGAATTAATTAGCAAAATTTCTATTATTTCACAGTACATGGATTACATTTATACTGCATAAAATGCGTATTTCAGCATTATGTCCTAAAATGACAATTCGTTCGTTAATAATCTAATTTTCAGTATTTTATTATTTAACTCTGTACAAAAGCTTGTTTCGTAGTCGAATTATCTCAGGGAGAGCCATTAGGTTATTTAGTAAAGTGCCCGAATGGGGAATACTTTTTACATTTTCTTCTGCAACTTCACACATAAACGCAAATTTGAAGACTAGTGTAGATAATTACTCAAACTAGTCATTAGTAAACAAGTGAGGTTAATATTGTTTCCTTAAATCTATTAGATATTCGCGATATTTCGTAATTGAAAAAGGTCTACATATATTCCACACAATACCAAAAAGGTCCACGTATATTCCACTCTTTCTAAGGTGGAATAGTGAATGCTTTTTCTTTTTAACATAATACATGCATTAACGTATAAAACAACGTGTATTTAAGCAAAAATTCATATTTGATTTAATATTGCAGACAATTCCTGCAGACGAAATTTGTTTTTTGAGTTACCTGCACATGGAATATGAGCCCGGTTCCTACACTTCTGACACTGAATCTTGTCGGTTGAGCTCTTAGACCATACATCTCCACAGCACAATATAGAATGTCAGTATTAATATGTTAGAAAATTCAACTTAATGTACACAGTCAAAGGACCCATGTACATTTTACATACAGCAGCAATGCGGAATATTCTACATTAAGACAATGTTCGTACTCTTTATTAGGAACATAACGGCCATGTTGCTTTCAAGCTGTTTCGCGGTCAAAATATGCATTAACGTTTTTTATTTATTCTATGATATTTCCTTAGATTATACTACTAACAGATACTATATATAGATACTACTATATAGATAATAATTTAATATGTACGGCACACGATTTAAAACAATTCTTTTGTTTACTTCTACAATATTTTTGTTGATGCTCTGAAGAAAACACGCTCTGCCACCTCACTCAAAAGCTTCAACTCAAAAAACAATATCTTGGCTCGATCAGGGCCTCTTCAAAGTAATTCCCAAATTTTGTCTCGAGACGTCATCTCAACTTCATATTAGAACGTATTCCACATTAGGGGACTTTACCCTGTGCCAGTGTTGTCAAGGTCGATGCCACGAGCGGGAGTCTGTGGCACGAGTGCCTAGACGAAATCGCCCCTTCACGCATTTCATTACCCAGCCACCAGAGACAACGCCATCCCTATTGCAAAACAGTGTGTTCCTAATAGTTCCCTTTCCCGACGCTAGTTGCGCAGAGAAAGCCCGTGGCATGGCACGATGCCACTACGCGTGCCACTGGCACCAGTAGCAGACCTTGACACCACTGCCCTATACGCTCATAACCTCATCACAAGTAGTTTCAGTGCTATTTATCGTCGATGATTACCTCAAATTATATCCCAACTGACTCGGTTAGGTTTAGTTTGTAAAAAATTCTTTTGAGTTGGGCAGTTTTGATGATCTCGTTCTCAGGTCTCACAAAGTTCAATCAAACGTCCTACCAATTTTAATATTCCTGGCCTCTCGACTTGCGAATGGGTTTCATAGTCACTGGACCATTTGTATGTGGTAGGCTGCAAAAAAAATTAAAAGCAAAAATGTGCCCAGACCACACATTAGATAAGCTAGATTGATTGTTTTTCAATGCACGAACAAGACATATTTTTAACCATTCACTAAACAAGTGAGCAAGCATTAATGCCATTGACCTTCCGCAAAATGTAATAATTGTCAGAACTCTATGAATTACGTTTCTCTGGGACAATGACAAATAATACAAACATCACTTTACCCATCGCTACGAGGTTTCTTGTGACAAAGTGTTTGATTAGATTGTGACTGTCCGACCTTTATGATTCAGCCAATTTTTACTTGTTTATAATCGAGACAGTTGAAAACTGTGCGAAATATATGGAGGAAAAGATAATCTCTGCTTTGTATTAAACTGGGCTACCACTTCTCTCCCTCTACTCTGAAGTAAGATACCAAGGAGGGTTCTGCCACATTTGAAAACAAATAAACCCTTTCTGTGTAAGAGAAACTCTTTGCATCGTCAATTTCGCAACAGATATTGAAATACTCTTACAAAGAATAGAATCTCGTCGATTCATTAAATATTTACTTCTAAGCAGCCAAATCTTCTTTTACCTAAACGACAACTTCAAGACAAAATACATTCTATTTCAGTGATACTTTCGAGATAATTTTCACTCTTTAGAAAGATCTTAAAATATTTTTATAACTCGTAGGAATGAAGAGAACATCAAGTGAGCATTGACGTTTATGACAGCAAAAGCAATCAAAACACGGATATATAAATATAATCTTAATCAGAAAGTTACAATATTAGAAAAGAAGTGGAAAAGGGTACAGCAGCTCTTGATTAGAATATTAAAAAAAATTTCCAAATACTCTATTTACACTTATTCACACATTACTTGCTGGCATACTCTACTGATGTCACAGACGATGAAGATTTTATTGTCAAATCATGCAATCGTGCTTGCTCGATGGCAACTACTCTGCTCGGATTGACAAACGTACTACTTTCGAGTTCCGCACCCATGAACGCTATGCGGCATAATTGAGGCGTTCCCTCAGAAACACAAGTCAGAAAATTGTATTTTTACTGGAGAGCTCTGTCTAAAATAATAGATTTCAAGTGAATGCCGTAAATTTAATCTGGCATACCAGGGACGTTTTCTTAAACATTTGACACATAATTAAATATAAGAAATGAATTTCTGCGATGTATCAAGGTTAACATTAATTCGTAAAGGTAGACTGAGAGGTGACTTTTGATGTTTTCTTCGAAAAAAATAAAATTACGACTTATTTCGCAGATCGAAAGATTTATTTCAGTACAAGAAACAGAATGGAGTTAAAAATTAATATTCAAAGTAATATAAAACGGTCATTGAACTATTGCAATGAAATATTTAAGTAGTTTACGGATCTCACATCAATTGTAATGTAAACGTAACAGTGGCGAAAAATCAATGGAATAATGTTTCTGGGAAATAGAAAATTGTAGAAGAAGATTGTTACTTTCGTCACAGATCTTCAAACACCAGATACAACTGATTATCACCTTCATGTGTTCAGAAGAAACCTTGATATGCTACTGGAATGCAGTTTAAGAGAGACTATATGTCATTCAGTTTTTTCTTCTTTATTTTCAATTCTTTTTGTATTTTTCCGGCAAGTACAACTGATTGCTAATGAAATATTTACCTTTCCTACGGATGTTTACTTCTGCAATATTTATTTCTTGATTCCCTTTCTATATCCTAGTAAGTTTAAAATTTCGAGTTCCAGAAAGTATTTCAAGGGAGGGGTAGAGACAATTTCATCTCAGACCCTCATAAATAATTTGAAATAATATTCTTTTATTGTTAGCGTGAAATAAAAATAGACGAATATATTCATAATGGAAATATTTACTTGGATGCTATAAGATCTACGTATTGGCGTTATTAGTAATATAATAATGTTGGTTGGGGAGGCAGTGGCTTCCGTGATCCTCTCCCCTTGATCCATTACTGAACCCTAGGCAGAATCAGGGTTGCCAGATTGGACGGATTGGTTGTTTGCGGAGACTTGAAAGTTATTGGAATATTGTTGGGAATTTATCTAGGATTTACTAAGTTCCCTTGCTTTCTATGTGAATGGGACAGTGGGGCTCGTGAATTGCACTGGATCGAAAGGAATTGGTCAATCAGAAATACTTCAAATCCCGGAGATAAAAATGTGATAAGAAGTTGGTTAATCGTGAAAATATTATTTAGCCACCACTCCATATCAAGCATGTTATAATGAAACAATTTGTCTAGGCTCAGAATAAGAATGAAGAGTGCTTTAAAAATAGTGTTAAAAATTTCTTTTTCTCTCAGAGGCCAGGCTTAAAGAGTGTATCTTTACGGGATCTCATATTAAAAATCTGATGAAAGATGAACACTATGAAACTTCAAAAAGTAATGAAAAAAGACTGATCTGAACAGGTTTTAAAACTGTCTCCGTAAATTTTTTTATGAAATAAAAAAAAATATCCATATTTCAAAATTATGCTGGATAAATGCTCATTTCTATGAAACATTTAGGATGTAAAATGAGCATGACACTTCATTTTCTCCATATCCATCTTGATTTCTTCCCCGATAAGGGGAATTTCAGTGATGAACATGGAGAGAAGTTTCATTAAGACCTGAAAGAGATGGAAGAACATTATCAGGGCAGATGGGATAAAGTGATGATAGCAAACTACTGTTGATCCGTAAAGAGAGAAAGTGTAGAATTGCACAGAAGACAAAAGAGGAGGCAAACTTTCAGCAAAAGATAGTGTTAGCAGAGTTTCTGTCATTGTCAGTATAAATATAACATTATTGTTAATGAAAGTATGCTGCCAATGCGCATGAGATGAAAACTGCTTGAATACATATTTATATTTATACTTCTTTTTTCTTCAGTAGAATTGTGTATATATAGTTTTAAATTGTGTATTCACTGTTTCTTGAACATTTTATAAATCAAGAATTTTAGTTTACCAGTCTTCTCATTGAAATTACAAACAAATCTTAAGTGTTAGTGAAAAATTAATTTCAGATATATTAAGTATTATCTCTAATGAATTCAAACACTCATCAGAACCCAAATCTCCGAAATATTTTTATTCGCAGCCCTGTGAATCGCAGCAAAAATGACAGGGCGGGATTGAGAGAAGTAGGTGTTGCAGAGTGAGTTGGGGAGGAACAATGGAAAGAGGAACAGGGACGAGCTGAGCGGATGGGATGGAGCAGGATGAAATCAGGCGGGATGAGGAAGGTTCGGCGTAGGGCAGACAAAATAGGGCGGAAATGATAGATTCTTTTCTTTTCCTCCAATAGATGATTGCGATTGATATACACACGGGCAACGCAGGGTGCTTCAACTACTATCGGATATAATTGTTTACACTTGTTCATTCGGTTGAGGCTGGCACTTTTTTCTTCAGTAGAGAGAAACCACTTTATACATGTGAAATTTTGTTTTAATACTTTGTTAATTAATGAGATTCTAATACGTACTAATGAGTTTCGTCAGTATTATTTATCATTGTTTCCTGTGTATGTCTGTTTAATTGGTCTACTCTTTACAACGCGTTTTCCTTGGTTATGTGAATTACGTAACTGATCACTCCATCCGCGTACGTAAATGTAACGATAATTTTTATATACTGATTTCCAAGAGATTAGCATTGGGTTTTTGCATAATTTTTATGAACAAAATACGAGATACCTCCTCATACGATTTCTACAAAAACCTATTCTGTGTTACGTCTTGTTTTATATCACTTGAAACCATCTATTTTCTCTCTGATTATTATCTTGTCGATTAAGAAGTTTCATATTTGCATCTCTCTTAACATATTGAGTTGATAGAACCTATATCGACCACGTACATGAATATAAATATAGTTTCATCACGCCCATACGCAGACTACGACTCCCTTCGGCAATTAATGCAGATTGCAAACGCTGACACTGTAGGGCTAGCGGTAAAACCTATTGGATCTAGACTAAAACACCCATGGAAATAATCTCTGCTACGCTCCTCTCTACCGCTCTCCCCCACCGCTTCCAGTTTCCGTCGCGGCTTAATGCAATTATCTCCATTTGGGCGCGGGGGAGGGCGCGTGGCCAGGGAGCGTCCCATCGACAGCGCATCGAGTGCGACGCGGCGACCGGCTGCGCAGATTCTCATCGCGGCGAGCAACAAGTTTCAGAAATCTACTCTCGGAAGTACACGCTCTCTAGTTTAGATATCTCTAGTACGCGCTCTCTTCTATTTGCCTAAAGACCCAGAAGCCCTCTAAATTTAGTCGCTGATCGAGAGAAGTATGGTTCAAGAAGACATTCTGATTCTTCTTCTCCGTCTCCTGTTTTTTCATTTACTCCTCTCTCCTCCTCAATCTCCATCTTCTTCTTCTTCTTCTTCTTCTGGTCATTATTATTATTATTATTATTATTATTATTATTATATTATCTTCTTCTTTTCTCCTCTTCCTAGTTTTGAAATTTCATTCGTGTTACTCTTCCTACATGTAACTAATGCTTTAGAAATTTCTCAGATTAATTCGAATGCATTCATGGTATTACGTACGATAATACTGTTTTCAAACAAAAACAAAAGTTCAGTATGTTCTTTTGGTGGTTGGTTGTGCAGAATTTCAATAAAGTAGGTAATTGGATCTCGGAGGTCCGCATCACGCTTTTTGGATATCATTGCCCACTTTGCAACATGTGTCGTCGGACATTGGCTGGTCCTGCGGAAGCTTACGTGTTTTTAACAATTATTGTATTCAAATAATTCTGTGAATGAATTAATCGTTTCTAAACATCAGAGCCTGCCAATGAATCTCATGAGAGAATATAATGAAAACACAATAGTGTGGTATACAGTATAACACACCGACTTGGAACATCTTAATTAGCAACCATACTTACAGTGCCAAAAAATATAGATAAGGCAGAAACAACTATAGAAATAAAAGTATAGAAATAATTTATTTTTATTACATTAACAACAACAACAACGAATAAGTGTGACGGTCTACATCTTTTTCATCATGCTCATACGCAAATACATTTCACAGCCATCAATGACAGCTCTATCACCAAAAACTATTGAACCTACGAAATCCGGCACGTTCCTCCAACCCGTTCCGTTCTGTCGTCCCTTCCACCTTCCGTCGCGGCTTAATGCAATTATCTCCATTTGCGCGCGGAGGGGGAGGCGGGTAGCGAGACTGCCATCGACAGCGCATCGAATACGGCGGCCGGCGGCCGGCTGCACAGATTCTCATCGCAGCGAGCAACAAGTTGGCGGAGACGCCTCGCCGGCCGAGCGCGGCCTTTGCGTGAGGCGACTCTGAAGATCCAGCGCTAAGCGTGGGCTTCATTAACTTACATCATTAACGAAATCCAAAAGGGCTTCGTTCTGAATGTTTCGCAACGTCGCATCGGGGGTCCATCGAGCCTAATTTTCTTGTAAATGAGAGAACGCGGCCGCTGCAATACGAGGCGAATTTTCCGCTCGTCCGCTTGTGTATGTTTGGTACTTCGCATGAGAGGGAGAGGGTTTTAAAACCTACTGTGTGTTCTTTTAAATAATACAATGCGGGAGCTTCCAGCTCGCTGAGGGGTCGCGAGTAAATCTGCCAGTTGGATGTTGCTTCGTCGAGTGGTGCGGGCTGCGTAGGAAAAACGTGGTCTACCGGGTAAGGGAGATGGAGTTAATGTTACTTTATTTGCTGTATAAACACCCACGCCAGAAACGACTGGCCAGATTCCTCCAAATTAAAATATTTTGTTGCGGTTATTACCATTTAAAAAAGGTAGATCAGAAAAAGTTTAGTAAAGTTGATTTAATTTATTTATTTTTGTAAAAAAACAGTAAAAACTATATGTGCTATATAGGGAAGAAGTATAATCTGCGCAGGTTTCTGAGCTCCAAAATCTTGTCCACCCTTTTACTATTCATTGTTGAATGATGAAAGAAAGTACCAACAAAGCAAAGTTAGCACCATTTGAAAACTAGAAATGATCGCTCCCGAGTAAAGTAAAGCTTATTGATTGGTAATTACAGGTATAATTTTATAGTATTTCTAACAAAATAATAACCCACACCCGGATCTACTCCTCCTACAACTGGCAAAGGAGAGCTCAACTAAACGTGCGCACGTGTTATGCCCTGAAGCAAGACAAGGGGGTATTTTAAAATTTGTTCAATTGGTCAGGGAAACTGGGTGAAAATCTGATTGAGATTAGGGTTCATTGGCCCGAAAATTGAATTACACGTTTTTATTTTAGTTATATTTAATCCATTTAAAATTATTCAGAACAAATTTTAACTAATGAATTGTATATCATTGTTAAAATAAATAATAGTTTTGTTTTGACGGTCGGTTTAGTCTCTAATTGGATTGAAACAGTTAATCAGTAGAGAAAATTTTACTTGGAATTTAAATTCCTAGTTTCTTAAAACGGGTTCCACTGATTTATTGACAATCATGCATTTAAATTGGAATAAAGTTTAACAGTTCATAAAATAGTTTATTTAAAAATACTCTTGCGTGTACACAACGTTTCGGAGGACTCTTGCGTCTCCGTTTTTCTTACAGGCAGAGTTGCATAAATTAGTAGGTATATGGTAAAATATCACACGCAACGAAGTACATTTTCGTGGTAAAGTGGAACAGTAATCATTAATCAAGTATTTTGTTTCATGTCCTCCCCTGCCATATTCATTCTGTATCACTTTACCTCAGACCAATTATTGTTAATGATTATTCTCATTTTTAGCAAGAATTCAAGGCAAGAGTATGCGTAAAGATATCTCAATGTGATGCGTGATAACGATTATAATAGCAATGCAAAAATAGAAAAAATGCCAGTACACAAATTAATGGTATATTTTTCATCAACGTACACTTTACTGTTTTTATCTTTCTTACGCTATTCTACATAATACTTAGTTCACTTTTATATACTTGTTTTGCAAATAATATTTTTGCTAGAACTTCAATGTTTACCTTTCGTGTTATCCTAACAGAATTTTGTGCTGGAAATTAAGATGCTCGGATGATTTTTCGCCTCTTTTCGAGACATTTTGGACGTTTAAATTACTCCGTTATATATGCTCTGAGTGGAGGCCAGGTTATTACGATGATATAATAAGTTTCGCGAAACTAAGATAGTTGCTGAGGACATTGTGATTTTTTAAATTTAATTAATTATGAATATATTTTAATTTAATTTGCTCTCTTCGTTTTTACTACAAAACATATTTTTGGGAGTACATTCCATATTTGGCGAAGAATTATTCTCTCACAGCTAGCCATACGTTCGTATGATTTATTCTCAGTTTTATACTTGCACATTTATAGAACACTTACATAGAACACATTCTGCTGCCTCGTGTAAAATATGCTGCGTTAAATTCTGTCTCATCATCACACTATTGAAGACTAAGTGTAGGACATATAATAGAAATAAATGTTTAATGTGTATATTTTTATACAATAATACATGGACAGATATACATGCATATGAAACTCTGGCATGTGTTGCCTTTCAACAAAACAATTTTTGATCTTGAATAACTTATTTTTCATATTGATGTATAAAAAACCGGAATTCTGTTCTTTAAAATCCAATATTCAATTCTTCTTCGGAAAGATCTAGAATTTGTACTACAAGGTTCAGTTATGCATTAAGTGTAACACAGGACAGTTTGAACTTCTTTTGTAAACGGCATGGGACTAATTACTTGCCGCTCTGTTCACAACTAATAAACTTTTGATCCCCAATTACGTTGTATGTGTACTTTCCTCCCTTGGTCTCCTGTTATTCTCCCCTAACGAAGTGCTTGCGGCCATATGTTTACGTTAACTTTTTTGGCTGTGCGTAGATGCAGAATGCATTGTTTATATGAATGAAAATAAATGCTGTAGTGTTTTGCTGGAGGGTTGTAATACTAAAATCAAAATAACACATTTTAGCACAGTACAATTGAAGGATTCAGGGGTTCATAACAGATAATGCTCATTTCTTACGAAATTGTGTTATGTGTACTTTTGCACCCAAGTGCACTTCTGTAGTACCATTTCTACAATTATTTTTAAGGCTTCGTAAACAGATGGTGCATCCGTTTCTTTTGATATTGTTGCAATTGGACAGTTACATCTGTTCTCATCTTCATTTGTTCGTGAAACGGGTTGTATTGAACAGAGCTTAGAAAATTAATCAGAAAACGTGAGGATCATTTCTCTTGTATTGCTCTAATTATTACTTCAAATTTGCTCTACACATCTTTTCTGTTAACATTTCTTTCATTATCCTAAGAAAGCCACATCTCTTGATTGACTGGTCTCTACACTTAAGATAAAACTGAAATTATCGCCTATTACAGATATTTCTAATTTTGTTACAGAATGAAAGTCTTGAGTTGTCAATATCATCTACAATAGGTAGATTTCTTTTCATTATCGACAGAAAATAACTGAGAGAAGAGAGCAGACGCAAATAAAATAAATGACAAGAAAAGACGAAAGAAGAAATTATGGAAAGGATTACAAAGCAAATTAATTTAAAAATGTTGTTCCTTGTCTCATTATTCGCAAATCACGTGGCAAATATCAATTCCATTCAAAATTCTCAAAAGTCCTTGTGTTTAAGTTCGAAAAACGCTCTAGTTATGTTTATAAAACATGCCGTACATATACAATAATTATCAGATGAAGTAATAAAGGTAGCCAAGTAAATGAAGCCTCAAAAAAATGTATCCTATGAGCAGACATTACTATCTCCAATATCAACCTTTCACAAGACACTTTAAAGGTCAAAGTGACTTATTACTGACAACAAACCAGAATTACTAGACTAAACTAATAGAAGGAACCTGTGATATTTAAACATAGCGCACACGTTCTCGTTCAACTAATTTTACTGGTAAAATAAGTAGCGGCTCGTGGCTCCTTGAGTTATTAGTGCCAAAATTTTGCATTAGCAAAAGTCTCATATTCAATTAATACAGGCAAAACTTCCCTTCCGCTATACTTTGTAGGCCTTGAAACCAAAAAATCGATTGAAGGGAAAAAAGTCTGTCACTCCGTCAAACTATCTGACTGTGGTCAACGATAGCACCTAAACCGTTCGATTTTCTCCAAAATTGATATTCCCAATGGATAAGAACGATTCCTATATTAAGAAAGAAAAATTTCCTCAGTAAACAAAAATTATGATTCAAACACTGTAAAACATGAGGAAGAACTATAGCAAGTCTACAGAAAGATGCAGAAAACTGAGACAACTAAGATGTGTTTTCTACTTACTTAAAATTACAATTCATGTTGCTACTATAGCACATATTTTCCCGTGTTATTAGTGTCTGTTACGTAACATTATAACATTGCAATTTCAATAACTTATAACTTAACACATAACTTAAAATTACTAGGAAACTACATTCTTACTTTCTCGCAGTTACTTCCTAAGAAGAGAAAGTTATGTAATCGTGCGTCGGAAAATGACGCGTTTTCGGCAGAGAAACTTTTATTGCCTCGTAACAAAAAGTGGATAAATCCAGTTGCTATGTATAGTAAATTATTTCCTTTAACACGTAGTGTAGCCAGAATCCATGTTTTGTAGGTAATTGATGCTGAAAAATCGATTGACGGCAAAACGTCCTTCTGTCCGTCCGTCGGTCGGTCTGTCGTCCTATCCACTCGTCCGTCCGTCCCATCGTCCGTCTGTGGTCAATCCTACAAAACCGCCTAAAACATTCAGCCGAATTTCTCCAAAATTAATATTCCCCGTTCGATCTAAAGGAACTTGAGGCTTTGGGAGTTTCGAACAAATTTTTTAGAGTACATTACATGTAGCCCCAAAAATACTTTCAAAATTTTCTCAAAAAAGGCACCTTTGATTAAACTTTGTTCTCGAATAGCGCATAGGACGCTTAAGAGAATGGTCTCATGTTCGTTGAAAACTCAGATTTTCGAAAATTGCAAAAGTGCAATTTTTGACTTGTACAACTTTAGTATTGAAGATTGAGATTTTCTCTTTAACGAAATCCATTCTTTAAAGACAGATATTGAAAAAATGACCATGTTAATATTTTCGAAAATATGAGTTTTCATGTGATTTGGATCGAAATATAAGCAATTTTACATTTTTTAAAACAACTTTTTCGAACAAACCTCTCCAATATTTTTCTTTAAAGTTTCTTCTCACATACATCAAGGGACTGTAAAAGATATAGTACTAGTACCATTTTCAGATAACTCTCCGTATTTTCAAAAATTGCAAAAAATTAACATTTTACAATTACAAAATTGAAGACAGATTTTTGCCTTAGACAAAGCCTGTTGTAAAAACTCAGATCTTTAATAAAGATCATGTAAAAGTTTGGAAGAAATGAGTAAGGTTTGCAAAATTTGAGCTTGAAATTAATGCAATTTATAAATAAAAGATTTTCTCAAAAACCGCACCGAATTTATCTTCAATTTTTTCCATTGCAAAAAATTAACATTTTACAATTACAAAATTGAAGACAGATTTTTGCCTTAGACAAAGCCTGTTGTAAAAACTCAGATCTTTAATAAAGATCATGTAAAAGTTTGGAAGAAATGAGTAAGGTTTGCAAAATTTGAGCTTGAAATTAATGCAATTTATAAATAAAAGATTTTCTCAAAACCGCACCGAATTTATCTTCAATTTTTTCCATGGATAGAAAAATGGACGCTTAAAAAAATGACGCGGGTTTCATTTTCGTTGAACTTTCTGAATTTTTCGATCCGTGGGCCGGATTTTGGCATCCGTGTCAGCGTGGGAAGAACACTGCCACCTCCCGTAATAAAACACGTACTACACTTACGGATCTAATGATCATTGAAGTTGTCACGTTAGGAAACACGAAAAAATCGATCAATCCATTAACAATTGGAAGTGGGTTCATATAGCTGTGTTTGTTAGCAAGACAATTTCGTTAGTAATAATACTTTGTCGGCCTATGATTGTCTACGAAAACATAACCTAGACCGTAATTATGGTCAAACTAAAGATGCGATCAAGAAAACCCCTTTTGTGTCGTGCTTCAGTGTCAGTTTCTACTTTTGTGAGGTATCTCCATGTACTATTAGTATGGATTAGTATGATTAGTATGAAATATGGAATGTAAATGTCATTCTTCTCAAGTTCTTCTCATAAATTAATGGGTCCACCTGAAAATGTTACATTAAACCACGAAACTTTCTGTTATATTTACAATTATGCAAAATAAATTTCTCATAGACTGAAAATTTTCCTGTTTTTATTGATTGTCTGTATTTGATTAAGAAACTTTCCCTCTTTTTATTGTTTCTCTACTGACAATCACATTGGTCTTTTTATTTTCTCAAACAACTACAAGTTATAATTTTCCAATTACTTGTAATGATAACAGACTTATTACAAATACCGTATTATCCGTTATTGTATATTCGGTGAGTCGGTGTAAACGGAAATCTCGCAGTGTCCTTAAGACGACAGGGACAGAATAACCCTGGTACTATGCTGAAGTACTTCTCTACGCCAACGGCATTGTCAGCTGTTAAACACAGCCTCCGTTGTCCCAACGCGGCTTTGAGGATAGGGCTGAGGCCGTTCTGCTTGCGCTTCACAGCGTTCGCGCACAGTGACAAAATTTCCCGATGCCAGCGGACGAAATAACACTGTTCGACGTGCAATTTAACTGGCGCAATATATTTTCTTTTTTTATCCCAGATGAGCTTAAGCTCATCGCGAAGTTAGAAGGGAATTAATGCATTTCTTCAATTGACGACGTTCTGTTGGTATTTCCGGGCGGTTCATTCGATTCATTACCACTATACCTTGCAGTAGTAATACTTAATATGACGTTAGTAGATTTACCATATAATGTATTTGTTTGGAGGAGTCTCTAGAATACTTTTAGTTTCATGGTGTTACAAATATTTCATAATCGTATTTAAAATTATTTTTATTGTGAGACCATGACACAATTGCCTTTAACCTTTTTGGATACGTTGTGTAACCTCAACCCAGGACAGGTTTACACTACTGTTTCCTGTCTCATCCACTATGAGTTAATGCGCTGATCTCATTTCCAAACGCACTGCCATGATTGCTGATACCGCCATGGTGAAAGACACTTATTATCACGAGTGGAATAAACAGCTAAGAAAAAGGCAAAAATTACACAAAGACGACTTTAGAAATTATCGGTAAATTCTTAAAATACGAGAGGATCGACCTTGGAACATTGGCGTTTTCAAATCACCTGTAATGTAAATGAAGATTACTCCACGACTGAAAATAACTAGTAACTGAAAACTCTTACTTTTTTCAATAATCTATTCAATAGAACTTAGATAGAAGATGCGTCTTGGGACATACAGGATTTTGGACAGCGAAGCTTCAACTGCGGAATATAGTAAGGTTATGTGAGGTTAGATAGTATCGTCAAATATAATCTTACGACTGAACCAGTTGAACAGTAAAATACACATCATGCCTCTCCTTCGTCGTAGGAACGTCCCATCAACAATTCGATATCTGTTTCTCACAAATCGATCACACACATCGGCCATTCTCTTCATTGTAACGTACTTTTCATTACCTAGCCATCTCCTGTTGACTAATGTGAAGTTCATCCGGATATGATACAATGTTGTTTCTACTTTCGATTTTATCTATTCATTTTGAATAATTGATCGTTAACCAACTAATATGCTAATCAACCAGATTCGGACCTTAGCCGTAACATATATAATGTTACTCAAGATGGCTCACATTCTCTTAAAACGCTGTTCTTCTGCTGTCTTAATTTTGTGTCGATGTTGTGGAATGTCTCAGCAAAGAATATGATTGATTGATTGATGATACTGGGCGCGTCAACTGCAAATATCATCAGTCCCGTAACTGAAATGCGTGTTTTTATCGCGGGAGGGGGCGATGATCTTCCCCTGCTGGATGGAGAAATCCGGCGCCGGCCTACACGTTGGCTAGTGGTGTTTTCCCAGCTTGATATCTTCCACCAGCGGGACACTGGCCCAGAT
This sequence comes from Acheta domesticus, assembly GCA_031308135.1. Lineage (NCBI taxonomy): Eukaryota > Metazoa > Arthropoda > Insecta > Orthoptera > Gryllidae > Acheta > Acheta domesticus. Next base: position 217,365,431 of record JAHLJT010008446.1, read on the forward strand.
GGGACCAGCTCTAAGCTGTGTGGCCGTGTAGTGCATGTAAGAGTAACTGTGTCTAATTTAGGAATAAGGATGGAAGAGAAAGGAAATATCGCGCGGGGTCCGTGTTCCGTTTGTTTGGATACTGCTCTGGTATTTGCCTGGTGTTGACCGGACAAATCACGGAAAACTACCCATCAGAGCTACCGGCCATTAGCATTCTCCTTCAGACGGGGTGAATTTGCCATAGCTATCTAGCTAGTGTCGAAAATCCTGCCACCGGCTCGGGACGGGCTCTAACCGTAGAACTTCCTGGTCAGAGACACTGCAGTGATGTCAGTTTATGTCCTGAACCACCTAAGCCTGTTTATAGTGAGTCAAAGTTTTGAGCATAGTTCTAAGTATTGCCAAAAAAATGTAATTTTTCCGAACACAAAGGAAGAAAACCGAAAATATGTGAATTGATGATATCAGGGTTTATACCGAAACAGTTTGAATCACGCGCAGCCCTACTGTTGGCTCCGATTTCGGCGTCAGGGCCGTAGACCGTCAGAATTCCTGTGCACTCGCTGCCCACCAATGACACTAATGGCCTTCTGTGTCTACAACAGTGCTTCGAGTCTTGGAAACGCTAGTAAAGGTGTGGTGTTACACAGGTTGCGACGAAGTCGAAAAATCACAAAAGAAACAACACTTTCGACGCGAATTTATGCTTCTGAGGTGAAAATGGTTGGGAATTTAGAGCATGTCCCATCTATATCGGTGTCCCGCTGATGGGAGGTACATCGTTGATGAAAAGCCCTGCAAGCCGAGTGTACGTCAGCACCGGATCTCACCATCCTGCGGATAAGATCACAGCCCCCTCACACAAAATCATACACTACACTTACGGGACTAACACCCTTAGCAGATCACGCGCCCGGAATTACGAATCAATCAATAAATGAAAATCGACGTTACAGAAGACGAGAAATCGTCACGAAACTTCTGCGTAGAAACGAATTTCTTGTCAGCAAAATGCCTTAGGAAACATTTATTCATTTAATTGTGGCGAATACGGTGATACGGTGAGTTTTACAAACTCATAGGGTGAGCGGTGATTTTTACAACCTGAAATGACTAATCCGGAATAAGGTTTTGGTCCGTGTATAACAGTGAATACTCGCACTGTTTGTCTCGCCGCCTCCATCGACGCTGCTGCCTCCTCTTCTCTCGCCGCCTTCGCCGCCACCGCCACTGCTACCGCCATCGTGCCCCTCCCACGAACCCTCCCTCTCCCCTTCCCCCTCCCCCTGCGACGAGGCGCCGCGTGGCGAAGGGGAGAAGCTACGGCGCCGCTTGCGCCTTGTTGCCGTTGTTTTCGCTGGTTTCCATTTGCATACGCAGGGAATTCTATGAGGGACGTGCATATTCAAAACGCGGAACACTACCTGTGTAGTAAGCGTGACGAGAGAAAGCGCGTCGTAAAAGAACTTGTGTGTCGACACGTGATTTTTTGTAAATCGACTGCGAAGGCGATGGAGGGAAGTGTCGAGATTTACCCTGGTGGAAGAGAAAAGAGGGAAATGTGCTGCATTCGATTATACACAGAAAGAAACATCAGAGGGTTACAATTTTTATGGTATAATTATTCATAAAATGTTTTACCCAATTAATTCTATTGTGCTTTCGTGAATAAACCTTTTATATTTTAGTACATCTTGAACATATTTTATAGTATTTTCAACAATTTTTCGTGTGAAGAACTACAATATGGGGAATCGTATTATCACGTATATTTATTTCGTTTTAGAAGCTTGAATTGTAATCACCATGACAATTTTAGTTGCCAAGACATCTCATTTACGGCTGCCAAACACAAATGCTGTAATGAAAATAATTTCCATTCGTTTCACCTTGTTTATTTACCGATTTCTCTCCTTATCTAAATTTATTTTGTGTAGGGACTGTCTCCCATGAGAATGTTTATGTTTAAAATCTGACCTCGAGACAGATTAATATTAGGCTTATAATATAGATTTTCAAAGTGGGCGCAGATATCTGCGAATCTGCGAAAAAAAATACTGCCCATTCTTTTTAAAATGGAATTATATTTTCACTGATATTTGGTGATTTTCCTAGAAACAGTACAAACACAGGACGAGAACATAAGTGCCTTCGAGATATATCCTTCCTATTGACAATTAGTGAAACACAAGATACAATTTCTCGTGAGGAATTATTTTCTTTCCAAAAATTTTTAATATGACTACAAACCGTATCGTTTCATTAAAACATGAATTGGCTGTTTTTTCTTATTTAGAATGCAGGATATTTACACATATGTAGATGTTCTTTATGTGGTGGGAGTGTAGATGGATGTGTGGTGAAGCTAGCTGACTGTGGAGAAGATCATGCTTTTTTTCCTTTCTTCTCGGTATCAGAGTTTGAAATTGGGCTTGTGCGGTAGAAATTCTACCACCATTGCAATAAATTCACCAAGAAATGAGAGAGCAATAATTTAAATCAAGTGATGTGAATAACTTTCAATAAAAAAATTAGTAATTCGTGATTTAAATTGAAATTAGAGCAGTTGCAAGAATGCTGTTCTACAAATCTCTCTGCAAATCACAAAGAAATGGGGAGTATGTTCTTCGATCGAACTACCCACATGACGAACATGTAGAACTTGAAAACGATGGACCTGTTGAAGGTTCATCTCTTTTCAATGAAACACACGTCAGTGGTGAAAATTCATCTGGAAATGAATTACACGATAAGGACATGTTGCGCAATCTCCACCGACGCGAGATAGAAAGAGTTCGTCAACTCCCAGTTGAATCTCGTGCATCGTTGAGGAGAATATACGAAAATGCCAAAGCTAAGAGAGTGATGCCAAAGCTAAGAGACAGCAAATTCTGTCTTAAATGAGGTGATACAGACCCCAGGTAGAGATCTAGATATTACTGACATCAATCACATCGTGTATGCAACTGGATATCAGGTATCTCAGATAATTCTGGGGCCAGCCGAGAACACCGACGGCCGACAGCAAAACAAAGTAAACAGCCCAGAACTCTCATGGACGAAGAGAATTATGAAACGGATATCGATACTCGACGTGAAATATCATTCCTAGCCGAGGCATCTTCTAAATCAACGCACACCACTGAAGTTCAACGAAGATATTCAATGTTGAACAAAAATACCGAATTGAAAATGACACAAGGCTAATGATAGTTGAGAAGCTAAAAGAGAAAATTCAAGCATGGGCTCAAAGAATAAGACGTTTCAAGCGTAGAATAGATTTCCGTGTACAGAACGGGTTGTTTGAAACAGACGCAAAGAGATTCTACTCGCAATCTGACTCAAAAAACCGAATGACAATGCTGTCACTCCTTCAAAAGATGACGTCGAAGCATTTTGGGCAGGAATCTGGGAGGAGAGCAGATCCTACAACAAAGACTCATCTTCGATTCAATCTGAAGTTCATCCTGCCGATGAACTTGTGGAAACAGTGGAAGATGTTAACGAATTCTTGGAAGAGGACCTCTTCCAAGCAATTAAAACATGGGAAACTGGAAGTCCCCCGGGATTGATAAGATCCAGATTTATTGGATTAAGAAATTAACAGCAATACATTCTCATCTAGCAAAGGCTGTTAATACAATTTTAGAAATCCCAAAGGAAATCCCGGAATGGCTCACACGCAGCATCACGTATTTGCTACCCAAAGCGGGAGGCAGCTCTTTAAATAAATAAATAAATGTCTTTATTTGTGGCGAGGCTCAGGCCATTTAGCCTGTTCTTCCGCCTAACCACAACAGCTCTTTGACGAAGAACTACAGGCCAATTACTTGTCTGCCTACTGTACTAAGTTATAACTGCAGCCATAGCTGACAAAATGTACAGACATCTAGAGAAGAATCATCTGATGCCAGCTGAACAAAAAGGATGTCGTAAAGGCTCTTATGGCTGTAAGGAAATCTTACTACTGAATAAAGTCATCTTGAATGATGTAAGGAAATCTTACTACTGAATAAAGTCATCTTGAATGATGTAAAGAAATGAAAACGTAATTTGAGCATGACTTGGATTGACTACCAAAATTCCTCTGATAGTGTACCACACGATTGGATTTTGAAGACCCTGGAGATCTATCGATTTCATCCTAGACTTATTGAATTTTGAAGGCTAATATGAAGTCGTGGAGTACCAGGTTACTAATACACAGCGGAAAGGAAGCAGAAGAAACCAGAAGTATTCAGATTAACAGGGGTGTTTTTCAAGGAGATTCACTCTCCCCTCTGCTGTTTTGCATTAGTTTGATCCCACTATCTAGACAGTTGTCGCAAGCTGAGTTTGGTTACAAGCTGCTTGGTGATGAAAGGCCAGTATCACATTTGTTTTACATGGATGATCTGAAAGTGTTTGCTAAGAAAGAAGCGATTCTCTCCCAAATGCTGTCTCTCGTGAATGACTTTAGCAATGACATCTGCATGACGTTTGGTCTTGAGAAGTGTGCAAACTGACAACGTCTGAGAACATTGAAATTGATACACACACTGTGATTCAAGATCTTGAGCCAGGTGAAACTTACAAATATCTGGGCATTGAAGAATGTGAGGGCATTGAAGAATGTGAGACCATCTCGAACGACACAATGAAAGAGAGAATTCGCAGGGAGTATTACAGAAGAGTGAGACTGGTCCTGCTGTCCGCTCTGAATTCCAAGAATAAAATATCAGCAATAGGTAGTTTAGCGGTGTCCTGTAGTCGAATACAGTTTCGGACTAGTGGATTGGACTGAGCAGGAATTCGCATCATGGATCGAAAAACCAGAAAACTGCTAACAATGCATCATGTCTCCCACCCTCGAGCTGATGTACATAGATTTTATGTGTCACGTAAGGAAGGAGGAAGAGGCATCACACAAATTGAGGCCTCCTGGCACAACGCAATAGTCGGGATGGGAGTACGTAGTCATTCATCAAGATGACCCTCTAATGAGGCAGGTTATGAAATCTGACCGAAGAATAGGAAACAGAGGCATTATTAGTGTAGCAAAAAGCATTGCGAAAAAAAACTAGGCATGACACGTCGAATAACACAGACACCGAACTTCTGATGTTACTAAACATTAAATGTGAGACACAAAAAATGTTAAAGAAATCGTGGAGAGACAAACCACTCCATGGACAATATCTAAAAAGAATGGACAAGGTGCAGATCAATAAAGATACATCATTTATGTGACTTAAAAGGGGAATAATGAAGCCAGAATCGGAAGCACTTGTAATAGCTGCCCAAGGTCAGGCGTTGAGAACACAACATTATGATAAAGCGGTTCTTAAAATTTCCCAAGACTATAAATGCCGCATTTGTCAGGAACACGTAGAAACCATTGATCATATTGTCTCAGCTTGTCTAATCCTAGCAAAGACCGAATACTTGAAAAGACACGACAGAATGTGTAGCTACCTCCACTGGCAGATCTGTACCGCCCTGGAAGTTCCGAATGCCCCAAGTGGTACGAACACTCACCAAAACCAATGATGTCTGTTGGATTGTGTACGATATTGTACGACCAACAAATTCAAACTGATCGCACGATAGCGGCAAACAAACCGGATATTGTTATCCGGGATTTTGAGAAAAAATTGTGTCTACTTGTCGATGTTGCTGTACCTTGCGATCAAAACGTCATTACCAAGGAGGCAGAGAAACGTCTTAAATACAATAGTTTGGAAATCGAGATTAGCCGAATGTGGGGCATACCAGCACAGGTCGTCCCGATAGTTATCGGAGCTCTAGGATTTGTTCCGCGAAATTTGAGTAAGAACTTGTCTAAACTCCCCGGTAATTCAAAAGACTGGGAAGTACAAGAAATTGCTTTATTTGGAACAGCCCACATTTTGCGCAAAGTATTGTAGAGGCACCGACAGTCCCTAGATCTGCTCCTTAGGTAGCTGGTTGCAACCTGGAGTAGATTTTATATTCAGCCGACACATCACATCTTTAGTCATGATATAGAGGAATAATAATAATAATAATAATAATAATAATAGTAATAATAATAATTATAATAATATAAAGTAATGGATTTTCAATTCGAAATCCCGTCAGATCAGAAATTTGTATTTAAAATTGATCGTTGGAATAAGTAATGAATTTTGACTGTCTTATTCACAACTTTATATTGATATTGAATGATATTGAAATTTAATATTGATATTGATGAGATTTGGTATTGAATGATATTGAAATTCAAAAAATTAATTTTCTCAGAAATGTCTCAAATTTTAATTTTTTTTCTCGATTGGAGTAAAGTATGATTGTATTTGTATTTTCGAATATTCCAAGAAATTAACAATTCAGAAGAACTCTCTTTGATAATAGATTTTCTGCTCTTTTATAGAGATTTTTTCCTTAATGAAATCTGTTCTAAAAAATAGACCTTTAAATAATGTCATGTATATTTTTTGAAATTATGAGTAGTTTTCGCGTCATTTTTGCTTGAAATGAAGGCAATTTATATATTTTTTAAAAATTGTGGCTCCAAATATTTTATTTTATTTTTTCTCGATAAGTGCAAAGGACGCTTATAAGAGTGGCGCAGAACTATCGATGGACTCTTTGAATTAGCTAAATGCTAATAATGCAGATAATGCGAAAAAATGTGCTGTTTAGCTCTACTACTTTAACAAAATCAGTGGATCCATCATTACCTTAAAACTAGGCTCATGAATATTAAGCAAAACAAAGACAGGAGGAGATTTTCAAATCGTTTGCTTGGACATAAGGACTCAGTTTTTTGGTCTTCGAGGCTTCCTGGGTAAAACTCTTGTATTTTGTTCTCTGCGGCCACTTAAACAAGACGTCTTCAGGACCTCTTTGTTACGTAGAAGTCGCTGCACGTCTGCACATTGCTGTGGCAAATATCATTGATATGGTTCTAGCAAACATGGAGAAAAAGTAGTTCTGTTCAAACATTCACGTTCAGTTCCATGAATGGAGGTCACTTCGGACTCGTTAGAACACAAATTTTCCAATTTGAATAAGAAATCAACGTGAATGTAATTTTCGCGTGGCTGATGCTTATGATTTAATATGAAAAAAAAAGCTTCATTTCTTGTTTCTACTGGAGTCAACGGATACTGTAGTCGTGTAATTTGCATTTGAATTATTTTTATTGAGTTATCAGCTGTTTCGTTTCCACCAATCCTATAATGTGAAGGGATTTACTGAAAATGTATTTGTTTTTCATTTTAAAGTTCACGTAATGATTTTCCAAATTTAAATGCTCGTAAAACAATGCGATGATATGAAACTAGGGATTGGTAGACCATTATGTGTCACATCAAATAACGGAAGACAGAAATAAAATTGAAAATTAACTCAGTAATAGAAAAATATTAATTTCTTATTGATTTTTATTATCTACAATGTTCATTTAACTTATTCCTACATCGTCTAATGATACATTTCCTTTGCCGTAGAATAGCATCGCTTTTGCAGCGAAATTTTGTTCACATTTAATTATGTTCGACTTCTTCTACTCAACGTCTACATCTTGGAAAAACTGGATCGTGGTGTTTCGAAGAGAATGTAAGTAGAGTTCATGAAGTGAGAGTATTTATCCATCGCTCGCGCCTTCCTTATACTGTCAGTTACATACAAAAGATTGGAATTGTGTTCGAAATATCCCAAAACGTTTCAGAGCCTAAAAATGAATATGTAGAAAGGGTTTCAAGATATTTTGAAAAAGTTTCGCGTAAAAAGAGACACTTTTGGGGAAGTAACGTCAAAGTAAAATATTTCTGAACGTGTACTATAAAAATTTGCGTATATCACGTAAAGTAATAGACTGTCAACAAAACTGTCAGGATTTGAAATATTTGCATTTCTAATCAGAATATTTTTCTACGCATTTTTCCCCCTACTCTGGCGGTAAAACTTGAATTTCGCATCCTCTCTAGCTGAGATGAAATTTTCGCAGGTTCGGATCATTCCTTGACGATAGGTGTTAATGTGTCTGGAATCTAGTGTGATGCAATACTAATTTGAAATCTGCGAGGAACATGAGAAGGCATCATTATCGTGGACTTAGGTCAAAAGAAGGTTTACGTGAATAAAGTCTCATAATATACGAGATGAAAAAATGTTATCAATCTTTTTAATATAATTATATTAATCTTCTTTGCACTGTAGCTGGGCCACCAACACCAGGTTTGGTGGACTTGATGTGGAACAAAAGAGGTTCGTAGAAATTCTTTTAAGTGCCTTTTTCCCCACTATTGATTTTACAATTTATTCCCCTTCATTCATGAAAAATGAACATCTCTTAAATTTCCCTGAATCATTATCATCACGATTCCAAGGGAAATACAATTATCTGAACGGGATAAGAAACCACAAATGTGACATTGATTTTGCCAGTATCGGATTCGATCAACATTTTGTATTCCTAGCTTCATCCTTCCGGTAACGTCCGGCATATTTGTAATATTATATTGAGGGTGGCACATTCTGAGAAAGACTGTGTAAAGATGAGATCAAGAAAATCCTACAAGAGATTTAAACTTTTAATAAGATCTCAGTATCCGCCTTTTTAGAAAACTATAATGAAGAAAATTAAGATATAAAATTAATGTATATATTTGGGTGATTCCTTCTAATACACGTATAAAGTACGGAACCGACAAGCAGAGCATGAAATACTCGTACATTTTCATATTCATTACTTAGAAAATGCTTCTCTCTGAAGCGTTGGAATGTCACAACTCCATTAATTATGTCTCATCGTTGTAGTATCCGAAAAATATGATTTCAAAAATCGTGCAATGTGGATGATATCTCTTAAAATTAAAACTTTAAATATTTTATTACTGTGGCATTGATTAGAATGCCGAACCCTCTAAAAATACTTCCATTAATTATGCACGTATTGGAAAGAAACTTCTCGGTAGATATTATACAAAAATCTTCAGCATACCACTACATGAAAATCAACGTCCGAAGTACACTACTACATACAACGTCGTGCACTTCTGTGTACTTTTTATATATCGATGGATTGATAGACTTATTCACATTAATTTTATTTCAAGTCATTATAATTCCTTTCCACTACCTACTTTAAAATTAAAATTTTTGACGGTGTTTTTACAAGGTCATAGCAGATAAGTGCAAATAACTGCTATCAAAGCAGTCAGAGAAGTTTAAAAACAGAATTAACCGATTATTTTCAGTTAGATGTTAATTTATCAGTTTTTTGCACTCATATTGAAGAACATGTGTCAGTGCAAGGGATTGTGTTCCACAACATACTATATTACTATATTATCGCAATTATGACGATGAAGAAGATGATGCAGAAGAATGGTAATTGGTAAAGAGAAGGATGATGAGGAATCAGATGAAGCAGTTGGCAGAGGAATAGTCAAAAGCGGGATAACGGTCATGTGCATGCTCAAACAGTTTGAGATGCAGCCCTTGCCGCAACATTCACAGCACCATCTTTCACAGCACTCCACTTACCTTCTCACCTTTTTGGATGTGGTATCTCACCCCAATTCTTTAACTACCATTTCCACAAGAAGTGTAAAAAAAGGAGTTTCCACGGGAGTCTATCAACCACACTATTGGGGATGAAGTCAGGTACTAGAAATATTTGCATTCCTAGAAATGTGAATGTAAGAAAGTGTAGAAGCTATAGATTCAGATGTCTGATTGTAGTTCTTCAAAATATTTCAGTTTAACACTACATAGTTCGTAGATATTTACATTTCTGCAACTAAAACTTAAATTTAATTGCAACTTAGTACATCAATATTATGAAAGTAAAACATTTTCTATAAATCATAGAATAACTTAATATTTTCAGAAGTATAATTTAAGTTAGTGTAACTTAATTTAACATTCAAAAAGTTTAAAGAACCAATTCTTTAAGAAAACATTTCTCTCTTCAATAATGTAGTTGTAGTAGGGTTAAAAATGCATTTTTGAAAATTCAGTGGTTTTACTGAAAATCGTAACTGAGCCATTTTTATGAGCGTACTTTGCAGCCTTTGAGCAAAAAGTAAACAAAAATGAAGTCAGCTTTGTGAAATTTTCAGTTGTTTAATTTTTGGTGTTTCTGGACACTTAATGATATAGCCATTACTCTCGTTAGTGTAGTGCATGTTACCTCTCAGGAGGCCGCTAGAAAGTGAGATCCGCCAGCGACCTACACTTCCTCTCGCAGAATATTCGGTTTTCGGTATCTGCTTCAGCGAGAAACAATACCCAATGGAACAAGCTTTAATCTCTTGACTGGCCTCCCGATGTGTCTGTGTGTAAGGGGAGAGGAAGGGACAAAGCTCAAGCAAAGAACGCTTGCGGTTGGTGGTCCGAAAAAAGTACTGCATTTGCCTAGTATTCATAGAAGAAGGCATGGAAAATTACTATTCAGAGCAGCTGATCGCTAAACTTCTCCTCCAGAATAAGGCAGACTTCAAACTATCTACCTAGCAAGCTAGTCTCGAAATTCGTCATCGTCGGAACTAAAATCGTAAGAGATTCCGGTCAGACACTGTAGTAGCAACAGTTGTCCTGAGCTATTTCAGCCGGTAGAATATTTCGTAAATGACTCCGGGAGAGGTGGCTCAGTGCATCAACTGATGCCACTGCAATGCCTCTGACCGGTAGGCCCTCTGTTTGAGTCCCGACGGCGGCAGGAATTTCGGCACTAGCTTGTGAGCTAGGTCGAATTCAGTCGTTGTCTGGAGGAGAATTCTAGCTGCCGGTTACTGTTATCGGTAGTTTCCGTGGTTTCTCCGATCAACACCAGATGAGTGTCGGAGCAGTACTCTAACAAACGGGCGACAGGCCGCTGGCGATATTTTCTTCCTCTTCCTTGTCCTCTCCTCAACCTTACACACACACTTACACTAACATGCACTGCACTACCACACATGTCGGGAGACCAGTCTGGGGCTTAGAGCTTGTCCCGGCTGGGGCGGTATCCACTGATGGGAGATACCTGGTTAATCGACGGTAGGTCGGCGCCGGATCTCGGCATCCAATGGGGAAGATCACCGCCAACTCCTGATGAAAAAGTATGCACTACGTTTACGGGAATAATGACTTCAATTGACGCGCCCGGAATAACTAATAATCAATCAATCGAAAAAGTAAAAGCTTCATGTAAAGTAAGCTTATGTTGTTATTCCTGACCTTTACTTTTTTAATGTTTCATATCAGAAAACACTGCTACTCAGAAAACACAGCGTAAAAAAAGCAGAAAGACGATGTGAACCAGGCGCACATAACTACGGCGAACAGCGTGTAAGTTGGACGCTCGGACACTTTCCAATCGGCCACCTGAATGCGATCTAGAGAGGGAAGCTCCGCCTTCAAATCCTTCCACGCCCTCCATGCTTTCACGCGCTTCCACACCTTCCACGCAGAACAGCACGCTTTGCAAACGCTGCAATTCCCGCTGCGCACCCGTGAGCTCCCCGAAGATGGAGGTAGCTTCTCACCTAATGCACTCATCACACCCACATGTCGAATAAGCAAACTTTCCATTTGCGTAGGCGCGACAGCGCTCAGCTGCGACCACGCCACACGTCTCGCACGCACCGGCAAACACAACAGCGCATACGGTCGCCGGCGCGCATTGCTTTTCGCACATGCTGCCGACGCGGCGAGGCGGCTGTGAGCGGCGCGGGACGCGGGGGACGCCGCGGGACGGGGCGTCGATGGCAATATCGGTGGCTCTGCCATTTGCGCTGTGAACTCTCGAGTTTTCCTTGCGGTTAAACGGCGCGCGGCCGAGGCAGAGGGCGTGGCCGGGAGACGAGGGGAGGGACCGGGGGCGGGAACGTGGGCGGGATCGCGGGCGGAGCCGGGGCGAGGCGGGAACGTGGGTGGCGGCGCGGGTGGGACGAGGACGGGACGTCGACGGGAGAGGGGCGGGAGAGGCGGTGGGGGCGGGGAGGAGAATCGGGGCGGGAGGGGCAGGGAGGCGAGGCGGGAGCGCCGGGGTCGGGTGGATCTCTGCAGTCGCTATCTGGCTTAATTGTGTTACCACGACAAAGGCGAGCGCGGGCGGGTGGACCAGAGCGGGCGCAGTCGCCCAACTCCAAAGTCGATTAGACGCGCGAAACTTTGCTACCCGACGTCATGATAAAATATTTTATATAAAAATTGGATTCTTCGCCTGATTACTGGGAAGAAGGCGGCAAGGAAAAGAGGAACGGAGGAGAGGAGCCGGGATCGCACGAAGGACGGAAGCCCGAGGTGAAGGAAGAAAAAGGGAGAAGAAAAGTGGATGAAAGAAGGAGGGCCGGCGATTACGGTTTATCGGGTCCGAGTACGGGGACGGAGGCTTCTTGTGCTCTGCTGGTTGGAGCACCCACCAGTTACGTCTGATTGCCGGGGTTTAAGTCGTGGTCACTTCTAGCGGAATTTAGAGGGAGAGAAGAGGTTTTAGTGCTGGTGGGTTTCTTCCAGAGTGTTTATCTTTCCTTTCACCACAACTCTGGATGAAGGATTTCTACCACATTATAAACAGAAGACTCGTTTCACCCGCATAAACTCTTCACAAACGGACTTTTAACTTGATGATAAACCAACCCTTAATAGTTTTTCTTCAAAATGCACTTTATAAATATGCGTATGTTATGTAAATTATAATACAATTGTACTTCAATTTCCAAAATACGAATTGAATTTAATATGACTATTTCACGACTGAAATTGAGAATTGAAAGCAGATTAATTAATATACGTGATAAAAGTTAATTAATGTATTTACAAATTCTCAATGATTTAAATTCGTCAATTGCTATTCTCAAGCCAATCTAGGTTTATCTCAGAAAGGTGTCAAATGTCGACTGAAAATATTCGCATCATTTAAAAGACCCGAGTAATATTGCTCCGAAAGACAAGAGTAGAGCGTGGTACGTAAGAAAGAAGTATTGTTGAATATCATGAGAAAACGCTCCAATCGCGTGAGTGATAAGGCAAGAAGAGAAGGTTTTCCCGACCGCTCTGAGTGGCCCTTTCATTTCCAGCGTTCGTCATGGTAAGCTACACAACTTTATAATCTCTTTATGTTGCAATCTCATAATAATTTATTATTTAGTGATTCCAGACACATTTACTGCAATGGCCAGCAGTCCCATAAGTGTAGGCATGTTTTATGAGGGAGATGACGGCGTTTCCCCGCTGCATGATGAGATCCGACGCCTAACTAAACGTCAGACTACGGGTTTTCCCTGTCCAGGTATCTCCCACCAGCGGGTCATCGTCCCACCTCGAAGCTCCCGACATTTGTGGTTGTAAGCATGCACGTAAGGGTGAGGATAGGACAAAGAAGAGAAAAGAAAGACCCCGCCCGGTCTTTCCGGAAAACGCGACGCATTGTTCTTGTTTCGGCATTAGCCGGTTGTTAATAGGCAAAACTAAGCAAAACGACCGATCAGAGCAGCCGGCAAGAATCCTCCTTCAAAACAGTGGCTAAATTCGACCTAGCTATCTAGCTACTGTCGGAATCCTGCCATTGTCGAGACTCGACACCCAGAACCGACCGGTCAGAGGCACTGTAGTGCCCTGACTCATAGGATTGTCTAATGCCCTGATCTGATGCCTGTGATGAAGGTGAGGTACTTTACATTCTACACTCCTAGAAGAGGATACACCACAAGACGAATAGAATATAGTGTAAAGAAACATTACCTACAAACAAGACAGAGGCCATGAATTTAATTTAACTGATAAGATTCTTATTAAATAATAAATCAAATAAATCAAAAAATATGAATACGACATTAAAACGAAATAAACAATTTAATAAAATGTGTGAAATTAAATGTGTCCACGTGAATTGCATCATTAAGCACGTACACTGTGTTTTGCTTCATTCCCGTTTTCTGCAATTTTGCAGAAGGTTACTAAAACTTTTAATTAATTATCCTAATAAATAAGAATACTGTAATTTCAGAATTACGACGCAAGTTCAATATCTTTACATCTCGCAACCGCAGTGCGTTGATGGAGAGAGGAGAATTAATCTTGTGGGGCTGCTCAATTACCCCTGTCAAGGTAAATGCTAGTGTACTATGCAGACGATGCAGTACTATTGGCAAATTCAGAAGATTTACAAAGACTTCTCCATACGCTATCAAAAACTGCAGAACAATACCACATGATAATATCATCCGAGAAAATGAATGATAATTTCAAAGGATCCATTAAGTTGTAAATTGATGGTGGATAGTACAATATCCTAAAAAGTCATGAAAACCATAATTTAGAAGTAGAAATTTCAAGCACAAAGAACACATAAATTAAACGGTAAGTATTAAATGAGCTACAATATCTGTATATCTATTACAGATATATGTAGCCTGGAGAATAAGTAACTAATAGAAAGTAAATATTGAAAGTAAAGACAAAAAATACAAAACCGTAATAAAACCAGCTATGACTTATGGAGTAGAGACGTGGGCCGATACTAGAAGACCTAAAACTACTAGAACTTCCGTAATGAGTACTTTATGAGCAATA
>JAHLJT010008446.1:217380041-217424094 GCA_031308135.1 Acheta domesticus
ATGAGTTGTAAAATTCTTAGGTTTTGGTCATTTTCCTACCTTCTTCAGCACTATAAAAATTCCATATTTGATACAGTAGTTGTCCTTCAAATTATTAATACTCTTATAGCGTCGGTGCACGAGAATTTTTTTTCAGTTAAGAGAAAATGTATGTTCAGAAAGTAGTCAATTTTTACTGGTCAAAATTTCATTAAAGTAGTTCACAAGACAGAAGGTATTTAGAATAAACAATTTGGCGGCAATTATGTAGCGGCAATTTCTTTGGCCGCTACATAAACGTCTTTGTTCGGAATACAACCGTTTATACTGGCATATTTTCATTAGTAACATCGTTCATCAGGCACATTAAACATCTTCGATTTCTTAAAAGGAGCATAATTGTATGATGTGTGATCTTCCGAAATACACTCCATAATAAACATTACGTCACTGTCTTTTTTAAGCATTGTGCGTCGATTTGCACGGCGAGGCATTTTACTCTGAGCGACTTCGCTCCATTTCCTAAAGACAGCAAAAATGTAGATACTTTTCCCTGCTTCATTGTGAATATCACACTATTCCCAAACAAGTGCGTATTCAACAGAGATGCACTTTTTTAAGTAATTAAGATAGTTACACAATTATTTTTAATGTAACTCTCCAATTTTCTTCAACATGTTCTCGTGAATTTGCCTTAAGCATTCTTTTTTAAATGAAATAACTTTCACTGAAATTACTTGTTGATATCAACACAAATGAGTCGCAAATTTCTAGCAGTTTTTACGTCAACTCTCCGCAGAAACAACCCGCCACGGGGACACAAATCTCAGCTCTTCGCTCTCTACATCATTCCCTCTCTGCATGGCACAAAAGTATTGTTCGTGATTTCTATTGCCTCATTTACACTTCTATACAGCACAGTGGATTGTCGTTTAGAAGTCACAACAAGCGCTACACTTCTTAATCCGCTGCGTTTTGAAACGGTGAACGCTACATGCAGTGGAAACGTTTAGATATCCAGCAACACTGCAAACTTCCGAAAATGCTATAACCTCTAATTTTAAATCTCATTAGTCTTTATAATTATTCATTAAATACCAACATATGTAGTACTGCTGAATTTGTGTTTTCAGGATCTATCTAATCGTGTAAAAGAGAAGTGTTTTATTTAAAGAAATAAAGTTACTCCAATATATTGAAATAAAACATGCTATCAAAGAACTAATAACTACAACTGATGAGCATGCATATCTTAAACGATGTGAAAATGATGAGCCTGTATGTCCTGAATAGTGTGAAAATTTCATCTCAGTATCTTGAATTTCATCTCAGTATCGTCCAGAAAATATTCGGGAAGGACGCTTTTGATGACTAACCCTGAATAGACAGGACTTTGACGATTCTATACAGGTGCCCCACCAATTACAGACCACCCCAAAACTTCTAAATGGTTCATGATATCGAAATGCACTTTGCTTAACAATGGAGAATCATGAGGCAAGTAATATGCCGTAGAGAAATCGTCTGTAATAATTTTACTTTTCGTAAAATTTAATCATCTTCGATTTTTTAAATGTAATTATATATTTTTCTCGTCAGCAATGGATAGATCATAAAAAGAGGATACAATAATATTTTATATGTTAGTATTTTGATAGTAATTTGAGTGTAAAATTAGACTTTCTCGAATGTAGTTTTAAATTAAACGAGCAATATTACCTGTAGCAGCCCCCAACCTTCCCCCGTTGCTTTTGGGGAAGGTGGCCTTCGCTTCGCAGCACCGACACTTCCGGGGAGAGAGGAGACTGACAGAGACGGCAGCGGAAATAATCCTGACTTCAAGGATAGAGTGACAAACATCAATATTAACGATCAGAATGAAAGATTTTTCCATTGATCCATTAGAATTGATCATTTCTTTCACTGCTTGAAATTCAAAAGCAGCTTCTTTGAAATGAACAATAATAAAGAAATAATGTAAGGAAGATACTAACAAAGGCCATTTTCAAACTTAAAAAGAATCGAGCAATGGCAAGCCAGTATTTTAAAACACTTCAAATACAAGGAAAGGAAATAAAAATTTGAAGATTTTCATTGTAATATCTCCAGAACATCAGATTATAAAAAGATAGACATTTTGTTATTACTGCCGTTACTCAACTTCTCATTGTAAATTTACAAGAATTAGATAACACGTAGATTACAATAGAAAAACAGAAGGAAAATATGGACATAAATCATTTACTGAGCTCTGTGTCCTCTGTTGACAGAAATGCATATCTGCAGTCGTGTATGTGCGAGGAGCGATGAACTGACTACAGTCATTTGTGACGCTAAACATCGACGCTTTGTAATTTCAACCTGAAGGGAAGTTTAATTCTGATGAATCAGTGGAAAAAAATTCATTCTCATTGTTAATACTGATGTCTGTTGCTGTATCATATGTGACAAGACTATGGATTGCTGTAGTTACACCTCTATCCTCCATTGCCACACCGTTCAGTCTCCCCTCTCCCCGAAACAGTCTCGGCTCCGCGAAAACCAAAGGCGACATTTGCAGGAGCTGCTCCAGGAAATATTGTCGTTTAATTGAAAATCACATGTCAGAAAGTCTAAATTTGTACTCAAATTACAATTAAAATACTAAAATATGATACATCATTTTATTCCTATTTTTATGATCTATCCTTTCCTGACGAGAAAAACGTATAAATCTATTTAAAGAATCAAAGATGATTAAATTTCTCGAAAACTAAAAATATTACAGACGATTTCTCTACGTCATATTACTTGTTCCATGATTCCGCATTCTGAGGGAAAACTGCACTTCGATATTATTAACCGTTTAGAAGTTATAAGGGTGACCCATAGTTTTGTGGAACACGCTGTATAGAACAAAAGAGGGAACATTTTTGATGAGCCAGTACGTAGAATCACTACTTCTCAATGCTTGGCTTGCAAGCAGTTTTTAAACAATCATTACTAGGGGGCGGATTTTGATGAGTTCAAACATTGCCAAAAATGATCAATAAAATGCCCTTAAAATGTTTTTAAAATGTCCTAAAAGCGAATAAAATGTAAGATATGTAAAACCACTTCAGATGAGCAACTGAAGCTGCATACGTTACTTATGTAATCGAGGCTTCTTCTATTCGTTCGAGGGTAATCAGCTGACAAACTTTTGGTTTGGACTGTTCTTTACAAGGAAATCTCTGTCTTTAGTTATCTCAAAATCGGCCGAGCCGACAATGGCGCTGATAAGCGTCACAGAAACTTTAGATACATACAAGGGCTGACATTACAATTTCTGAGCGAAGAAATCGAATTAGCTACTAAGAAATTCTGTGGAGAACATTTGTTGTCGTAAATATTATTTGACGCAAGTACCATTAAAACAATATTAAAATCGATTAAATCAGCGAAAATTTCATTAGTGACGGGAATAGTAAAAAATGACTTATTAGTCGAAATAGACGAAAAATGCAACAAAAAATACATAAAAATGGGCAATTTCCTTTTGTTATAGTATAAAATTATTTTTTACTAAACAGCATTGTTCTAAAGTGAAAAGGAAGAAAGATTTCATTCAAATCCCACTCCTAATCATTACATAGTAATCGAGTAACCTGCGTCCGCCCGTTTGATGTTTCGTAACTCGCAAGCACAATTGGGTGCCGTTTCAAGCGTCTCCATCTCCTGGTGGGGAACTAATAATTTGTTTGCGGATGCATTCAGAAGATTCAAAACCGCCTTCATGATGACTTACGGTGATCATAGCTCAATTGATTATTTTCGACAAGACAAATCGATTGGTATAATTCTTTTCTGCCTTCCTCTCGGAGATTCTGGAAAATGTCTAGAAAGACGCGAGTTTTGTTTATAGTTTCAGTGCATCCACGAGAGCACTGATCAGACGCTGAGAATTCACCATACTCTCTTGCCGGCACTTACAGGAATCGTTGCAACTTTATTCCTCAGGTTCATAAGAATTAAACCGAATTTTGTAATAAAACAAAATTTTAAAATTCGTTTTAATCGATACTGTTTCATGTAACGTTCTATAACAGGAAATCGACGAATTGACGAGTGGGGCAACTCCAATACGTGTGAAATGTATTTTTTGTGGATTCTGACGGAAAAACGTTGATTCTGACTACACGAGTCAGAGTAAGTAACGTACTACATAAAGGATCAAAAATTATCCATTTTTTGGGGTAATATGGACCCATATATAAGGGTTATTTTGTTGAGAAATTGCAGCTTACAATTCTTTCTCTTTACTTTCCGTAAGTACACAAAAGGCGAGAAAATAAAATAAGTACTCATAGCCATGGAAATAAACCTTGGATGTGATATTACTAGAGCTCTTCTAAACGTTTCTGAAAAGTGTTCAAAGAGAAATTACGAATTTAACAACTTTCCCCGAACTGCATCTCTCCTGGAACGATGCCTCGACAACGAGCTTAAAACAGAAATAGAAATGAAGCAATTATCCAATAATCTATTACAGTCGGTTGACCTACATGTGGTCCGCTGAAACCACCCATATTGCTTTAATACGGACGCACATAATGTATTATGTATATGCGCACTGAGACCGAGAAATTGCTCACGACATGGATCGGAGCACCTTGACTACTAGTGCGCGCCGCAGATGGGTCGGGTCCATAATGTGAATATTCATACTACGACAAATGTTAAATACACCTCAGGTCTGTCATTGACATTGATATCAGCGAGTTATTGATATTGCTTTTCACTTTTACTAAGATTTTAAAATGACATTTAACAAGAAATTTGAAGAAATGACAGCAATTGTGGTACACCAACTAGCGTAGAGTACAATGTAAAACGAAAACCGAATTCTCAACTCGAGTTACACATGTTATAAAGCAGTGAATGCGAACTGGAAAGGAATGACGTCGGAGCACTGCTTCCCCTCTGCGAGCAGGCCTCGGAGAAGCGGTACGAGCAAACCGTGAGGAGGGGGGGAGGGGTCCGTGCAAAGAGGGCAGACGACGGTCGCCGATAACTAAAACCTTGGCAGTGGGCCTTTGCTGGTGTGTCAGGCAACATGAATGGGAAACTATTTACACCGGTCAGTGTCTTTCTGTTTGGGAAGAAAGATTTCCTTTTGTAGATACTGGAGTAATGGCGAAGTGTTAAGAATGTTCGAAAGAACTGTTGTATGTTAAAAAGTGCAACTTACAGATGCATTACACAGCTTTGCGACCCAGGGAAACCTGCGAGATAAAAATAAATTCTGTGAATTGACATAACCCTCCAGTCATTTGTGTCAATGTCGTTAATAAACTCGTGAAGTTAGTATTATTCTTTAAATCTATAAGAAATTCACGATATTTCCTAATTAAAAAAGTACATTCCACATTAGGCGTACCCTGTTCCTAAAGTGGTATAGTGAGTGCTTTTTCTTTTTAGCATAATAAATGCATTAACGTCTAGATCAACGTTTATTTAAGCAAAAATACATATTTTGTTTAATATTACAGACAATTTCTGTAGACGAAATTCTTACCTGCACAAGGAAAATCAGCCCGGTTCTTATACTTCTGACAGTGAGTCTAATCAGTTGAGGTCCTCAACCATACACCTCCACACCATGGTATAGAATGTCAACATTAATGTTAGAAAATGCAACTTAATGAACACCTTACAATACTGCCAAAGAAACCCTTACATACTGCAGCAAATGCGGAATATTCCACATTAGGGCAATGCTCGTATTACATATTAGGGACATAGGGGCTATATTGCTTTGAAGCGGTTTGGCGGTCAAAATCTGCATCAATTTTCTTTGTATATTCTGTGATATTTCCGTAGATACACATGCTAAATAGATAATTACTCTAATATCTACGGCACACGAGTAACAACAATTATTTTGTTTACTGCTCCAATATTTTTGTTGATGCTCTGAAGAAACACGCTATAGCATTCCAATCAAGAGCCTCTTCAAAGTAATTCCCAAATTTTTTCTCGAGACGTCAGCTAAATACACGACCGATGCTTCGGTATTTCACATTAGAACGTATTCCATATTAGTGGACTTTACCGTCATCATTTATTAGTATTCATTAATCTATTCAATCTATTTATTTATCATTTTCACTCATTCAATTAATGCAATAATAATTTCCAACAGTGTAGCTTTGTTTAGGAAGTGATGATTTGAAAATACATCTATGAGCTAGAAATCACTAAAATGAAGCAATAAAAGATACGAATCTTAATGAAACAATATAAACGACATTATAAACGAGTTTATAAACGACATTGACACAAATGACTGGAGGGTTATGTCAATTCACAGAATTTATTTTTATCTCGCAGGTTTCTCTGGGTCGCAAAGCTGTATAATGCATCTGTAAGTTGCACTTTTTAACATACAACAGTTCTTTCGAACATTCTTAACACTTCGCCATTACTCCAGATATTTTTAGGTCTTTGTGTCTCACTATTGCACAAGTATTGTTTTAAGGCTGTATCACGCTCAATTTGTTTCATACTTGACATTTGTTTGATTTTCGAATTGATTCATTTAATAATGTTCATCAGTAACAGTAGGAACTGAATACTACGTACGGGAGGAGTATAATCTGTGCACGTTTTTTTGAGCTCTGGAATCTCTTCCCCATTGTTTTTCTATACACAAATGAGTGATGAATAAAAGTATCATCCAAGTTACGTTAGCAACATTTGAAAACTAGACATTTTAGCTCCTGAGTTATAGAAAACTTATTTGCATCAGTAAAAGAACTACAGATTTTATTTTTTAGTATTGCTAACAAAATGACAACCCACACGCGCGCCACCACTCCTACAACCAGTAGCAAAAGAAGAGTTCAATAAAACGTGCGCACGATGAAGCTACATTTTCCGTTATTTATTTTTCTCATGTGTTATTAAAACTGTTATTTAGATAAGGTTATTTATGTCAATTACAGAATACTTGTACGTCATGATGTGGTCATATCTGAGCCTAAACGTCTTGCTTAAATGACGAATAAAATTTCTCAGCAATATTAAGCAAAGGCATTGCATTGATTGCTTTTAATTCCACTTCCTCATCCTGGTAAATAATTTAATTCAGACAAATATATTGAAGTATCTTTGAAGAAAGAAATGTACATGAATTATGTATATTTTGCACCCAAATCTGAATCCAAATCTTAAATGTTTTCAAGATAAAGAAATTAACATTACATAATTCAGGCAGTACTTACTATACTAAAATATTTGAAATATACACTTAAAAGCTTAGTTTTTGGGAAAGGAATATAACGAGATTTGAAAAGTACAGTTTTAATAAATATACCACGCTTAAAAAGATTGAAATGATCATAAAGACGCGAACATTCATGGTTCTCAATCTTAAATCGTTTCTGCAAATCCATGTGCCATTTCGCATAAAACATAACTCGTATTAGTACAGTGAAATTATTTTAGCGTGGTCGCTCAAGGTCAGATCTCAGAGCTGCCGGAAGGGTCCATTCCTAAAATCTATCGCTTTAGGGGGGAGCGCGTCCCTTCACAGGACGTGTTGACATCCCTACTCCAGTTGAGTAAACATTGACCCTGACTATGCATCTCCACAAGGTGCCAGTTTTCAGTTGCATTTCCCTAATAGTGAACAACTGTTTGTATGAAGTTCTGTTTAAATGATTATTATTTTGTTGAGATCATTACAATGCTTCCTGTTTAGAGCAACTTGCATAAGGACGTTCTTCACAGTCAGACGAGTGAAGTCGTTACAAAAGTATATCAATGTATGACGAGTTGTTTCGAAAATATCTATTTGCAGAATTAATAAGCAAATTAATTCTATTCAATCAGGAGAATCGTGTTCATTTTCTACTCCTAATAAAGAGAAGAAAAGAAAGGACGTAGAATCTGCTCTCGACAGTTTCAATGAGAGTGTGCTGCACAATTATTTAATACGACAAAAAAATCGTTATTTCTTCAGGAAACGACACGAACGATAGTAAAGACAGTGATAGTGATACTACTTATGATAGTGAGGAAACGGGTACCAGTGACAGTGGAAAACATATGGATGATGAGGACAGAGACAGGCCAACCCGTGAATTTGGTGTTTCTCCATTACCGAGCGAAGACACTACAGCAAATTGATTTCCAAGGCCGTTCACTAGCATGTGCGGTGCGGTGCGGTGCGGTAGACCAATGTTTTTGGTTTAGGCAGACGAGCCAGACGCGAGCGAGCGCCGCCATCTGGCTCTCTCCCCACCACTTTCAGCTTTCCCCTTTACACGCGAAAACCAGCGGCCACCCTAGAAGAGCTGTACATTGCAAAGCAAAGCAATCCGTAGTATAGCAAACAGCGTTCTGTCTGTCATTTCACAAGGTTTAAATTCCAGTCGAACCTTGAAGAAAATACAGTGGACAAAAAGAGTTCGCAGTAAGTTTTCCTTGATTTTATTTCCTTGCGTCATATTTGCCAAAGCTTCATCGTAGTTCAAAACATAGCAACAACATTACATGTACTAAATCTACTGAATGAAATATATTGAATCACAAAACGCCGTTCTAATTACTTTTGGACGTAGTACATGTGAATAAATTAAATTATGTAATTTCATTGGAATGGAAAACAATGTGTTGATTGTCGTTAATAAACCAAAAATACTTGCCCAATAATCATTCTATACACCCTATCATTCATTCATCCTTTTATTCATTCATCAATTCATTCACTCATCCATCCTTTCAATCATTCATCCATTCATTCATCTCTCCATCCATCCATTCTTCCCAGGTATAACTAGTGGCTTAGGTATAGAAAAAAGTACATCGTCGGGCTAGTGACCAGGTCAGTGGGTAGCGCGCGCGGGATCCATGAAATCTACCACTGTCGCTGTCTGGCGGCGGAAAGAGGAGCGCGGAGGCGCGGGGGCGTGGTCGAGGCTGGCTCGCGTGTCCGCCAACGCTACGGTGCACCCCGGCACCGTGATTGCGCACGGGGTATCGCGATCAAACACCCTCGCCCCCAGGGAAACGATCCTCCGCCGTGTTTTTTCACTTGATGTGCTAAATTACGTACTACTGCATTCTGATAGCGTCAAAGGGAATGCGGATTAGGATTGCCGCAAATTATCCTCCGCGTCGAGCGAGTGCGGTGTCTCCTCCTCGCGCCGGCGAGATGCTATCTCCTCCCCGCCCCTCTCCCCCGCGCTCCTCGCACCGCTCCGCTCCACCCTCCGTGCCCCATCCCGGAAGTCGAATTCGCGTTTCCAGCATGCAGATAGGAGGCTCAAGAACTTTTACATGCTTTTTCTCGGTATTTTACATACACCTGCATTTTTTCAATTTTCTCTCACTTTTTGTGGTGTATTTTTGTACGGTATTAACGGTTCGGTTGAAATACGTGATACTGACGGTAGGTCACCGGATCTGTATGGAATAAAGAGCAGCAAACTATAGAAGAGAATATTCTTCCGAAATATTTAAATTAGATACGTTGAATTGATATGTTTTCATGGTGAGGCAATTATTATAAATCTTTGACGAAGAAGGAAATCAAAACATTAAAGGTCTTGTGAGAATATTGAAGAGTTCCCATGATTATCAAATTGAAGAAGACAGGATGAAGAAGCAACAGAGTCAACAAATCTTTCGAATACGCTTTAGATCAACATTGCGTAATCTCTTCGTAATAAATGAAGCGTCGAGTATGAGAAAGAAAAAAAGCCATGAGAACAAAATTTTGCAGGAGAGAAAAAACAGTTTACAGGAGACGGACACAGTACAGCACCTTTGTGAAGATAACTCTGTGTCCGTTTCGTATGTCATACTACACGGAGATAAGCTCCTTATAAGCGGTTTTTTATTAAGTTACGCAAAAAAGCAATTTTTTTAAAAATGTGGCTTACGTCTATATCATTCCCAAAGCTTCAAATATTGCATCGCTTGATGAGGAAAATAATTGGATTGATAGACAATTCTTTTCAATGCCAAGATAAGAAGTGGTTATCAAGAATGTTTAAGAAGACAGCCACATCATATTTTCTTTTCAAAGTTAAAATCTTTTTCCATCCTCCTAAAATTGTCTCTTTGTAATTCCTATCTTTCTGCCTCGTCTCCATGATGATGTCTTATATCTCTATGCGTTAGAAAAATAAGTTACGTTGACATTTTCGTTTCACGCTTATTCCTCATTCATCCTGATTTACTTCCTCCGTAGCGAAAGACCAAACTAATCAATGATGTTTTCCACATGCTTTAAATGGGTTAAAGCGAAGAGAAACACTGAAAAGGTTAGAGTTAACATACGTCGATCAAATGGCGAAAGGTTGAACTATTGCGCAAATGAAGCAGAATTGAGTTTTTAAGTTTACCAACGAAACGTGGGGTATATAGACAAAAAACAAAATACATAGTATTTAAAGAAGATTGTGGAACTTTCTAACACAAAGAGGTAGTATTTACTATATAAAAAAATTCAATAATCCGCAATTCACTGTAACAAATGATACTAATGATGACATTAATATCGTCAACAAAACAGAAACGGACAGCTTATTATGAGATTACATTCATTAATCTGTCATAAAAAGAAACTCACGAGTTACCTTATATTGAACAATATTCGAAGGGCTATTTAATTATGGAATGTATTTATAAACTGCAAATGCAAAGGTCAAAACCATAATTCAAGCTATAGAAATGAAATATTGGAGAAGGTACTGTAAGAATTCGAAGCCAAAGAATTATAATATAATATTATAATATGAGAGATATAATAAAACCCGAAAAATTAATATTGGAAATGATGGAAATAAAAACACTACTCTGCTATAGTTTTAAGCAGATTAGACAGTGAGCGACTGCCCAGGAAGGTACAGAAGTACATTCCCGAAGAAATAAGATGTAGAGGAACATTTAGAAGGAAGTGGGAGGATAAGTCATGATGATAGCTATAGAATGGAGGCAGCTGTAAAAAACTCGCTTTACTACTACTAGTAAGATTGCCAAAACTTACACATTCTACTGAAAAAGCTAGCCAACGACACTCGTTTGGTTATTTTGGGCATGACAAGGAGAATGAAACATAACAAGCTGTATTAAAAATCTGATGTCATTAAACAACTGACTTATAGCGTCCTCTATCATAATAGCTAAATATCTTAAATAAGCTGCTGTAAACTTTCAAACGGGATATGATAGACACCAAGCACGAGCAGTAGATTACGATTTTTTTGCTTAATACATTGCAATTTGCTTGTCACATTTGTGTGATAAAAGTTTTCTGTGAAACTAATTTGTAAAATTCGCGCGAAACAGGCCTTAGCAGAGTCTTAGATTACTGTTAATATTTTTGAGTAACCGTTAATATCTGCTTCTCAATAAGAATCCTTCAAAAATATTACAGAAAGATGACGCACGAACTTCTCATTTACATGTTTTGTTCGTAAAACCCATAGTTGTCTCTAAATAATCAATTTCTAGTGGAGGGGATAAACTAACAACAAATCATGCTAGACGAATCGTGGAGATGGCAGCCCGCAACACGAGATCACCATGAAATGAAGTCATGCGATTTAGAAAATTTGAATTCCACTCGTGCACACAGAAAAGGTAGCAGGTTGTCTTGCTTTTGCAAATAGTCTGAGATGAGTATCTGTAGTAGATCTTCCACTTTCAGAATATTTTGCTTCACGAGCATCTACTTTAATAGTTTAGAGTAACAAAAGGACGTGCGATTCAGATGTCATTCTTGATAACAGCAGCAGGCAATTAAAAATAACGATTAATCAGGACGAAGTGGGGCTATGCTCATTAACATAAGGATCCGTCTTATTACTAGCTGGTTTAATATGATGAAAAAATGACCTAGTTTGTTGTAATTACTAATAACTGATTGCCTAACACCACGAAAGATTTTATACACTGATTGCCTAACACCACGAAAGGTTTTATACACTTAAATAAATAAGAATATTTGGATTTTCATCTTGCACTCTAAGGCAAGATATGTTATGTCGTCCAGTTAGATTTTTGCCGCATATAGCAAATAACATTGCCGATGCGTTCATTGGGAATGTCAACAATCTATATTTTGGCTTACGGACATTCACGAGTTATCTTATTTCTATTATTGATATTATTATTAAGAATAATAATGAATAACAATAATAAATAATAATAATAATAATAATAATAATAATAATAATAATGTATTAGTTACCGTGTTCATTCAAATAGTAAACTAATAAGTAATAAGCCTCAGCCCTTAGCTTTCCACGTCTTCATAACAATATCTCCAAAGTTCACATTGCATCGTCACTCATGGCTTTAGATTACACAAAAAAATATAATTAGCGTTTCATGAGTTTTTTATACTTATGCAGGTTTCATGCCCCTAACGTGTTTTCACACGCACGCAATCGCAGGGACTCAATGTAATCTCTATTTATCATGTACTATCGTATAGAAACGTGAGTTAAATAGACGTAGCCGCCTGAACCGCGGTTTGTCTTGCCACGGTCTTTTTTCCTCTTGAGAAATGGCGGAGTTGCCGAGGGTTTGCAAGGCCCCTTTTAATGCCCCTTCAGGCATTGGTCCGGAGGAGTTGAGAATAAATCCTGGCTGAGAACCTCATCTAAACTGGTAGATTTGCATGCACCAACGCCTCCAGGACTCGAACTTGCAAATGTCCCAGGCCGTAAGGCTCAAAGCGACGAGTACGCTACTTCCTTGCCTATTCAGGCAAAGAAGGAAATGAGAGACGTATACAGAAACGAAACCCTTTGGCACAAAAGATTACGGATACAGAGGCGCCATTCCCGCGCGTTCCGAAAAACGATTGCGTTCATAACTTCTCAAATTCTTTGAAGAACGATTTTCAAAAGAATTGAGCTCTATTCCCGTTGGATTTTTCCGGCAGTATCCCTCTAACCATCAAGAATATTTTCAAATAACATACAGACACTTTTCTTTCTAATCTCAACACAGTTCTGAATGAAAGTACTAGAAGCGATACTATCATTACAGAGTTTTCTTGAGATTTATTTTATTCTTTGTTTGAATTCGAAGAGAAATTGCGATGTCTTATGAGCGTAAATTGAAAGGAATATTATTGTTTGAGGCAAACATATCGCGAAAACTTCGAAGATGGTTTTGTATTTTATATATCAATTTATGCTCTTGTTTTCAGCCAACTAAAGACCATAGGCGATCTAGAAAGTTAAAACGAATTCGATGTATGAAAATGTAAAACATACACATAATTCTTGATTAATCGAAAATACTCCTATATTAAGGCTAGAACTCAATATCATTCGTCCTTAGAGTAACTCACATTATACTTTAAATTCTTGCACGACAATTTAGATATAAAGTGTTTTCAATGTCTGAATTCAGCAGTCAACAGTCAAGTTCAAATGATAGTTATATAGTTTTCTTACAAAAAATTATACACTGGTAATTAAATAGACTGGTTTCGAGTTCACTGCATTGTTATTTTTATTGTTATTATTGCCATTCTTCTTATTGTTGTTGTTATTGATAATGCTGTTAATATTTTATTAACAAAATATATTAAGAGAAATCTGTTAGCTTGAGACCTCTTCCATTCCCACATAAAACAAAAGACACAATCATGTGCATTTCCTTTCTGTTACCCCACGCATTCTTCAAGAAGTCTTATTTTTGAATGCAGCAATGACAGCTGTATTCCAAATAGCAAGTAGGGAACGCACGCTCTGAGAGGCAGAGCAGCGCAAACAAAAGGTCCTCTGTCATTCGTCTTTAGGGAGAATGTCCCCTCTTCCGCACACAGCCTCCGCCACCGCCTCCATCGCCACTGCCATTGCTTTCACGGCCCCCTCCAACGCGAATGGCGGGGGGACACAGCCGCCTTTTAGCGGCGACCCGCCATGCAGTCACGCACCAAATGCACGCGTGCATCCAAACTCTTATGGGAGATTGGATATATTAAATTATCATAAATCTCTACCACTTTACCATTATGGAGATGAACTGCTTAATGGTCCGACAAGTTGTTGAGAAGTATCCAAGTACGAAATTTCATTAAAATCTATTCAGCTGTTCTTGAAAATGAATCACGCTCACGCACAGCCAGCCCAGATGAGGCAGACGGACAGAATAAAATCCATTCAGCTCTCCTTGAGATGAATCATCGGGACGGCAGCGAGACGGCCGGACGAGACAGACGGACAGACTAAAATATATATTCAAGCGCACTCGCGATGAATCACGGCGACGGCAAGACGCCCCAGCGGCAAGCGACTCGAATCTATTCGGGCTTCCTCGAGATGAATCCCGCGGATGGCAGAGTAGCGGCGCAGGCGGGACGGGGGGCGGTCGAGACAGACGTACGGACAGACACCATCCCTCCTCCTATACACGTTCTTTGCCTGCACTACGTGCAAAGAACGCGTAAAAACCCAACCCGTCGTAAAAAAGTAAACCTCCGCCCGAGCCGCGTTCCTCGTCGGGCGGCTTGGCGTCGGCGCGTCGGGGCCTCAGGTGCAGAGAGCGGCGCCGAGATGCGGGATCGGAACGGGGGCGGGCGATAAGCTCGGCGCCCCCAGCTCGGGAGGCGGCGGCGGCGGCGGCGAGGCCCTCTTCGCCGGCGCGGCGGAGGCGATGGTGGCTGTGCGCGGCGCCCGGGGGGTTGGGGGGAGGGGCGGAGGGTGTTGCGGGGGGGACCGGGCGGTGCAGCGGGGGGCGGGGCGGCGGCATGAATATGCAGCGGCGGCGGCGGCGGGCCGACTCGCGCAGATTGATTTTAAAACATCGCCGGGCCGGTCGGCCTGGCCGGGGTGTAAGACAATTAATTTAGCGGCGAGCGGCGAGCGGCCGAGCGCGGCGTCGCGGCCCGCGCAGCCATTTGAAATTGTAATGCCGGCCCCCCCGCCGCCCCTCGGCGCCCCGTCCCCGCCCCCCGGGCCCGGCTCCGCCGCCCGCCGCGAACCGCCTGCCCGCAACCGCCTCCGCCGCCCCGCTGCTCGCCTGGAGGTCTCGCCGGCGTGAGGGGCGGAGCAGAAGCAACCCTCGCCGCCTGCAGACGCCACCGCCGCCGCCGCCGCCGCCGCCGCCGCCGCCGCCTGGGCTGCGCTCGCCGCCACGCCGCGCCCGTCCGCCCGCCCGCCCACCCGCCCGCCCTCGCGCAGCTCCGCCGGAATTTGGGCAAGTTCCCCGGCCGTGCTGCGCAGCTCCGCGCGGATTACGGACACGCGAATACCCCTGCCGCAGAAGAGCGCCGCGGCGGTGGCGGCGGGGGCGGTGGCGGAGGCGGGGCGGCTCGGCGGGGGCGGGGGCGCCGAAATTGCCGCCGTGGGAAGAAGGCGGGCTGGCGACGCCGCGCGCGGAAGCGGGGGGGGCGGGGGGCGCGGCGCAGCGGGGCGCGCCCCGCGAAGCCGCCGCCGCCGCCGATGCGAAACCGCTGCCTTCGCAGCCCCAACGCATCAGCTGCCCCCGCGCGCCCGCCTCCCAAGCTACTCCACGCCCCCGCCGCCACCGCTGCCCCGCTCCAACCTCGGCTGCCGCCGAACAACGCTGCCTACTTTGCCACGTCTGCTCCCTCAGACAATTCGTCGCGTCCCTCACAACTACCTCAGCGACTCGCTCTAACCGAACCTCTTGCGCTCGCCGGCATCCATCATATTAAAACTGTCTCTATCTTTTAATTTGGTAATATTTTTTTTGGTATTCCAGCATTATAAACGACCTTTTTCATTACAAGAAATCTTTCATAAAATCATATCTTATGGCACTGACTGCACAGTATTTGCAGTTTACGGCATGAATAATTGTGTCATCACACATCCAGCCAATCGCAGCGAGAGAATCCTGGGGGGTAGCGGTAAACCAAACAGCCGACCAACGTTTTGTCGCATAGATATCAAAGACCCTGGACGTCACAATAAAGTTGTTTTCAAAGATTGACTTTGATTCTCTTATACATTATTATGTTTTTATACAAAAAATAACTCATGCAAGTCATTTATAATGTTGCTTTATTGCATTTGTGGAAATTTGGAAACTTGGTACTTTTGCAATAAAGCTTAACATTAAAAGTAGTTTCATAATATATTTCTTGATATCTTCTCCATTTTTTCTAGTCTCGGATATTGCCGATTTTGTGTACTAACAATGCTCTGACTTATTTTCATTTCCTATCATCCACCATCCACCTACCTCAATCTGCCGTTTTTCTATATATCTCATACTCTATCAAGATTTGTGAACCTTCTTCCGTGAATAGCTTTCCTTCCTCGTACATGAAGCGCTAATGTATTGTTCCTTATATTTAGGCTCTACAATGAACTAAAAATTGGAAAACGCAGTAACTGGCAGAATCAAATACATTTTTTCTCTTTGGCTTCAGATTTTTGTTACCATATTTTGTACAAGCATTCCACGAAAACCATCACACTTTCAACTGAAACCAATTCGGAAAATTTGCTCTTTCCTGATGAGAGAAAACGCGAACTTTTTTATGATTTTTGCCCGCGAGCGTGAAATACACATGACCTTCAAGAGAGTTTTGGCTTGCGTAATTTTGATGTCATGCGACCTCAACTATGGACGTCCGAGTGAACTTTTGCATTAAAAAATTAGATAATTTAATTTTTAATCCTAAAGACTGACAAGACTAGAACGATGGTTAAATTTCACATAAATTTTAAAAATAATTTGTTGACATTTTTTCTGGGTTTGTGCATTGCATTCTTCTCCGATATTTACTAGCTTTTAGCTTTCAAGTCTGTTTTTTTCATTTTCTGAAGATGAATTTTTGATCATGTTCTCGTTTGTTACTTATCAGGACGTGCACGTCCAAACACCACTTTTCCTCTCATGCCCGTTCTACTATGTATACCCCTAACGCACCTTAATTTCTTCTGCACACTCTGCACTGAGATCAGGAGTACGTTTTCATAAATTCTGGTATTCCTACCATAACTCATATATAAGTTGAATTACGAGTACAGGCGGGAAAAAATGTTGGTCAGTAATGATAAGAAAACATTCGACCTCTGTAATAAAAAATATTTGCGAAGGAAAAACATCTATAGAATTTGGATATTATTCTTCATTGTTCCCTTCATGAAATTTTCGACTTACTACCGCGGGAACATGGAGATAGTTAATTTTAATAACTATATTTTGCACAGAAAAATGTAAAGTTAGACTTACATCCTGAAGGAAAGAAGAGACCATTTCAGCATTCGCTCAAAGGCTTAGGAAAAATGGTCAAAAGATTGAGAAGGGGGTTATTGACCCAGAAGCAGAAGTTTAATACTTCTTATCGGCATATTTAGTCATTCTGAATTATACATTCAAAATGGTAATCAATGCATTAAATATAATTGTTAAAATAAATATTACCTTCCTTTTTGAAGTTCTGTATGGTCTCTAAGTGTATAAAAACAGTTATGGAGCAAAAAATATTTTACTTTGTACTTTAAATTACATATCGATTTTAATAATTTAATGCCATCTTGTTATGTGTTATAAAATAGTGCGCATGTATTATATGTGATTTTTTGCAGCGAGCTGCTGATACTGGCACCTGATGAATATGATTACTACATCGAGTGTTCTAGATATAGACATCGGTATTCTTTGAAAATAAGTTCCCACCCTTCAGTAAGTCATTTTTGCCAAAAATCCTGATTCGTAATTCAAGATACAAAGCAATGATAGAATTTCTATATTAATAATGAGAGGCTTCCCAGAATCACGAGGGTGGAATTTACATCTTATTATTACAATACTTTTTTCTGTAATCGAAATATCTGAGAGCTATCAAATGTGTTTCCCCAGAATATTATGGTATATGTCTGGCGCGAACAAGCATTCGCAAAATATACTCAACGAACAGTACGAAGTCTGACTGAATTTGATAGGTTTCTGAACGCGTAGCATAATGAACTTAATTTTTGTTCAATTCATTCAAATGCACTTTACATTTGAGTTTTGACTGAATTAAAAAATCTGTACGTTTTGTTGCCATGGTGTCAGTCAATTGCACGTCGTTCATTTTCATTATTTATTTGAAATGGAAAAATGCTTTGAAACAATTTTCGCTTCGTTTACAATTAATTTGTTAAGGCGAAACTAATTTAACATTTGATATTGTACTATTTACTGTTTCTTTTCTGCAATGAATATTTGTGTCCTCCACGAAGAGAACTGTTCGTCTATTTTGAATCGTCGAAGACATATCATTTATGTATATTATGAAGTGAAAAGGAAAGATAAACAAATGATTTCAATTCCAATACGGTATTTCTACTTTCTGAAACCTTTAAGGCACGAAGATAACCAGTCTATAGCAATACCACGAATTCCACTCGATCGTAATTTTGAAAGCAAAATGTTATGATTAATAAAGTCGAAAATTTTTGAAAGATATAAAAATATTCAAATGCGCTTCATTTTCATCCATGAAATGACTCATCTTGAAGAAAATATATGACTCCGTATATTTTGATTTTCTAACTTCTATGTTGGCAATCTGAAAAGGCATCGTATTTACTGAGAAATGTTCTTCTGTCATGTTCTCAGTTCTAGAGTATTTCTCAATCATGTGATTGTTTCCTTTTCACCGTTCATGTAATCCATAGTTATTACTAATTTTGCAATAAATAACCAACTCTAACGCGCTTCCAGTGCTTTTCCTTTCAATTATGTGTAGCTACATCAATCCCTTTCCTTAATTTTCCCAGACTAGCTCTATCATCACTCTCTTATCACTCACAAATATAGTCTGACACCTACCGACACATTCCTCGACCCCTGCAGTAAAATGTATGTCCACCCACTTAGTAATTAGGCTACATCCCTCTCTTCCTTGTTCACTACTGTTAGTATCCCGTGAAGACACATGACTTCTCAAATACAATACAACAAACACATTTCCCTTCGCCACGCTTCCCTTCGTCTTAATCACCATTCTTGCTCACACGAAAAAACACGGAATTTCCATCCATCCCTCCTTCTCCGTCCATCTCCGTCATCAGTTACCATATCCTTTGCAGTCATCCAGGGCGTCCGCTTTTTCTCGCGCCCCTCCCCTTCCGCCCACTTCAGTCAACTGCTCACCAGAAACCGCCGACTCCGCCGCACGTCGCGCATTACCCTTTCACCTTCTTAGCGCGCCTCTATTTTTCTCGTGCCCGCACTCCCGCATGTTTTAACATCAGCCCGACATCCTCGTTCAGCCGCCGCTTCCACCTTTTCACATCTATCCTCCACTCGCTCAGCTCCCTCCACTACGTCCGCATCAGCATTTGCGTTCCTCCCCGCCACGCTTCCCTTCGCCACGCTTCCCTTCGCCACGCTTCCCTCCGACACGCTTCCCTCCGACACGCTTCCCTCCGACACGCTTCCCTCCGACACGCTTCCCTCCGACACGCTTCCCTCCGACACGCTTCCCTCCGACTCGCTTCCTTTCACCCCGCTTCCCTTCGCCCCGCTTCCCTTCGCCCCGCTTCCCTTCGCCCCGCTTCCCTTCGCCCCGCTTCCCTTCGCCCCGCTTCCCTTCGCCCCGCTTCCCTTCGCCCCGCTTCCCTTCTCCCCGCTTCCCTTCGCCCCGCTTCCTTTCGCCCCGTTTCCCTTCACCCCGCTTCCCTTCGCCCCGCTTCCCTTCACCACGTCTTCCCCGCCACGTCTTACCGATCACGTCTAGCCAGTCATGGCCTCCCTGCCACGCGCTCCCCGCGTCGTCCAGTCCGTCTTCCCCGTTCTACGCGTTCTACACATCTCCGGCGCGTTCCGCTTCACCCGAGCGCGCTGCCGCACCCCGCGCGGCTACTCGCCCTCCGCCAGACGCAGAAGAAAGGAGAGCGGCGGGTGCGGACGCCCGGATTCGCGTGCGGCGGTCGGGGGAATGTATACGGACGTCCGCCGGCGCTTTGCCTCTTTCCCGGGGCTTAGGAAAGCACGGCGCCGCTATTGCCTTCGCGTCCCGCCGCTCCGCTCCGCTCCCCTCCGCTCGCCGCCCCACCGCTCTCCGCCCCGCCGCTCCCCGCCCCGCCGCTCCCCGCCCCGCCGCTCCCCGCCCCGCCGCTCCCCGCCCCGCCGCTCCCCGCCCCGCCGCTCCCCGCCCCGCCGCTCCCCGCCCCGCCGCTCCCCGCCCCGCCGCTCCCCGCCCCGCCGCTCCCCGCCCCGCCGCTCCCCGCCCCGCCGCTCCCCGCCCCGCCGCTCCCCGCCCCGCCGCTCCCCGCCCCGCCGCTCCCCGCCCCGCCGCTCCCCGCCCCGCCGCTCCCCGCCCCGCCGCTCCCCGCCCCGCCGCTCCCCGCCCCGCCGCTCCCCGCCCCGCCGCTCCCCGCCCCGCCGCTCCCCCACTCCGCGTCGCGCCGCACCGCGCGTTTTATTTTCAAACAACTGTATGCCCGGAATGAAAGGCGAGACAACACTAGGCGCAAAGTCATTTTAGATTACGGACCGAGTGACTTGAAATTGAGGAGTGTACATAACTTAAGTTTAAAGAGCCACTTTTATTCGTTTAGTTTTTTGCGTTGGAGGAAGAGAATGGTAATTAACGACTGTAGATAGTGAGTTGGTGCTGGGGACAATTCGTGGCCTAGTGGTCACAGTACTTTTGCGATTCGAATAGGGATCATACGAAGTGGATTTTTTGTTACAAAGCAGTATCGAAGCAGGTTGGCGTGGAAACATGAAAAGATTTTTCTCTATAGGATCCTTCCGCCATATCTTCATTATATTTAACATTCATCGTTATAGGCACAACTCATTTTTTATGAATTACTCGATGCATTGCAACCCAACCAGACGCTACAGCCTCATTCTAATAATAATAATAATAATAATAATAATAATAATAAGATAATAATAAGATAATCTTGAGACCAGCCAAGAACACCGATGGCCGACAGCCAGACAGAATAAAAAGCTCCGTACCTCCATGGATGAAAAGAATTATGAAACGGATAGCCGACACACGGCGTGAAATATCACTCCTAGCCGAGGCATCTTCTAAGTCAAACCACACGTATAAAGTTCAACAAAAAATACTCCATGTTGAACAAAAATTCCTAATTGACAATGATAAAACAAGGCTAATGGTAGCTGAAAAGCTAAAAGAAAAAATCCAAGCATGGGCTCAACGAATAAGGCGGTACAAACGTAGAATCGATTTCCGTGTACAGAACCGGTTGTTTGAAACAAACGCGAAGAGATTCTATCGCAGTCTGACTCAAAAACCGAACGGCAATGCTGCCCCTCCTTCAAAAGATGACGTCGAAACATTTTGGTCAGGAATCTGGGAGGAAACCAGATCGTACAACAAAGACGCATCGTGGCTCCAATCTGAAGTTGATGCTGCCAATGGACTCGTGGAAACAGTGGAACATGTTCAAGAATTCTCCAAAGAGGACCTATGCCAAACAATTAAGAATATGGGAAACTGGAAATCCCCTGGGGTTGATAAGATCCAGATTTATTGGATTAAGAAATTAACAGCACTACATTCTCATCTTGCAAAGGCTGTTAATAACATTTTAGAAAACCCTAACGAACTCCCCGAATGGCTCACTCGCGGCATCACGTATTTGCTACCCAAAGGAGGAGACAGCTCTTTGGCGAAGAACTACAGGCCAATTACTTGCCTGCCAGTAATGTACAAACTTATAACTGCAGCCATTGCTGACAAAATGTATAGGCACCTAGAGAAGAACCATCTGTTGCCAGTTGAACAGAAAGGATGTCGTAAAGGTTCCTATGGCTGTAAGGAAATCTTGCTTCTGAATAAAATAATTTTGAATGATGTAAAGAAACGAAAACGTAATTTAAGCATGGCTTGGATTGACTACCAGAAAGCCTTTGACAGTGTACCACACGATTGGATTTTGAAGACCCTGGAGATCTATCGATTTCATCCTAGACTTGTTGAGTTTTGCAAGGCTAGTATGAAGTCGTGGAGCACCAGGTTACTAATCCACAGCGGAAAGGGAGTAGTAGAAACCAGAAGTATTCAGATTAACAGGGGAATTTCTCAAGGAGATTCACTATCCCCTCTGTTGTTTTGCATTAGTTTGATTCCTCTATCAAGACAGCTGTCGCACAGTGACTTTGGTTACAAGCTCCATGGTGATGAAAGGCCTGTATCACATTTATTTTACATGGATGATCTTAAAGTGTTTGCTAAGAATGAAGCGATTCTCTCCCAAATGCTGTCTGTCATCAATGAATTTAGCAATGACATCTGCATGAAGTTTGGTCTTGACAAGTGTGCAAAAGTCAACTTAAAAAGAGGCAAAATGACAACGTCAGAGAACATTGAAGTTGATAGACACACTGTGATTCAAGATCTTCAGCCAGGTAAAACTTACAAATATCTGGGCATTGAAGAATGTGAGACCATCTCGAACGACACAATGAAAGAGAGAATTCGCAGGGAGTATTATAGACGAGTGAGACTTGTCCTGCAGTCCGCTCTGAACTCCAGGAATAAAATATCAGCAATTGGTAGTTTGGCGGTGCCTGTAGCCGAATACAGTTTCGGACTAGTAGACTGGACTGAACAGGAAATTCGCATCATGGATCGAAAAAACCAGAAAACTGCTTACAATGCATCATGTCGCCCACCCCCGAGCTGATGTACATAGACTTTATGTTTCACGTAAGGAAGGAGGAAGAGGCCTGAGACAAATTGAAGCCTCCTGGCACAATGCAATAACCGGGATGGGAAAGTATGTAGTCAGCCATCAAGATGACCCACTAATGAGGCAGGTCATGAAATCTGATCGAAGAATGGGAAACAGAGGCATTGTAAGTGTAGCAAGAAGCATTGCGAACAAGACTATGCAAGACACCCAGAATGACAGAGACACTGAACTTCTGATGCTACTTAACATAAAATTTGAGACACAGAAACTGTTAAAGAAATCGTGGAGAGACAAACCACTCCACGGACAATATCTAAAAAGAATGGACAAGGTGCAGATCAATAAAGATCAATCATTTATGTGGCTTAAAAGGGGAAGAATGAAGCCAGAATCGGAAGCACTTGTAATAGCTGCCCAAGATCAGGCCTTGAGAACACGACATTATGATAAAGCGGTTCTCAAAATTTCCCAAGATGATAAATGCCGCATTTGTCAGGAACACGTAGAAACCATTGATCATATTGTCTCAGCTTGTCCAATTCTAGCAAAGACCGAATATTTGAAAAGACACGACAGGGTGTGTAGCTACCTCCACTGGCAGATCTGTACCGCCCTCGAAGTTCCAAACACATGCCCCAAGTGGTACGAACACTCACCGAAACCGGTGACGTCTGTTGGATTGTGTACGATATTGTACGACCAACAAATTCAAACTGATCGCACGATAGCAGCAAACAAACCGGATATAGTCATCCGGGATATGGAGAAAAAATCATGTTTACTTGTCGATGTTGCTGTACCTTGCGATCAAAACGTCGTTACCAAGGAGGCAGAGAAACGTCTTAAATACAAGAGTTTGGAAATCGAGATCAGCCTAATGTGGGGCGTAAAAGCACAGGTCGTCCCGATAGTTATCGGAGCTCTGGGATTTGTTCCGCAAAATTTGAGTAAGAACTTGTCTAAACTCCCAGGTAATTCAAAGGACTGGGAAGTGCAAGAAATAGCTTTATTTGGAACAGCCCACATTTGCGCAAAGTACTGTAGAGGCACCGATAGTCCCTAGATCTACTCCTTAGGAAGCTGGTTGCAACCTGGAGTAGATTTTATATTCAGCCGACTTATAACATCTTTAGTCGTGATGTAATGGAAAAATAATAATAATAATAATAATAATAATAATAATATAAAATAAAGCAAAGATTCGAAAGTTTGTGCGTTAAAGTGCGAGTTTGTGAGCTTAAATCAAGGTGTCTTACAACGTATAGAAGTCGTTGTTTTTTGGCAAGGAAATAATGTAATAATAGTTTATTATTGTAGAAGTAAATAGAAAAATAGAATATCTGCATTTATTATCTAAGGATTTAACTGACAACTCAATCCCGGGAAAACTAAATTCGATCAGTTTTTAATATTGACAGTAATATCCTCTCTCTTTATAAGAAGATTGTATTACAGGTCAGTTCCGTTTAAACCCCTCAGGAAGGAAACTTTAATTTTTGTCAATTAATGACATACTTCTTAATTCGAATCGAAATTGCAATATATTATTTAATAAATTAAGGGGAAAATGGAAATAGGTTCATAAATTTACCTTATTAATTCGTTCATCTTTAGTGTAAGTAAACATAAAAACATTGCAAAAAATTGTATATTAGATACAATAAATAAATAAAATATTAAAAATATTATATTAGATAAAAGTTTCAGTTTATTTAGTACTTTTACTTATACAAATCAGTTGCAACTAGTAATGATAACTAGACAAACAAAAAGTTACTATTAATGAATATCTCAAAATACGAGAAAATTATCCATTGCCTTCCTATTTGCATGCCACTGTAATTCTGGTTTATAGACATTCAGAAATCATCGCTGTAGCTTCTCTCCGCTTTCTCATTCGGCTTTTAACAAGTAGCTGCAATTTGGAATGAAAGACGACACTTAGTTCCAACAGTTTTGTGGTATGTTTTGGCACGGTTTCGTGTTATTAGCGGTGCACAGTGTAATTGTCCGCCAGTCTGAATGCCATTTACGAGTCGTAGAAGAAACTCTGCGTCGCATACCCAGCCTGTTGTGTTTTAAGTGACTGCGTCTTTCGGATGTAAAAAATGGCAAGCCAAGTCATGTCGAGAGTGAAATTTGTAAACGTACAGTGCTTCTTGCGTTACTATGGCTAATGGAGAGGATATTCGAAACTCACGAGTACTTTCTGAGGAAACATATCTTCTGCTTTAGCTTCCGCGGAGAAGCTGTTTACTTTTAAACGATCAACTGGGAACTGCAAATTGATAGAAAGGATTGGTATTAATTTGGATTATTTCCTCAGCTTAGTTT
Source organism: Acheta domesticus (assembly GCA_031308135.1). Classification (NCBI taxonomy): domain Eukaryota; kingdom Metazoa; phylum Arthropoda; class Insecta; order Orthoptera; family Gryllidae; genus Acheta; species Acheta domesticus. The sequence continues at coordinate 217,404,992 of JAHLJT010008446.1, forward strand.
GTTCAGTATGTATTGTACTGGCTACAGAATAAATATTATAACAATTAACTCCCGAAAATAATAAGAAAATCATTCAAACAATATAATGATAGGCTTTTGAGTTCGAAATGAAACCCAATATAAAGACATTCATTTTTCGTGTGCTGTAATGAGAAGTATATTTCTACAAAATTTCTTGGTTTGATACAAATAAAATCCATTAAAATTGTTGAGTCAATTAAAGAATATTACTGTGATACGCTTGGTCATTTTTCATTTAGGAGTTTTAAACATAATACAATTGTCATTCTATATTCTGGTCTTTCCACGCAGTGTCGGTGCGGTATGAACAAATTGCCCTTAGCTCAGCGTATTGTAATCATATCACACGCACAAAATAAAAGAGACGTGATTATTTGCCCGATAAAACTAGTAAGAATGCAATCGGTGTCCATAAATAACATATTTTATACTAGATTAAAATATAATGATCGAACGTCAGGAATCAATTTCGGGTTTTTATCTTGAAAATCATTTGTCATAATTAGAGGTTTCACAAACATATCTATCGAAAATATAAGTAACAATTTTAAAAGTGCAATATTATAAGCTGAATTGAGCTTATTGTCAGTAATTCTATACTTTCCCCTTTAATAAGGACGATTCCGATCGCCATTCTAAAGACTATACGCATTCCCAGTTTGTAACAAGAATATGGCGTAGGCAGCAGACTTTAAGACAAGATGCAAAAGGTCGTAAATTTTAGCGACATAATGGTATGTAAACAATGCTTTCACAATATACACAGAAAAGGCCGAATGCTCGCTAACTTGAATTTACTGCGTGTACACATCTCTCCCTGAATTTATAGCTCTGGATTTACGATTTCTTAGTTTTTTCTCCCTTATGATATCCCTGTTACAATAATCGAATTACTCAACGGTTTCGATAGTATTTATTAAAAAAGGCCCTGCATATTCGACAACAGTAATATCCAGAGTGGCGTGCTTTGCAAAGTAGCGTTTTTCGTCTCGACCGGCACTTGTTTTTGCGTCGTCAACACTGCGCGGCATTCCCCCGTCTTCTCAGCCTCGGCGTTTATGCGCCTCTACCCCCGCAAATGTTCTGGATCCTACAAGACTCTCAGAACTCTCAGGCTTCGCGGGCTTCAAAGTTGCCCCGCTTAAAAGCAGTTCTGGCAGAAGGCCACTGCCTCTTCTCTCCAATTTCCTTTCGCAGCAACAAATTCTCAATAACAAAACAAATTTTAGATGAGAAAGCAACGAAGATGGCAAAGGATATCTTTCGCATTTCTACCAAGCTGGCACATTCCTAGAGCTCCGGTCTTGCACAATAACAGCGTCCGAGCATTTGGCACGGTGGCACACGATACTCTTCCATAAGAATCATAAGAGTTTCTGAGCACACACCAACAAAGGCTGGCATCAGATCTTGATAGCAGAAAATCTTACAACTTCACTTATATACAAAATTGGGTTGACATGCACTCAGATATGCTATTCTTCCCAAATAAAAACGAATGGCGAAAGACTTTTATCTTCAGATACATTTGGCAAGGATGATTTCTTGGATATTAAAACTATACATTATGTTTTCATTTGAATGGAGTTTCAAGATTCTTTCTGTGGCCAGAAGTGGTGCACAGCCAATAATCCCCTATATTCTTTTCACACTTTGCTGACGTCGCTGCCAGCCTAACCTAGTACAAGTGTTTCTCCATAATTGTAAGTTATCAAATATTTTCCAGTATTCATTTTCTTTTATTTCTGTAACTGATCAAATTTCAGTTTTCTATTTCTAATATATTCGCTTATATATTGAAAAATAAATTCCACCACAAAATTATTAATTTGGAAAGAGCGTCAATATCACCATCGAAAACTGACAGATCACGCACCAATGCAATTCGAAAACATACTAGCTAACACGTTCTATTAGAATAAACTCTGGGTAAAATTTACTTAGAAACCTAAACCAACAAGAACGTGCTGCAAATATATGGAATATTTATACTCAGAGATGATAATTTTACTCCCCTCATTAAACACCAATTCCCCGCTCGGCAACGCCAAGTGTTTTACAACCCACAATAGCGTGTTACTGAATCCATGACACATTTCCAGTAGCATAAATGCTCGTCCTCTTAACACAAGAACAAAACACATGGTCACCCCGCCTGCGATGTCTAAGCCTCGTCGGTCCCGATTATCCGCGAGTGGAGATACAAGTACTCGAATACGGGGAAATCCCAGCGAACGTCACGGTCCTGTTATGCATGGGCCCCTGTGGATGGGCTCTTACCGCACTCGCTCACACTCGACGTCCACCCGCGCCCCTCCCGCCAGGCCCCACCCCCTCCCCGGCCGCCTTCCCCGCCACCCCGCCCTCTCATCCACAAGGGTACATTAATCAAAACCTGTGGCCTAGGGGGCGGTGGGTGGTCTCCCCCCGCCACTTGTTTACAGGCGTAGACACCGCGCCACTGAATGTCAAATCTCCCTCTCTATTTTTACACAAAAAGTTTACACAAGAAAAGAAAACTGCATTCTCATGCATTGAAAATTCCCGTCACGGCCGGCATCAGTTATGGAAGTCTGACAAACTATGATATCCTCGGCGGCGGAAACGACAGCGGCGGCGGAACCGGAGGAATACAGAAGAGAGCGAAGGAAGAGGCGCAGGGGAACGCGAGGATTCGTATTTATTCTGAGTCGCTACTCGCGGCGTCGCGAATGTGTGTGCCCAAACTTTGACGAATAGCGTGCGTACGCAGGCGAATGTTTGATGGCGCTCCTCCCCGCCCCGCGGCAAAGCATCCCTCTTCTTCGCGAGCTTCCCGACGGAGCCCCCTTTCGCCCCCCTTCGCTCTCCCCCCCACAGACCCTCTCGCTGCCTCCTCGCCAACCCCCACCACATCGTTGCTATTCCCTCGCCATCCCCTCACCATCTCGCCATCCCCTCACCATCTAGCCATCCCCTTGCCAATTTCTCGTTGCCCTATTGCCACCCTCTCACCACCTTCCTACCAACTCCCAAGTATCCTAACCACCCTCACAACTCTCACCATCCCTCACTACTCCTTACCATCCCTCACCATTCCCTTACTCCTTTATCCCCACGCCACTCTCTCACCCCATACGCCACCCCCACGAAATCTCTACACCACCCCCACGCCACTCCTCCCCACCCCCATCCCTCCCCATCGCTACCCCCTCGCCACCTCGCCCCCTTGCCACCCCATCGTAGCCCCCCCTCCGAACCCTCCTCGCCACCCCACCTCCACCGCTTACCTCCGCCGAAAACATCGAACTTCCCCAGCGGCCGAAGCCGAACGGGAGGGGGGAGGGAACCGCAACTCCCGGGCTGGCAAGAATATCCCGGGAGCCGCGATGGGGTGATTTCTCGGCGGGGATCCAAGTACCTGACACCGTCCCGGCAAGGATTCCGGACACGTCCCGCGCCTTCGTCCAAATATACGCGACGCGGAAACGGCAGAGAACAACGCTAGAAACTCCATGTAAACGCCCGACGCCCCGGCAACGCTCGCCTCGTTGCATTTCCAGGCGCCGCGGGGGCGGGGCCGGCGGGAGGGGGCGTGGCCGTTCCGGGCGGAACGGCGCCCGGCGTGCATTATGACGCTTAACGTTCTAGCAGAGTACGAATAGAATTAAATCGTCCCTCCAGGACGAATACGGATACATTCCTGGGCGTAACGGCTACAAGCGAAGATAAACCGTTTCCTTAAGCGTCCCCATCGATGTAAAACTCGGGAAAGCAGACGGTATCTCGGCGCGTTGGGTTGCACAGCGTCCGCCAGGCCTAGGTGAACGACTAAGAAAGATAAGGGGACGCCGACGAAAGAGAATACGCAAAACAGTCCTCGGACTTCTCCCGATGCGGCACCTTATGGCGTCTCCTCGGAAGAAGGGTGACAGTAGTGAGGCGTGGAAGAGAGCGAGTGAGAGAGGAGGGGAAGGGGCCCAGAAAGGAAAAGCAGATGGACGGGAGGAGGTGGGGAAGGCGGCTCCAGGGAAGCGAGAGCTTGGGTGGGAGGGGCCGCCGCCGGCGCTCGCGTGATTAAAAGAGGCCGGACCGCCGCACCACACTGCCCGCCGCGCCATGCCGCTCCGCGCTCCCGTCCTCCCCTGCCCCCAACCACCCGCGCCCTGCGCATCCCCCGCGCCGCCCTGCGCCGCCCTGCCCGGTCCCGCCCCGTTGCGCCGCGCCCCGCGCTGCGACGCGCAGACGGACAGACAAATAGCCCGAAAGAGACGGCGAGAGCGTGGCCGAGAGGGGGTCGCGCGGGAGTCTGGGGCCCGCGGCGGCGGCGGGCTGAGAGAGGGTGCGCGTTCCGGCGCGACGGGGGACGCGCGCTGCGGGAGGGGGCCGCGAGGGCCGCAGGGTTTAGGGGGGCCGCGGGGCGGGGGGGAGGGGGCCACGGGGGCGACGGGCCCGTGGGGTGACGGGGGCCGCGGGGCAAAGGGACTGCGGGACTGTGGGACTGCGGGTCCGCGGGGCAGTGGGGGCGGCTGGAGCGGTGTTTAGGGAGGACAGGGAATGATTAGATCGTGGGGAAGAGCTGAGGAGCGTGGGACAGAGGCCGACGACGGTCTGAAGACGTGGCGGGAAGTTGGGTTGAGACGCGCGGGGAAGGATTTGTAGAAACGACCAGCAAAGAACGAGAAATGATACTGGAATCACGTGGACGGCATTTAAACGAACGCTCTGAGGCCAGGAGAAACGGAAGGCAGGAGAAACGGAGAGAGAGAGGGGGGGCACTGAATTGATGGAAACGAGAAGAGACTTGATGAGACAAGCAGAATGGGGGCGAGAGGTCATTAGAGGAGGAATAAAGGATGGAACGAAGCTACGACTGAATAGCATGCTTTGACGGCGCCTAAGGAGTACAGAAGATGAGAGGGACGTTCGAACAAAGATCGGATACTTTGGCATGAAAAGGCAGAGATGAAGAGGCACAAAACTCAGTCGTAAGAAGAAGAGATAGAGTAGGTGAATCAAGAGGATATTGAATAAAGTGGAAGATGAAAACGTTAACAGGGAAGACAAGATATCAAAAGAGAAAGTAGAAAGTAGAATTTTGGTGAAAACGGACGTGGAGAGCTGTAGAAAGGAAAGAAACGTGATAAAGCGTGATAATGCGTGAGAAAGTGGGGAGAGATAACGGATGTTTCCCATGTATGTGTAAATAACTAGGACTATTATGCGAGAATTATTGTTTTATCCAACATTCTAGCAATTTATTGAGCAAAAATGGAAGATGTTTGAATTTCAGGTTCAAACGTATGTAGATTACTATTATTATTATTATTATTATTATTATTATTATTATTATTATTATTATTTGTTGGATAATCGCGATGAGGCGAGAAAACAAAAGAAGTCTAGAGAAAATAAAGGTAAAAAGTGTTCGTAATTTAGCCAGCAGCCATGTGTGGCCAATGAAGTGACAGGAGGCGGGGAACCGCATGTTACTGACGATGGAGGGACACAGAAAGCAACCGGCCCCACCACTCCAAGTGCGAAGACCGGGCTGGCGCTGGATTGAGCCACTAGACCGCCCGGGACGGTGTCCGAGGGGCGAAGTGAGTGGGGGAGGGGTGCCATGGGGGTGGGACAAGGGCCGGGGCGGGGAGGGGTGGGCCCGGGGTGGGGCGTGGCGTGGCGAGACGAGGCGGAGCGGGAGGGCGGCGCGACGCGCGGCGGGGGGCAATGGGAAGCGGCGGGGCCTCGTGTTTGTACATGAAACTACCAGCGCTCCCGGCGACGATGACGACGGCAGCTCGGCGTCGCGGCGCTATTCGGAAGCGCCATTGTCGGCTGCCGAGAGGCCGGATACGCCGTCCTTGCTTCAATTTCGGCAGCGAATGCTAAAAGGGCGGGCCGCCGCCGTCCCCGCCGCCGGGCACGAGGCAGCCGAGGGGGTGGTAGTGGGATGCTGAGCGGGGGGAGGAAGGGGTACCAGAGAGCTCCCCTCGCGACCGAGGGCGCCCGTCGCGGGCCCCTGCTGTTCCCAGAACCCCCTCCACCTCCTCCTCCATCGCCTTCACCCCTCCCTCTCCGCTCCCCGCCCCCCCCTCGTCCTCCTCCCCTCCGCGCTCCCCTTTCGGCTTTTTATGAGGCGCGGGCGGTCGGGAGTGGGCGCTCCACGGCGCAGGCTTTCGGGCCAGCTGGCGCTACTTAGTCTTCGCTGCCATATATAACAAAACTTTCGCGGGGTCTTTGTGAAACATGGCGTACGACGGACGCAATCGCCTTCTTTTCGACAATGGACTGAAAACTGGCCACAGCTACGTTTTATGGGTACCGCCATCTGGTTCCAAGTGCGACCCGTTTTCGCACCTGCTACAAAATGCTGGGGTTAGACGTTCCCCTTCGGGTGGTTGTTTCATTAACGTTAGTGAATACAATTCAACTCGAGTTTCCGACACTCCAGTCATCTTGCATCAATACATGGAATAGATCAAACATCGCTCTGCTCGTAAGCAGATAGGCGACTCAAAGCGTTTATTTACGAGTAACTTTCTTTTGCAATAATTCAAAGAAATTCACGCAAACTTGTTTCTTTACTCAGTCACTCATGCATACATTCATTCGGCAACTTCTGCGTTTGTTTTCAAACATGCACTGCTGAAATAAATTTTCTATTAGACCCGATGACATCAACCATGCGCACCAATCTAAACGGGTTATTAAATGTGTATCTCTACCATGAGGCAGCAAGTTCTTATTAGACGGCGGATATTAGCCCCTGCACGTCCACATGCCTCGAGCTGGGAATGAGTAAAGCGTTCTTTTTTAATTTTTTAGAGTAAACACTTCAAGAAGTTGCTGGAACAAGATACACCTACTTGCGTCATAGCGACCCCTCCCCTCCCTCTTTCCATTTACAGAGTGAAAATCACAGTTACCGAGAATTTCTCCAACGTACAAACTAATGTTAGGGTAATGAAGTCGTGCAGATAAGACACAGTCGGCGAGCGCGGATGAGCTCCGTGGAAAGAGGAACGAGAGAGGAGCGGAATTTATGATTACGACGAGATGGTGGCTGAGATGACGGAAATATTTCCCGTTCACGTTGTAATAAGCTGCTCAAAGGCCCAATTATGGAGGACAGGACTCAGTGAATGAAGTGCCAAAGATGAGAACAACGACAGTCATCTCAATTTTATGATCGTGTAGAGACGTGACAGCTCTGTAATTGAGAAGCCTTCGCTGATTATGTGTATGTGTTCGCTCCGCACTGTCCACAGATCTCCGTGATTTTTCTTTGACATGAACAACAAAAATCATTATAAATTATTTTTCATTTCAAATTTTCATATACATGTAGCAAAAATAGTTAAAAACTATGTGATATATGGGGGAGATGTGTGATCTCTGCACTTTTCTTCCGTTCTGGAATTCCTACCTTTGTTTAATTCCTCATTTAAATTAATAGAATTAATAGAATTCTTACATATTATTTGTGTCGAGATCATATTCGATACAAAATCCGTTTGTTTGGTACAATTTTCTAAACATGAAAAAAATTAACATTAAGAAATAGAAGCAAAAAATTGAAAATGATTTTTTTAAAATGATGATATCCGTAAATTGTAATATAATCATACCACCATTAGTATTTTTATACAAGCATTTTCAGTAAAACTGTGTTTATAGATTGCAAATAATTGATCATTATTAGGCAACATGAGTTAAGCTAATGGAAGAACGTTTTTTATCTTAACTTGAATTTGCTAATTAATAATTTATGTTTGCCCATTTGTTAATTATGTTGTTTTAAAGAAACCATCAAACTTTCTCCCAATAGTTTGAATGTTTGATATACATATAGAGTGCATATTTAGCAAAACCTGCATGATTAATATTTCCAGTGCATTCGTATCTATTTCTTGCACACAGTAACTATGCCTACGATAGCCAACAACAAACGAGGGGATCAAAACAACATTTTCAAACAATCATTATTCTTAAGAAATATTTATCTCCCGTTAGTAAAACAAGATCAGGACCGCCTGGTGGCGTAAGAGCTTGGAATATTTGCCCAAGTATGCGTTGAACACGTACTTAAATCTACAAGGGATAATGAGTCACATTAGCAGGAAAGTGAAATGATTTATTGTTGTGATCATTAGTCCTCTTAGTGTAGTGACAATTGTGAGAGGAGACGGTGACACCTTTCCAGCTGCATGACGAGATCCGGCACCGATCCGACATCGGCTAGCAAAGGAATTACCAGCTAGGTAACTTCTCGAGCGCGGGACCGCCCCAGTCGAGACAAGCTCAACGCTCCCAACTTGTCTCCTGACATGTGTGGCAGTGTAGGGCAAGTGCGTGTAGAGGGAGGGGATAGGACCACCAAGGAAAGATTACACACGGTCCTTGGTCCGTTTGTTAGGATTCTGCTCCCGCATTCGCCTGGTATTGATCAGAGAAACCAAGAAAAAATACCGATCAGAGCAGCCGGCATCTACAATTATCCTCCAAGCAGCGGCTGAATTTTACCTTGCTGTGTAGCTAGTGTCGAAAGTTCGTCACTGTCGGAACTCCGGAACACCGTCAAACTCTAGAATCTCATTTTCAGATTTTCTTGAGAGGCAGTGGCAGTGGTGACTCTGAGCTAACCTAAGATAATGTGAAGACGGAGGATTCTAGGTAAGTAACAAAGTGTTATATTTGGAGCTGTCTCAGCTGGCATGACGACGTTCAAATACACAGAACGGTCTACAACCCAGGAAAATATATATTTGATTCGAAAGGGTTAATGCATTTTGAAAACATTTATTAAATTAATTTTTTTGCTCTATTAAATACATATACTACTCCATGTCGCTGATTTCTCATTTTCAAATAGCCCATAATTTTATTATGAAATGTTACTTAATCTGTTTCCTGGGATTAGTATTCGTCATTCTTGTCAGCTGTCCAAAATTAATTCTTCCTAAATAATTGGACTTCCTGGAGTATTTCTAACGCAATTCAAGTGTGAGTTGTAAGGTCTTGTAATCATCAAGAAAACAACCATAGCAAATTAGTTTCGTACTAATATTATGGCTACAGACAATTTGTTTTGAATTATAAAATGTAAAATTCCCAACTTGTTAAGCCCGAAAAGCTAAAAAAATAACCTAACTAAGAAATTTGCTAACCAACTTGGTAAAAGGCATATATTCTTTCGAACAATTACCAAATGTGCTTGAAATGTATACATGGGTTCGTTGGGTGTGCGAACTTCGGAGAACTAAACCCAGTTTTGAGACAATTAATTCCTTCCTGAGATCAAGCTAATTAGCTAGTGTCGAATATGCGCCCCTCACTGTACTCGAATCTACAATTTGTCTCTGTGCTACGTCTCGGCATAACACAATACGTGCAAGCTACTAATTACTAGAAATCCCACCTGTTTCCTCTTCAACTTCGACATTCGCGGCGTCTCATCAAACCAGTTGTGTTTCACAGGTTGCATATCGTTTCGCCCAGAGTTGGGTATGAATAGCACACCAGTATTAAACTGAAGGGTACACCATTTACTTTCAAGAAATGCTGGAAAACTTCTTCTCGGGAAACTTCTTGACATTCGTGTACATCATTATTCTCTGCGCTTCCTGTGCCGTGCGGTCTATGATGGGAAGTGGCTCAAAGGACTTTGACGAGCCAAGCAGTCGCGATTTCAATGTGAAATTCTCCTAATTTAAGGCGGAGGCCTACTCTCAGATCCCTGGGTGTCGTAGGAATTCTTGAAACCTAGCGGAACCAGATGAAACTGTTAAAATGCGTTGCACATCTTCAAAGAGAAGGGGCTAGTCGCGTGCGAAGTGGAAAAGGAGTTGTATCCGTCTAATTATTTTTCCGAGTAAAACGTTTTCTAAAGTGCTCAGACCCAACCGCTGTATGAACATTTAAGATGCGTTATCCTTGGGTTTCATTACTGCTCTTGGATTCATTATGAAGTTTTCTTCCTTTGATGTCACACTCATTAAATTTCATGTGATTGTTCTCGAAATATCAAAGGTAGTAGATCGGGATATTTTCATTCTGATGGCATCTGATACTAGATTTTTAATATTTTTTAGAGGGATAAGAATATATTCAATATCATTTAACATCTAAATACATAAATAAAATTAAAACAATATTTCTTTATTTTTTAAATATTGATTAAGCAGATTTTAGAAATTATTACTATTATTATTATTTTGGCTTATCACACTTTGATTTTCAGAAAGGTTTGGTTCTAATAACAATGGGACTTAATCGCCAAGTATATTATTTGTTATTAATTATCTGTTTGGAGAAAGTTATGGATGTTGCTATGGATAATGCAACTTGTATTCACAATAATAGATTTCTACACCAATTTCAAGTATCTTGGAGGGTTATGAATTTCCTGTAAATTTTCCTTGACAATTTTCTACGAGACCGGTACTTGACCGTACTTGACAACTTTCTACGAGAGAATGAATACCGCACGGCTTTTGATGTTCTTTAATTTTATATAAGAGATTGCTGTACTTTCTAATTTTTCCTGAAATTCTTTATGTATGTTACTATAATCTTTATGTATATTACTAATGGAGCAGCAATATCGAAGTAGAAGGTGGTTTTCCGTTCTCTGAGATATATTACAATTTTTGGTCAATTATATTCCAGGTTATTCAAGGTTATTTGTCAGTAGTTAACAATCGAAATAAATGTTACGTTCTAACTATACAAAATATGTTCAGATTTGTATGCTCATTAGAGGGCATGATGATCAGTAATATTATGATAATTATAGTTAGTTGCAATTGTTCGTGTATAATAGATGCGTTATGGTGTTGTGGTTATTATATGGATCATTACCGATAATCTGTCTGTAATATAGTTCACATCCTGAAATAATGTCTACGGAGAAACATGTTAATATTGTAATTTTTATTAGGCTAAATTTTAGAATCTTTTGTACGCTCTTACTCTAGTTGCGTGTAGGGACAACTTCAACTTGGATGACAAGCATGAATTCCCCTGTTTTTTATTTTTTATTTATTTATTTAGTCAAAAACAGTTAAAAACTGCGTATGACGAGCTATGGGGAGAAGTGAATTTTGTGCACGTTTTCATAATTCTGTGGTCTCTATCCTAAACCATATTCTAGTCGAATTTTGAATACAGAAAAGAGAGTTTTTTTTCGAGTTTTGTTGACAAAATATTCGCTCCTATATAATAAAATTTATTTTCAAAGGTAAATTAGCTATAAATTCCTGCCCTGAACCCACATGTTCTTCATGAAAGAATAATACTTTTTGCGGCGATAATATGAAAACGATAATTTTGAATAACTATATTTCCCACTGAAATTCAGAAGACGTGCACAAATAATGAAGTTACATTTATGTCCAGAAGCAATACAAGGGACCATCTCAGAATTTGCTCAAGAATCAGGGAAACTGGACGAAAAACCTGATCGAGATGGGGGCCATCAACCCAGAAACTGTGGTACAATACTTGTTACAGGTTCTTTAGAATTATACATTCCAACTGATAAATAATTACATTAACTATCATTGTTAAAATTAATTCTACTTTCCTTTTTGATGCTCGGTATAGTCTCGAATTGTATAGAAACAGTTATGCAGCAGAAAAGATTTTACTTGGGACTTAAACTTTTCTATCGAATTTAATCGTTTAATGTCTTCTGGCAAAGTGTTGTAGAGTAATGTACATGAATTGTATGTGAATTTTTTGTAGTGAGCTGTTGATACTGCCACCTGGTGAATATGATTACTACGTCGTGTGTTATACTTATAGACATCGGCGTTTGCTGAAAATAAATTCCCGTCCTTAAGTAAGTCATTTTTGACAAAATCTACTGATTCGTAAATCAGGAGACAAGGTAATGGTAAAATTCCTAGATTAATAAGAGTGACTTACAAGAATCACGTGGGTTGGATTTGCTTATTATTTCGTACAATTATTTTTTGAAATCTGAAAGTCTGTGAACTATAAGATGTGTTTCCACAAAATATTATGCCATATCTCAGGCGGGAGTGAACATTGGCAAAATATACACAACGAGCTGTATGAAGGCTGACGGAATTTGAAAGAATTCTGAACGCGTAGCATAATGAGCTTAATTTTGTGTTCAATTCATTTAAGTGGGCATTCATTTGAGGTTTGACTGAATTGATAGACCTAAAAATTTTGTTACAATTTTTTGTTACACATTTGTTACATTAACATCAGTCAATGGCACACCGTTCATTTTCAATAAAATTCTCTATCTGCCATCAGCATAAAATTCTCTATCTGTCATCATTTCTAATCATTTTACAAATGCTGTGACGTAGGTAGGTTCACGGAGGCTCTGCAGCACAAGGTCTAAATGAGAATCCTATATGCAATTGTCAAGTGTGTTATCAGTTTTAAATATAATGAAAATTGAAACGTTTCTCATAAATTATATTCAACTACAGAAATACAATTATGTCCAATTTAATTTTTAATCTTACAATCTTGAAGAACAATGGTACCAAACAATGAGACCCATGTTTGCATTGGTCACCTTGTCGAACATTACGTATAAAAGGATAAAAGCGCCGAAATATAAAATTGAATTCAAAATGTAATAGGAACGATGAAACATGGAAATGATTCTTTCGGTTCCGTTCTGAAAAATGTATATCTTTTAAAATGCGTTAAACAGACTAGAAAAACATAGTTTGAAGTTGAAAATTATTTCTTTAGAAATTTTGACTCCAAAAACATGCGTTCGGTTATGGTGGGATTAAGAGAGAAAGTCAATGTAATCAAATCTGTCTGTGGAAATTATTAGTACTATTATTATTATTATTATTTATTATATTATTATTATTATTATTTTAATATTTATACCGTAGCGTTATTGTCACTTCCTTCTCTCTGACCGGGGGTCCTAGGGTTCGAGTCCTGTCAGTGGCAGATTTTGAGATAATAATTACACAAACTAGGTCAAATTCTTCCGGTGTACCTCACGGAACACATGCGATCTTTCCTTCCTATTTCTTGCGCTACCCACACCCATTACTTACACACAGAATTACATGCACTACACTACCAGACATATCGGGAGACTAGTCGGGCTTAAAACTTATCCCGACGAGGGCGTCCTCCGCTGGTAGGAAATGCCTGGAAGAGGAAATCTCCGCACGCCGACATGTAGGAATCTCACCATCTAGTGGAGGAAGAACACAGCCAACTCCAGTGAATAAAAGCATGCGCTACACTAACGGGACTAACGACTATAGCAGTTGACGCATTCGGAAACACGAAGTAATGAATCAAAAGCAGCGTGATGCAAGTTTCTGTATTCCGTCACAAGAAACCACGCTATGGCTCATGAGAAGCTCATCTGTTAAAAATCTTTTGGACAAAGTGCTTGTGTTGAACAAAAGGCTTGTTCAAAATATTTCCAAATCAAATTTAATTCAAAAATAAATAATGCTTAATTTTTTACGAACGCGAGAACGTGCATTGTTAAGCGTATTCACTAATACATGCTTTCGGTTATGAATTTTCTCGACAAAGTGAAACTTGTATTTATTACACAGTAGAAAGCAGAACTGAGATTGCTCCTTGAACGTCAATGTTTGCGTTGAGCTTGCCTTTGCGTTCCCATTAAATAATAATCATGGTTTCTATAATGAAATATGGGATCCAGAATGCAGTCAGCGTAACGACTGTTGTTTGCATTATGGTATGAAATATGAAATAGCACTTCTTCCCTTTTACCAGTGTAGCTGAGGAAGTCAACACAGCCTTTTTTGAAACATACTAGGAAGGTTGCAATAGCCTACAGACTGGATCTTGGGAATCGTCAACGTTGTGCCTCCAAGCGACTATACAGCCCTCGATGAGAGGAGCTAATTTATTTGGGGAATTCAAGACTAAATTACTTTTAAGGCTATTTACCACGGATAAATTCCGTCCAATTTCGCTCACACAAAAATATAACCGTTCAGAGCGGGCGCTTCTGAACAATTTACCCCACTCCGCTACTGGAGGGACCCCGCAACAACTCAAAATTTGCGCCACCATGGCATGTTCCTTTGTGACATTCTGGTCAGGTTAGGTTAGCGAGTAATTTTGAGGTTATTGTACATTGTGATCTGCAGCCAAACTGTTCAACTGCACAGTTCAAAAATTCAAAACCACAAAGCTTAAATAACAAGGTAAGTCATAGCTGTAATTTCGAACATAACAATAACCAAAGCAATGCGCTGTACTATATTCAATTTCGTGAAAATAACGGTACTTACATTAATCATATGAAACTTGTTCTTTCGAATTTCAAACAATAAAATATGACTTAATCTCTTCATTCAGCTTTTGTCCAAAAGTCATTTATTGTGAACATTCAGCGCACCTCGTATTTGTGTCTATCTTCAGATACTGAATTGAAATAATATTGTGTAAAATAGGCTCTGAAAGCGTATTTTTAAGAAATTATTTTTTCATAATTTTCGAACTGCGTTTCTTCTACTCAGCTTTTATCAAAGGCAAACCTTCTCATTGTTCAAATATTACTTGGATTTGGAAGGAAGCAGGTGCTCATTTCTAGCCTCTCTTGTACTGTATCCTTGACTATCAACATTGATAAGTCTTCCTGTAAGTTGATGATGTGCTTATTTTTCATTTAAACACCGACCGTATTTTCTTTGCGAAAGGATTTTTGGTTTCATGTTCTTTGAAAATACAATACACAAAAGGTTTAATACATTGAAATACAGGACGTCTGTACAATAAACAGGGGCTCATTTTTCCCGAGAACTATTAACGTAACGTAACAAAGTAATCTTCGTCTACGACCTTCATTTTTGTTTGTCACGGTAAGTACCACTATCTCTCGTATGATCTTCGCCGGTGTTTTTATGCGTCGTCAAATGGAACCGCAATAAAGTCCTATTTAAAAGCGGTAAAAGCAATGTGGGAAGTAAACAAAAAGTCGAATGAAAGCGATTGTTTAAGTTGAAATTAAGTGTTTCTTATGGTTTTCGCGTTTTAGAAATAGCACTGGGACTTTAGAAGATAATTCTTGTCCCGGTAGTCCGGTTGCCAACCAAAGTGATGTCATTTTTCGATTCTGGAGAAAATTGTTTAAATCTCTAATTCATCCCCTCTGGTTAGACAGTGACAGATATTCTATGCGAAAATCTTCCCACACTTCCTCGCAATTTATCGTGATCGACTCAGGACAATAAAATCCAGCAAACGGTGTCTTCTGCTCGACAATTATTGTGTTTTAGTTTTGGACCAAAACAAGAAGTAACTATATTCTCGATACCCCCCCCCATATTTGCATGATTTTATGTGAATTTTATGATCTTTCCCTAACATATCTCTACCTTTAACGAAAAGTACCGGCTTAGATAGCTCAGCGGCAACCACTTTGCCTCATCATGGCGGTTCTAATGTTCGAGTAGCGACGGTGGCAGTTTTTCGACACTGGCTTCATCGGTGGGTCGAATTCAATCACTATCTACTGACCGACTGCTCTGAATGGTAGTTTTCCATGATTTCTTTTATCTATACCAGGCGGATGCCGCAGTAATATCGCGCACGATCATTCCTTCCTGATCTTTGTCCCTTCGTCACTTCTTATAAACACACACTTCCATGCACTTCACAACCACACATGTCGGGAGACTAGTCAGGAGTTTAGAGCTTGTTTCAGCAGGGGTACACCTCTCTTCGGGAGGTATCTGAAGGAGGGAATTCCGCGAGCCAACGTGTAGGTCGAAACCGGACCTGACATTCAAATGGGGAAGAAACAGCGCCACCTCCCAGGATATATTATGCACTGCATCTATGGGAGTAATGACCTGAACCAATACTTTCTCACTCACTCATTCAGTCAAGGACAAGCTAAGAATGTGGCCAAGTTTTAATTTTATCGACGTTTCTGGACATTTTAAACGGCAATTTTGCCAATTGATTCCACCTCTCTTACAAGTGTGTTACGAGAGGAGGAATGTTTGTAGAACACTAACTTATTAACAAGTTTTAGGGGCATCATTAGGTATTTTATTTCGAAATTAAACTGACATTTATGGAACTGTCTTTGTACTTTCGTAAAATGATGCTAAACACGTCCACTTGATGTCGTAAAATTTTACTTCGTTACTTGACATCCAATAAAGCAATGAGCGGATTGAGGAAGATATTTTTCTAAATGTTCTTTATAAATTTAGCGATAGATAAAAATAACATAACATAGTGTCAGGACATGTCTACAGCATAGCTTGGACACAAAAGTGTACAGAAATTTCAGTTGAAACAGTTAAGTAGATAGGTGGCTTTCACCTAGCAAACTTTCCCTTGGCCTATGTGCTGCCTGACTGTAGAAATATTTTCTCAGTACCGTTTAGGCATATAACCTTCGCACCTCTATTTCGAACAATATATTTTCTCGAAAATCTTTATCAAAATTCACAATATAATTCACGAGTACAATATATATTCATGACCAGGATAAAATATCTCACTTTTTAAATATTTAAGACAGTTTTATTAAACGAGAAAAATCATGTTTAAAAATTATCTTCGTATCGAAAAAAGTAATAATTTATCGCTCTTTGAAAAATGTAATGCCTCCCTAAGGCAGACTACGGAAATTTAATAAACCTCTCGTTGCCGCCGACACAATGACAAAATAATATCAGTCTCACTTTTATTCTAATGTGTACAAACAAGTACAATAAACGTAATGAATTCCAGAGAAAACTTTTCACAAAGATACGAAGTGAACAATACGCGCCTGAGGAACAATGCAATTAAGATGTCGTCAATAATTAAAACAAGATGCACGTTCTAATGGAAGTTATTAAGGATACGGCTCTGCTTCTGCTGCATAACTTTAAACTATTTCTTATTGAAATTACTCAAACAAAGACCATACAAATTTTTGAAAAGTTAAGGAGGAAATATATTACGTTGCTCAGTAGCAAAGTAGACATTTGACAATGAAGTGAATGTCAGCAGTCTAGATAAAACGGATTATATTATATTACAGGTTTCATGGAAATTCCTTATATGTACAATTGAGTAAGAATAAATGATGATGAGCGATTACTGATTGCCAACAGACAAAACACCACATGTGAAATGTTGCTTTCTGTGTATTTTGGTGAATAACTAACTCATTTACGCCGAAAACCAATTTTGTATCTTTAGTTGAAATTCTTCAACACATTATTCAAATAAAAATACATTATTGTATACCTCCCCTGTCATTGTTGCCACGTTCGTCTCGCCCAATTTTATGGAAAATTACTAAGTAAATGGGAGTAAGTTGAAATCTCATTTTATCGATGGAGCCCTACCTTTTCTCCCTAGAATGTATAGAGAATACGAGGTGTTGTGTTTCCAAGTTTTTAAATCCTAGAAAAGATATAGATATTAATCTAACTTTTCTTATTTGTAAATGGGTGAAGGGCTGGACACCCTCGGTATTGTGGGATCTGACATTTTGTTGAGTAATTGTTTCGACGAAACAAGCTTCTTTTGTTTCTTTCTGAGAATTTCGGTAACTCATCCAAGTAAAAACTACCGCAGTTTTTTAAAGTATGACTCCATCCATACGAGACCATCTGCATACAGTCAAGAAAATAGAAATGCTTTCTACCCATTTACATAGTATTTTTTGCTGCAAATTTGCAGAATGAAACGTTTTGTTACGTAATAAAACTAATGAAAATTTAGCAACCTCGAACGAAGGGAAAAAGTCTCTTTACACTTTCGGTGTTACAGTACAATATCAATATACTCTGAGTAAAACGAGGAAATCTACGTGGACTAGAACGTACCTACTAACCACTAAACTACACAGATTCACAAATACAAAACAAAGAGTAATAGTCTGCTGTAATCCCACATGTACTGGGATGACACAAAATGCAGAAACATGGGAAGCAATAAAAACCAATGCTCCATTAACACCTTACGAATGCTATCAACCGAGCAATGTACCTCATTTCACAATCCCACCCGCTTGTGTGAATTACCGACTATAATAGTGACCGAGACATTCTCTCACAAAATTTAAAATTTCGTTTCATTTAGCTTTCTCGTCAGTTTTGAATTACTGATGCAGTCTCCTACTTGCTCGCATTGACATGTTTTATGCAGAACGCCGAAAATCAACATTGTAAACGGTTCAGATTTAGATTCTGAGTTACTCAGGTTACGTGGGGAACACTCTTTCCTTAGATGGGGCATATGCTCACAGTCATTCCAAATGTATTACAAAGTTTCCATATTTTGTAATAACTTCCTGATAACTTTGTATGTAATAAATGAACGTAGTTCGCTTTGCGCAAAAGCCAATAAGTTACAACAGAATAATAGCACTAATACTTAAATTAAATTGCAAATGGATTCGAAACACGACGGCAATTCGTTACAACTTATTTTAGATATCCAGGGGATACCAAGTATCAGCAATGATTGGACAGGCCATTTAATTCTGCACACTATGCGGCGTTGCGCAAGTAACCCATTTCATAAAAGTCTACTTAAGCTGAGTTAGCACGTGAATAAAACAGTCATAGTAAACACAAAATTCTGTTCCGTTATTCCCACAGAGAAATAACGTCGCAAATTTTTTTTCTGAGCTTCGTGCCTCATGTTGGTAGTCCGTACTTCAACGAACGTAGAGCCACAATGGTACAAAAACAAGCACCTCTAACTTTTTGCTCATAGAGAAAGCGTGCATGGCTGCTCATTCGTTAATTCTAATAATGATTTCCATTTTCATTTGCGGCGTTGCGTGTTTATAAATTCACTCTTAGCAACAACGGGACGTCTCTTTAAATCCTGAACTTTTTTACGTTCGGCCACGAACAGAGGCCACGCTCGTGCTATGTTTAGATATATTTGGAGCGGAATGGGACGTTCAGTCCCGTCCTGCAATGCTCTATATAGTCATATGGAATCATAATTGAGTTCTCATTGTCCATTCTTTCCACCACTGTTTCATATTTCATCGCCCGAGCTCTTTGTGACTGGAAGAATTCTCGTTATCCAGCACCTAAGAGCGCATTGGCACCAAAAGACTGACCGCATTCACA
>JAHLJT010008446.1:217424194-217567167 GCA_031308135.1 Acheta domesticus
CTTTTCAAGCATGCTTCTCATGAGTTTTATCAAGAGAAGTTTATACAGGAAATGAAATATTGTTAATTTGAATTGCTCATTAAAGTGCATATTTCAGAATATTTCGGTCATAAATGCATATTTTTAAAAGCATATTTCACGATGTTTCAGGGCATAAAAATCTACTTATGACAAATACTTATTTTCAATCCTTATATCAAAGAAAGACAAAAAGTCTAAAAATGAGGAAGGTTGGAAAGCAGAGTTCAGAAAAAACCTACAACAGCTTTTGAATAGTTGGAATATGTTTCGTATCCTCAAATACTAAGATGCCTTCCCTTCCCCAGACGTGTGTTTGCTGGTGGAGCGCTGCGTGATCTTGTGTGGCGGGCTGTTAAATTCACAATATCCATTAAATACTCGTCGGAAAGAAATTAAAATGACTCATAAAAAAATCTCATCTTATATGAGAATATGTATTTCATTGGATTAGTCTTTTTACGCTCGTCACAATGGACTAAAAAAATATGTATAGTTCCATTTGAAAAAAACAACAAAGTTATCTCAAATATCTCGTAAAAACAAGAGATAAAATAGAAATGAATACATGTATCAATTAGCCACATTCCCTCATGCACTTCCGTGAAAACTGCATTGCATGACTTAAACCGTTCAAAAGTTACATGACTCACCCTGTACATAGACAATTTCTCTATTCTTTTGAAATAAAAAGCGCGCTTAAATATGAGATAATGTAATAGTTTTATTGCTGTAGGTAGGTCTCGTCTTTATTGTAACCAGTGCTATCGTGCCTGTCATAAAAAACATTCATATTTAACAGTGTAATAAAATAATAATACAAATTATAACTATTCGAAATTTATGTATGGTTCCTGGGCACGTGAAGGTTTAGAAATCAACGTCAGATGTACTAGTAAACACGAGTGAGTTGCTATGACGACCCAGTGTACGTACGCCAGTGGCAGGCAACCAATTGGCCAGTTCCTCTCCAGCCGACGAGGCCCGGCATTTAATGTTGCTCCTGCAGGGAGCACGTAAACAGAGCCAACGCCAAAGCTCCCGTCAACTGCAAGTTTTGGTCTGTCACTCGATTTCATGCAGAATTCTGTGTCACCGGAGGGCGATGAAAACCATGTGCCACACTACGACGCGTGTTTCCATTCGAGTGCTAATCATGTGAACAATAATACATAGAAATGTAACGAAATCTAACAATAACAAATGTGTCCTCTTCTAGGCCCATTTGAATTTAATAATTATTTCAAAATGCTTTATTCGTTCATTTGTATAATTGCAGCTCGTAGAAATAGTCACAAACATGTGCTCTATTTTGTCAGCAGAATAAAAAACGGAAATAGAAAGACTAAAATGAAATTGGTAGAAGTAAATACAAAATTCCAGATAAACGAACTTTTATCCCAGTTAATGAACATGAAATATATTTTAAACACATAAGTATGATTTTGTCTGATGAAACGACAAACAATTCAGTGCAATATTATAACTCATAATACGTGTAATTCACAAATACAACTAATTTCACAACTTTCATAATAAATAAAGATTATATTTCGTTATCCTTAGAAATATTGACGTATGTAATAACTCTGTGATGGAATGTCTTGTGTTAGTGTGTATTCTGAATGATTGCCTTGTGTAGACAGAAACATTAAATAAAAAGTTTTCCAGCTCCAAATTTTTTACTGCATTTTAGACCCATAAGAATCGTGTAGTTCCAATTTCAAGAGTGTGATTGACAACCAGGTATTTCAAACTATTAAAGAATCGTAAAAATATAATTGTAGAGGGTAATATTGCTATGTACAATGTATCGCTCTTCAGCGAAATTCTCGTGCTGTTCTACATACTAATGATTTTGTCCTGCGTATTCAATCAATTATGAATAAAATTATTTGGGGGACATAACTGCTACATATATTTCCATTTTACAAAATTTTTATTTCACCATGAAGCATAATTATATTGGCAGGCAACGGCAGTTAGGTGAATCCATTCTAGATTTGACATTTACATGGAGAACATATCAATAATGTATAAACAAAATAAACATACTTTGTCAAGGAGTCGTTTTCTTTTTTTCTCATATTCTTTCTGCCCCTTTTATATATCTTCCTCGTAAATCTAAAGCTCCTTCTCAGTCCCCACTATCCATATTTCCTCTTAGTTCCTGTCTTTCTGTAACCTCTTGTATTCACTCGCCCAATTTTGTCCCGAGAGATGTGGCAGTGTCCCATCGAGAAGCCGGCGCGCGTCCTCCCAGTTTGTCCCACTAATCCCACTTCGGCTGAACGCAGCACGTAGCGGCTCCCACGGTCTCCCCTTCCCCTGGCGGTTCGTTCCGCTGCATCCCACGGCGGCGCGTCCAACTCCGTGCCATCCTGCGTCCCACCTCGTCCCACACAGCGTGTCTCCCGCGGACGCTCGGTGCTCTCCCCCTCCCCCTCCCCCCGGCGCGCACCCTTGGGCTGCGGCCGGCGCCCTGCCACCCACCGCTCCCGCCCGCCCGAGATTTATGAACGGTCTCTTAAAGCCTTCTGTGATATTTTTAGGTTTACTTAAAATGTGCCCGACCATGAATCCAATATCGAGAAGTGCGGGACGCGCGGCTGTATCGAGCGCGAGCGGGGGGGCGGGCGGGCGGGCGGGCGGGCGGGCGGGCGGGCGGGCGGGCACGCGCCGGATCCAAACGCGCTCCCGCGACGCCGACCGCCCCCGGCCCCACCTATGGCCCCTCCCCCTCAGCGCATTCTCATCGCGTGCCTATCTCACGCTCGACACACGCTGGGCCACTCGCCACCAAGGCCGGCTTCAGACATTTTTTAAGGGGGGTGTCATTTTAAAAATAAATTTTATAAAATTTAATTTCCTTATAAGAAAAATTAATATTTAATTTATTATCAATTTTCCATTTGTATTTTTAATTTATAAATAATTTAAATCTCGAAAATAAGCCATTACGAGATATATTTGTACGTATTTTTACTAATAATATTTCTACGAGAGTGTAATTTAAAATCTTAGTACTCATTTAATATGTTCTATTTTTAATAATAAACTATTAGTATTACGAGGTAAATTCACAAGTTATATATCATTTGAACCTCTGAGATAAAGAATACTACGACATATTTACTTAATTTTAGAGAAGAGTAGTCCAAAACCGTTGTTTTTATCTGCAAGTAAATGGCTCTGCTTTGATTACTAACTTCTCTACAAATATCTTTTGAACCTAGTTCTCAATACGCCCAGGAAGAGGAATGAAATTTGAATAATCTTATTAAATTATCCAATTTTAAAATAGTAAAAAATGAACATAGTGTCCTTTACCTCCGGAGTACCGAATTGTTTAAACACATTTAATCGTGTACATTTTTAAGGTGGACCCTGAACCCCCTGCATAACTGACCATGTTTGTCACCCTTTCCCAGTATCATATTTAAATTCCATTATTGCTTTGGGAATGCAAATTTTTCCATTTTGTAACGTCGAAAACTGTACAAAATTCTTGTTTTGGCGGGGAGAGTTAAATTTAGTGTCAAGAGCAAAGCAAAGTACCATTTTATATTTTCTCATGGGGTCACGGAAGAAACACGATCGTGACATCAGACTTGGATGAACTTTACCATAGTTCTTACTAACCAAACTTAAGAAATAGGAATAAACAATACTCTTCAAGATTTTGCAAATGATGTTAGTGCTACACGCTAAAGTAATTTCGTTTCTCTCTCCCCTTCATCTCTCCGACCTTGAACTTTCATATCTCACGTTTCCGCTTGCCGATACATTATCATTGATCCGAGCGATATTTCACTTTCCCGCGTTACTTTAGGCTTCGTCTCTCGTCCTGTTCTGTCTGCTGGTTTGTGTCTCACTCATCATTTACTGGCTCAGCATCGTCAGACCCCAAATACATATTTTCTCGTTATTACTCTTATCTGACTTAGTTCATTTTCTTCCGTTTTTCGTTCTTTTTCAACCGTTCGATCATGCCCTTTTGGTTCTTTTGAATAAATTCTCTTTTAGTTCTCAGACGTCGGATGTATACGTGCCTGCTTCTCTTACACTTTCCCTTTCATTGCCTTTAATTGCTAACACATTTCCGTAATTTACATGTCTCTTGCCCTTTCATTATATATGCATTATTTCGGTCCCCTCTGAGAATTGTTATTCTTGATCATTTGCCACTCCCCTGCAACGTTTTAATCCGACGACCCATCATTTCTGCCACCGCTGTGTTATTTCCGTCTACAACTATTCTCAACTTTGCTTCCGTACCCTCTTCATTTTCCTCTTGCTTATTTCCTACAACTTCCTCTTGCTTATTTCCTACCCACTTTCCTCAATCACCCATCCTCGACTCTCCGTCAGATCTCGTCCTCAAAACCTTCGGCCTGCCCACTCTCCCCCTTCTCTTCGCTCTCAGCGACATTCCTGCGCTCTCGACAATATTCCGCCGGCTTTTCCCCCTTCAGCACTCATCGACGTTTCAAGCTCGTCTGCCCGCCCGCCTTTCCGCTCTCTCCTCTCTCGCTTCCTCCCTCTCTTTCCAGCGGCGCTCTTGTCGGCGTCACAGTTCGTCTCGAGCGATGAATCCCTAATCTTCATTTTCGCGCCGTCCGCAACGCGGGGCCGGGGGTTGGGTGGTGGGAGAGGGTGGGGATTTGCTTTCCTGGTAGCGAGAAGAGCCGCGATCGCTGTATTGAAGCGCTGTAGTCGGGCTAATGCCTGGCTCGGCGCGCGGTCGACGCCAGCCCCGCGTGCCGCGCTCGCACCTGAACGTTCCCGGCTTCGACGCCCCGCTGGCCGCGGACGCACTTGAAAGAGAGCGCCGATGAGAGAGCCGCTTGGCTCCATCGCGCTTTTCCCAGCGTCGTTGGTCTCATTCGATGCAGTATTTTTACTGAGCTCAAGCCGGTCTACGGAAGATGAACGTTTTGTTGCGTGTTATTAAATCATATTAAGAAGAGGTTTGAGATGCTTTCCAAGATAAACTAGACAGCAGTCAACTTATTATTTGATTGAGGAACAATAGAAGTCAGTGATTCTTGTTTGATTTGATTCAATGTGTCAAAGAACAGTAAAAAGTGTATGCGACGTATGGGAGAGAAGTAATTAAGAGTGTTTCGTGTTATATGAACTGAGAGAAGTTAAATGTTGAAGCTAGTCGTGATAACGCATTTGTGTATTTTACAATGCCTATTTCTTACACACAATGATATACTATTGCCGGCGTTTTTAATCCTAACGCCACACTAGACGTGGTGGAGGATGAACTATGGTGGATAGATATTGCCGAAAGAAAATAATTGAGATAAGGCTGGTAATGGAATGAGAAGTTTTTTTTTTTTTTTTTTTTTTTTATTTATTTTCTTTTGGACAGACAGATACAAAGATCAGTGTTTTTGTTACACTATACATTTATTATAATTGCTTACATCTACTTACAATTAACTTACACTATTCTTAAAATATAACTTACATCACTAATAGGGTGGTAGAGGTATTTTATATAAATATCTCTACTTTGGGTCGAGATCTGAGAATTTTTCGAGGAATATGTGGAAAGGAAATTTGTTTTTAATGCGGGTTCTATGTACTGGATTTTGGCAGAGTCTTAGAGGGGTTAGATTGGGTATGTTTGGGATGTTATGGAAGAAGTGGGTGGATAAAAATATAATGTGGTCGGTTATCGGTTCTAGCTGGAATTCTTTATGGAGTTGTGCGTTGGAGATGTACCAGGGAGCATTCGTGATTGTGCGGAGGAACTGATTTTGAATTACTTGGAATTTTTTAGTATTAGATTTGGCTGCGCTGATCCATACTGGGCATGCATATAGTAGTAGTGGACGTATGATCATTTTGTATAACAGTATGGCAGTATTGTACGGTAGCTTCGCTGATCTATTTATTATTGGTTTTAGTTGGTGTAATTTAATTTTTGCTTGTATAACTTTGTTGTCAATATGGTTTTTCCAGTTGAGACGGGTGTCTAAAAAAAGGCCTAGGTATTTTATGGGTTTGTTATGAGGATGCCATGGTACCGACTCTTGATTTAATTGTAAGGGGGGTGGAGGGATGAAAGGTCTAAGGGAAAATATTTTCGCTGCGGTTTTTGACGGGTTGATTTTAATTTTGTTTTTTGCTGCCCAGCTGTCGATTTGGTGTAGGTATAACTGTAGACTGATTTTTATTGTGTTTATGTTGGGACCTGATGAATATATCGCAGTGTCATCTGCAAATTGGGCGGTTTTTATATTATTACATTTTGGTAAGTCAGCTACGTACAAGTTGTAAAGAGCAGGTGATAAGGGGGAGCCTTGAGGAAGGCCTGCCTTGACCGCTTTTGGATTAGAGTGATGGTTATCGACTGTAACGGCAAAAGTTCTATTGCTGAGGAAGCTGGAAATGATTTGTGTAAGATAATGTGGAGTGCCTATTTCTTTTATTTTATAGTTTAGAGCTTGGTGCCATGTTCTATCGAAGGCTTGTGAAATGTCCAGAAATATTGCTATTGTATGATAGTGTTTTTGGAATGCCGTGTGGATGTTTTCAGTGATTCTAAGTAGTTGATGATGCGTAGATATTCTTTCGGTGAATCCCATTTGTTCTATGGGTATGACTTTTGTGTGTTTGAGATGAATTTTAAAACGTTTTTAATATTATTTTTTCTAAGAGTTTGGAAAGCGTGGGAAGCAGACTAATTGGTCGGTAACTGTTGGTTAGGGATGCATTTTTGTTTGGTTTCTGAATCGGAAGTATGATTGCATGTTTCCATATTTGTGGGAAGTAACCTAGTCTGAGGCATGAGTTGAAGATATTAGTCAGATACGCTATGGCTGTTTGGGGAAGGTTTTTTAATATTAAATTATTAATTTTGTCATGTCCAGGGGCTTTCTTGACAGGTAGCGATTTGATGATTTTATTTATTTCTTTAGGTGATGTATAGTCTATTTTGTGATGTGGGCCATATGTCTGTTCGTTTATTTTTTTGTTTATTGTGAGATGATTAGGGTGCGGTTTAGTATTATTTAGTGTAAATGTGGATGCAAAGTAATTTGCTAGCTCGTCGGCTTTCTGAGAAGGCGTATACACTTTTCCTGTGGAAGTGTCCAGTGGAGGGATGGTATTCTTTTTTCTTAATATTTTATTTGTGAATTGCCATATGGATTTATTGCTACTGTTTAGTGATTGAAGTAGTTTTTGAAATTGCTGGTTGTTGAAATTTTTGATTAATTTGCGTACAATATTTATTAGTATGTTAAGTTCTGATTTTAGCCCTGGTATTCTTAATTGTGACCATAGTCTGCGGGTTTTGTTTTTTATTTGTATTAATTTCACTATTTCTGGGGGAAGTTTATGTTGTTTATCATTGTTGGTGCTCTTCGGTTTTAATTCTGTCTCTTTAATTGTGGTATGTATTATGGTGGTTAGTTGATTAATTGATTGCTCTATTTCTAATGGGTTGGAGAGGATTTGAATTTAGGAATTGTTGAACTAGTTATTGTTTTAAATTTTTTCCAGTCAACTTTTAATGTATTTGAATTTGGTACTCGGGCATGCGGTGGGGGTATTTGTTGCGTGGTTATTAAGACTGGAATGTGATCCGAATCTAGTTCGAATAATGTGGTAGAGTGCAATTTCATTTTGTGTTGGTGATTCCGATATCGAGGATGTCGGGATTTCTTAAGCGATCGTGAGGGTAATATGTGGGGCCTGGGGGCGAGATTATGTTTAGAGTAAGGCGATTTAGTATTTGAGCTAAAATTTTCCCATTAGCGTTGGTGTGAGAACATCCCCAGTTTATATTTTTCGAGTTTAAATCTCCTAGAAGTATGGTGTTTTTTAGTTGAAATAGTTTATTGATGTTATCGTGGTCCAGTTTATTATTTGGTGGATTGTATGCTGCAATTACTGTCCATGTGATATTATTAATTTCTAAGTTAATGGCAACTGTTTCGATATTACCTGTACAAGGGAGAATTATTGGGTAATGTTGAATATTTTTATTAATGGCTATTAGTACTCCACCTCCTTTGAATAGATTTCTGTCGGCTCTGTAAATTGAGTAGTTTGGGATATATATTTTATTTTTTTCCTTTAGGTGGGTTTCTGTGATGCAAATTATATCTATACTGTGTGAATTTAAGAAGTGTATTAGTTCTGTTTTTTTATTTGTTATGCAGTTAGCATTCCAATTGGCGAACGTAAAATTTTTAGGGTGTTGTATTGCCATTATTGCCGTTAAAAAGGCGGAGAATGAATTTTGGATTGAGTTGATTATAGTGGGTATAAGTGTGTTTATGACATTGGTTATATAGGATATAATTGCATTAATTATTGTGTTTATAATGGGAAAGTTTTGATTTGTTTCCTGGGGAAGGTTGGTTGAATTTGAATTGTTGATGGGATTTGGGGTGTGCCTGGGATGTGGTGCTGCTAATATGAGTGAAATTGTTGAGAAGTGGTGTTTGGGGAAGAAAAGGGAAGTTGGAGTTTGATTGTAGTGGAATGGATTGGTGGGAAAATCTTTGGTTTCTAGTTTGGGACATGTTTTGGTTGACACTTTTTCTTTTTTCAATGAATTCTTTTAAGTAAGGACAGCTGGAGTCTCGATTATTGGCCGGGTGGCTGCCATGGCAGTTACGACATTTAGGAGCTTGATCACGATTAGGACATGTTACCGAGTAGTGATTACCCGAGCAAAAAGCGCAGCTAATAGAGTGGTTGCAATTGTTCTTTGTATGGCCATAATCCAGACACCGCTGGCATTGTATAGGACCTTGGGGTTTTTTCCTTGCTTCTGCTTTTACTCTATGATTACAAATTTGCTTAATGGCTAGAATATTGTCTATTGGGTCTTGTCCTGAAAAAAACAGCTGCAACTACTGGGATAGGTTTATTGTCTTTGTGAAGTCTGGTGATTTTTATCAGTGAAGGGAAACGTTGTTTTAGATCTTGATATATTTCTTGGTCAGTAATGGATTGGTTGACGTTCTTGAACACTACAGATATGTTTTTATTCAACGGGTCTTTGAAAGAGTGAAAACTTCGATGAGTGTGAATTAGGTACCTAATTAAGTTTCGAAAGTCGGTAGGTGAGTTTGCACTTATTTTTATTTTATTGTTTTTTTGATCTGCAATGAAGTTGGGGGTGACTTTAGATTTAAGTTCTTTGATGAATGCATTATAATTGATGATGTCTGCTACTATGATTGGTGGTATTTTACTGGGGGTTTCACTTTGATCACTAGGAAGGTCGTCAATATGAGCGAATCTATTTTCTGTTGCTTGCTTATCAAGTTCACTTAGAGGTCCGAATCTATTTTTGACTGGGACATTAATTAATAGAGAGTTAGAGTTTGTTTGGTCACTGTAACCATCATGATTGCCACTAAACTTTTTGGATTGTCGCTCTATATTATTGTCTGTCACTGACCTTTTTCTGGAGTCCGTGGAGTCTTTTTCTGGTAGCAGAACGGTTAGGGGTTGGCTGCGTTGAATCGGTTCCTTGCCCGTAGCGCCGGGGGAGTTGTGTTGGTTGTTGTTCTCCAACGTCACCTCCATTTGTCTTCGGTGAATTGATTGCGATTATCTGGGATGAGACTTTCCATTGCTTCTGGTTGGTTTTCACTGTTATTAAGGACAAGCAATGCCGCACTTACGACTTCGCTTGTTGGAGGGTCATAGCTGCTTGCCATTCACTACACTAATATGCACTGAGTCGCACTTCACCGGGATTATTTCTAGGAACTATTTATCAGTAGCACTAGTATGGTTCACTTCACTAGTTTATAAATTAGTATTGTCGCGAAGCGACGCGTGACTCCCCGCCACTCCGTTAACTGGAGTGGCGAACTGCGAAGAAACGGTTTTATCGCAACAGATCTGACAGGGTCGCACAGCAGAGCTCAGACTACCTCTCGCCACCACTGCCGGACGAAGAATGAATGAGAAGTAGTGGAAGAAAAGGAAGGACGCTTGAGCTAGCTACCTCGAAAAGGTTTTGTTAACCAAATATTGCATTCGAGTACTCAGAATTTGAACCGCAGTACTTAATGGATAGAGAAATTAATAGATAGAACTGGAAAGTTCTTGAAATTTAGAAACAAAGCATTACAATTCAAAATAATGAATATAAAATAATTTGATAATTATAGTTTGTAATAATTTGACGAAACCTTATAATGGAAGTGAAATGACAATTTTTGGCGCATGCATGTGTTCAGGTATATGTGTGTTCACGGTATATGTTTTCATTGCTAAATAATTACTCGTATATTTAAATCGCATTTGACATTCTTAGAAGGACATATCTACCGTGCAGCTAAATGCACGCTCAAAGCAGCCAATACACCATTCACGTGTCATTTATTTTCAAAAGAAAGTTGTAGTATTGCACGGAAGTTTCAAACACAACGATGGACCACCCAACACAATATAACAAAAAAAATCCTCTCTGACACTCTCGCATTATCCAAACCGTTATCTCTTGCAACAGTTTCAAACTACGCTATTGGAATAATCTTGTTCTGAGGAATTTTTCTGGCCTTGAAGGTAGAAAGAAACAATTCCATTGATTCAAAAATGACCAGCTTTACTGTTAGAAAGAAAACATCGGCAGTTAATGCAGTTGTTGTGAACTCGGGTGGGAAGGAAATTCATATTGGGCAATTAAAGAGGCAATAATTCCGAAAAAACCCTGAAACATTCATTGTTTTTAAAGCAGATTTTTATTCCTGTATGACTGTTTTTGTGTGTGACGCCGATAAGTTAACGATCTTAAAAATATTAAAATTTTAGAAAAACCTTTGTTTTATTGATCATAAATCTGAAAAATATGAATTTTGTGAGGTATTTTCATCGTGCGCCTAATTGTATTTCGCTCTCGAATAAACTTCAATTCTGCTTTTGTTGAAAAAGTGGACAGAAGATAACAGAAGGCATTTCTATTACAGCCAATTTTGATGGCAAACTTTTCTTTAATGAAATTATAATTGAATACTAAGAGGACATAACATTTCCTTTGTAGACAATAGAAGTTCAGTTAAGAGGAAATGCCTGGTTTATCTCTTCAGCTTCTAATAGCATTCAGGTCTAAAAAAGTGGTATGGTATGCTACAATATTCAAGAACGTATACTTTAAATAGAATCGAAAGCAACCATTCATGATTTGGTGTTTTGAATTTTTGTTTCATTTCATTTTTAACCTAATTATTTCTGTAAATAAATACATAAACATGTTGAATATGTTCCGTATTATTTACTCACATAAGACTTCATTTTCGATCTGAAAACATACTCCAGTTTTATTAAAAATTGAACCGTGTTGAATAAACCCACACCGCGTATTTCAATCCCATTTTCGATTCCGTTCGTATTACTCCAATTGAAACGAAACGCACAACGACATGGCCGCTTTCTCACGCCGAGCTTAAAGCGCAATTATCCCGGTCGCGCGCTCCCCCTCGCCGTATGATATCTCAGTTTCACGCAACGATTCGCAAGAACACTTTTCACCGGCGGCGGGAGGGCGGGCCGGCCCGGCGGGCGGGCGGGCGAGCTGCACGCTGCGGGCGCGACAGCAGGATGGTGGCGGGGAGGGGCGGGGGCGAGGGCGGTGCCGTCCGTTCGGGCGCATTTCACTTCCCGCGTGACCCGAGGCCCCGCGAGTGTCGGAATGAACTAAAGCCAGCGGACAGCCTCTAATGGACAGCGCGGCTTCGCGCGGCGGACGGGGCGGGGCGGGGCCGGGCGGTGGGGGTGGGGCTGAGCGGGGAGGGGCAGGCGGTGGCAAGTGAGGCGGCCGACGGCGAGCGGAGCGGCGATGGATCGTGGCGAGAAGTGGAACGGCGGGCGGAGCGGGGGCAGGGCGGGGGCGGCGTGGCCGGCAAGTGGGGCGACGGCGGTAGCGGCAAATGGGACGTCGGACGGGCCAGCGGGCAATGGCCGGGCTGGCGATGGATCCTGGCGAGGAGAGCTGCGTAAAATGTTAGCGGAAGTAGTGGAAAACGTGCAGAGGCGGGGGTGAGGATACCGTACGGCCGGCCCGTACAGCCGCTTCCAGGCGATGGAAAGCTAGAGAGAATAGTGAGGAGCCCGTGAATGGAAATGAGGGAGGAAGCGTGGTGTACGGGAGGGTACGCTCTGCAGGGGATTGGAAGAAGACGGAGCCGTGGAGGGAAAATAGGGAACTGGATCTCTGTGCCTGAAACTGCGTGCATGGATGTGAGGAGGCGACTTTGACAAATGGTGACTGCAGGGATGAGAAACGCGAGAATTAAACCGAGAGAAAGGAACTTTGTACGTGGACGGTTATAAGCCTTAGCGAGGATTGGCGGAGAATTAAATGCTGGGAGGAACACCCGAGAGAACTAGAACTGAGAGTGGTGCACATTGTTGTAACGGTCTAACACGATGCAGGCTAGATAGACAAGTAAACTGAGTAAATAATAAATTGGTGGCACTCAGTTGAAAAGACGTTTTCCATCACAGATATAGTAACGTGAAGAGTTTTAGAGAGCTAGAAATGAAACTTAAGTGGATGGAAGGAGGGTGATATATGTATTGCGTTGTGAACACATGAAGCAAAATAGAGAAAAGAAAATAATAACAAAAGGATTTAACCTAGAAAACTAAAAAAAAAACAACTTTGAAATTTTCTTGTTAGTAACGTGGTACAAAAGGGAATGAAGAGGGAAATGAACGTGAAGGAAGGGGTCAATGCATCTCTTGCTTTAGAAAAGTAGGGTGGATAAACATTAGATATATATTAATGACGTGAAAGGAGAGAACCTAAGAGGATAGATGTGAGGATACTACAATGATAACGGAAAGATAAAATGGGAGACAATGCGAAATGTTGTAATTCTGTTATGGGTGAAGTGAGCCAATCAGAACAATCGCAAAGAGATTTGTGAATACAGTAGTGGAGGTGTTTGCCTAAAACGCCATTAAACGTAATAAAACACGTTTGCATTATTCCAATTAAAACGAAACGCAATGCAATTGATACAACTGAAGCTACAACGTTATGTAATGAATAGAGCTAAAGATAATTGAAATGGACTAAAACATCAGGTAATGAAAATTCAGAAACTGCTTACTTTGGGGAAGCAAATTGACAGAGTCGGATCTGTAACGTATTTCACGGGGTGTCAAAGATCAATTCGAACCCTTCATAAATCATTATTATGTATCATTTGAATAAAATTACAAAAAATGTTGGCTTAAATAAAAGGTACAGGCTTGGGAATATTTTATGCGTATTGTCAATACGCCTATTCAGATTGAGTCCACACCCTAGACCACAGCACTTTCTATCATTTTTCTGGGTGTGTAAGAACACATACTATCAATTACGTCTACATGGAATAAAAATCTGCATACATAAATCTATTAATGTTGAAACAAAGGAATAAAATTGTAAGCAAGTTTAGGACCCTGGATATTGGCGATTCCGTAGAATCCTATTGATTACTCTGAGTTCGTAATTGTTAACCGTGGAAGCAGCAAAAAAGAATCAAACGGGGAAGTAAAAATTTGTGGGCAAAATTTGAAATTGCTTCGGCAAATCAAGAATCAGAACTCAAAAGAGAAAAAAATGTTCGTAGATAGTTCTATTGAATTGACTTGGGAAGCTGCATTTTGATTGTAGGTTATTGGAATATTACTCTAAACTACCTCTCAATTTTTCGCAAAAACCTGACATTTTTCATCATGAAGGTAAGAATAGTTTAAGACAGCTGTTAATATTTCCGAGATCCTCAATAAACATTTAATATATTAATTAATAACAATTCACAGTAGTTCCGAAAGGCTGCTCTCGTAATATGTACTCTCTATTGCACTAACATGTATATAAAAAAGAACAAAGGAATACGAACAGAGCTTGTAAAATGGACGTAAACATAAAACGCAGGGCGTCACTTTCAAATCATAACTCTCTGCAAATTAACAACTACCTTCCAATCTTTATTTTGTAGACGGTAATGAAGTGGTGCCTTACAAAAACATAATTCGAGCTCCTCGTGTCACAAAAGCTCCATTTTGCAACGCGTTGATCGTTCACAAATGGATGGTATATAATATTTGTTTACAGTATATTTCTTTTACACTAAGTGTTCGGATGAAGATTTAGTATCTTTGCCCAACCACAATGTGAGGTAAATTTACTTACACACACGTGTCCACGCGTTCGACATGCTTACAATAAACTTCATTCTTACCGTAAAACCAAAATAAAAATCCATGTCAGTTTTTATTCAAATATCTCAGGGCATCTATTCACAACAGAAAAGCGATTAGAATTAACAATCATATTTTTATTTTCTCATTTATGTAGTATAGAGAAAGTTCACTGCTGCAGAAATAGATGTAGAAATTTTGACTGACACATACGTTTTGATAACGCACTTTGAAAAAGTATGATTTTTTTTTCAAAATTGTATGCATGGGTTTTTCATCAAAATGAATATTCCCCGATCAATCTCGCTGATGCCGCGACCCCTCGAATTTGAAACGGGTCTTTCAATTTTTGGCGATACTTTCATGAAGCCCCTAGGAAAATGTCGGCAATAATAAAAACAGTTTATAATAACTGGACTTCGTCCATAGTAATCTGTTTTAATATTTACAGCGATGTAATATCTTGATCTGCTTTGAAATCATTAAACAAATTAAATATGTCAAAATCGTCTTATAGATTCACCTATATGGAGAAAGAAACATTCTTAGCGACGTGCAATATTGCGCTAAAATTAATAAGAGAAGTCTAAAACTGAAAAATGAATAATAAAGGTTTATGTCACATTGGTTAAACGTGATGTATTACAACGGAGAACCATGTAAATAAATTCCCTTGCAACACAGAAGACGTGTTGTGATATAGGTCATAGGTGTAAGTTATCAAGCAGTAGCTGAATGCTGTGGCTGATAAAAATAGTAATAATAATGATATTAAATAACATTTACGACATATAGTTTTATTGTAATTATAGAATACTTCTAGATGCTTCTTGCGAAAATTCGAAAATACTCACCATGTGGGATTAGGAAGTACTACAACAGCATATAATTACGCGCATTATTTGCAACGGTAAACAATATTATAATACTACTGGAACTTGAAAAAAGTGCTTCCAAACAGCCAACTGTTTTTCAACCAGCAAACTGGGTGACGAACCCAGGTTCTCAGGTTCAGCTCACCATTCACTACTTCAACCCTACACCACCAGACTCGCAGCTAAATTTGATTCTCCTCGTCACTTTAAACATTTGTTGAACATTTGCATTGCCAATTTTGAATTGTTCAGAGATCTTCATTGCCATTATTTTAAGACATTGTTTTAGAGAACAGATTTCATTAAGAGAAAAAAAGTCATCAATATCGTGGTTTGAATTGTTAATTCTTTTCAGTTTTTATAAATACAGAGAGTTCAAGAAAATTTGTACCTGTACCATGTTTATAAGCATACTTTCTTCTATTCGAGAAAAAATTACACAAAAAAAATTGCAGCTGTTCTTGATAAATATTTTTTTAAAGTTGTCTACTCACATGATCGAAAACTTGTACATGACTGTTATGGTTATATATAATGATTCAAATTTGGCGTGCTTGCAGCCGGGCTATGCGCGCAGGGTAAGCTTTCGTGGCGGCAAAAGCAGCCACCGCGACCAGAGGCAGAAGCGAGTCTCAAGTGGTGACGTTCAGCTTACTTGCAGGGCGACAGGCGTCGGAAGAATAGTACTGTATTGAGATAGAGCTCCGTATTATAAGTGTCTATTATTGTGATTGTGCCTACGCTGACCGTGCCTCGTTTTATTGATGGTTCTAATTGGATATTGGGTACTTTGGATTGTACTGGTAAATCTCCTGGCGACTACGACTGTGCTCGTTTTGTTGGACACACATTCTGGCATACACAGTTATGAGCATTGTATGAGCACGATTTTGAATTTATCTTGTAAGAAGTGAATAATAATCTTTTGTTGTATAACATCATATAACTTTGTATAACAACATATATCTTTTGTCGTATAACAACATACTTAAATATCTGTTTTTGGAGAGCAGATTTTATATAACAAAAAATCTCTATCTTTAATATTGCAGTAGTAGAAAGACGGCGAAAAAATTTAGAACTTTTGCAAATTTCAAAAATTCAGATTTTAACGAAAAGGAGACTAGAGCTGCTTGTAAAGCGTCTTTGGTGCTATGAAAGGGAAAATTTGAATAACAAATTTCGAGCAATTTTTGTTCAATTAACGAGAATTCATGTAAAGTTAAATTCGCACGGCCTCAAGTTCAACCAGTTTCTTCAGGAATGTCAATTTTGGAGGAAATTGTTCCAACAATTCAGTCGCGAACTTTGACGACAGACGGATGGACTTTTTTATAATATCTTGCTTACTACATACTTACGTAATAATGGGGATGTTTTATAATGCTACAGCGAAAAGTGGCGATTTTTTGTCGTAAAACTTGCATTGTGGAGCCCTGATATCAAATTAAGGGATAAATCTTGTTACTATACGTAACAGTAGTAAATTACTTTCTCTAGCACAAATTTAAAGTGATCATTCACGTTTTGATACTTAAAAATTAGTTGACTTCAAAACGTCTGTCTGCGGTGGTGTGTGGTGAACCCTAGCATCAAAACCATTAAGAAGATTGGCTCTGAATTTGATATTCTTCAATTCATCTAACCCTACGAATTTGAAACGTATTTTGATTTGGGGGGGACTTTACATTAAGCATCAACATTTTTTAACATTTCCTAAAAAATAAGCCCAAATTTTTGTATTAAATTTTATTCTACGAATAGCATGAACGACGCTAAAAAATGTTGGTCTCTTTTTCGTTGAACTCTGGATTTTGAAAAATTGAACATGTTTTTATAGGGCTCAATACTTTTGTTTTCTGATGAGATGTGTTATTCAGCGAAGGATCGTTAAATAAGGTCATGTACGGTTTCTCAAAACTACGAATATTTTTCATTTAATTTGGGGTGAATTTTAGACAATTTTCGTTTCAAACGTATTTTCTCAAAAACAGCTACAAATTTTACTCTTTACATTTTTTTCTCGGCTAGGGTTGCGCTTATAAAAATAGCGATACTACCACTTTTGGGGAGCTCCCTATATTTTGAAATATTTGGAAAAATTTACATTACAAAACTAAAATATTCCTGTTTTTTCTATATGAAATCTCTTCTAGAAAATACCTTTACATAAGATCATGTATAATTGTATGAAAAATCTAGTATTTTTTGCATACTTTTTGCTCGGAGAAAATGCAATTTTTAATACATTTTCACAAAAATGGCTGCAATTTTTTAATTTTTTTCATCAGTTACCAAAAACCGCTTCAAAATATTTCAGTTTTTACATTTGTTGAAATCACCATATTTTCGAAAATTGCAGAAGTAACATATAATGCAAAAAAATGTGATGTTGCTAACAACTACTTTTGTTGTCAAGAGCCCACTAAAGTTGGATTCTGATTACACAAGTGTTAGAAGTAATTTACTACAAATAGTTCAAGATTTTTCGTAAATGCTTTTTTCGTAAACAGGGACCCACAATAAGTTCTTTTTTTTGTCGAAAAAAGCTGAAGCATTGCAATACACCATCTTTCCTGCATAATTATATAGTGGGCAAAAAAGTAAATATGTCTGGGTCGGAGCACCGTGAAGGTCACTGTCACGTGATTCAAAATGGACAAAAAATATAACTGACTATAGTAAAATGTATGCACTGACAGAACCTAGGCGACCTAGAATGAATCCCCCAAAACTCCACTATAAAATTAAACAACCGTAAAAATGTAAGTGTAAATAAATATGACGAATTACTGGAGAAGAGACGGGCAGTGTTCACGTGTGGGGCTGGCGAGGTAGGGCGCGGTGGTTGTAGGACACGGCACCGGATGTGAGTGTACGTGTCCGTGAGAGGGAGGCCGCGCACCCAAAATGAATCGGCGATGCACGCGCGTACGTGGGCAGCAGGCAGTGGGCAGCAGGCGCGGGTCCGCGACGAGGCACGGGGGGGGGGGGCATGCGACATAGGGAAAGGCAAGGGACAAGGCAGTGGGTGGGGCGGGGGTTAGAGGGAGTAACGCACGTCGCTACGCTCGTTCCACGCGAGTGCCCACTGCCCGACGAAAGTGGGGACCGCCCCCCGCGCACCTCCAAGTCCGGCGGCACCCCCGCCCCTGGCCCCCTTCGCCCCCTCTGTCCCCACCCGCACCTCTCGTGGAACAAATTTCACTCGGGGACCCCCCTCTGGTCCGGCGGGCGGCAGCAGCGGCGGTGTCCATTTAAAAAGGGCATTTATTTATCTCGTAATTGTAGTCATTATTTTGTAAAAATGCACCTAATGGGAACAAATGATTACGTGAACATTAGCAGAATATACTGCACCATAATTAACAATATAGTACTGGAATAAAAGACCGCGACTGCAGCGGTAATTTCCTATTTCATCATTAAGCTGCTCTGCCGGCGACCGCCCGGCGGTTTTGCGAGAACTGTTCTAGGAACCGAGGGATCACAAGTGGGAAGCAAAGGCATGCGTGTATGAAGTACGTGTACAGTGGACACACTCTGAAATTTGATTGGTCGTAGATTCAACTCCCGTCGCGTTCTAACCTTCAGGTTTTGTGAAAATATTGGAATACTGGAATAATGATACGACAATCCATAGCAGAATAATATTCGTACAAAATAATTATGAAACGTTTACAATAGTACATTATGACTAG
The DNA here is from genome assembly GCA_031308135.1 of Acheta domesticus. Taxonomy (NCBI): domain Eukaryota; kingdom Metazoa; phylum Arthropoda; class Insecta; order Orthoptera; family Gryllidae; genus Acheta; species Acheta domesticus. The sequence continues at coordinate 217,442,976 of JAHLJT010008446.1, forward strand.
AAAAGTATACTGTTCGGCTATCACAATGGAGATTATGCATTCAAAATGTACAGTATGTTGTAGATATGTTTTCCAAGAAATATCGCTCTGTTATCCCGTGCAATTCAAGATTGTTTGATTATTTTGGGAATTTTATTTTTATTAGGTTCAACAACTCGTATTTTAAAGGCGAGATTTAGGTGTTATTGGCGAAGAATTGATTTTATTCCCATTTATCAACTCTCTTAATTGTTAATTTCTAATTTAAATTTACATTCACGTTCATCATTAATACAAAAATTAGGAATTTGTCTGCCTTTATTCAACAAATTAGATTCAATAACTACAAGTATATTGTACAGAAACACTTCTCGGCGTTTCAAGAGTTTATCAGCTTTTATTTTATCATTTTTTTAAAGCTTGCAAAAAACACTTTTGAATACTTCGCAAGAAAACACTAAATTAAAGTTTTCTCGTTATTCTAAAGTATAGTTTTTTTTAATTATTAATGCGTATTAGTAATGTACTAACTTATTTTTGTCGAGAAATAATAAATTCACTTGAATCATCTTTGCGTCATTTATGACTACCGTAGGAATTGTGGATACCATATCCTAATAAAAGGAAGTGGAATGGAAAATATTTTATATATTAATACGACAAGAAACATTCAATACCAGAATTAAAATGTGGATAAATAAATACACGTAGGATTTACTTAATGGTAAACTAATTTATTCCCTGCACTTTACCTTACATGTAATACTCTACACCTTTACTTCCTCAGTGAAAAACTCTACAAGCAACTGCGAACTGGTATTTTATAGAGCTGCCGTGAACCACTCCCATCTCTTGATATAATTGATATAATGATGATATAATTTATAATTGATATAACAATGATATAATTTTTAACTTTCCCATCGCTAAAGTGACATCTGACCACGTTCGGCAGTCAACTGTTGACAGATTCATTGCCGACTCATTGTCAGAAATAAGTTCCTCGCAGATTTAACCTATCTCACGGACATATGTGGGCAGCTTCCTGAACATTAATTTCCTAACAATAGGGATACTCAAAACAAACTATTCAAGTATTTCCTGTACAGATTAAATGTTATTCTAAACATGCAAGTTCTTTTGCCTGTAATTAATACATATTTCTTAAGAGAAAAAGTTACGTAATGAGCTGTTATTTTAGTATATTAATTTTCTACAAAATTTAATTATTACTAATTGCAAAAATATGCAAATAAATTTGGCATAAAGTCAATTTTACTCTGGATAGAATGATAAACTTTGTACTTAATCTTCAACTAGTGGTGCTAAAAACAACACGTACTTTCTCGCTCGTATATTCACGCAAAATTACTCAAAAAATACTCAAATTTTTGAAAAGCTGTTCATGAACTTAGTTTTAAAGTCTATTTTTAAGGAACATATTTCATTAAGGAACAATATTTATATTTAATATTTTAGTTGTAGGAAGACTCCAAAAAAATTTTAAACATTTGCAATTTTCGGAAAATCAGTGTTTTCACCGAACATGAGACCTGCACCGTTCTCTTAAACGTCCTTCACACTGTCCAACAAAACAATTTAATCAAAATCGATGGAGCCATCTTTTTGAAAGTTTTGAAGATTTTCTAAGGGCTTCATGTAAAGTACCCCCAAAATTAAAATATCAATTTCAAGTTCAAGAGGCCGCGACATCAGCCAGATCGATTGGGTAATATCAATTTTGGAGAAAATCGGCTGAACGGTTTGAACCGCCTAGCGTTGTTTACAGACGGACGGACAGTGACGGACAGACAGATGTTTTTGCCGACATTCGGATGTTTTGCCGACATTCGATTTTTTCGGTGTCAAGGACCCACAATACATGGATTCTGGCTACATCGTGTGTTAGAGGATTTGTTTTCCAAATTTAGCAATTGGATTGATCCACTTTTTCGTTACCAGGGCCCTGTAAAAGGAGATTTTCTGCCGAAATTTTGCCGTTTTTTTCGCGCAGCATTACATAACTTCCTCTCTACTCCTTAGCGAGAAAGTAACAATTGAGTACAATTTCACTTAAAATGTGTTTCTGACTAAAAAAACGACAGTTGTATTATTTAGTAAATTTCCATTTTTTTAAATCTAGATTGAAGAGGGCTCTGTGCAGAACCTCATCTGTGTTTCCAACCTAAAGCCTTAGAATTTTGTTCTCGTATGACAGAATTACGGACAAATTCAATTCATGAATAAATTGAAAAATTAACGAAACTATTTTTTATAACTTCCTTCGATAACGTAATTGCTGTTTAAGACCAAACTGATAATTCTGCGAATCATGTCATTCGTTATCTTATACATACGCTGGCGGATCCATCCGAAAATCTTAGGTCTTTTGAGGGGATCACTTCCCCCCCTCCTCAAAAGGCCTAGGGATTTCGTTTACCTTCCTTTATTTCGCAAAATTGATTTAAATATTTATTTAAATGCGAATTATGTAATTATTTAAACAATAATATTGTATAGTATCATATCTACAGTACGTAAATAATACACAATATAATAACAAATAGTTTATTAAATAAAACTTTACGACGATTTTCCCTCTAAAAGTGATTTTTTTAAATTCACATTCGAAAATAATAATAAGCCTGTATATTAGTAGTAACTAGTGCAATTAAAGATGAGGCCAGAGTATCTTCAACAGAAAAGAAGAAACGGTAGGAATGTTGGAGAAGGAAAGTATATCTAACCCTCTATCGGTTAACCACGAAGTTAGAGACATGGCCATGAACATGATCGAGAAGGGTGATATAACCCCAATGTTACAAGCACAGGTGTTACAAGCGCCTTAAGCCGTTTTCTACCTGTCTTTCCTTGAGGCTGAAGTTTCAGTTTGGAAATGCCGTAAAAAATTCTCTCTATATAAAAAAGTACTTTAGGATAAAAGTACTTTCACTCGCCTCTCTTCGTGAGACCAGCTCTCGATTCTCTTTTTCACGAGAACTACCCCCGTGGGACGGACAGTTTAGCAGAAAGAAGTGGCGCATGCCTGAAAAATCTCTATGCATGTCTTACTTTTGAAACGTTTAAAGGAAAGATAGTTTTCGCAAATAACATTCCGGTGTCACAAAACCGCAGAGAATGTGTAAAATGACTCACACTTGGTTTTCAAAAGTTTAAACTTTAATTTTGATTGCTTTCCGCTGTTTTGTCGAATCTCGTTAATTAAAATATCTACAAAGTCAAATGTATTCATTAAATATTTCTCAGGTGCGCCTGTAACATTCTAAAGGAAATACGCCCTTGCGGCAGAAGTATGTAGATGAAAATTTACCTGTTTGGAAACTTTCATTCCAAAGCAACTTCCTGAAATTCAGGAAATTCAGGAATATACTTTTCTGTCCCTTCCTGGAGAATCTACCACACGTAAGTGTTTCAGTCTGATTTGAATACTTCTGTGGCTCATGAGTAAAATTCTCCTCTAAAATTTGAGAAGTTGGGGTCTGCGAAATAATTCATCTGCATACTTTTCCGTACAGTATGTCACTTTAAACCCGAAACACGATCAGTTTACTACAATATGCTTTAGCGCTTTAGAATCAGTAAAGGTAAAAATGCAACAAAATTTTCATTATTTCAAACAAGTTTATACCTCTGAAGCACGAGGCAAAGTATAAATTACGAGAAATAATTAATAGAAGAGGCAGAGAGGCTGAGAAGGTACTTTCATCAAGCACTTCATTCAAACAACTTTGGAAAGTTAAGTCCTTCACTGCAAGTTCAAGCAGCAATTCTTTATGTTTCGCCGTTCGATAAATTTTGGCAAATTTTTATGGACACTTAAAACAAAGGAATAACAGGTTATTCGGTGAATGATTAAAGTCCTCTCTCTCGTGAAAAAAAATGAGTGCACCATATATCTAGTGTTAACCTCCGAAGAGGATACAAGGAATATTTTCAGCGTACTTAGGTTGAACATGAATGCGTTTTCGAACATTCAGTCTCGTGGAAGGCTCTATATTAGAAAACCATATTCTTCAAATTGTTTTCGTTCTTTTCATTTTCCAGTATTTCGGAAATTAATAATGTTAATTAACTCTATGAATTCCTGCCATTCAACTCCTTTTACATTTTACACAACATGGTTTAATGATCTTTCACAATTGACTTTTTCTACAATTTAGAACATGCAAGATAATTTACTTCCAAATTAAAAGCAATTTCACTAGTTTATTCTGAAAATCGTCGGCTCTTTTAAAATTATTTCTCTCCAGTGGCTTTCCTTTTTAATCAGTTATCTTCATAAATTGATGTGAGGAATTATTGATATGTTCAAGAATCTTTTGAGATTCAGATGTCAGAATAGTTAGATTCTGTACCGTTTCCCTTGAATCAATTAAAGTGTTAAGCATCTCGAAGAAATATTACTCCAAATATTAAGCAATTAACCCTTCAAGACTGACTTATTGCAAACAAAAAAAGGCAAAATTGCAATCTAATGAAAAATGGATCCTCGTTAAATATCTCAAAGCACAGTGTATTTAATGAAATTAAACCCGCCTTCCAAATATAGAAATGCAATTCAAATCACAAAATAATTTCGAACATACGCTTAGCCCTTCAATTTGGCATTGACTTCACGCGGAAATAACAAATTAATTTTTTGATTTCACATACATTTCGATATTTCAAAGTTGAAAAACAACATAATATTTTTTCCTCTTTGAAGCAACTCACTTTACCATCGACAAGAGAGTTAATGTACATTTTAAGTGAAATTTTTAAAACTTGAAACTGAACTAATGGTGCTTCAACAACAAATACTTTCTCGCATAAGTGTAACTCCTCCACAGCATTACACTACTACATGAACTTACAAAAGTGTTTTCAACCAGCAAATTTTTTTTTCGCACTGAGACTCGACCTGACGTCCACCGAATAAACCCACCATGCATTTTACCCCAAGACCAGGCTGCCGTTCTGATGTGCCAGTTTCGGCCGACGCTTAAAAATGTAATTCTCTCTTCCAATATTTCCAACACGCAAGTTTCGAAAATTCAGAGAGATTAACGAAAACTAATGAGACTGTCTTTTAAGCTTCCCTTGTTTTATCCGAAGAAAACATTAAAGAAAAAAATTGGAACGGTTTTTGACAGTGTTTTTTATAATTGCATTAATTTCTGGCAGAAATTATGCAAATATTACTCTCTTTGTCAAAAAATTGTACGAGATATTTCTTAAAGAGCTATTTTTTTAAGAACAGATGTTGTTTAAGGCAAAAATCTATAGCTTCAATTTTGTAGTTAAAAAATGTTAACTTTTAGCAGTTTTCAAAAATACAGAGAGTTTGCAGGAAATGAGAATAGGACAATTTTCAATCGTCCTTTGATACATCCGTTTTTGAGAAAAAAAATGTTGGAAAAATAGAAATTGCCTACATTTCACGCAAAATTACTCGAAAACTACTCATATTCTCGAAACATTTTACATGATCTTATTTCAGGATCTGACTTCAAATAACAGATTTCACTGAGAAAAAAAACTCTATTTAAATGCGCGGTTTAAATGAACTCGAAGTTCTCCGAGGTTGAAACGGATATTTTGATTTTGGAGGGTACTTTAAATGAATTCTCAACATTTTCACCAAATTGGCTCTACCGTTGACCACAGATGGATGGACTGAAATTCAGATATTTTAACGAAAACCCGACTTTTACCATAATTATATTCGCACTTTCATTTAATTTTCTACCTCGACTTGAGATCTAGCAAATTCTTCCTTATACACACATACAAACTCACTCACTCACTCTCACTCTCTCCCACACACACGCACACGCACACACACATACATATATATGTACACTATACATATATATGTACACTATACATATATATGTACACTATACATATATACATATATATGTACACTATACATATATATGTATACTTCATTTATATTTTTGATTTATGTGATATTTCCAATCCCCTTTCCTTCCTTTTCCTTCTTTTATCACTTATCGCTCATAATGTAGTTTATCAAAATTGGTTTAAAAAATCATGTTTTTTATCACTGACCTAACTGTTAAGAACCATCCTACCATAACCATTCAGCCAAGAGAAATCAGGTTTATTATGAAAAAGAAAAACAAACAAACAAACCACTATTCTGCAGAAAGTATATAACGGCAAGGACCTTAGGGATATTATTTATTATTGCTCCTTACCAGAGGACTGCCATGGTTAATATTATAATAAGCCAGTAAGTCTGTATAAGAACATATCACATTTGTGCACTGTGCAAAACTCTGTGATTCAGTTAATAATAAAAAACTTAGGCCAGATAGAAAATTATTGGATTGGTTATATATATTCTCTTTGTGTTCAAAATATGTATTTTTTTTTTTATTTCTGTACTTTTTTACACTTATGTGGTTTCTTATGTATCCTCCTTTTGTCTCTTTTGTTTTTCTCTTTTATATTTCTCATTATTTAAGAAAATGTAAATGATGTTTAAAAAATTAACCGAAAATATTTTAGAAGCTGTATACACCCATTAGTGTGATGGTGTATGTAGTGATTCTTTGAATATTGTAACTAGACTTAATATATTTACATTGTACTTTGAATTCACATGGCTGTAATCCAAACCTATTTTTTAATGTAGGCAATTTATGAATTTTTATACATAATTACATCAATAAAAGAGTGAAATGTTTAAAAATTGACAGGAAGTGAATAAATTTGATGCAGTAATGATTGTATAATTCAGTGCTTCTCCCCATTCTTCTATCTCTCTGTGTCTCTTTCACAAGCAAGCTGTCAGACACACAGACACACACATGCACATACATGCAAGCGCAAGCACACACTCACACCACACATGTGCACATGCACACAAACACCTATGAGCAAACTAACACATTAATGCAATGAACTCAGAATTGAAAAAAACAACTTACTTTTAATGTTCTTGTCTACACCACATGCATACCAGAACATTAATCACTTGAGTCAAACATTTTCAGAAATCTGTTATTGTTTATGCAAAAAGAGTTTTAAATATAAATGTAGTTCATAATGATGTATAATGAACTGCATAACAAACACTTTGAACCTGTAAATTCTGTCCTCTCAAAAGCAATTGCACTAGATATCACTAACTTTGTGTTCTGAGTCATCTTTTACTCAAGTATTTGTTCATTAAAAAAATCCATTTATAGACAAATATTTTGATAGAAAAGACAACCTATTTCAGTTTTTTAATTTCAATGTGTACTCCAATGTGTATCTTGTTATGTAATAAGGAACTATCATATTATCAAAATTCAAATTGCTCACTCAGAGATTCATACTCCATGAAAAAAGAAGAAGACATTCTGACTTCTACTAACATTTGTGAACAAGGTCTAAACTGTATTTAAATTGCATTCACTGAAATAAGGAATTCAGAGTTTTGAATATGAAACTAGCTACAAAATTTCTGTAACTTTTCTTTGTTTATAAAAGTAATTCTTGTCAATTCTACTTGATGATCAATTATATACTATAATATAAAGTTACTGATGTTTGAGTACATTTTTTTCCTTCTTAAATTGATTATGGGATATAATAGGTAATTTTTTCCTTATAATATTCACATGAGTAAAAATATGGTTACATTTTAATATTTGATGGGCAACTTGACACGAATTTTATACATTCAGTGTTAGCAAGAATATAAATAGATGAAGACTCAATGTGCAAGAAGGAAAATTAACCTTAAAAAAATTGATGAAATGGTATGCATAGAGAATCTCGTATGCCCTCCGTCATCTTATGTTTACACAGAAGAATGTCAATTTTTTCTTAACCAGAGGAAACAAAAACGATTTCTCGATAAAAACTTAGTGTCTTTAAGTTAATTTTATTTTTAATTTCTTGATACCAAAGCAATTTATATAGCCTTGACTGAAAGTGTTGTTGATATTGGTGTACTTAACACAGACCAGAATTTTGCTTTTGACATCAGTGATTTGGTTGAATAATGTAATAGTTTGTTTTCTCCATAGCTGAACATTTTTAACACCTTGATTCTACAGTTCCATTTTGCATATTGTTCCTTCAAAACTTATCTTAAAATGTAAACAAAAACTTATCTTAAGGAAACAATCTACAGTTTTCATTCTTCACACCACATAAAAATAAAATATTTCATGTGAATTTTGCAGACTTCACTTTCAACCCAAAAATTATCTGAAAGAAAATTTGTAATCCCTGTCCAACAATTCTGTGCTATAAAAAATACAATAAATTACAATAAAGTAATTTTCACATTTAGTGTGAATTGTTAATTAATTTCATATTTCCTGACTAGGGCTAATTAGCTTCACAATAAAAGATATTTTTAAAAAGTATTTCATCTTGTTGGATGAACAGTTGAACATACTACAAGTTTTTGTTCAGGTTTCTGTAGTATCTTATTTGTCATATGCCCTTCAGGTATTATTAAAAGCTTTTACTTGTGTGGTTACGCTCTGAAATATCTCTTCTCTCAATCTATTGCAACTCATTTTTCAAAATTTGTAATGCTTTTAAAATTCTAGCCATTGTAAACATTAGAGTTTATAAGTATTTTTTATATCTCTGAACCAATGCACTTCTGTAGATTTAGTGCAATTTTTTATTTATGTATTTATTTATTTGTGGATTGATATCAAGTGACCGTTACAAAAACTGGTGCCTTTTGCGAAACAAGATAACAGTAATGGCGTTTGGAGATACAATACAAGTTCTGATAAAATATGTTTAAACAATAATATAGATTCAAAATGTTATACAAATTAGCACTGGTAAATCATAAACAAATATTAAAAATATTAAATTCAGTTTGATTGCTAAATCTAATGTTAATTAAAATATTGCAAACTAAATGACAATTTTGTAGAAATATCAAATGAAGTACTATATTTGTGAATTAATAGGCACATTTCAGAATCATTTCTGCACTTGCTATCTAAAAATGATCAATTAAAGAAAATATTGCTACTAGAGAAAAGCACTACTTATATTTTTCTTCCATAACTTCTTTGAAAGAATGGCATGATAAAGAATTAGGTACATATTGAATCATTATTTATTTTTTATAAACATTCTTTAAATAATTGAAAAAATTATTTAAAGAATATTTATCTCCCCATTGTATTGATAATTTTAGCTACAGAGGAATATTCTTTTTGTCACTCTGTTCCAACATTTGTGGCAACATTTATTCAATCACTCTTCTCTTCCACAGGGACATGGAGGCCTACTTCTGATTTGTAATGAACTCTTTTATATTACTTTACAATGTGGACTATTGAAGACAAATATTATTTCTTAAAATTGGGTGGCATGATTGTAAAACAAGATTTATATTGAGAGATAACATATAAAAGTACCTAGGTGTATATTGGAAGTTCCTTCCATTTTATTGAAAATATATCTAGAAATCTGGAACATAATAGATGATATCAGAAATTTTTTGATGAACTTTAATAAGAGAAATACCCAATCAGTGACAAAAAATTATATTTAAGTTCAACAAAATTAGGAAAATGCATAAATGTAATAGGTCTAAATGTATTCATAACATTTACAAATAATTTATTGGTGGTGTTGACCTAATAGAGGTAAATAAGAATTTTAGTTCTTTAACCAAAACCTAAATTCATGTTATGTTCAAATTAATTCATTCAGTGAAATTTGTTTTACACAAAACAATTATTAATATTTTCTGTCTACAAAATTTAGATAAAAATTCTCCGTAAAATAATAAACAAATCCCAAGTATTACAGGCTGAAGGAACTAATGAAAGCTTACAAGAGCTTACAAGACTGAAGAAAGATCCCACAAGTCATTAACAATAAACTACACATTTATTTCTAGTTCTCAGAAAATATTTATGAGTAAGCATTTTTGTGCAATAATAATGTAATTTTCAACTTAATCAAGTGCCATTTTCTTTTCTGAATTCGATACTATTGAACTATAATACTTTTATTACCACTACCGGTACTACCATAGCTCTGTTGCATCTACTTCTTTACCACACTACACGACAGTATCTGCTATTTTATTAATTAACACGTTTTTATTCATCCTTTTGTGATAAGAGATCTCCGAAACGTTCGCCCACTAACTACATTTGCAAAGTCATTCGCTTTTCATAATAAATTTGTCGTAACACACACCATACATTTTGTTGCTATAATTATGGTGAAATTGACTCATTATAAAAAACATGATAATTCTGCTTGCGATAGTACAATAAGTTATATTTTTGTTACTAGAATCTAATATTTTGTAGTAGAGAAGTTCTAAACTGACATTATGTCGAGATAATTTTCGTAAAACAATGTGATAATTTACGTACGTAATACTACAATCGTTAACATACGCATTCTGTCTACATTCTTACTTGACAAGTTAATAAAAAAATATGTTTCACTAAACGCTTTTGCTCTCAAAATCAAATAGAAACGAAAATTACCACGTAAATGTTTGTATCAGCAGTACTTGTCTTTCTGACGAATACAAGGAAAACGAGACAAGTTGGATATTGTCGTGACGTAATTAAAGTAATATCGTAACATAATGTAAATCATATCCAAAGACAATTCTGAGAAGCTTCATCACTTATATATTAATGAATTTAGCTAACGGAATGGTTATTATACGAAGTACACAATGATAATATCCGTTTGAAAACATGTCGGTCGTCACAGCACAGAATGCGAAATTTCAATTTCGTCCATTCTACAAGTTCATTGTGTTCGATCTTTCTATAACACATATTTTGAAAGAGTATTAAATAAGGTTTAAATACATACCAAAACCATGGGCAGAGTATTCGAAATACAACAAATTTTGTGTAAGAGAGCAACGAACTACTAAGAATTTGGATTCCTCTAAGGGACGATGGCCGAAACATAAAAGCCCCCTGAAATCTTGCTCCATTAGCGTATGTACGGCCTTCTTGATGTACTTTGATGACTGTACATCACGTACTTAATATTTGCTGGGAAGACTGCATGTGAAAATGCATTTTCATTGCTCAAATATTATTGTATGCGTATGGCGTGTTTTAATATGGTGTTTCTCATAGCGGCTGCTTGCAGCGTCAAATACCATAGAGAAACGTAAGACCTACTGCGTGGCGTATATTATTATTTCGATGACCATTATTATTGCACTTCGTAAAATAACAACCGTGATCAATTTATCGTATTCACATAAAGTAACGTTAAACTTACTGTAACTGTTTACATTACAAAACAAACTTTTGTAATGTAAACAGTTACAAAAAAATTCTGAGATTCTGAGATTTCCCAAATTAAGTGCAGGTTGTATTCAGATCCCGTGATAGTAAAAAGTGTAAATGAATTATTAGTGACGTATATGATTTTCTAGTGGTTCACTTGACAATGATATGCGTTATTTTGCTTCTTTTTACAATTTTTCGATTACTCTAAATTGTAACAAAATGGTGAAATCTGTAGAACGTACGCTGTTGAAGGAACTCTGGACACTAATTAAAATGTTCTTCAATGCTTAGGACGCTATAAGTCGAAAAAAATTTCTACTGAAAGAAGTTACTGTTCCGAATTCTCGAAATATCTCATTACCAATATAATTTTCTACGGTATTAAATGCGTTATTAATATAATTAATTATTTATTCGTAACGTTCAAGTTTTAATTAGGGCCCATTTTTTGTTTTTCGGAATTATTATGCTATTTTTACTTTCCCGTATATGTACGTATACACAGAGTGATGTAAGTAGTACAGGGAAAGTTATGTAATGCTGCGCAAAAAAATGACCAATTTTCGCCAGAAAAAAATTCGATGCCGAGCGCTGATAACGAAAAAGTTGAATTGCTGTTGCTAAATTAAGAAAAGAAATCCCCTAACACGTGGTGTAGCCAGAACCCCTGTTTTGTGGGTCCTTGATACCGAAAAACCAATTGAAAGGAAAACGTCCGGCCGTCTGTGAACACTGCTAACGACTAAACCATACGTACGATTTCTTCCAAAATGATTATTCCCCGGTTGATCTGGTTCTAGTCGAAGCTTTGAGATTTTGAAAAAGATTCTGTAAAGTTTGGGGATACTTTACATGTAGCCCCCGGACATTTTAAAAATTTTGTTAAAAACCACTCCAAATTTTTTTATTAAATTTCTTGTAAGGATAAAGTATAATACACTTATAAATGTGGCTTAAGTTCCGTTTTCACGGGTAATTCTGAATTTTCGAAAATGGCAAAAGTTTGAAATTTTTTCGGCGTCTTCCTAGAACTACAAAATTGAAGATAGAGATTTTTTCTTCAAATAAAATTTGTTGTCCAAAGTGAGTTCTTTTATTAAGGTCATGTAATATTTTAGTAGTTTTTGCGCAATATTGCACGCAATATTTGAAATTTTAAAAAATTACAAAAACCAGATTTTCTCAAAAAACGGCTCCAATTTTTTTAAACTTTTTGAAGGGATAGTGCTAAATGTGCTTTATGAGATGACATTTACGCCATATTGCTCTATTCTTTTGTTTTATCAAAAATTACAAAAATGTAATTTTTTTAAATTGTCTCTCACATTGTTAATATTTACATTAGCGGCGATTTGTTCACATTATTATATTGAGTACATGTGCTTTAAATAATGTCAAATAAAGTTTCTCGAAAATTGAATAGTTTTCTGTTAAAACTAGCTCCAAATTCCGTATTTTCAGAAATGCTCAAACGCAATTTTCTCAAAAATGGCTTCAAATTTTTCGTTCAAACTTTTCCAATGGATAGTGCTAATTGCACTATTTAATATGGCGTAAAGTTGATTTGGTGTATTTATTTGTTTTTTCAAAAAATGCACAAATATAATTTTTTTGAAATTTTCTCTCATACCGTTAAAATGCACATTTCCAGCTATTTGTAAAAACTATTGAATTTGTGAGTTGTAAGTGCTTTAAATGACTTCAAATTAAGTTTTTCGAAAGCCCAAAAATTTTCTGTGAAAAAGAGCTTCAAATTTCGCATTCACATTAGCGCTTAAACGCCATTTTGTTGAAAACGGCTTCAAATTTTTTCAACGAAAATTGCCATTTAGGGCAAGGTTTAACTGTTTTTTTTAATATTACTAAAGAATATTTTTGTTCTCCTATTAAAAACCGAAAAATTAATAAAATGTCAAAAAAATGTAGTTTGGGAGGCGATAAATGGCAGCTGTCAAGAGTATTGGCAAGTTTGAATAGATAGTTGCGACCAAACGAAACAGAAAACTAATACGGGAAAGTCTATGCCTTTCTGTAGCACCACTAGTTACTTTTTCGTTTACGTACGTCTATACGGAGTAATACACGTAGTATTAAGAAAGTTATGTAATGGGAGTTTCAACGAAAATACCACTTTTGGGGTTCCCTGATGCCGAAAACGTGCGTCCGTCCGTATGTCTATCTGTGTCTGTCTGTCTGTCTGACCGTCCGTCCTTCCGTCTGTCTGTCTGTCTGTCTGTGTGTCCGTCCGTCTGTCTGTGTGTGTGTCCGTCCGTCTGTCTGTGTGTCCGTCCGTCTGTCTGTCTGTGTGTCCGTCCGTCTGGCTGGCTGTGTGTCCGTCCGTCTGGCTGGCTGTCCGTCCGTTCTGACTGTTTCGTCTGTGAATGACACTAGCGCCTAACCCTATTTGTAGGATAAACTGAGTGGTTTCCGCAGAAATCTCGTGGAACTCCATTTTATGGCGATCTCGGACCGCAGAGATGCGGGTTCGAGTCCCGCCTCGGGCATGGGTGTATTTGTGTATGTCTATATCTGTGTGTGTGCCGTCCTTTCACCCCTCACTGTCATCAGCATTCGTCTTCCATGGCCCCAGGGCTAACAACCCTGGGGAGTAAAAGTCGGATCCACCGTAATGCTGATCTCCCCTGATGAATTGCATGCTCAGCATGCCTGCGTGGTCCAAAGTACCCCGTTCGAAAAAAAACTTCCCCAAACAAGTTTATTAACATACATGTCAGCCCTGTAACTGACGAATAGTTCGTTAATAAATGTGTTTGTGGACGATTACTTCTTTTTCTTCCTTTATATTACTATTCGTAGGATTTTTCCCCAAAACGAATATTCTCTCGTCAATTGGTTTTGTGGTGGAATGTCGTTGGCATTGTTGCCAACAATGTTACCAACATTGTTGGCAATGACAACACCTGTGATCATTTAATTCTCTCGTCAAACTGGCCTGACTCAAAGCTCAGCAAATTTTGAATAACATTCTTTAAATTTTGCGGGTATTTTATATGAAGCCCCTTGGACAATTTCAAAATTTTCTCAAAAATGGCTCCAAAGGTTTCCTTTAAATTTCTTGCAAGAATAGAATGTAAAGCACTTTGAAGGATAGCGCAGGACATATTTTCACTATTAACTCTGAATTATCGAAAATTCCAAAATTTTACATTTTTTTCGGCGTCTTCCTACAATCACGGTATACATATTTATACGTATAAGTATAGTGTGCTACAACTACAATGTTGATTTTAAGATTTTTTCTTAAAATGAAATTTGTTTTTCATAACAAGTTCTTTCATTATCGTCATGAACATTTTTTTGAAAATTTTAGATTTTTTTGAGATTCGTATGATTAAGATTAAAAATATCAAAAATAAGAATTTCTCAGAAAAGCCTCCAAATTTTTTCTTTAAATTTTTGGTAGTGACAGTGATAAATGCACAGTACGAGATGACACAAACATCATTTTGCTGTAGTTTTTTGCTGTATTAAATTTCTCTCACGTTGTTAATATTTAAAATTTCCGGTAAATTGTACATATAATTGCATTTATGTGATGTTTGCTTAATGGAAAGGCACTTTATAAAAATTGTCAAAAACTGGTCCAATTTTTTATGTAATTTTTTTTTCAAAGCAGGCTTAGCAAGGACGCTTAAAAAGGCACTGGTCTTGTTTTCGTCTAACGCTCTGAATTATATAACTTGCAGTAGTTACAAATAATGCGAGAAAGTAATTGATGTTGTTGCACTACTGGATTTACTTGATGGCCGTGCGTGATATCTCAGATATCCTTTATTAAATGTGGGGATACCAGCAGAAAGCAGAAACAATCTTTGAACATTCGCAACAAAGTAGAAGCCACAGAGGGAACTGAATAACCCTCTCATTCTGATGATGAGGGAGTTTTCATGTGCATAATGAAATTATGCACATCAAAAGCGCTCTTAAGCCCTCTTGGGAAGACAAGACAAAAATCCAGAGAGGCGCAAGTTCTGAAGTAAGACTCAGGGGAGAAGGGTTATCAAATTACCAGCACATCCATTAAACGCAGAGGTTCCATGGTAATCTCAAGACACAAGATGGTATTAAGTAATAAGAAACATAGTTTCGTCGTGCGAAGGAAGTATTGTATTGTTTCATTACTCTATATTAATAAATAGAATGGTAGGTAAATAACAATGCCATAATTTGGAGAATGTTTCTAATACGAATTATGTGTTCAATGGATGAAGAAACCACTAACGGAAACGAAATAACTCGCCCATTTCAGCGGCAAGAGAGTTTTCGTGTACTACGTAACGAAATTATTGCCACACTTTGCATTAATTTTTGCGTACTTTTGGGTTGTTTATCAATTTGTAAAATAGTTCTGATGAAGCAGGGATGGTAAGAAGGATTGGGCAAAAATAAAATGAACAAATAACAAATTTACGAATATTAAAAAAATGTATTTCATTATAAAATGTCTTGAATTCTCCACTATTTGTTCCGAACGTAGTTCTTACTATTATGTTGTGCCGCCGGCTTGTAGCTACTGTCGAAAATCATGTCATTGTCGGGAATCGAACCTTAGGACCTCCCGGTTAGAGGCCTGGCAATGATAACAGTTGATGTCTTGAGCCACCTCAATTGGTGGACGTCTGGGATATCTCAGAGTTTGGTAAGTTTATGAGAGTGGCTGGGTTCCAATATTAATTTTGTTAGTTGGTTCATTTGATAGATATATTAATTTTTTCTTTTTGAATTAGCAATTTGCTCTACTTTATAAGGGCATTCTTGATACTCCTTATTTGGGTATGCTGTTTCTTGCAAATTCTGCACTTTGTAACAGCGTTACAAGTATTGGATAAATGCTCCCTAAGGCATATACTCCATTGCGGAGTACGATGAAAATTGCTTTTGAGAAAAAACTTGACAATTTCTACTCTGGGAAGATTTTTGGTACAGCCATCTGACTTCAAATAGCCACGATATAATGCTAAAGTTTTTTGAATTTTAATATTTCTTTTCTTTGGGGATATTAAAGATCTGAATTGCTGCAATAGAAATAGATTTTTGGTGTCTATATATCCTTGTCATCGTTTGTACAAAATATTTATTTTTTTAGGACATCCTTTATTCTTTGGCAGTTGTATATTTATTATTAGCACTAAAAATATTTTGTTTTGCTTGGTCACCATACGTGTGAAATTCTAATATTTCAGATTATAGATGATATATAACTTTTCTATAGAAACTAGGAGTTTAGTAGAGTACTTTCCACACTTTATTTATAAATTATATTAAAAAATATTCACTCAGTTTGCATTTAATAAATTCTGGACGCTCTAATGAATTGTGTAAAATACTTCGTTTTTTAAATAATGCTGATCAGTTTGCGTAGTTGGCTATGAGCCTACATTATCAACATCAAAGAAAATCATTTCGTAAAATAAATGATTAAATTACCTCTGTCGCAGATTTCTTTGATGTTTCTCTCTCAGGTAAACAGGAATATACACACCTTTTGCTTTCATTGGAAGAGGCATCATTTTGAAAAGGAACTGGTTATGACTGTAGTTGATGCCGTCACCTATGTCAAATTTGAAGCTAGTATTTGCGGAAAATAGGGCGATACTGGAGATATTACTTCTTGTTTCTGTTTCCCTAATTGAGGTATTTGTTGATTTTGTTGAAGTTATAAATCCTGCTACTGCTGATGAGGGTCTCTTTTTATTTCACTATTTGTAATTTGTAGTGTCCGGTTTACAATTCATGTTCATGGTTTGGTCGTTGCTATGCGTTGGTACCAGCAGCTGGTTAATGTTGCTGTTGACTGGAGAGCAGCTGCTGGTTTGGCTGTTGTGAAGGTTGAAAGCCAGGTAGAGTTTGTTGTTGCAATGTTTTTTTAATTGTTGTTGCATCTGCCACTGTGGTTATTGTTGTTGCAAAGTGTGTTGAATCAACACTGCTGAAGTTGTAGATGTGGTAATTGTTGCTTCGGTTATTTAAACATATGTGTTCGTGAGTTTCCATTGTCAAATGGTTAGTTTTGGAGTATATGCTTTTTTGAGGCGTCGGTTCTGGTTTGTGTAGTGTATTTTGTTCACTGTGTATTGTTTGCCCCGTTGTGGGACAATTATTTGCTTACATATGTTTCCCAACTAGTTCTTTACACTAGTTGCACTTACGAAAACTGGCAAATCAAAACTGTTTTGAAGCATTGCAGTCGGCCCCCTCAAGGGCTTATCGCCTATCACAATCTGACTGCATAGCAGGAGCAGATTCGTATCTAGGCGCCCATGGCAAGCATAGAATTTGCGCCCCTGTCAGGATACGTGCCTTCCACGTGATTCCTGCAAGCCTCTTTTCATTGAGCTGGGAATCTTACTATTGCCTTGTCTATTTATTTACGAATCTGTAATATTTGTCAAAAAATGACCTACTTAACGGAGGGAACATATTTTCATGCAATATTGATATTTATAATTACAACACACACCGTAGAAATCACGTGCATCAAGTGTCAGTATCAACGGCTCAGTACAAGAAATTAACATACTATACATGTACGTTACTTTACAACGCATTGCCACATGACATAAAACAATTAAAGTCGGTACATAAATTTAAGTTAAAAGTAAAATCTTTTCTGCTGCAAAACTGTTTCTATACAATTAGAGACTATACTGATCGTGACAAAGAAAAATAATGTTTATTGTAACAAAACAAAGATATATAATGAATTAGTTTACGTTTGCATTGTATAAATTAAAAAAAAATTTAATACGCCTGTAACAAGTAATGTACTTCAGCTTCCGGGTCAATGACCCCCATCTCGATCAGGTTTTTGTCCAATTTCCCTGATCCATTGAGCAAATGCTGAGATGGCCCCTTGTTTTGCTTCTGGACGTAAATGTAGCTTCACTGTGCGCACGTTTTGTTGAGCACTCCTTTTGCTTGTAGTTCATTTACAGTTGAAATTGATTTTCTATAACTCGGGGAAAAAAATTCAAATATCTTTATTTTTCTAAAATAATTATTTTCTAAATTCATTTTTTCGTTGTGTTTTTTAAATAAAATTTCTGGCCCTCAAGGAAATGTGCGCAGATAAATTTCTTTCCCCACACGTCATATACAGTTTTTACTGTTTTTTGACAAATAAATAAATAAATACGTCAAATTAGGGTTGTTATTTGTTTCAGCGGGTATACTCTAAATAGGGGTGAGTGACGTGATTTTTGTATTAATTGGTGTGGCTTTTTGACTTTGTTGGAACGTAAGGTTGTTGATCAAATACCTTTAACTTCTGTATGTTTTATGATCTCAAATTTGGCCTTATGTGGAATGTCTTTTTTATCTTGTGATATTTGGATACCAGACAACATCCGTCTTTCATTCTTTCCTAAACGTAAATTTGAAGATTGATTATTGACTTAAATGTACTTTACAGGGATTTGAATTAGAACTTTTATCACTGCTAACAATATCGTGAAATTTATTATTGATAATATGCATTTTCAACAACAATTCGGGCTTAGGCACAAAAATTGACTTTCTGCTATAAAATAAAAAAAGGGTCAGAAAGACATCTTCAAAATTAGAAGGGTTACGACGTTTCAAGTCGAGCTAAACAAAATAAAAATTAACTCTATGGAAACGCCAGTTTAAGATTCATTAGCTCTAAATTGGTCTGTGAAAATTAAATCCTTAAACCTTACGAGAAATAATTTGTTCAAAATGGATATTCTGCTTTATATTAGATTAAATAATACTTTACCTTAGTTTAAATTGCATTTTTAAAATTTCTAAAAAAATAATCTAATTTTTAGGATTATGGGAACTGCAATTGGCAGTGGGACATGGCATATTCGCGCGCATTCAGAAAAGTACCAATAAATCAAAAACTAGTAAACTTAGAAACAAACGATCTTCAGCATTGAAAAGTACACATCTCAATGCATAAGAAACAATTAAAAACGAAAATCCCTATTTTCAAGGAAAGTCGTAATTTTGAGGTAGACGATTACCTTAAATCATAGCCTTTTCTTCCTACCGGCCATGGACGCAACTTTTTAGCATTTGGGGATCACAGCCAATAACCAATCCAGGGACCCGCCGTGTCTCGAGCTGCCTAACTTCCGTGACTTCACAGCAAGGTTAGAAGTTCTGTTACCTGAGCAGGCGAAGCGAAAACCTTTCGTGGAGAAGTGTTTGCGATTCGTAGTTTCTTCAGGTCAAAGACCCTTTTGTATACTTGCAATCTCTCCGCAGAAAATATGCTACTAGAGCAAAATTGATGTTATAAAAGTACTTTGTGATATTCAGATATTTTTTCATTTACATCTTAAACATTGTTGATCTACAATATTAGTTAATGTTTTTAAATACGTGTAACTAGGGTTTAATTCTGTACAAAGTGGTAACGATGTGATAGGAGCGTAAAGAATGTTATTATTCGGTATTACTTGCTACCCATTGTGATAGTTTAACTCAAGACATTCCTCCCTGCTTCTCTAGAGAAGCCTGCAAAATATATTTTTTTACATAAAACGCATTTGATGAATTCGTTACCCGTCATCGGGTATTTATTTATTAATTCATAACTTTCATTATTTATATTATTATTGTTACGCAATTGAATACTCCCTAATCAGTTAAAATTAAATATAATTTTATATCCTTAAAATCACTGTTTTCACCAGTAACTGAATCAGTTAAACGTAAACTTTACTTCCTTTTTAAGGTCGTTGATGGGAACTTTGTTTGCGCTATTGCAGAGGAAATTCTGAAAGTGTAAAAGGCTTCTAGGCAAGATGGGCACACAGCAGAGAGAGGTTTTTCACAGGTATCTTCTAGAGAATTCCGGGATGACTTCATGTCGAGCGCCGTACTTCCTTCCTTCTCTCTGCAGTGCATTCTTCACACTTAATGCCTCCCGTTATCTACAGCCTCTGGCAGGTGGGGAACGCGGGTTTGCCGGTTATCGGACTAAAGAGGCAGCTACATTAAAGAACCATCTGCGATCGAAGGTGCTGGTGCAGGGAAATGATGGTTTCTTACGCACGAGTTATCTCTCTCCACGTCCCGAAGGAAGTTTTACACCTCAGAATGTGCGAACTATATCTGAGAAGTAATGAATACTGTATGAATTAGCAGGGAAATAATGTTTTGTTCGTATTTCATTCATTATTTTGCCTGCGTTGAAGGAAGGGCGTAAAGGAACGTATATCAAAGGCGTTGTAGTCATTATTCAATTTGCATGCATAAACACGGCAACCCTTCAGCCAATTTGAAAGATATTTATAATAGGCGCTATTACGGACACCAAGGGAATAACCACCGACCGAATTAAATCTTACAAATGTTTAATTTAAAGTCTATGTGTATTGCTGCAGTAAATGGAAGCCCGCAGAAGTTTCCGTGTAATTTAATAGACGAGTTTCCTTTACCTCCTCGTTTTGCGTGAAATTGCTTCCTTATATTTTAACTATCGCGGTAATGAGAAGGCTACAAAATACAAAGGCGACCTCCAAGTCTTAATCAAGTTGATTATTTATATCGTACGTTCATTTGGAGAAATATTTGGTTGTAAAAATAAACTTCATTAGCCAGGAAGAGTCTACCTTGAAAATAATCCTAAATCCAGAATTATACAAAACTATTGCGACGAGTTCTCGGTGATCCAAAATGTGTGTACTATCTGAGACAACAAGCTTCATGTATGTCATTTTCGTACAAACATCAAACTGTTATCAAATAAAGTATTAAACTCGCATAAAATGTCAGTTATTAGTCTCAAAAATCACGATCAATTGATTATAGAATGTTTTCTACTACAAAATATTGACGTCAGTGTTGTTATAGATTTTATAAGCTGGCAATGGGGATTCCGCAGTCAATCTCAAAAAAGGAGACTGCCTGTCGCTCTAAATTGTATGAATGGAATTGAAATTGAACAATGGTACTTTACTAACGAAAAATGTCCCAAATAAACACCATACAAAATGAAACAACGAACATCAGAATCAAAAGCTCTGATACTTATCTCTACAAAAATCCTTTGATCCAATGCTCTTTCTTCTCTAGTAAGATGTCTATCGAAAACCAATACTCATTCCGTGTCCCTTGCACCTGTCTTTCACAGGTTAGAACAATACAATTAAAGGCGTTCTATCACACACGAGGTTCACATCCACTCGTTCTAAATTAGAACTAAATTTCCCATTAGAGATAATTGAGGTAAATCGAATTTTTTTTTTCACTTTTGGAAATATTGCTAATATTTCTGTCCCAAAGAGATTTTTAATGTGCACATTTTTATATTAGTCATATATTTCTCTTTGTGAATGCATTGAAATTTAAAATTAATTATAATTAATTTCAAGAAAAATTATATTTTTCTACAGGATGCTTATATTTACCCTTTGTCTGTCGAGGTAAATGTTGAACAAGTACACTTTTTTCCAAGAGCTTTTTCCAGCAGACAGCCGGTTCCCCTTTACGTCCTGATAGGACGCATATTCGACCTTACACTAGATATCAACACATCGTGACGGCAGAACACGAGTTGCTGAGACATACATGAGAGACAAGGGACAAACAACAATTCCCGTGGCGTAACTCAAACCCGCGACCCTTAGGACCGAAGCGCTGAGTCGATGCACGATCTTAGCCACCTTTATTCTCAGTTAAACCCTATTAGTTGTCATTCTATGGCGAACTAGTATTTTAGATACAAATTTATTTAATTTACCACATTCAGCTTTAGTAAACCTTATGTTTGCAACTTATACTTGTATCCCGTTTTAATGCTTTGGACTTGATAAACCGTTAATGAATGTGGCATACCTTCTTCTTTATCTTCCACTGATGCCTCTCAGCATCGGGTTTAGTAGATATCGATTTACAAAATTTGATATTTGTCTATGATCGATTAAATTGAAACAAAAAATAATTATATAATAAATAAAAAATTATAATAAAATAATTTGAACAGAAAATATTTATTATAAAAGATTACTAGCGGAAGCCTTGTAAATATTTAGTACAAATGGAACTTTGAAGATCCAGACACCAACAACTTACACGATATCTATTAATCCCTTTTCAAGTACGTTTTGTTCGGCCAAGACCGATCCTCGTTCATTTAATATACTCATCATATTCTTTGTGTATCGTTACGTAATATGTTACGTTATATCACCAATCTATGTCGAGCTCTCATTCCATTTTGTGAACTATACATCTCTCTGTGTTTGTTACTTAGCACTAAGGTGTCGTAGGTTAGAGAAACTCCATGTTAAGTAGTGCCAATACCTAAAAAAGTTTTAATACACGACGGTAAGTATTTAGGGACATGTAAATAAATCAGTGGAAAAATATGTTTGGAAGCAATTTTATACATTTTAAGAATGTTACTGGAATATTGCTAGAGGGTTGAATCACATTTTCATTGCGATAATAATCATGAAACTGACAGAGGGAGGAGGGCGTGCGAGTGGCTAACCAAGATGTGATTTATGACGCCGCTTATGCTAGTGGTCACACGCTAAATTTATGATTTTAAATTTACAAATTTCCATTTTTAATTTAATTCTGTGTCAGCTGCGGTTTATTGAAATAGCATGTGCCTCTCCTGTAGAGAATAGGATGAGCAGTGCTTCTGATTCCAGTAGTTTTCATCAAATCTTGGAAGTGGCCATCATAGGAAGACTTCAAAACCCTTTCGATGTGCTTCCCGTCTTACGGCACGTTATTCGTAAATGTGGTACATTTGACTAATTAAACGACATTGAGAGGTGTATTCACGTCTGAGAGTAATTACTGCAAAGATTCAGGCGTACAGCCAATAACTATACTTCGAGTAGTGTTCAGAGATATACTCGACGAACGTCCCGCGGAGGTGAAAGGGGGAGAAACTATCAAATTCTATGTGGCGGCATGGTGGAATTAACATAGCTAAGATGTCTTGTTCATCTACACCCTTGACCATCCACTGCTCGTACCAGGGTTTCAACCGGTGAAATTAGGATCCAGAGGTTAGCGCACTAACCCCGAGTGCTGCGCGCCCTGAACACCTTGGTCTTCGCCTCAACTTTATTACAAGGCCTCAGACGGCGAAGTTGTGAGCAAGCGAGAGGCAACGGTACCAGACGTCACCAAAGGTCCGCAGCCAGGAGTTGTAATTAGAACGGCCGGGTCCGCAGCAGGCAACCCAGGCGAATAGTCGTTCTCTCCGTTGTGGCCACAGCGAGCACAACGTTGCCGTCGCGTCCGCCACACAGTGCGACAGGGAAACGTGAAGTGGGTCATAAACGAAAATGATGAAATAACACCGAAATAGAAAATGTTTCAGAAGCTGTGATTGGGACTTCAATTTCTTCGTCCTAATGCCCTTTAGGTATATTTGAAGGGTTTTATCAATGCAAGGAGTATAACAGTCAAATGATACAACTAAATGCCAGAGTAATACAACCACAGGCGAATTATGCTTACGAGACAATGACGCTCTCGAAGGGCTTCTAGGACAAATTTTGAGTTGAACAAGGAAGATATGAGGGTTATACTTCTACAACGCCGCTTTATAGGAGCCTATAGAGAGAATTATTGCATCTTAAATATGCTTTGCCTACAATTGTGTACCCTGGCACCTAGTTGTATAATTTCACGGCACTATTTGACTAATGTACGTATTTTTTTCATATTTCATCCACTTTAGACATAATAAAATTAGCCTCATAGCGCTTTTTCTCTATCACGCTAGGCGGGTATTTCGGCTTCTCGGCGCCTGCGACCCTCATCCCGTTTGCTCCGGGCGACCGCGTTCGAGCGCATGGGCCGAGGCGCCGCCTGCGAGATCACATCACCGTCCGTGACAGCGTCGTGAATATTCTATTCCAGAGGGGTAAAGGTCAAAAGTGTCTGGAATGCCTACAGCGCACCGACTGTCAAACTGTATTCTGGGACATTGTTTTATATCGGTAGAGTATCTAAAAAATTAAAATTACCAATACCTGGAATGAAGAAACTGGAAAGTTGTGTAGTAACTGCAGATTACACTAAGTAATAATAAAAACCTATTCAATCTTAAAAAATTGAAAGTTCAAAAAGTTTGATAATTGTGTTTCGAGGAAAACCCACTCAAGTAAATAGGCGGCATTTTGACCGAAGAAGGGAAACAACGTTACCTCGAACGATTTCTTAAATTTCTCTATAACTAGTTACAGCACCAAGTATACTTAGCTAATCATCTCCACAGTTCTGAGTCCAATCCTATAAGTATTCTAAAATTAGATTTCATTTTCTCGGTGTACGTACACCCTTTGACTTCTTAAATACTCTGAATATAAACATACATAGTGCTTCTTTAATCTTGCTTCTAGATAAAATTAATAATCTAAATTATTTATTTACTTTAAAATATATGATAAATTATTTAATGCCATCATTTATATGTTTATATTTTGTAAACATTAAATGCTGGCAACATGACACTTACAGACCACCACTAAACATTTTTTCAGAAAATTAGCACTGATTAAAACGTTTCCTTTCCAAACTAACTTTTAAAGTATTTGACAAATTTTTCAATTTTTCTGCTTGCAGACAGGAATATTTTACTGAAAATTTTATTTTTTAGAGTAATCAGTTTTATACAGTAGTGAAATGTTATTACTTTATTAAAAATCTATAAAATTAAGATTTTCTTTGTATTTTATGATATGTTTCTCAAACATACTTTGACATATTTCCTGATTAATAACATCACATCTGACAATGAACCTGATTTGATTGCGATGCAAATTTTTTTTTACTTATCTTTTCTTCCTGCTATGTTTTTTACCAAATTAATTATAAGGTAAAGAAATAGTGGAGAAGTAATTGATTATTTTGTTTTTCTGAAGTTTTTGAATAACAATGGTGTATTAAAAATTAATTTTGAGAAAACAAAAATTTCTGTAAGGGATTGACATTTGAATTAGCTAAATTTCAATTGTGTTAATTAAAATTAATTATTTTCCATAAATTTATAATGGAATTACATATCCAAAATCAATTACTCTTGACTGAACTGAATACTACTTTTCAAATCGATCAAAATTTGGAGTATAGAATTTGCTATAAGATAGTGTACTATTTAGATTTTCACTCTTCTCGTTCTTGACAGCTCAATGTAACTGAATTTGGCTAAATTCATGCTACAAAATTGAAACCTGATGTTAATTGTCTACTGTGCCCCAGAACAATATTTATATATTATTTATTTGTGTGTGTCTGTATGTTTGTCTCTCTGTCTGTCTGCTCGTCTCTCTGTCTGCCTGTTTCTCTGTTTGTTTTTTTGTTTATTTATTTAGTTGAATACAATTCTTTGCTCTACCCTCTCCCTTTACACTTACTACATGCGCTACATTACCACACATTTCGGAAGATCAGTCGGGAGCTCAGAGCTTGCCTGGGGCCTGGGGCCTGGGGCCTGGGGCCTGGGGCCTGGGGCCTGGGGCTGGGGCTGTGCTGCGCTGTGGAAAACACCTGGAGCGGGAAATCGAAAACTTAAAATGTATCACACAGCCACAAACTGCTTGACGATAATTCACTTTCGATGCAACAAATGCGGACTGATATTCAACGCAGAAAGGAAGAAATGTGCGGGAGCCAAAGTAATCAATTGTTGGGTATTTGACGAGCGATTGGCATCAACGTACTACCTTAATGCTTTTTTGAATGTTATTTCATTGGAATGATAATTTTGTTCGTTAAATACAATTCTCCGGTGTGCTGTCAAGGTTGATGTCACGAGCGCGAGTCCGTGGCACGGGTAGCACAACGAAATTATCTCTCCATGCAATTGATCACCTCTTCACAAGAGAGTACTAGGTACTGAAGTCGCTCTGAACGCTTCTACACTTTACACATGAAATACGATTAGGCGGGATTTAGGTAAATAAATTTAAGAACGTTTATTGTCGTTATTTTGATTTTTCTGTGGATGTCTTCATATTTACTTTCGATTCAACGTTGGCACAGTCAGGTTCTAATGATCCCGAAAGACAAATTCGTTAAATATTTTTCAAATTTTCAATAATTAATCTAACCCCGTACTTGTTTTTGAGCAATTTCATTATTGGAAATGCTTGATCACAGACATATGTGCTACCATACGTAAATATTCGTATTACCTATTATCTATGAAGTTTAGCAATTGTGATTGATGGATTACCTTGTAAAATTCTATTTCACTGCCATCTGACAGCAGGGTTACAACGAGCGTTGCCAGATGTCGTGATTTTGGCGGGACGTCCCGCTTTTTAAGACTAAAATTTAATGTCCCGGGCGAATCAGCCAAAATCACGCTTTTATATAATCTCTCGATTTGAATGGCCCGATTTGAATGGAAAAAAATACAACAAAAAATAAAAGAAGAAAAAAGCACGCGAAAGATATCTTAACGACAGTAGCGGGTGAGTCGGTCATCGCATGTTGCAATGGGGTGAGTCGGTTCGTCTTGTTGGTAGGTCGCCGAGATAGCAATGTCGCACCATCGACGATCGCAACGCGCTATTCATATTTAACGAAATGTTGTGCTCGCTGAACATATTGGATATCTCAAACATCCTACTTGGAAAATAAACTGTACTTTACTTTTGTGCTGTTATTTCTTCACGCTTTATTTGAAGATGAGTAAAGATAGTTCTTCGAACAATTTGGATTTGTCGGTACAAGACACCCTCAATGGGAACGTGACTTAACTGGCTGTGCTATGTGAAGTCAAACGAGGCTAAAACAAGATGTCGAAAGAAAGTCGTTGTGTAAGAAAGAGTGGAACGTTTCTCATCGTGAACTAAATGATTTCGTAAAGCACTCGAAAAACAGTTCTTGCGAGAAGATCGAGTTCTCATGCTGCAAAAGTTGTTTTTTTTCAGACTATTTCGCAAGCAAGGTACGTCTTCTTCTGATTACGAAAATACCTATTGAAATTTGATAATCTACTGATTACGTTGAAATCTGTATAAATGTATTTTTTCGATACTTACAACAAAATATTACTTATTATTGTTTTTTATTTTGTCCCGATTTTTTAAACAAATCACGCATTTTTCATTACAATTTGTTAAAAATCACAACTTAGACGAACAATAATCTGGCAACGCTGGTTACTACTGACAGTTTCGTTTCCCGACGCTCGTTGCGCAAAGATCGTAGCATGCGACGGTACCACGAAGCGTGCCACTGCCATTGGTAGGAGAGCTTGACATCACTGTGATAAACTGTCACGGCTTTTATTCTGTGTGTGAGAAACGCCATGTTGAGTGAAATGACCTTCTGTTCTCTTTCACGTTCATTTGATATTTTCAGGGGAATCTTCAGTCGTGTTCTATCTTAATACACAAGATGTAAAGAAAACATTTCATTGTCGTGCATCAGATTGGAATAATTTGTCGAATTGATTCAGGTGGTTCCGGGACCCCGATTGCTTGCGAATTCCGCACATCACAGCTAACAATGGCTGGAATGACGATTAGTCAGGAGAAAATTATAGACCAATTTAATAAGAGCAATACGACCAAACGATTTCTTTTATCTAATCACGCTGATATTGAAACCGTTTTCATACATTACTTTAAACGACAACGCGCAAATAACATAATTCCTGTGAGTGGCCCATGTTTCAGGCAAAGGCTGAACAATTTTGTTAATTTATTAAGAAGAAATCGTTTAAGTGCACCGCATTCTCACTTCAACGTTCCCATCTCTTCACATTATCGAAAAAAATTTCAGTTCATCGAAAAAATTTAGATGAATCAGCAAGTGTTCGTTTGCAATCAGAATAATAGTATAACGTTAATAGCGACCTGTTCGTTATAGAGGGATTCGGGGCGTATTAATAAATGAGGAGTCTGTTTTGACAGCGCCAAGTTCTTCTTCCGTCCATGGGTTAGTTCTTTGTTGGTAGACAAGACGAATTTTCAAACTCAATATCATTATGAAATCAGGAAAGATTTAGTATTTGTAAGTTTTGATATTTTCAGAAAATACCAAATGTGTTGTTTAATTTTATTCCAGAGAAGTAATGATGAAATGAAAAAAAAATCTTTGCCACAATGCTTTAATGAACTATAAAGATTGAGTCATTCTGACAAATAAAAATATAACTACCTTATTGCATCTTAAAGTACACAAGGAATAAACATATGAACATTATTATTATTTTTTCAATGAATATGTTGATAACTTCAACTGACATTAGAGGAAGACATTGTAATAAGAAATCACTGAAAAAATTTTTAATCTACAATTTATCAACTTTTAAATGCTACGAACCATTCGTTCTGTACTTGAAAATAATTTTCCAAATTTACTAGAAAGTGGGAATTTTCTTGCTTTTAGAGAGATTAAATGGCCACCTACTGTAAAGCTCCACTTCCTTTTGTCTTCGACCAATTTCTGGGATTGTAAGGCATAATGTAAGCTGTAACGTATAATGTAATCGTATAATATAAGCTGAGGTTAGAATTACTCTGCTACGTTTCTTTCAACGTAATGCTACATGGTGTAATCAGTTTTGTCAAGATTGTGCATATCACTCAATATTATTGTTGTTCTGTCTTGTTCAAAATCGATATTATAATCTATTGTTCTTTGATCATTTTCAGCCGTTTTGTTTCAAATTTTCTTTCATCTTTTAAGTAGATTTCTTTCCTTTTTTCTACGTTATATTCCTTTTTATAAGCTGGATAAGATTATTACAATAATGATACAAATTAGCTTAATGGATGAAGTAACAATAATTATCATGCTAGAAAACGTTAGTAAATCATTTGATATAAAATTATCTTAGGGTCATTATGATCATTACATACAATGAAATGAAATGTGTATATTGTCGACATCTTAGGAAGTCATTTTTTGTTTAAATGCTAAATGTTCCATGGAAATGTGTTGAGATAATTGATTTTGTATGGTAGTTAATTTGTTATTTATAATAATGTCATTTGCTATTTTTAATAATAATAACTCATCGATAATAATTACGATTCAAAAAACTACTAATGAAACACTAAATTTAGCACTGCATAATGTAAGATTTGTAGAGGTTATCTTATTCTCATTTTAATCGTACACCAATTTACCTAAATGCTTATCACAATGACCATTCGTTTAAAACTAGTTACCTCCGCCATTAAGCCTCATGCGCTGTTACATTATGTGTTAATGTAATTGCATGTTACTCCGTTAGTTGTTCTCGAGAATCCTATCTGGAGATACGTAGGGGTGATGTTCACACATCCACAGCTCTCAAGAGAGTATCAGCATCACCAAATTAAACGAGAACTGCCAGGCGAGGGCAGGTCCCGCGCGGCGGATGAGGTGCGGGGCGGGGATGGGGGCGGGGGCGAGGGCGGGGGCGGGGACGGGGAAGCTTGGCTGCGGGAGCTGCAGGCGCGTTCCATCGCCTGGTCCGATTGTTCGCTTCCGCACCGTTGCCTGCCTCGCCGGCGGGGGTGGGAGCGGGGGCAGGGGGACCAACGGGAGCGGAAGCGGAGGCGGGGTGGGGCCAGCGCCAGGCAAGGCGGGGGCTCGCTGGATCAGCGGCGTCCCGGCAATGGCGGGGCAAGCGGTCAGGCGTTGACGAGTAGGGAACGAGGCAGAGAGCATATGGAAAAGCAGCAAAGGGAGAGGTGGACAAGAGGGACGAGAGAGATGGATATAAAGGGAAACTGGATGAGAGTGGACGAGAATGGAAAAAGTAGAAAATAATAGGAGATGAAATACCCAAGGAAACAAGACTGGTGGAAATGTAGAAGAGAATGGAAGAAACACGTTTATTGGCGAGTAAAAGAAGAGAAATGTTAAGCGCAGGAAACTTGGAGAGTAAGGATGTGAGAATGTTTAAAGAAAGGAGGTAAATGATGTTTGGAAACACAAGAGTTGGATGCGAAAATTGAGGTAGATAGTACGATGGATGGATGAGAGGAGGCAAACGCGCAGAAAGACGAGAAAAAGTCATGATGGGGCGCGCAAGTGGTCGCTGATACTTTCAGCAACATACGTTACATAACGACACGCCGATGCCATTGCCGAGCGAGGCGGAATGAAACGACCCGTGTAGAGCGCGCGGGGCGGGGCGCGGAGAGCATCGAGCGGGGGCGAGCGGGGACAAGCGGGGACGAGCGGGGACGAGCGGCCGGGCGGGGCGCCGTGGAGAGCCCGGCGCGCACCACCGCATTCAGGCGTCGAGTGGTCATGGACATGGCGGGGAGGGCCGGATGTGGCGTGGCCGCGCGGGGCAGGGCGGGGGTGGAAGGGGCGGGGCGTCGCCGGCCCGCCGCTCGGCCGCGTCCGTCCGCGCCAGGTGCGCATTCAGCGCCAGAAAGGTCGAGAGGGGCGGGGCGGAAAATCCGCCGACTGTTAACAACCTCTCCGCAGCTTACCTCCGCGCTCGCTCCCGCGGTCGGAAATGTCTCATTAACGTGCCTCGCCCCCACGGGCCGAGCGATGCGCTGCGCCGCGCCGCGCCGCGCCCCGCCCCGCCCCGCCCATCACCCCTTTAGCCATCCTACCCCGTCCCACTCCGCTCCACCCCGCCCCGCCACGCGCCTTCCTGCTCCGTCCCTACCCGCCCCACTCTGCCCCTTCCCGCCAATCTCGCTTAGCTCTACCCTGCTCCTCCCCGCCTCGCTCCGTTCCGTCCCGCCACGCCCTGTTCCGCCTCACCATCCCTTTTATTCGTCTCGTCCCGGCGCGCCCCGTCCCTCTCCGAACTGCACCACCCTGCCCCACTCGCTCTTCTCTACCGCGCCCCCGGCCCCTCTCCACCTCGCTCTGGCCCGTCCCGTCCCGCTTCGCCCCGCCGTCACTTCCCTTTACTCGTTCCCGCCCCGCTCCGCCCCGCCGTGCTTCGCTCTGCTCTGCTTCTAATCGCTTCGCACCATCCCGGCCCGGCCCGCCCCGCTCCGCCCCGCTACGCCATGTTTTCCCTGCTCTCTCTCCATGGCCCGCCCCGCTCTCCCCTGCTTCGTCCCACTTAAGCACATTCCCTCCCCCATCCCCTCTTCCACGCTCATTCTCATGACTCCCCTCACCATATCATGCTCCTCCCAATTCCTCCCCTCGCCATACCCCTCATTCCTCACCTTACCACAACCATATCCCTCCCCATTCCTCCTCTTTCATCACACCACTCACTACATCACACCACACTCATCACGCCACGCCCTCTCCATTCGTCCCCTCTCCACACCACGTCCCTCCTCGCTCCGACCTTACCTCGTCCCTCCATATATTGTCCCACCCGACCCTCACCATCCCGCCTCACTCCGCCTCCTACCACCGCATCCCATCTCTCCTCTTCCCTTCCCTTTCCACCATGTCTCTCCCCGCCGCATCGCGCCCACGCAGTTTCCTTCTCTGCCCCGTCTCGCTCTGTTCAAGCACCGGCCGTTGCTTCGACGCTGCTGCCCGGCTGCGTTCGTCTGTCTGCCTGCCCGCCACCCACCCACCCACCCACCCACTCACCCACCTACCTCGCACCGTCACCCCTTTACTTGCGTCACTTCTTGCTCCATGCCTTCCCTCCGTCTGGCGCTCCCACCCTCGTGTTTTTTTTGTTTTTGCTCCTATGCACCTTGCTGCTAATTATTCACCTTTTGACTACTCTGTAATCCATCATTTTAATTATTTTCTCGCAGTTGGATCTAGCGTTTGCTAAGCCTGGTAGCTATGTTTTTGTTGTTTTCCTTCCACCTCCCGTTTTGTCATCTGACTTAGTCTATTATTCTTTCCTTTCCTTTATTTCTACGTTCGTTATGCCATATGCCATATTGTGCTTTCAATTTATTTTTGCTTAATTTTCACAGCAAACATTTTACTTAGTATTTGACTTTCACCCACATATCTACATGTAAAGACCACATGTTAAATTTGTCTTCCAATATCAATACTTGTTACGACTTCACTAAAGATGAACAATGTAAATTACATACAAACTTGCTTCTTGTTATTTGCTTTCATACTTTTATTCTTTAGATACAAACTAAATGAGAGTCACGGGTGTGGTCGCAAACTACCTGGCCACTGCCTCAGTGTCCTATTTCAGGTTTCTAAGACAAGGCACATATCTATTTTTAAACTTTTGTTTCACTTTTCAGAACCAAAGAAAAACATCTTCTAGAGTCGTTCAGGTTTATTATAATAATTATGATAATTATTTATTTATTTATTTGTTATTGTATTATCATGGAATTTGCAGTACAATAACATTATAAAATCGACAAAATTTTCTTAAGATTTCGTAATTGAACCATGATTTGAACCAAGACGTGACAATCATTAAAGCTGAATGTTCCAAATTGTCCTACACTTGTAGCTCAACATGCTCTGCATTGGAATATGACTATGCGGCAGGTGTTATCTTTAAGGTGCAGAGGTGAATCCCTCATATAAAAATTCAGCGTTGGAAGGAGTACCGTGTCTCGTAGAAACAGAATATCGATGTCGATTTCGACCAGCAGAATCTTTCGTATTTTCGCGAATCAATCAGATTTCGTTAGAAAGCGCTTGTTAGCACGGACAAAAGTAAGATACCCCATAGCGTACATGTATAACCAATGGTTACCAGTAACAGGTTATTGAAGCAAACGGTATTAGTTCAACTCAAAAGTGATACCTGGAATCGTGGACTTGCAACATGTCAATTGGAATGTTGTCCTGCACACCCGCGCTCTTAAAATATCTGAATTCATAGGTAAGATACAACTCTTCCGATAATTTACCTCGACATTCCCCTCATTGACCTCATTTTTTTGTCCAACCGACTATAATGTTCAAGCCTCTCAAAATTGTTCTCGAAATAGCTCAAAGACACTCGCATTGGTAAATTTAGAGTGTATATGAAGAATCTTTTCTCAATGAATCTTTCTCTTCGCCCTTTCAGTTAACTTGACTGTACAACCACAGGAATTTTAGAACGGAGATATGTTAACCATGAATCACAATTAACTATGTGTATATTTATTAATCAAATAAATCGTTGCAAAATCAATACTTTTTATGACACAACATATGCCAAGTTGTCTCTGCCACATTTTAGAGAGCCCAGTTCACTTGTTACCATTGGTAGGAACTCCTTGTGACATGAACAATTAAATATGACGTTATATAAATATTTATAAGTTTTTAAAGAAGCCATTCATGTTGATAGACTTTTGAATGAAGTTTGAGAAATTGTTTGAATAAATAAATTATTGAAAGGATGAATTTCTGCATTTCATAGTATCTGTTCAAAACCAGGAACCCACTTTCTGTCTTCACGAAAGGTTCATTTTCTGACGTTGTAAATTTGATAAGAGATCAGAAAAATAACTATTTTCGCCGTCATTGTGTTTCTGTGTACAATAATTTCTATAAATAATTCGCTAACGAACGATGATGATTTTGTATATTTTGCAAGACACCTTACATCGAAAATCTCGTAAGCGTTGTATTGAGGAAGTGGAAATTGCCCCCAGATCTTATGAAACAGTTCAAAAATTCTAGTTGTGCTTCAACAGCACATGCTTTCTTGCATGATTTCTCACTTTTGCCGTTTTCGAAAATTCAGGAAGTTCAACGAAATCTGACCTGCTTCACATTTAAGATTCAGTTACTCTACACTATAGAATCATTTTTAAAACTTTGGAGCCATTTCCTCAATACAAAGCTTACGAGGTTTTCGATGTAAGGTGTCTTGCAAAATATACAAAACCATCATCGTTCGTTAGCGAATTATTTATAGAAATTATTGTACACAGAAACACAATGACGGCGAAAATAGTTATTTTTCTGATCTCTTATCAAATTTACGTCAGGAAATGAACCTTCCGTGAAGACTGAAAGTGGGTTCCTGGTTTTGAACAGATATTAAGAAATGCAAGAAATTCATCCTTTCAATAATTTTTTTATTCAAACAATTTCTCAAACTTCATTCAAAAGTCTATCAACCATGAATGGCTTCTTTAAAAGTTATAACCGAGACGGACCGAGGACGGTTAGACGGACGGACGGTTTAGACGGACGGACCGGTTAGACGGACGGACGGTTAGACGGACGGACGGGTTAGACGGACGGACGGTTAGACGGACGGACGGTCAGACGGACGGACGGTCAGACGGTCAGACGGACGGACGGTCGGACGGTCAGACGGACGGACGGGTAGACGGACGGACGGTCAGACGGAACGAACGGTCAGACGGACGGACGGTCTGACGGACGGACGGACAATCAATTTATTAATCTTTGATTAGAAAAATTGATACGAGAGATAAATTAATTCAGAAGATTAAGGGAGGAAGGAGAATAGCTTAATTATTACCAACACGAAATGCCTACTACCCAGAATGTTGTCTCTTTGAAATTTAACAGTGAACGAAAAAATAGTTCTCTAACATCCCCACTTTTGTGTTACAATTGAAACAACTAGCCTTTAATAGCGCATGAAGGAATATCTAGGAGACTAAAATATCATGCAAATGTTCAGAAAATATTAAAAAATAATGATGGTTGGGTCCAATAACTCCCCAGGTATGATACGAGGGTTAATGACTTTATGTAATCCTCTCTATAGTTTCTAAGAACGTAATCTATAGCTCCTTTGTTTGAGGTCTGTTAACGCAAAATAAAATAATTTTAAGCGTAAGAATATGTACGATAGACATTTGAAAAACATTCTCATCTGAATGCACATTTACTTCCCTTTCTCCATAATAGTAATTGTTGGGAATTTGCAAAATACATGCACAGACAAAGAACATGTATTTGATTTAAATCGCTGTAGTACAGCTTCGATAAACTCAGTTTGATTTGAAAAATATGAATACTATGGTTCAGTACGTGAATCTTTTTGCAAGGTGCATCGAATTAAAGTTGATATTTAAAATTTACTCTAATTGTACACCGAGTGCATCTTCTAAAGGGTTAACGTGTCCAAGTAGTGGAAATTTTTGAGGAATTTGGTGCATGAGGGAGAGGGTAATTGATACTGGGAATGGGAGAACAGGAAGCAAGTTCAGTAGAGGTAAGAGGAGGAAAAAATAAGGAAGCTGAAAGATATATTTTTGGCAGGGAACGGCGTTGGTTTTGAGTTCTGGATGTGTCATGTCATCTCACTATCGAGTGTACGGTTTTCAGTAGTGAAGACGTGGAGGACACGCCAGATGAAGTTTTAAGCATTTAAGCTGTAACTAATTAATATAATCAGTAGACTATACTTGGACGTAAGTAGACAAATTATATTAACTGAAATTATCTTGAAAATAAAGAACAAAATTTAAAAGACAAATACAAAACTGTTCAACACGCCGTCCTTGTAATGTTTAAATCGACGAAACCGTCATTGTCACAGAAAATAGTTAATATCCCAGTAATTAAAATAACACTGTTTAATTGGACAGAATCACCAACTCTTTTAAGTTTGTTAAAATTTAAGTAAAATTTTAAAATTAATATTTGCTTGTTCGTCATATTTATAGTAAGAAACTTCGATTTTTACTTCAGTTTACCTGCAAAAAGTACTTAAGGCACTTAAAGGGTCCAAATAAACTCAAATCGCTGAAATAGGTGGATAAAATACGAAAATAAGGTGCAGTACCAGATGCGTCTGTTTCGTAAGATGGCGTCAACCAGTGTAATCAGCGAAACTTTTTCTACACAAACATAATGACAGTCTTTAATGGTTAAATTGCAAACATTTACATTTTAGGAATGGAATTTTAGTCATTTAATTCAACATCGTTTTGTGACAACAATATGAAACATACATTTCGTACGAAATCATAACGAAATTGAAATTCCCAGAGCTACAGAAAAATGTCATGTTCTCACTTATCCCATCTCTCACGCCATTACTATTTAAAATATAATGAAATGAAATAAATAATAACGCCAAGAAAATACATTTAAATAACTTCAAAATATAACATGTTTTGAGACATGATGCACACTTTAATAATTCGTTTTTGTGTCTCATCATCTCGATGTAGCGGAACCTTGAAATTGGAAATTAATCAAGTAGAAAGCAGAGAGACGACACCACTCAAAATAAGAGCCAACTACATTTAATTTTACATTTTATATAAAAGTAGTAGCGTGCAGCATCAAACTGCTGCTAAAAAACACACAAAAGGGATTGCAAAACCTAGAACGCACACTGCTCAAGAACAACAAATTAGTCTCTCTTATAAACACTACAACAAATTAAATAATATATCAAAAAGAGTCTTCATGAATACTGCAATAACAGAGCATTATATTTGGTTACATATTTGTACAATAGTACTTTAATACCAAGAATATAAAAAAGTTGAAATAAAAAACGTGAATAGTAATTTTACTGGCAGGCAAATTTTCCTCGGAAACTGACTGTGGGATGACGTCAACTGTGACTAATTAGAGACGCACTGAATAGGAGAACTAATTCGTTATTCGCTGTGTGAGAATAAGCGGAATAAAACAAACATAATTTTGCCTTCTGTAATGAAATCGGAGACAGTTTCATTGATTTTGTATTTTTACCCCATTTCCTGGATGTGTAACAAAACCACAGACACCTCTCACATGACCGAAGACAGCTTAGTTTTCTTTCAATTTTTGCAAGCACTAAAAATTAATAATTTAGATTTGAAATACATTTTATTCACACGTTTATCTTTTAATTGTATCCGAAATAATATTAAAAAGTGAATGTTGTCAGCTCATTTTTCTGAAAAATGTGTCTGAAAGGAAGTAATATTGCGATAACGAAATAAAAGAAGAGAACCAATGTTTGGTTGCAGCGTTGTACAGCAAAGTTCTTGTCTTCCCTTTTCCTCTTCCAGCTTCTCAATCTCATTTTCTTGGTTCTCGTTCTCTCCACTTGTTCTCCCCCACTTTCCTCCGCTCTCCGTCCGCGCCGACTCGGCGCAGTTCGCGGGCCCACACAGCGTGTAAAAAGACTCGCCAGGCGCCACGCGTCCTAAGACAAAGCGAGCCCCCTCTCATTCCCGGGCGCCCAGCACGCCGCACGCAGCACGCCGCCGCCCTCAAGCAGGGCGCCCCGCCGGGGGGGTTCCCGTCCCCCTCCCCCACAAACTCCACCCCCGACCCAGCACCCCGCCCCCGCCCCCGCGCTCGCCGCTGGCTGGGCCCGGCCCTCGAGCAGGAAGATGGATGGCGTAATGAGGCCCCGACGTGGCGCCAAGGACTAAGCGGTTTTTAAATGTATTCCATTTCTTCCGTTATTTTGTTTTTGCGCTTTCGGATGCCGGATGCGTGCTGCTCGCTCCCCCTCCCCTCCCCCTCCTCCTCGTCCCGCCGCCTCCGCGCTTCCCCCACCTCTTCTCGGCGGAGGGTTGAGGGGAGGAGGAGGCTCTTCTCGAGTAGGGGTCGCGGGAGGGGAAGCGGTGGCGGGGAAGACGAGAGCGCGGGGTGGGGGTGGGGGTGAGCGGCAGCGGGGCGTACGTGGCTTGCCCACCCGCGCGCGCCCGACCATCCATTGTTCTGCCACTACTCGTGCGGGCCTCGACCTCTTTATTCGTCTGCACATTTTTTTGTACAAACGAATTTACGAAGTTTTACGTACGGGTATTCCCCTGAAATGGGCGTGGAGAGGAATACAACACGCGTAATAGGGTACCATTGCAAAAAAAGGTGGAAACTTTTTTGCAGGAACATTAGGGATTTTTGCAATTAAAAAATGTGTTACGCATGTCGGCAGGCATGATGGCTTCTTCGAATAAAATAACGATTCTGCCCTAACGGCCTGTTTCTTCGAAACAGGAATCGCGTGGGTTTTAGCGCACTGCTAAGGGGCGCCACCCCCTATTGTATTCGCTTGGCTTCGCCACGCCGGACCCTAGAGGAGCGATATCGTGTCCCAATCGTTTCGTATTTTCCATTTATCGATTTTATTTGCGCCATCCCATCGCGGTTATATCCCCCTGTTCTCCACCCTCGCGGAACAAGCAAAGGCCGTGTCTTCTGTTTCTGCTTTCGACGCCGTTCCCTTCAAGACGGCGGATGCAATGGGGCACTGGCGGCGGCGGCGGGGGCGGTAGAGCTGGTGGAGACACCGGCGTAGTTCATAAAGAAGGGCAAGGAGCGCATTAAAACGAGATTCGTCCGTTTTCTCGCTGCGTTCGCAAGCGAACGGGGGCAAGGGCGTGGGGTCGTGGCGCGGAGAGAAAGCGCGGAGTCCTAGGTCTGGCGTGGAACAGAGTGGGGAGAGCGTGGCTGGAACCCGGAGGGGGGGTGAACGCAGGAGAGGGTCAGGGCGAAGGCGTGAGAACGCGGAGTCCTAGGTCGAGAGACGAGGAGGGGCTGGGCGGAAACGAGTGGGGGAGGGCGCAGAAGGTGGTTGGGGTGGAGGCGTGTGTGTACGGAGATCTAGGCGCGGAGGTCGAGAGAGGCAGGGCGGGAACAGGGGAGGGGAGTCGGGGCAGAGGCGTGGGGACGCGGAGTCCTAGTCTTGGAGGCGGGGAGAGGCAAATCGGGAACGGTAGGGGCGCAGGAAAGAGTCGGGATAGAGGCTTGAAGACGCGGAATCCTAGATCTTAAGCCGGGGAGAAGCGGGGCGGGTCTACGAGCGGGGCGGGGAAGCGGGGAAGGACGGAAGAGGGAGTCGGGGGAGGCGAGAGGACGTGCAGTCCTACGTCTGGAGGCAGGGTGAAGCAGGGAGAGACACGAGGTAGCAGAGGGGGGGATTGGGGGCGGAGGCGTAGGGACGCGGAGTCCTAGTCCTGGAGGCACGGAGAGGCGGGGGGGGACGGGAGAGGGGAGTTGGGCAGAGGCGTAAGGACGCTGAGTTCTAGATCTTAAGGCGGGGAGGGGCGGGGCGGGGTCTAAGGGAAGGACGAACGAGGGAGTCGGGGCGGAGGCGAGAGGCGGAGCGAGGCGGGGAGATGCGCGCGGGATTGGGAGAAGAGGGGGAGGGGAGGTGCGGAGCGGGGGACGCGGTGGGAACGCCTCGTCGGTGGCGGCGGCGCCGCGGAGGCCCAATCTCGCGCGCTTTGATTTTTATTCACCGCGTTACGTTTTCAATGTGCTGACGGGCCGGAAGGAAGCACTCCGACCGGCGCCCGCGGCGATCCCAGCACCACGGGGCGCCCTCTTCACCCCGCCTTCCCCCTCCGCGCCGCGCCCCCCCCCCCTCCGCTGCCGCCCCGCGGGCGCTCCGCTCCCCCTCGCGGGCCCTCGTCGACGCCTTCGCTGCCTCTCGCCCCGCCCCGCGCCCCGCCCCACCTCTCTTCGCCGCCCCCGCGGTTTCCGCTGGAATCGCCAATGCGCCGGCACCCGCCCCGCCGCGGAGCAGCCCTCCGCCCCCGCCCCCGCCCCCGCCTCCGTCCCCGCGCCCGCGCCCGCCTTCGCCGCCCTCAGATTCCTCCGCTTCCCAGGTCCGTCCCGCACCTTCTTACTCCGCTTCAACTCCCAGCATCATTGTGTCTCGCGTTTCCACGCTCGCTTCGGCCTAGGCGTTCTTTTTGCATTGCACGTGTACCGATTTCACATTGACTGGTCCCTGCCCCACACCGGCTGGTCAGCCGCTCTCAAATAATATCAGCTGGCACAACTTATTTATTTATTTTTCTACTCGTATGCAGTTGTTTGGTTTTGTTACACTTTGCTCTTTCACGCTTTATCACCTCTTAATCTTCCTACTTTTCCCGATTCTCTTCCTGAATCTGAGCATCTTTTCATCTCTGCACTTCATCTTTTGTTTACTACATTGCTCTATATTTCATTGTGCTTTATGAAACATCTTTATCTCTCACATATTTACGAACTATATAGAAAAAATATTACTTTTTTATTTACACCTTCTCAGATTCCTTTCTTGACCTCATTCCATTTTTCTATTCGATTCCTTTCGAATTCTTTCACCTTTCTCTCATTACAGTGCCAGTCACCCAATCCTGTTTTGCTCTCGCCCTTTCACCACTTCTCTCTACTCCCTCCCCTCTCCCTTACTTCATTTCTCTTCCTTTGACGGGCACAGCAGTTTGCTCCTTCTCACTCATTGTGCCTCACCCCCTCAGACGCCGCCTCGCCCTGACAGACGCTGCCTTTCTCCGCGTGTCTCCCTCTCTCCCCCACCTTCCGCTCTCCGACGTGTCTCAGAACTCCCCCGCGTTCTGTCGGACCCTGCCGCGCCCGACAACTCCCCTTCGACGATTCGCGTCAAAATTGAAGACTTCGGTGGTAAATAATGATAACCCCTGGAATCGAAAGTTCTTCGTTTTTTGTGTGAAAACAATTTCGTTCAAGTTGCCCTTTCATTCGGTTCGAGATTTCTTTCAATTTTCCGAAAGATGGTAATGCAATGTAGTTTCAGAAATATGGCAAATAGCTTATGAAATTTAATAGACGATTTTCCCATATTGTCAGAATTTTGAGAATTTTTGTAATTAGAACTTGAGAGTATGTATGCACAATAAAGTGTAGCTTTTCTGTTGTAATGAAAGTAGTAGAGACGTTTGCTTCTTGAGTTCCGAATGTGGCGGAAAAGTAAATGATACGTACTTTCATTTGTTCTGATATCAGTAATACACTCATGCGCTGGAAGATAAAACAAAATGCATCGTACTAGATTTAATAAACGTCAATGTGCATTTGTAAACTCTTTTACATAGAACAATTTTAAGTATTGTCGGCCCTGTGGCCGAGATCGCTAAAGCAGTAGTTCCGTGGTGATCTCGGACCGATAGGTCGCGGGTTCGAGTCCCGCCTCTGGCATGGTTGTATGTGTTCATCCTTTCACCCCTATCATCACTTTATCTTTTCATCTTCATACCATAACGTTAAATCCAATAGTGGTCACTAACGAACTAGTGGTTGATGCGACCTTAAATAAAAATATTCAAGTATTGAGAAAAATACAGTAAACTTGGGAGTAGTCACTGCTGTTCAGAGGGCTCTTTAGCTCTTTCTAAGAATTGTTAATGTTACCTAAATATTTTAGTTCGATGGGATTTGAATACACTAACCGCAAATGAAAGTAATAAGCTTTAGTCAATGCGAGGTATTTTGGAAAAACTTACTGTTTCCTTTCGGCATTTTTTCGCCGGCACATCAATATATTCAAGTATTTACTACTCCAGTAACGAATACAATTACAAACTTGCACTTATTAGGTACGAAGTATACATGATTAAATTTCAAAATTATTATATGAATTTATTTTATAAGTTTTTTGTAAAAAAAACGAAAGATAGTATTTCTATTTTCTGAGATAAAGAATGTATTTGTTGATTAGGAAAAGGTCTCTTATCGGGGCCGAGGCTTTGGACTGTGAGTTTTCATTTGCACACTAATCTGCAACTAACGTTTACCTTTTATATCGTTGTGATTTCTGGAAGTCTGCTTATTCATTCGGGCACGTTGTTTCCACTAAAGCACCAACGCACGGTGTTTGTGGGATAATGGTGGCAGATTCCAACCTTATAGCCTCTGTTAACATTTATTTTCCCGTTTTACGCTCTGCTCCCGAGTACCTATTGCGCGGCTGAAATAATCGCGAGCGGAGGACAGTTAAAGTTTTGTACTATTCTTCCAGCCTTGTGGATCTCCTCGGTGGTAATTTTTCTTTAAGTTCACTGCTTTGAAAGACCTACAATTCTTTTTCATGTTTTATTTTAGATTAATGACGTACCAATGATTTTGGAAAAAAAGTATGAATATTTCGGTGGTTTTATGATAGAATTTTATAGGTAGTGTGTTAAATTAAAAAAAGGGTGTCGATAGTGTTGGAAATACGCATCTAGTCGTAGCTTTCGATTGTGTGGTTTCCCATTCTTTTTACGGTGTATGTACCAAATCAAATAGTAAAAATTATGTATCGGTTATTTCATACGTGGGTGTCAAACGTATGTAGTGATTAGAATGTGCGCCGAATTCTATGGAAAAAGATCGCTATCGATTTTATAAATGAAATTTTGACGTTAATTCTCACACCATAATACTAAAAATGAATGCCAGAAACGTAAACTGGGTTGCATTATTTCGTCCATGTTTTGTAGTCATTGTAGTTTCCGAATACGATAACTAGATACACGCGTTTTTTAGTATATGTGCTTGTAATTTCCTAGCAGCATCAACTGCTAGAATGTTTTCCAATAAACCTAAGTGTTATATTTTGGCACGTTAAAATATTTAAATATCGTGGTATGGTGTACAAATCTGTTTTCTTTCTCACTATTTCTATACCTTTTCAACTTCAAAATGAGACCAAACAATTTGAAATTAGATACCAACACACTCAAAATGAGAATAAACATGAGCAGATTGGGATTAAACACAAGCAATTTGAGACGTAACAATTTCAAATTGAGAAAAAACAAAGTTGAATCGGCTAGAGTTTCATTTATTGTTAACAAAACTAACCTATATTTCTCCGTGTATGGGTAAGGTAATTGCGTTATAATGATTTACATAAAGAAAAAGGAAGCTGACAGGAGCAAAATACAAATTTGTGCAGTGTGTAATAAAATTGGAGATTGGAGAGGGCTCGCTAATACACTTGGAGTAAAGAGATCAATTGCATATCGGTGGGTAAAAAGTCAAGACTAAATACCGCCACAATGCGGTGGATGAAGACGAGCGAACATAGAGATTTGATGGTTCAGTACATAGAGGAAAATCTCAGAATGATATTAAAAGAACTGAATCGTAAATTTGAAGATCAGTATCAAGTTGTTGTTTCTATCGAATACGAGACGTCAACATTAGGATGGCGTAATGTTTACGATAAAAGACATTCGGAGAGAGCCCTAAAAATGAACAGCGATGTAAATAAAAGAAAACGACACGAATATGTTCTATAGCTCTTAAATTATCAGGAAGATAATACCCCTAAATGGTTTTAACCTGATTTATATTTACTTTCCTGTTTCAACC
Organism: Acheta domesticus; assembly: GCA_031308135.1. Classification (NCBI taxonomy): domain Eukaryota; kingdom Metazoa; phylum Arthropoda; class Insecta; order Orthoptera; family Gryllidae; genus Acheta; species Acheta domesticus. The sequence continues at coordinate 217,486,118 of JAHLJT010008446.1, forward strand.
TGTTAATTCTCAATTTGGAAGTGGTTGGTCTCGATTTGAATGTGTTTATTCCCAATTGGAAATGGTTTGGTCTCAGTTTGAAGTTGAAAAAGTATAGATATGTTGTGGTATGCTTGTATGTCCGGTTAACAAATACCCGTAAACGATTTCGGGACAGGAGTGCTCGTGCGTGGATTTTTGTATCTGTGTATTTTAAGTACACCAATGCTTCAAGAACGATATACGGTGTATCAGTTACAGTTGCTTTTACCACAGTTTGTATTGTCGTGAAAGTCAACTTATATTATGAATTGGAACATCTTTAGCTTTTCTTTCATATTTATTATAAGGCTTGTAATAAAAATATTTATTTGATACTCATAAATTACCATAAGATATAATAACTACCAACAGATCTAGGCAGTTTTTTTGGCTGTTTTACCGTAATTTATACAAGTTTGGATTTCATTTTTATGGTCCTTAAAGAGAACGAAGGTTTTTGGATTTCACAAATGATCCTTGAGAAAAGCATCTTTTCAGAGTATCTAAAAAATATACAGAAATATAAGTGGAATACAGTTCAGCGCTGTGTAATAAAAATCCTTCGGATGGTTGCGGCATTTCTTAACAAAGTTTGCATATGAAAATATTTCTTAGAGAATAATCTTCGGAAAAATGAGATAGAGATTTTTTTTACAAATGGTTCTTCAATAGTTTCTAATCAAATAATAATAATAATAATAATAATAAAAGTAATGTAATAAAGTAACTCCTTTTTATGAAATTTATGAAGATAGAAGTCTACGTATCATGTGCACACCCCGTATGACGGTAGGTGGGCCACCACATGTAACTACCTACCTATAGATCTTGAAATGAAACTGAAGAAAACAGTGTAACCACATTAGAACCACATTGCTGCAAGAATCCCTGATAGAACGTAACTCGTGCAGGGTAATCTGCTGGTGACTGGGTCTGTACACGTTTCAAATGCTAAGGATAGAACTTATTCTCTCCCAACAGTCTCCAAACAGTCGTATAAGGAACATTTACTTGCAGAGCTAACCTTCGTGTGCTGATAGTAGTTTAAAAGCGTCCAGAATCTCTTCCTCTACAACTGGAGTAGTAGATCTTGGTCGTCCCCTCCTCAAACCCGGAGAGTTAAATTTTCCACGCTCGCACAGACAGCAATAGAGACGAACAAATGTCTTCTGGTTTGAACATTGTCTCTGTGAGTACTTCTCCTAATACAAATGACGAGCCAGCGTAGCATTGCAGTCCACCTCACCGTACATAAAGTGCATGTCTGCCAGCTCCTGATTTGAGTACATGACGCATTCTAACGCCAAACACAACCTTCGCCTCGGAATGAACTGTCATGAGTGTCCTGTTAATGTCTCCTTTCATGGCAACGACCTGGGAAAGTAAAAGCGTTCCGGTGAATTTCAATGATGTGAAGGCCATAATGCGGAAGTGAAGGATTTCCAGACAGATGTTGTAATGAATTATTTTGTATGTCTAAATATGGGGAATATGTACCTGAAATTATGCCCCATATTTTTGAAACACCTGCATAAAACGAAGTGAAGGCAGGCCAATTTTTAAAACGAGCAAAGAAGCGTCATTACAAAACTAGTATCACTAACGTAAACATTCCAAATTCAAGATTCTTTAACTGAAAAATACTTAGAAAATAGGCAAGAATACCCAGCCACTTGCACAACTGACCACGTTTAATACAAACGCTCAGGGTTGAGTTCATTGCGTTACACACCGCATGGAAAAAATCTCCCCCAAAAAGTTCGTTGACTGTGCGAACATTACGGCCTCGGGTTTGCAAGCTGATACAGTTGAGGGCATGCCATGGGCGTGTGCCAGGGTCTCCCAGTTCGGGTGGAACAGCGGAACGGAGAAGAGGCCTCGGGCGCCTGAAAAGCGGTGAAATGCGCAGATGACTGTCAGGAAGCTCCAAGTGGGGGCGCGTGGGAAGCGAGGCCGGGGAGGGGAAAAGGGAGGGGAAAAGGGAGGGGAGGGACCGGCGGCGGGTGCAAAAGCGAGGCGAACGAATTGGAATAACTCCGTCGGCAACCGACGTGTTCGCCGCTCACCGACCCATCTTACAAAGGGGTAGCGGAGCTCTTCTGATATTTTTCGTTGAATCGCTGAAATTCTGTTTCACTGAATAACGCGAGCCGCATGTCAAAACGAAACACCTTCAACATGTGAGGGGGAAAACGAAAATACATATTAGACCTGATTTTCGTGGCGAAAAGCCTTGCTCTGCTTTTGCTAACTTCTTTGACTCCTCGTAGTAAATTCAATACGTGAAAATTGATCAATAGTTTCCAATGAATTAACCTTCATAATTCAAATATATTAAAACAAATATGTAACGGCTAACAAATATTGGACGGCTTTCCCTCCCGTTCAGAATTTCACACAAATAACTTTTGTTAAATGGTTTTAACACCCTTGAATCAATTATATATGAATCCAGTCAAATAATTATATACAAGAACAATTTTACATTAACCACAAGGAATATCCTGATCTGATTCTAATTACAACTATACAAAAAAGAAATGACTTGAGTAGCTAGCAAGACTACTGTTCCGCGGTCTTCTAGATTGAAATTTAGTGAATGTTCTTTCAGTTTTGTCTGACTCACGACCGGCGAACTCCCGAAGAACGTTCCGCGCTGCGTAGTCGGCTGCCGAACGGTGTTCATGCTTCCAGGGTCGTTGGATTGCTGCAACACTCCGTGTGCTGTCCGTCGCGTCGAAATTGGAATGCCTCCGAGCGCCGTCTCTCCTTGCTCAGCGACGCTTTACCACTCCTCACTCAAAGGCGATGGTCGCATCAGAATGCGAGTTCGGAACTTCCAATTATGACTTTGTGATAGCAAAAAGTCAAGCTAGTTGTGGTGTCAATCACAATTTTTAGAATTCTTAAGATTCTATTAGTGGATTTCACGAATGAAATTCCGGAAAATAATAAAAACTCTTATTAAAGCTCTCTCATATGTCGTACTCCTCCACGTGCCCCTCGTCGTCTGCGCAGTGCACCAATGGTCGACTGCTCACCTCGGCGACTCGAACGAGAAAAAAAAAATTCTTTCGACACAAGTTCATGCCGCGTCCGTCCATTCACAAAAGTTTCTGATTGGCTGACGTCTGAGTGCGTTCCGAAATAATTTTTCTGGCTGTCGCCATCTCTTCGCCACAAGAGAAACTACTTGTCGGTGGTATGGTGTCGGGCTTTTCGCTTCTATTCTCTCGTTGGTTTTGAATGTAACCGACGATGAGCGGTTACAGTATCATCGTTTTATGTAGTACCTACGTCCCTATGTAAAAGTTTACAAAATATTGGTAAAATTTTTAATTTCTTGTTATACTTATCATAAGTCGTTATTTAATTTCTAAATCAAAAAATTTCATACAAATAGAGAAAAGTAGATCCATACTGGCTACGAACCCAGAACGTTTTCGTAAAAACTCGCTGACAAAGAATACTTTAAAGAGTACCGAGTGAAGTGGCTCAGCTCGTAGCGCGCTGACTTCGCATTTGGGAGGTCCGGGTTCGATCCCCGGGCCGCCCAACCTGACCGGGGTTTTCGTGATTTCCCTCGGTCACAAGGCAAATGCCAGGATGGTTCAAAAACTCTACGATCACCTTTCATCTTTCATCATCATCCTATCCTCTCCTAATTCAATAATAATAATAATAATAATAATAATAATAATAATAATAATAATAATAATAATAAATCGCAGCGCGGACAAAGTTGCTCGCTTCCGTGATCTACCACAGGTGTCCACTGAGTAACGCTAATGAGCAACAGTGATTCGCCATCTACCCACGTGACCATTGTGGGTAACATCTCAGCGCGTCACCAAATGGCTAATATGCCAAGGGTGGGCGTTGGCTAACAAACAAACAGGATACTTAAAAATCATATTCGTGCATAAATCCTAGGTTACATGCCAGACAGTTAATCAAGATACTTTTGAGGTAGTAAATCAGTGATTTTCAGACAAAGACTCATTCTGGCACGTCACCCACGCTTTTGACGCGAACATTTCCACAGTATCATTTCGTCAATGTCACTGACGAACGTCTTAGACGTTGATGGAGTGACACTTCTGTCTTCGTCCTCATCACCATTTCTCAGAAGATGACGACGTGAACGAAGAAAGTCAACCACGCAGCTCCATTTCCTTGTCTACCCAATGCAGGAGAACATTTTACATGATCACGGTGTACGCGGTTCCTTCAAATGGTGGACACATCGGCAACTGTCAAGTATTAATTCCAATTTAATGTGTCAAACATTCGTGATCTCGAACCGTTTCAAATTTATATTGTGCTTAGGAGCGCCATAGATTCGCAAGCTATTTCTGCTTTGTAATATTCGGTTTACAGTTATTTCGCTTTGGGCGAATAATGATCAAACGTGTTTTTTTACTAACAAAATAACTTTGTGTGGCATTTTGGATACTTTAAACAGTTCTTAAAGTACTGTGTTCATATTCATAATTGGAATTTGTTAAATTCGATTACATGGATTCGAAGAAAAATTGCCATTTTCCAACCAGCAACGTAGTTGCGTCGGATACCTCGCTTGCTCCAAATGAAAGTCTGGAAAGTGTCTAACCGACGATGGAAGGACGGACGGACATATGCTTTTCCCCGATTACCTTTATACAAGTTAGTAGTTAAATGCTCGCAAATCTTTCATGTATTTCGGCAAACATTTCTGATATTAGTCTCTTTTATTTCTCAAATGTTGTTAGATTGAAAAATAATTTACATTTTCATACATAAAACTGTCATTATTCTCACATTTCAGTTCTTTTTACAATTTAATTTTTAAATTTAAGTGTATGTAAATATAAAATTCGACTTTAATTATTTCCAGTTCAATATTTCCTAGATTTTGATAATTATTAACAAAATCAAAATTAATTTCCTTTGGACAATCGTCGAAATTCGATTCGGTCGCCAGAAGCAATTCGTCATGTTGGCAGCTTTCGGTGTAGTGGGTGTCTGTTTTGCGATAACCACCAATGAAATCGTGAGACAAATTTTGAAATCACCTATCTTAGTATAAATATAACGATGTTTCTTGTTTTAAAATTATTTTTAAGTAAAGATATATTTCTAAAGCTTCCTCAAAAAATGACCCACGTTAACATTCGAAAACATGGTGAAATGCTGAATTTTCAACTAATCATAACTTACACAAATTTAAACAAAAACTAATGAAACTTTACTCATGAAAGATGAAAGTGTACCTTTATCAGAAATGTATGCCATCCTCACCACTCATGTTGCCACAAAAACAAACGGTGTGTTTAAATTTTAAAAAATCATGCATTTCCAATCCTGTAAAATGTTTTTTGACTAAAATTTCAGCAATAAATAAACGGTTTCTAAAAGAATGGACGATTCCTACAATACAAAATTTAAATATTGAAAATTGGATTACTTTTTCAATCGTAATGACTCTTCTGTTTATTGTATTTTACCTTTCCACGCGTTCCTCGTGCAACAGATGTACACTGGCCGATGATTTCACCAGATTCAGAACAAAAAATAAATACACCTTTTCCTGGATTATTTCACGTATAAGTTTCATTCTCTTGCTTAGTAGCACCAGCACAAGCATTGAAGGGAACGGTAAAACAATACAAAGCCACACAATTCGTGCTAGAAATATTCCAACCGAAAGGTCTCATAAAAGTTGAGACAGTGAAGGAAAAATAAAGTACTTTATGAAATCGTATTTTCTTTGTTTGAAGCCATCACAGAGTCAGATTTGCACATTCTTTACTTATTTCTGTCATAAATGGTGACATCAGTAATCATTAGCAGCACTAGATAGCATATCTGATAAATGTTATTAAAAAATGTACTTTCCTTTAAAAGCTGGAGGTCCATGGAGTAAAATGAATACAAGACAACGCAAAGAACCATTAATAATATTCGTGTAGTATAACGAATTCATGCAATACTGCTGTTTCGTTAAACACACCATTATGTTTTTCACTTATTGCGTGAATATTGCAATGTCTCATGACATATATCTCACAAAAAAAAATAGAAGAGAATTCGCAAAACAGCTTATTTAAGCGTTGGCAGGCCAATGTACGTTTTGGGAGCCATTCTTCTAATTTCATTGGAGACATTAATACGGTATTCTTGTTGAAAATAATCGAAGGGTGAAGGCGTAAAATTCAATAATTCAGCTGAAGGACAAGAATGACTTACGAATGACTGTGAAAACTGTATTTTGCACAGTTTCAGTTGTGGCCCCTTACTGTTTCTTAGGCTCACGGACCGCTTCATGATGACCCTGGTAGGAAATCCAGGGTCGCCACGAAGCGGTCTTTGGGGAAACTGCAAATACCCAATCGCTTTCGCGACCCTATCTAAGGACATTGTTGTAGGCCATCATTCACTCTTTTGAATCTGAAGACAGAGGAAACAATTTCAACCTCTGCAGCGTTATGTGCAGTTAAACATTTTAAAAATAGTGTTTTAAGAAGTCATTTAATTTCATTTTAGAAATTTAGACAATAATAGACCAGGTGATTGTCAAACAATACATGGACCTATCAATGTTATAAAGAATCTAGTTAAATCTTTTGACAATCTATACCGCTACAATTCAACTGAAGACATCGAGACACTAACATGCTTAGCCACTATACGTAAGTTTTGATAAAAAGAAGTGTCGGTTCAGACATTGCACTCTACACTTCGGGCTAAACTGCTACCTTGCGGCTAATCTTTAAAATTACATACCCAACATCTAGATACATCTAGGGGGCGTCGAAATACACTAATATCTCAATTTAATCAGAAATGTGGCATAGCATGTTATTGCCCCAAGTTCGCAAATTCATATTTGCTAATTACACGTCTTTAACTCATCATAAGGAGAACGACAGGAGGGTTCTTCTTTCCTCTGAGACGGGCTCCCCACCGCATCGCCCCCTCCTCCGACCGTCGGACGGCGCGCAGTTGTGGCTACTTCACGAAATGTACAGTCGGCTTCATAAGCAGCCCGCTCGTGAACCTACTGCGTGCTCGGGTAATGGACCGAAACTCGGATCCATTGCACCACACGAAAGCAGAAATACCATGCAAAAATTGAAAACATTATTGAATGTAATGCCGCAGCGAGAAGTGTCGTTTTCGACAAACTTCTCTTTGTTTTGTGAGCCGCTTTCCCTTTGTTTTATGAGCCTTTCCGAAAAACTGCATTATTCTTTCTTCTTCGATATATCAAGGAAAATTACTTTCTCGAGTATGTGAAGTAGTCAGAATCCATGTTTGAAGGTTCCTTAATACCTAATTTTTTTTTGCGTTTTTTCTGTCCATCTTCCTGTTTGCTTATCAATGAACAATACTGGTGTCTAATCTGTACGTACGGTTTTCAGAAAAATTGCAGTTCTCAGATCGATGTGCCTAAAGTCGCGGCGTTTCGAATTTCGTACGGTTTTTATTTTTGGTGGTACTTTGCATGCAGTCCCAACATTTTCGACATTTTTTCAAAAATGGTTCCAAATGTTTTCTTTTACTTTTCTGCTCAAAATGAGCAATATACGTAAATATTATTATGCAAAAATTAAGAAATAATATACAAATGGTTCATTTTCCAAACGTTTTAATGAAAATGATGCTTACGCTATATAATTATGGACTATTTTTACAAAAGTTTTGAAGGAAAACATTGCAGCCATTTTTGAGAAAAATATTGATTACCTATGTGTATAAAAATATCAAGTTCATATTGTTTTCGTATAGAAGCAAGAGGGCAGAGTGTCAAATCTGGCTCTGAGAAAGGCTGTGTTTAACATTAATGGCATTAAATTGGTGAGATGAGTAAGGTATTTCTACTCTTTAAGATCTATGTTTGACGTACGGCTATAATCCAACGAAATGCCACGAATTTCATACCAAGGCAATTTTGAAAGCAAAATACTGATTAATGTGGCTAAGTGCATTCGAAAGTCCTAAAATAAGCAAGTAGTCACTTCAATGTAATCTACTGATGAGAGACATTCTTAAGAAATGAAACTATTATCGTTGTTGTAGATTTTGATTTTTAAAAGCATTGATGTTAATCTAAAAACCCTTCATATTTTCTGAGAAAGGTTTTCATTCGTTTATTAATAGGGCAATGATTTACGAAAAGCATGACAAAGCGAATCTGGCCAGTAGTTTTCAAGTACACTGCCATGTAGGTCTGTTCTAGCTCCTTTCCCCTAAATCAGAGTAAACACTGACTGGCATTCGAGGAGCATTGGTCCAAGGTTAATGCACGGTACTATACCGTTATGTGGTAACGAACCATATCGAATGGGGACCACTGAGAATGGGGAGACAAGTGTGTAACCAAGGTGGTTGCTTCTGGAGTTTAAAGGCTCAGCAGGGTGGGGGAGGACTTCCAGAAGATCAACGAAAGGCGCAAGACATTAAACAATTATACCATACCGGTACAACATCTAAAATTCAACAAAAAGGATTAACTTTTATTTTGTTACATGCGTTGGAATCAAAAGCACGTTTGTGGCATTTTCATTTTACAAGTTCACTCTACTGAACCGTTTAATATTCTGTTTAAATTAGAAATTTGATTTAAATATTACGGCCGTTCTTAATTTAAGAAAAGTTGCTCTTGCACTAAACAGACGATGAACGCTAGGGATAGCAGACAGCACGCACCTGTAGTAAAAATATTGACTTTAGCATGTGCTCCGAATATGTGCCGAAGGCTGGTAATTTGTCTCGGGTATTGGACTGTAGAACCTTTGGCTTGGCGAAGTTCTTCGTAGTAGAAAAAATATGAACGTTTGGGAGGTCGCCAGATTCTATCTCATGGAAGTTTTCACGAACTGTAGACTGCGTGCTAATAAGTTTTGTTTTTAACTTTTTGTGAAATTAAACAGATATTGGAGAATTAAATATTAATTGACGATACAATATTATGTCTATAAAGTCTATAAATGTCTATAAAAAAATCGCGTTTGTCTTTCTCTCGTTAATTACGCCATTGCGTGACATTAAATTTTACGTGGTTCTATTATGATTTATTTGTAAATTTGAATGGAATACTATTTTTTTTATTTCAAAGGAACCTAGTTAATCTTTACCAGACGCTGGTTAACAAATGAATTATTAATCTAGTAATATCAGAAGCTTAATTTTGAATTCGTTGCTAGTGTGATATGCACTGGTATTTGGTATATTGCCAATTTTTGTATGTTTAAGTATAAATTTTTTTTCACTGAAAGTAAACCTAGTCATTGACATGAAAACTACAACCGGTGAAAATTACAATTGACTTATCAATAAATAGAAAAAACATTTTATTCAAAATAATTGATTAAAATTAAACTGCTTTTTTTATTCATCACAAAATTTTTATTAGTTTTGAAAATAAAAAAAGTTTAAAAACATAGTATTGTGTGTTTTGTAAAATTATGTGTACTTAGTTTTTGCTTGATTTCAGCTTATTATATTGTATCTGCGTACTGTGTAATACGATTCAGATGAAAGTGAAGTATGCGCTAAACATTTGCGAAAACCTTTAATTTTCTAATATTTGATTTTCCTACAAATGTTCGATCTTCAAGAAATAGCAACGTTTGTTTAAAAGATTTTTACTTCATATTGGAAGAATTCGTTATGAAGGAGCCGCCATCTCTAACTCACAACGAGAATGTACTCAACACGGTGAATATACTTTCTTCTCGTCTTGCGCGCCCCAACAGCGCTCCTCCCCCCCACCTGGGCCGTGCGTGAAAACGCGCTGTCCCGAATGCACGTCTAGCCCTTGCGCAGCGACGAGCGAACCGTATGTTGCGCGGGTCTGGTTGGCGCTGTCGGATGATAGCAGTTTGGGCCTTTCCCGTTCCTTGTCAGCGCGGGTCGCATTGAAAATTATCCCTCCGCGCGGGCGCACAGAGGGTATGAGGGTGTGTGGGAGTATGGGGCAAGCTTGGGGGTACGAGAGTGACTGGGACGGGCATTACGGGGGTGCGGAATATTGGGACGCGGAATATGGAGATGGAGTGTATCGGGCGGTGACTATAGGACGTGGAATATGGAAGGCGAGAAATATGGGCCGGGGAGTTTGGGGCGGGGTGTATGGGAGCGCGGAGTACGGGAGCGCGGAGTACGGGAGCGCGGAGTACGGGAGCGCGGAGTACGGGAGCGCGGAGTACGGGAGCGCGGAGTACGGGAGCGCGGAGTACGGGAGCGCGGAGTACGGGAGCGCGGAGTACGAGGTGACAGGATGTATGAGGCGGCGGGGAGCGTGGGAGTGGGGATTGTGTGGGCGGACATTGTGCGAGTGAGTGGGGAGCGCGAGTAAGTGGGGCATGCGAGCGAGCGAGGAGTGCGAGTAAGCGGGGCATGCGAGTGAGCGGGGAGTGCGAGCGATCGGGGCGTGCGAGCGATCGGGGCGTGCGAGCGATCGGGGCGTGCGAGCGATCGGGACGTGCGAGCGATCGGGGCGTGCGAGCGATCGGGGCGTGCGAGCGATCGGGGCGTGCGAGCGATCGGGGCGTGCGAGCGATCGGGGCGTGCGAGCGATCGGGGCGTGCGAGCGAGTGGGGCGTGCGAGCGATCGGGGCGTGCGAGCGAGCGGGGCGCGAGCGAGCGGGGAGTGCGAGTGACCTGAGTATGCGAGGGGGGAGTGCCAAGGGGGCGGGTGTTTCGAGGGGGTGGTGAATACGCGCATGGGTATTACGGGGGGGTGGCGCCGGCCCCGGGGGACCGAGCGGACACGGCCGACGCACGGCCGGCGCACCCACCTGTCAGCGCAACGCACTCCGGCTATCGACCGACGGAGGAAGTGCGTGCTTCACAGCCCGCGGGACACGAAATTATGTAAACGAAGTCGTGTTTTACGATGCGCAGCTTACACAGTCATCTTCATTCCGAATAGCAAAGCGCGCCCGGATTGTTGTCTAAAAACCGATGCGACCGACTCTAAAGCGTTTTAACACTTGTCATAAACGTGCGAAATTTTATGAAAATGGTATTTGTGAGTGGCTGTAATCGTTTATTAGAATTCTTCGCGTGCATTGCAACGCTCTACCGGCGTAAAGTTTATGTTGGAATCGTCTGCTGCACGCGTGGGAAGGGAAGTAGCAGTCGACTGGGCGTTCGTGATTCAAATCGTCATAGGGATTCAGGAATTTTCCGAAGCCCCGATCGTCCATAATTGTTCCTACGATCTTTCAGTCTGCAACTGAATCGGTTTAGAATGTTAAATTCAAGTAAGAAATAAAGATGTACTTTCGCACCAGGAGGTCTTTAAATAACTATACAGAATGTTTTTCAACTTATTAGTAGATTACAAAATTTCAATGCAGATGTGTGTTCAGTACCATGTTCAGTTCGAGAATTATCTCCAAAATAACTTTCATACAGTAGCATTATTCACATAGTTGTTCATAGGTTTAATAAAATAAGTTGGGAGCGATCGAAAATCAAACGTTGAACTTACCAAAGTGAAGCGCTTGGTATCAAAACGAGAAGAATCATTGTTAAAATTTACAAGAGAAACAAAAATCTTCTCGCGAGGAGAAGGCGATATGATAGAAACCGGACGTGTCGTCACAGTTTGAGTGTCAAAAAGCTGAAAATGAACGATGTATATCTCTTCGGAAGGTTATGTACGACTCCTGAAATTTACGAAAAATACGAAAAGATGAATTTTGATAGCAAACGCTTAATTTAGAACCTCTATTTTAACCTTTCCACTATACAGGGTGTCCCACCAACTATGGACCACCCCCATAACATTTAAACGGTTCAGGATATCGAAATGCAGTTTTTTCTGAATAATGCAGAATCTTGGGGCAAGTAACATGCCGTAGAGAAATGATCTATAATATTTTTAGTTTTTGATAAATTTAATCATCTTTGATTTTTTAAATGGAATTATATATTTTTCTCACCTGCAATGGATACATCATGAAAAGAAGAATAAACTGATGTTTCATAATAGTAATTTGCGTTTAAAATTAGACTTTCTGATAGGTGATTTTCAATGAACGTACAATATTTCATGTAGCAGCTCTTGCAACAGTCGCCTTCGGCGAAAATGGCCTTCGCGGCTTCAAGACTGTTGCGTGGAGAGAGAAGACTGAAAGGGGTGGCAATGAGGGATAACAGGCCTAACTACGGCAATCCAGGGTCTTAATTACAAAAGTCACATTAAAAATTACCAATTTTAACGATCAGAATGAGAGATTTTGTCCACTTGATTTATCTGCATTTAACTTGTCTTCTTTAGCAATAAATATCATTTTCAATCTTGAAAAGAATGCAACCACCGTCTCTTCGTTGGTAAATTTCATTTTTAATTGAAATGATCATTTGTCCACTTCGCAATCATACCTCTACTGCTCTTCATAAATGAAAAAGAAAACAGTACACTTCCGTCTTTTGCCGTGGATTTTCAAGTTTGAGGGAGCACATGTCGTCATGAAGTGAGAAACTCTGCAATCAATATTAGCAGTCGAGACTACAGATGTACATTTGTGTTAAAGTTTAGTAAATTGACACTGATAGTCTGTTAAGTGTGTTTCAAAATTTTTATTGCTTTCTTCTTTTGGTACGTGTGTAAATAAGACGTTTATGAAGAGTAAATGCAAAGACAAAACGTCTATCTGTCTACTATTTGATAAATTAATCAAGATTTTACAATAAAAAAATTTAAGCATTCATTCCCTTCCCTTGTTTTAAAATGATTGCTGGTTTCTGCCATAACAGACCCAGATCGATTGTTGCAAGTTTGAAAAGCATCGTCGTTATTATCGTGCTTCCGCGACAAATTATTTCTATTTTGTTCTTTTCGATGAACGTTGCTTTGGAATTTCATTAGAAAAAAGTTCAATTCAGATGAACAATTGGGAAAAACAGTCTTTCTGATCGGTAATATTGATGTTTTATTCATTTGATCTTCGTGTTAAGACCGTGAATTGCTGTAGTTACGCCTCTATCCCCCACGGCCACCCCTCTCACACTCCTTGTCTCCACGAAACAGTCTCGATGCCGCGAAGGTCTTTCACCAACGGCGACTTTTGCAAGGGCTTGCTACACGAAGTATTGTCCGTTTCATTCAAAATCACATATCAGAAAGTCTAATTTTATACACAAATTACTATCAAAATACTAGCATATGATACATCATTTTATTCCTCTTTTCAGGATCTATCCATTTCTGGTGAGAAAAATATATAGTTCCTTTTAAAAAATCAAAGATAATTAAATTTATCGAAAACTAAAAGTATTATAGACAATTTCTCTACGGCATGTTACTTGCCACATGATTCTGCATTATTCAGCGAAAACTGCATGTCGATATCCTGAACCGTTTAGATGTTATGGGGGTGGTCCATAGTTGGTGGGACACTCTGTATGGGCCACTCGTATCCAACAGCAACATAAAAATTGTTCACAGTAATTCGGCAGTATCAATTTTAATACAAATGTTCTTCTAGAATCCTTGAACAGCTATGAACCAAATGAAGGGACTTGCATGTCCATAAGCCTAAAGGCGACGATCATTTTCTTACGTTGGGTTACAGCTGCTTCTACAGACACGTCTCGATTAGGATTTTTTGTCCGGTTTCCCTGAATAAATTGAGCAAACGTTTTTTGTTTTGCTTCTGGAATGGAAATACGGCTTTAATACGTATAATTTTGTTGAGCACGCTTTTGACTTTCTCGACTACTGCATACTGACGTAGTAAAGAGAAAGTATTTGTATGCTGCAGCAAAAATTGGTGATTTTTTCGGCAGAAAAACTCGTATTGTGGGGTTCTGATATGGAAAAAGTGGATAAATTGTGTTCCTATAAGTTATAAATATCTTCCTCTAACATGCTATGTAGACAGAATCCGTTTTGTGAGTTCTTGACACAGGAAACATTTGTTGACGAAAAAATGTCTCTCCGTCCGTCCGTCTGTGGTCTACGCTTGCGCCCAAACCTTTCAAATGATTTTCTCTAAAATCTATATTCCTGATCAATCTGGCCGAACTCAAGGCCCTTCGAATTTGAAACAGTTATTCTTATTTTGGGGAAGTACTTTACATGCAGCGTGTCGGTTTAGCTCATTGGTCAGCGTGCTCGCTTAAATGACGCGACCCCGGGTTCGATTTCCGGTCGGGTAAGATTATAATGTGCGTTTTCCTTGCAATGTCTCAGAGATCTGCAGGGCGTGCCATTCACTCGCTCGAGCATGTCAGCCTCGAGTACAGTACCCTCGAGCATCCTGCGCTCGCTCGCGGTGAGCTGGTTAACGGGCCCGCGGCTGCGGCGACGGCGGCGACGGCGGCGGCGATTTCCAGGTATTCGGGCCTCCGAATTCGCAAGGCCGAATAGGGGAGGGTCCGGGAGCGTAATGCCATCGCTCGCGTTTACAGTGTGCCGTGACTTCAAAAAAAATTAAGAGGATTATGAAAGTTAACATTCGCCTGGAGATGACACTCTAACACAGAAGAAGAAGTCTAAAAAGAAGAAGAAATCTGAAAGAATAAGGATAAGAGGAAGAGGCTGTTAAAATGTTTTAATTAATGTATTAATTATTATTATCATTATTTGAAGCATAGTATTTCCAAGCATTAGCATAAACTGTCTTGTTTTTTCCATGCCCACATCTTATTTTAACTTATACAGCCATCGTCCTTATTTTAGCTCGTGTATACAGATCGCCTCATTGCGGTCCACTGCCCGTTGCTTTCCTACGCAAGACTAACCCGCGTTGTTCCCCTTTTACCGAGCATCGGATGCTCAGCTTTGAAGGTCGAGCGAATTTCGCTCAATGGATCGAGGCCCAGCAAAACTCTGTCCTACTTGCCTGACGTCTAGCGGATTTTCTGCGAACTGCCACGATGCTCGAGCAAAATCATCTCTTGCAGGACTAGTCCCAGTACATGTTCCTGCGTGACGATGATAAAACTCACTTCTCAAGTTGAGAAGGCCAGAATACAGCGTGGGGATGTCTTTGTGCTAACCACACGTACGCTATTAACCCATGGCCGCATGCCCGGGCTGCTGCTGGTAGGCCCTGGCCCGGTAATGGGCTGTCGCGCCAAGTACAGACAGACAGACTTTACATGAAGCCTTAACAACATTTTAAAAAACGTTCTCAAAAATGGCTTCACATTTTTGGTGGCTGGCTGGTAGTAATTGTATTTTAGTTCACACTGTTGTTAGTTTCAAAAACTTTTCTATAACTTTCAGAACAATGATGAACATTCAAAACTTTTATTAAAAGGATTAGAGGAAAAAAAGTAATTTTCTATTTACATGTTGATGATATTTGTAAATTTATTAGAAATACTTTATCCTTGCAGTGTGACAACCATATTATCAATAGCTTTCTATTAAAAATTGAAGCTATTCACACATTATTAATGGATTATAGTAATAGAAGACTGTTCTGTCTTTCATAATATGCTGTGAACTCACTTTTTCCTGGAATGAAAGAAAGTTCCCTCTTTCCACTAAGCCTTCCAATTACAAAAATAAAATAATATTCCGTACAAAGAATCGTTAGTCATCTGTATTACATTAATAACATCTTCTCAACTCTTATCGTACCTAAAAGTTGCTCCTACAAAGATGTTTTAAGTGGAAGATTGCTAATATGTTAACACAAATAAAAGGGAACATAGATTTTATATCCTTCTTCTTGAAATCAGATATTTCTAATGTCTTCTTTTGAGTCTTTGACTTTAATTCAAACACACTAAGATGGTCAGATGGTTTGATGAGAGAAATCCTTCGTTTTTCTCACTGTATATAACGCAAGCAATATGCTCAGGATCTTGTGATTGATGTAACTAACTTTTCGCAGGATTGGGTTTAAAAGATATTACCTGAATGAGTTGTATGGTATTGAATTTGAGCAATTTTAATTTTACTGGAAAATCTTTGAAATACGTCTCTTGCATCTGCATTACTATTTAAGGATTCCGTCGGTTCACTTGATTCAGCTATTGTACTAGTCCAGGAGATGAATAAAAATCTATCTTAGACATTGCTTTCTCTATTTCCCTATGGGCATTATCTACTTCCTGGACGCATGAATGTCCTGGCACAGAATATTTCATTGTCATTTGTGACGTTAGTGTTCTCTCTTAAAAATCGAACATAGCTTATGGCAGTACGGAATTTAAGTTCTGAGGAACGCAATTATGCCGATCTTGTTAGTTAGAACTTTGTCAAACCAAGGCCATGAAATCTGTTTTCTTTACTCAGGAGCGAACATTCTAGTTTTAAAATATTGCTCACCACGTGTATTCTTACCTTTTATTCTTAGTTCAACTATACATTGTAAAATAGTATGGCAGGAATTATGGGGCTCAAGAAAAAATACAGAGTTTACTTTTCTGGAATGTTTCATACAGTTTTTACGGTTGTTTGGCAAGAAATAAAAAATTAAAAACAATATGCCTATAATTGCACGGTAGAGTAGATGTGCATGAATTCCAAAGTTTATAAAAAATTGCAAATTTTATAAACCCGTGATGAGACATTAAAGTTAGAAGCATTTTACTTAAAATACGCATGACGAATATCAAAGGAATATAGTCGAACTAGTCAGCACATTGTCGGCGTTTTATGGAGTCTTGCAACTTTCATTAAAATGAGAACCGCTTCAGCCTCCGGCACGTGTATTTCCATGTGATAGAAAACCAAATACACTCTGTAATTGAAACAGGAATGCAATATTCGCATTCTGTATCCTCTGTTGGTATTGAGATTTTAATTGTAACGTGCTTTGTGGCGTGAAATGTCTGCAGCTTAGGTCAAACAAAACAGCGAAAGCTGATGCTGTTTTTGCATAACGAGAGATACTTTTTCAGTGTAATACTTGCAGAACATTGGATTGCTTTTGAGGTAATTTTCATTGGCAAATTATCCCCATTTTTCATTATTATCTGCTTTATAATATTGTCATTATAGATTGTAATAATGAAGTAATAGGGATGCAATATTGCTTTTGCGTATCATATCATAATGTACACTACCGTTGATTTCCTGCGCGTCTTTGATGAACTTAGTGAGAGTTCCACCAATTAAAAAGATTTCTGCTGCTGTTCCATGACTATATTTTCATACTTAATTTTATCGTCTTTACTGCAACCCTTCAACAAGTAATAAGCTTTTTCATTTTTACGCTCGTTATCTGGCTCTTCATTGGAATTATCCTTCATTACATTCATTACCCATATTGTTATAGCCTTCTTTAATTGGCTAACAATAACTGATTTTACTGAAATGGAATCCAAGAGAATGTTTTTGGAATAAAAGTAATAGTGACGTTTTGTGCGAAATATTGACATATTGTTGTGAAAGTAAGAGCAAGTTTATGCGTAAAACGTATTGTAATAGTGGCTTCAGAACATTTGTTTATTGAATTAGTTTGTAATATTTGATCCCAATAACAACGATTTTGTGAGATTTGCTTTTTGCAAGCTAAAAACTCTATTTCCAGGCAGTAGAGCTGATGATGATGGCTAAGCAATGGAAAGCTGCTAAGTAAAAATCTTCGTAATTATAAATTTCTATATTTATTTATTACAGTAGTATTACCTTTACTTTTGCCACTAATTTACTTTTATCACCCTTTATGTTTACAAATTACGTTTTTCTAAGCATATTAAAATGAACTCAGTTATGGTAAACTAAATACCCCACAAAATAGTAATTGGCTTTCTTAACATTGACCTGCAAGCGACGTGGAACTCAAGCCAGCAATGTTTGTACAACCCTTAGTTTTCTTTAGAAGAAAGAGGTATTTGCAGGGCACCGCGATACAAAAAGAAACTCAGGGATTTCTCTTTTCAAAAGCCACGCTCACCTAATGCACCACCCAATAACCGACAAACTTTCTCGCTTCTTCGCACCCGGGCGTTCCTAATCTACGAACCAATAACGCACGTCTATTCTCCCCAATAAGGTCTCCTGGGCTCAGAAATTCCGAAGGCGGTGGGCGGGCCGAGGTTGAGGGGCGGGGCAAGTGGAAGTCGGGCGGGGCGGAGCGAGACCAGACAGGGCGGGGCGGGGTGGAGCGAAGTGAGGCGAGACGGAGCGAGGCAAGGCGGGATAAGTCGAGACGGAGCGAGGAGAAGCGGGGCGGGGCAGGGCAAGGCGAAGCATGGTAGGTGGGCCTGGGAGAGGGTGTGGTAGGGAGGAGTGGGGGCGGGACGGGGTGGTGCTCTGTCTCGACCTCTTGGGACCCAGCGCACACACGTGTTTGCGGCTCCTCGCCCGCTGGGGCAGTGAGAGCTCGCAGAAGCTGCCGCGGGGGCGGGGGCGGGGGCGGGGGCGGGGGCGGGGGCGGGGGCGTGGAGCGACTGACGGCGAGGGCCTGGAAGGGGAAGGGGCGGTATGTCCACGAACAACATAGACGACGAGGACGCGAGGTGTAGGCGTCAACAAAATGACGCTGAGAGCAGGGCATGCATCGCCTGGTTTCGCTTTCTTTCGTATATTGACAAAAATGAAGATAAATTATAGCATTTGCTAGAAATTGTAAATTATCCGTTTCAATTTTCCAGCGCCACTTCAAACTTTATGCCAAAACATCATATATTTTCTCGCATTATTTATAACTTTTGTAATTTTCGAAAATTCAGCGAGATCAACGAAAACAGACCTGGGGCCACTTTTAGTGTTCTTTGATCTACCGAGGAAAAATGTGAGAAAAAATATGAGCTGTTTTTGAGAACTTTTTATAAATTGTTTTTACTTCAAGCAGAAATTTCGCAAAATCTTTTTTTTTAAATTGTACATGACCTTAGTTGAATGTCGAATACTTTAGAAGAGATTAATACTACATCTCTATCATCAATGTTGTAGAAGTATTTTTTTGCGAGTAGGTCTGGTGGCGTTATGGTTACGTGTATGGCGTGTCGAACCCAATAACGATAAGTTCGTAGAAAAAAAATCAGGTTGGAGGTTCTTTGGTAGATTGAAGTATTATTATAATATTGCCTACTTTGTGGTCAGGCTTTCCGCTTTTCCAGCAGGCTAAATGGCTTGAGCCTCACCACCAATAAAGACATTTATTTATTGGACTGATAATCTAAGCCACAGTCAAAAGTTGCAGGCCTTGATTTGTTCAGTACAGTAAGGAATTTTTATTCTGAAAGGTCCGAGATTTTTTCTTTTACTCAACTTCTTTGCACTTTCATTGCGACTGAATAACAACTACAAGAAGAATATTCACAACAAATTAATTGTTAGTATTTCTGCTCTATAATAATGTGTTTTGTTTTAATAATACGTCGCGGCTTGTGTGTTTTCGGGCAAATGAAGAAAATATGTGTTGTGGGGTTAACTGGACCGCCGGAAGGTTAGGTTAAGTGAGCCGGTCCAGTTACCCTCTTTATTTTATTTCCGGAAATAGAATTTGTAGATTTGCAATTATTAAATCTGGAATGTTATGTAATTTATTCGTCTTTCATTATTTTATTAATTTAATTCATACCACTGTTGCTTCAAAGTTTTAATTTTAGTTGCCACGTTTTGGGAAACGGCGCGAACGTGGCTTGTTTTCTCATTTATGTGTGAAAAATATTATGACAATGTGTAGAAGAATGATATTTTTTCATTAAAACAGTCTATTATACGTCCATTTTATTTTCACAGCTTATTTCAATTTTTAGTCCCCTTAACGTTACCAGTTAGGTTAACTGGTCCTATTGCAAATGTATAGTACATTCCGTATTTCAAAATAACTAGGCACAATGATGTTGTTTCTTCCCACAAAATGAGGAGAAGTCCTCTCTCAAATATCATGCGAAATTTCACGTGAATTTGTCAAGTAAACAACATTTTAGAACTAGTTAAAAAAGTGGACCAATTAACCTAACTCTCCCCTACAGCCATTACAAATAATGCGAAAAGTATGTGAAAATATGTGAAAGTATATGCAAAAAGTATGTGTATGTGTACTTGTTAAATCACATTGTAATTATATTGTGTGCATTCTGAAAAAATGATTAATGGTCATTCGCCCTTCTGTTTAAAACTATGCTTTATTTAAATGAAAAATTAATACTCATAAATAAATATTATCGTCATGTTCTATTCGCAACATTGCAGCTGGATTAATGACTGACTTGGCAGAAGGAGTCCGAGCATGACATAAAAAGGAATACTTCATTAGGAAACTGTACCACAATTTAGATGCTGAAGGGTGTACGAGCGTAAAACTTCGAAGTTCGCTCGTTCGTGTTTTTTTTTTCACGAACTCCTGTTGTCATAAAATAACCAGTAGATACGTTAAAAGCATTTGACTCCTTCCGACTACATGCGTCTCTGAGTGCAGAAGACTATATTTTTCAATTACGCTTCTGGTTCTCAGTCCGCTCCGACGCAAATGGAAGCATAAACGCAAGGGGAGGAAGGTACCTTCAAATACGATGTGGCATTCCTGCTTGCAGTTTTCAGAAGTGGAGCCGGAGAGGGTAACCTTTCCGATGTTAAAATGTCTTTTTTTTAAAGAAAACATTTCTCTGTAAATACAGGAGCCAAAATTCTACAACTTGCCAGAAATGTGGATTAGAGTTTCTAACATACACTGAAGAGTTTTCACTTCGTTCAAACAACTATTATTTATATTTTTAATAACTTACTAATTTTTTACACAGTTTCTTGTTGTATACCTCTTAATATATCTAAAATCATATTTTATTGCGAATAATTCAATGAGAACATAGTAAAATAATTTGCAGCTCTAAAAGGTTTCAGCTTTTTATGTTTCTTGGTTCGAGAGAAAATGTTTATATATATTGAACTTAAGGATAATGGCCTTCATAGTTTTCTAATACAATCCTGCTCCATGTTCAAGAGTATTAATTGTTACTTAATCCCGTCAAACTACACAAGTACACACGTGAAATTAAGTTTCCGCTATTATTTGTTCAACTTGCAATTCTGCACCCGTTAAGACATGACACAAACACCAGAAATTCAAAAGATTTACGAGTTGACACAGAAGGCGCAGAAGGCAAGCCGCAAACTGACAGTCATGCCCCCTCCATGATGGGGTTACTATTTTAAACAAATCAAGTAAGAGTGGACGTAGGTCAATAAAATTTGGTTTGTTTCAAAGATAAAATTACACAGAATTTTTTAATGAATAAAAAATAAACATCGAATTTTTGTAGCCTGAACCCCTTTCGACTCCACTTGATTGTTACTCTAGTACAACGCCTAGGGTTTTCTTCTCAACGGCACATTTTACTGGTGTTAACTATTCTGTCACTGTTCATGGTAGTAGCCGGTGTCTCAAATTAACAAATTCGCGATATTCACGATTATATAACTGCACATCTGAGAAAACTTATCTGGTGCCTTTTTGTTGCGGTCACATTTTTGGTTGACCAGAGGTAACGAGAATTTGCGTTAAATAAATCATTCCTTGTCGGCCGACTAGCGGAACTGTGAGACGATCGAGCTGCAATTGTACACCCCTGGTTGTGCAAATCCCTTCCGGTGGTAGAGTGCACGGCATGTTCCACTTAGCGCATTGCGAGACCAAACACGCACGTACTCTGACATCCCTGGTATAAGGGATGGGTGCTCCCCACCCCCACACTTCCAACGCGAAGAAGGGAAGTGGAAAGAACGTGGACGGATTGATTGGCGCGGGTAATGGCCTGTTCATAAAGCTCTATCACAAAGCTTGAATCTGTTTGTAAACAGAAAAGGAGATAGGCTATTCTCTCTTCAATATCGTTATTCTCACAATGTCATGCAGGGATCGTTGTGATAACGTAGATATTGTCAATGGGACAGATTGGATTATTATACACTGCTCCTTTTGGAAGAAATAAATTCTCAACACAAGTTCCACGTTTTAAACACCATATGATCATTGAAACGTCTTATTTGATTTATTTTAATCAAAGAACAGAAACAATTGTATGTGACCCGTATGCCAGAAGTACAATCTGCTCACGATTTCTTAAGCTTTAGAATCACTTTCCCAGCCTTAACTACAAATAGTTGAATGATGAAAAAAGGACCAACAAAGCGAGGTTAACAACATTTATAACGGGAAAATTTCGCGTCCGATTATGAAAACTTATTTGAATCGGTAAACGAACTACACATTTGATTTTACTTTACCACCTTACTTCGTAAGTATTGTGATTGTGTGCCGGAAATCAGCGATTCGACAGAAATCTCTTATTGCCGGGCACTGGTAAAGAAAAAGTAGATAAACGGATCGCGCGTAATCTTTCATTCATCTTCCATCTACTATCCTCATTCTTTACTTACTCTCTTTTCCTCTTACATGCACTACGTACACTACCACACATCTGAAAACCGGCCGGGAGCTTAGAGCTTGTCCCATCTGGGGTGGTACCCTACTTGTGGGAGATAATTGGGGGAAACCCCACAAGCCGTCGTACAGGCCGGCGCCGGATCTCTCTATTTAGCGGGGGAAGATCACCGCTACCTCCCATGATAAATACATGCACTACACTTATGGGCATAGTGTCCAAAACAGTTCATACGCCCGAAAACACTAAATAATCAATCAACTTAATTATAGAGAATGTCCCAGAAAGGCGTTTACATTATTTGATCTTCAATAACTCCAACAAATTTTTTTAAAAAAATATGCTTTTTTAGTCACAATGATATTCAAAATGTCCTACTTTGTACAGAAATACATCGTCTACAATGTTGTGTAACAGATCGACATGCACGAGATACGGTTTCCATAGGTATGGATTCACAAGCAGTGACGACAGCCACTCTCAAGTCATTTAGCGTACGCGGCTTTTTGTCGTAAACAGTGTTCTTCAAAGTTCCCCACAGAAAAAAAGTCTAACGGCGCTAGATCGGGGGATTTGGGTGGATACTCGACACTTCTCCATCGGCCTATCCACCTCTCAACAAATGTTTCATCGAGGAATTGCCGAACGTTTTGGTGGTAATGTGCCGGTGAGCCGTCTTGTTGAAGAAAACAATCTTTACCTGGGTAGAGTTGATGAATAGCTGGGACAATTGCTTCCCGCAACATGTTCAGATAAACAACACCTGTCACTGTTCCTTCAAAAAACAATGGCCCTACAAGTCCTCTGACAGACATACCACACCACACTGATAATTCAGGAAGATTAACAGCTCGTTCTTCCACATTTGGCCTACTCTTGTAGTGTGTATAAGTCGCAACTGGAAACATTGTCTCTTCAACTACCTTTCCTCCAACAGATTCAAGAAATCTTAGTAGTTAAACGTTCTGTGAATAGATGTAAGCACACGTAATAGGTACCACTTGGGATAATTTTTCTCTATTAGTTGTTTAATATCTAGTCTTTAAATATACGCTTGACTTATTTTAATTCAAAATGTCAGTTAGCCTCGTTTTCTTCTTGGTCACACATTTGGAGTCAATGTTTTGCCGTGTACATGAGGAGAAGAACAATTCTGGATTCTGACAAACCCACACTGATGAGTGAGAGAAATATCCAAGAACTTTGGTAAGAGAATTCTAATAAATATTTATGCCTGCATCAACGTTTCAGGACAACGAAGAAAAGATCTAGCGTATGGTAAGAAATAATGTTGTGCAAAGTTCCACAAAGATCGGCTAAAACTCTTTAATAGAAAAAATCGTATTAGACTGTATTGACCGGGCAGTTCTTGTTTCTGTGCATAAGTTTTGCATTCTTGACTGATCGTCAACTACACTGCAGGAGCTTACTCGAAAATTCCGACCACTGCAGTCCTCGGGTCGTAGTGGGAATAAAAGTCTTCTAGACTTTAAGACCGTGTTTTCAAAGTCGATGCCACGAGCGGGAGTCCGTCGCACGAGTGGCACGACGAAATCGCCCCTCCACGCAGTTCATTACCTCGCCACAAGAGACAACGCCATCACTATTGTAAAATGGCAGGGTTACTAATAGTTTCCTCTACCAACGCTAGTGGCGCAGAGAAGCTCATGGCATGGTACGGTGCCACGAAGCATGCCACTGCCACTAGTAGAAGACCTTGACACCACTGCTTCGAGACCTTGGCCGCAAAACAAACCAACGATCTTTGTGATTATATTCTTTGAAAACCGACTTCTGTGCGTGAGGAAAAGTGTGAAATGGACAAGGTAGTACACCTGTAAAGCACATTAAAGCGGACTTTTGGAGGCCAGGCATCACCAGCGACGATATGCTGAGTGTCCGGTAGTTAGAAGTGTTTCAACGGCAGATTTACGACTGATCTGAGTGGGAGCATTGCTGGTATATCATCGCCAATCTCCTGGCTAACAAAACCTGTGTGTTTGCTGAAAAAAAAGGCTTCGTTTCTATTCAACCTCATTTGGAATTCCAACGACATATATTACTCGTTCACTTTACCTTTGCAGACGGCCAAATTAGGAACTAATGTTGTTTTGAAAGTGAAGGTCCGAACACACAACCGAGAATACACGAATGGTCCCGATGTCAATCAGCATCTGACCAATCAGCTGTCTCCGAAGGCAGAACAAACGCTACGGACACAGCTGACAAATTATGTGTTTCTGACAGTAAGCTGGAGTCGTACCCTTAAATAATCGAGGTAATATACAATAAAATAGATCACACCATCTATTCACAACATTCCCGTACAATATTTTTATTTCTTCTTTGCACTTATCTACTGATTAATGGTTATGTTCTTGCCCCGCTGGAGTTCTGTGTGCTGTTCACCGCCATCTATATCATATTAAACGGTCAGTATCTACTGCAGACGCGCGTTTCTCATTCAGTCGGCGGTGACTTCATGTAAACAGATCGCAGCGCTCCGTCTGCAAATGTAAAGTGAACGAGTAATACGTAGGAATACGTGTGAAGGAAACTACTTCTGTCATCTTTGCAACTAACGAGCCAAAACAGTTTACCACATAATTGGTTGATGTTCTGCTATATCACGAAGAAAATGCCTGATTCGGAACAACAAAATTGTTGCGATAGACTCTGGCTGCCAAGTCAGAGATGATAAAGAGATACCATATTAAAAATTCAAGTCTATCTCAATTCTGAAGACAAATGTTGCAAGTTCTTTTAGAACGTTGACGTCATGAGGTCAAAGACAACAGACCAAACGAAAATAATAGGCCTTAACTGTTGAGCAGAACGACTTGTAGCGGTTAGTGGCGGTAGATTTAGTTATGTAGTCATCTCTGCAACTGGACTGATCTTTGCTGAACTCAATTAATCTACTTCGACGCTTGGTATCATCCGGTGTGCATTACATGTATTTGTATATGCAGTACAGCAGGCTATTCTCGTGAGCATTGCGGGTATCGTGAAGATCGAAATGATTATATCATTCACGTCACATGACGGACCGCGTCCGTCATGTGACATGATTTGTTTACAGGGAAGGCAGAAACTTGATCTCAGAAAGGCCCGGTGACTGCTATGGAGCACTTTGATAGGAGAATTATAGAGAAAATAATAATAATAATAATAATAATAATAATAATAATAATAATAATAATAATAACAATGAAAACAATAAGAATAATAATGGTAGTAATGTTATTACTCGTAGTAAAGGTAATAAGAGTAACAGCAATCACTAGGAGGTACATTTTTATGACCTAAAATATCGCCGAAAAATATCAATAAAATGCTCTTAAAATGTTTTTAAAATGTCCTAAAAGTAAAGAAACATTCCGCAAAAATGCCGCAAAACCACTTCAGAAGAATACCTCAAGCAGCTTACTGATGTAATCGAGACGTCTTTCTTTTGTTCAAGTGAACTTGGCTTGTAAACTTTTGGTTTGGACTGTTCTTTACCAGCAAATCTATCTTTAGTTATCGCGAAGTCCCCAAACAGATAATGGCGCTGATGAGCGTTACAATTACGAAATTAAAATTCCTGAGCGAAGAAATTGAATAGGTTACTCAGGAATTCTGTGGAGAACATTTGTTGGATCTCGTAAATATTGTTTGAAGCAAGTACTATAAAAATTATATTAAAATCGATGAAATAGGCAAAAATCTTTAAATATGACGTAAATAGGTAAAAAAGACTTGTTGAAATCGACGAAGAATGCAAAAAAAAGCCTTTTAAAAAAGGATCAGTTTAATTTGTCATAACATAAAATTAATGTGTATATTAAGAGTCATTGTTCTAAAGTGAAAAGAAAAAAATGAAATTACTTCAAAATCCGCTCCTCAGTGATAACATTAATGTTAGTGATAACATTGGGATCTTGAGTATAGTTTAAAAATGCTGGAGGTTTTGTTACAGAATAATCGTAAGAGAAATAAAATAGTAATAAATAATATTTTGCCCATTCTGCAACCTGCAAGGGATAAGAGAATAAATAATCCGAAAACGGAGTCATCGAATTTGCCGTTGCAGTCGGCAGCATCGTTGTGGACGGCCTGAAGGTTCCCCTTTGCGCTCGTCTCCCGGATTTCTCTGAAATGCCCCGCCGTCTCTCGCGCCGGCTCCCATTGACCGCCAGAAAAGCGCTCTCTTTTCTCCGAAGACGCGGGCAGGGGCGAGGCGGGACGGGGCGGGGATGAGGGCGGTGGAGGCGGTGGCGGCGATCAATCTGACAGCGCCAGCCGCTGCTTGCTCGCTCCCCCTTCCCCCCGCCCGCCTCCGACCCCGGCGCCCCGGGGTAGGTGTGTCTAAGGGGCGCATCCAGACATTCGTATGGCGGTACTTGGCTTGTGGCAGCGACCGCACGCGCTGGGGTCTGGCGACGGTGGCGACTGGCAGAAAAAGACAGTTGTTAAATATTACCGAACGAGGATATCGGCAGGTCTCTTCCATATTTCATGTAACTGGTAGATAAAATAAGGTTATTGTAAGTTACGGTGTTAGCGGAAGCGTCTGAAAATCGCGATCTTATATTTTTTCTGAACTTGAATTTATTTTGAGCATATCAGAATTTAAAATTAGGGAGTGCATTTCTGAGCAATATTTGATGCCTAATATGGGATGAATTTAAGAAAGATAAATAACCTTATCTTGGTTTTGTTAATACATCGTCGTAAACCAGCGCCCTAAATATTATAGAAAATTAAATAGATTATATTAGTTTATTACTAATTCTGCAATTACGTTTGAGGACTTGGTGGCAGAATACACTAATTTAACATTACATAACTTAACAATTTTACAAATATTTCAAACTTTACAAATTAACGTGAACATTTCACGGTGCGAGCTTTCGTAGCACTCCACTTCACACTTCACTTCACTGCAAGTCACTGCGCATAAATAATAATAACAATAATAATAATAAATAATAATAATAAATAATAATAATAATAATAATACAACTTGTGACAGAAAGGAAAAGAAGAAGGATCAAAATGGTCCGAGGAGAGAAAAGTGATACACAGCGAGAAGATGAAATAGTGCTGGAGGAAGGAGAAAGAAGGACAAAGGAAGAAGCAGTGAAATTGGTGCGTGGTCCCTAGATGACCCAAAATAAAGAAGAAGAAGAAGAAAAATACAACTTACTTTATATAGCACACTAGTAAAATAATAATGTTAAACATATTTGTAATACGCATATCAACATCTAGGAAACTAATTTATTTTTAAATTTATTCAGGCTTGGAGGAAAGGGATCAAAGACTGTCGCAGGCAAACCCTTCCAGTCTCTAATAGTTTGATTCGCGAATGAATATTTCTCAACGTCCGTTTTCTGAGTTCTTGACTGAATTTTGTGCATGTGATCCGCTCTGCCGAAATATGTAGGTTTCCTTAATCGACTTAGAATTTCTTTCCACACTGGAAAGCCTGTGTATGCTTTATACATAGCACAGAGACGCGGCTTTATTCTTCTTTCGAGTGACTCCCATAGTTAATGGATAAAGTGTTAGAAATTATTTTTTCTACATTTTCTTCCTATTTTATGATTTTCTAATTTATTTTAAGTACTGACAAAGTCAATAGTGAATTATTTGTCCGGATTGCGAGTTATTTGTGCGGATTCGAGGAATTGTAACCTAAGGTATCTATATTCGTAAGGCTTTGTCGAGAATTGAAGCTGAAGATTTCGTCAATAGTTTTAGTATTAACTCGTGTTTTCAATTTACTTAGCCGAAAAATGTTAGTAATAATTACAAAATGCATGTAGGTACCAAATTTATAAAATAAGTCTTTTATTTATACTACATAAGACTTGTTTTCTCTAGTGCCTGCAAACTATGTATATTATAGGTTGTTGCGTTTCTAACTCTAATAACTCAAACTATAATTATGTGTTCTCGATAATAGCATTTGTGTCTGGATATTCGTGATATATAACTTTGAAATGAAGTAGGTTGTGAGGAATACACAACATTGCAAAGGAACATTTAGGAGCAATCGCAGTTTTCTAAAGAATGTATCCAATCACAATTGCAAATGAAGTTTGAAATATGAACAGTATTTCTTCAAGAGAATGCCAATATACATCAATGTTTCCTTTTCTGCTTTGCTTTTTAAGAAACATCAATACATCATGTGACTTTCTAACTCTCAACGTCTCGATTATTTAGCTGCATTTCTAGTAAAGTTTAAACTCTGGCCAAGGTCACATTCCACAGATGCAATCTGTCGCGTCTGGTGTCTTTGATTAATGAGACGTCAGCTCATAATTACTTGGGTAAGTAGTGAAAGTCAATTTATTTCATTATCTGTGCTGGGTAACTTCACCCTCCTAGCTTTGCTTCATTCTTTCATCGTTTTCATTTTCTTTGCGCATTTGCGTCCATTTTAAAAACTCAGATGAAATATTCAACCCTTCACTCATTACGGTAAAATTAAGACGTTATCTATCATTCTTTTAAATGGTATTTTATTTCTAGATACACGCAACCTTGAGTTTTTAAAATCGCTCATTTGGTTTCATATAACTAAACTTATCAACACTGCTGATAGTAAAGTGTTATAGTAAAATAAAATGAAGCGAATTTCAGTTTTAAATAGAATATCGCAAATTTCAAGTTTGGAACGAAATAGTGTGGTTCGCGCTAAGCACAGAGTATGACAATGACACTTGTTAAAGCATCTAAATAAGGCAGCCCTAGTGGTACGTGGGTTACAACTATGGCTTTGCAAACCCTGAAATACATACTATACATGTACTTTGTTCTACAAAACATCACCAGATGGCATTAAAAGATTAAAATCGAAGCACCAGATTAAGTGCCAAGTAAAATCGTTGCTGCTGCATAACAGCTTCTATACAATTAGGAACTACACTGACCATCAAAAAGGAAAGTAATATTGATATTAACAACGATATTTAATGTATTAGTTACCATAAGGACTCTAAAATTCTAAAATACTAAATATGTCTGTAACACGTATGGTGTCTCAGATTTTGAGTCAATGACACTTTCAATCACTTTTTTCAATCACTTTTTTCGTCCAATTTCCTTGACCCTTCGAGCGAAAGCTGAGATGGCCGCTCATTTGCTTTCGGACATTAACGTACCTTCACTTTCTGTGCACGTTTTGTGAAGTTTATTGGGGTATATAGCTCTTCAAATTATCGCCCTCCATGTTCTCGTGGCAGTAAGTCGATTTTTTCACGAGGGGCAAGTTGAGGAATAATATCTAAAATTGTTGGCTAATTTTTTTCCGTAGGGCTTTTTCCAGCTGACAGCCGGTTACCCTTTGCGTCCAGATTGGACGCATATTCGACCATGCACTAGTCATCAACACACTTTGCGGGTTTCTCTGAATTGGGATCAGCAGAACGCGAGACCCTCCACGACAACACACACGAGAGACAAGGCACAAACGACCATGCGCAAGGCGGGACTCGATCTCGCGATCCTTGGGACCGAAGCGCTGAGTCGGTGGCACGCTCTTAGCTACCTCGGCCTTCCAGGTCAGCTGAAGCTGATTTACATTTCCAAATAATATTTATTACATGGAAGCGAATATTTTCTTAGTAATTCTGATCAAACCGCTCGTTTCCACGTGTATTCATAATTCAACTTGTACATGAGTGAAGGTGGGGATCCCAGAATTTAGAAACACATACGCTGAATACATTTCTTTCCATAGCACGTCACACATAGTTTTTAACTGTTTCTAGCTAATAAATAAATATATAAATAAACACAAGTTCGCGCATTCAACTTCGAGGATGTTTGGAGGGACTTTCGAAGTTCGGATTTCCTCAGTGTGCCCTGTCGAGTTTGTGACCTGTAAAATCTCCCTGGTGAACTTAAATCCCCCCCTCAGGCCGAGGCTTTTCGTTTGTTAACTTACTTTATATGGCACAATTGAATTAAATATTTATTATATTAAAATAAAGTAATTATTTAAACAGTATATTTATAGTATAATATATACTCTACAAACAATATACAATATAATAAATATATTTATTATTGAACAAAAAATCTATGACGCTCGCCCCCAAATTATCGGTTGGATCCGCCCCTGTCTTGCCGCAGCGATTCGTTTGATTATGAATTTCCCAATACTGGAACCCCCAACTAAATGTAGAATGGAATATTGAAGCAACTATGTAAGACAATTTATTTTATGTTATTTATTAATAATATAATAATAACAATAATAATACATTTTATTCATTTTCTCGTAAGTTAACAAATAAAGCAAATGCATCCGAAAGAAAAAGTGCTGGAGGTGTGGTGCAGGTTAGCTAAGCTTATAACTAAAATAAAAACTTAATGTGGTTCAAAGACAACACAATTTATATGCAAGTAACAATTTTATCAAATAGTAACTAACACCTATATAAAATTATTCACAACATGTGTTGTCATAAAGATAAGAAAAACTATCTCAGACTAAGTTTTGATCATGCAAATTTAAAGAAAAAAATAACTAAGGATAGAAATCTGTATTTTAATGAAATGCGGTAAATTAGAAATTTAATTGTATTCGTGACTGACAATGTATCTTTTAATATACTTCTTAAATTTCTTATTGTTTAGTTTATTGACTACAGGTCTATGTAGTACAACTATACGGTCTAGGACCACAATTCATGAAATGTTTACAACCTGAAGTGGTGTTACACTTGAAGTGGTGTTTTTTTTTAATTTATTTATTTTAGGTCGCTTTTAAACTGCTCGGGTCATAAGTGGCGTTTTATTTAAACACCCTCATCATTTAAACTTATAACGTTTGCCGATGCAAATAGTGTCTCCATGCAAAGTCCTTCCATCAACAGTTACTTCATTATCGCACAGTATTTATTGAATACAATAACATTCTTCCCTAAAAGTAATGATATCATCAACCAACGAATATAAAAAGAAGAAAAGTGCTCTCTTTCACGTGAAGTATTGGCATCAACAAATTTCCCATTGTCTCCCAGTAGTGTTAAACAATTTTATAGGATCAATATCACAAATAAAATTACAGAAGAAAAAAGTATAATTACTTCAAGCGGTCTCTTTTACTACGCTAATGACATTCATGCCCAAAATCTTTGCCAAAACGGCTTCATCTTTTGACCTAACTAAACTAATTTGTGAACGTTTCCTTGCGCTCTCATGATGCTATATGCAAGAGGAGTGTGCGGTCAATTCTTTATTCAGTAGTACATTTAAACCCATACATTTACTAATGCAAATAGTGCCTATTACACGTTAAAGAATATTCCTTTTATAATCAAATGTGGCTAATATTCCTCTTTCACTTATAATTCCACTAAAAGAAATGCAGTGGGTGTAATAATTCCAAAGCGAAAAAATGTGTACGTAGATTGTTTTTCCCATAAGTGCGATACAAGATCATCTTACAAATCACACAATACATTTAAAAATCTATTGATAAAAGTCATTACCTTTTAAAATGACCGTATAACCGAGAAATCTGTGATGTATACACAATTTATTTTAAAGCGTGCTTAGTTTATTGACCAAAAGAATACAGCTCGGCGCCTGTTAGAACTTACAAAAATGTCGTTCGGTAAGATTTCTGCTATCCTCCAGTGCCGGGTTCGCAGCGTGTTTCAAGCAGCGACCACCACACTGCAACGCCCACCCAGCTCTCGTCGATCCATATTCTGTTTGCATACCATCTCGCGCAAAATGTCCGCTTTTGTGTTGTTAACTCCCTTCGCAACCGGTAATTTGCGCTAACTCGAAAACGGCAGCAAATCAGACATAATTTGTTTTCATTTTCTGCTCCAAATAGTCGTTCGAACCGTTGGTTAGCTGGCTGCGATTAAGTATTGCATCAATCTGTTCCAGAACTGATACTCCTGGCGAGCACTCGAGCAAAGCGGCCTTTACTCCCTCGGATGAATGGAGGAAATAAATTGTGTGTTCTTTCGTTTACTCATTAGATATTGTGGACATTTCAATTAAAGTTATTATACTTGACGCAAAAAGGCATTGCATATTAAATTTTAAAACTGTCCGAATGAAGTGACGGTGTCGGCAGGGGCACTACGCTAGAAAAGTTGCAGGTTCGAAAGCTATACACGAATGTTTTTATCTTGTGATAGTAGCAACATAAGTTGATGGCGTCAATCGTACGCCATGCAGGCCCACGTCAGTCATCCATTTCATGAATTGGCAATTTATTACAAAATGCTTCACAAAGTTATTAACTATTTTATAACGGGATGTGGATGTAGTATTTAGCAGTAATTAATCCTAAGCATTATGCGGTAAGGCAGATAACGTCTAAGAATCGAATCTCCGGCTATGTAAATATGTTCATAAAATTCCTCATTCGGTGTGTGGTTAGTATTCAGTATTATGATCCAAATATGGATATATGTTGTTGAAAAAACACTAATATATCAACATCTTATTTGACAATTTGTCTATGAAAAAGCAAAAAGGTATTTCAAAGCATTTAATCTTGCGGTTAATATATCATACACGTTTGCATGATGGTAACGTAATAATCACTTTTCTGCATGTCCACGTATGCACAAAAATTTCAGCAGTCATTTGTAATTTCAGCAATCAATTATCAGCATTATCAACAGCAATCAATCACCAGCAATCCGCTTTTGTGTCAGTGTCCGCTTTTTTTCCAATTATTTCTTCTTCCTTAAAACTTCAATTTAAAAAAAAAATTGGGTAATATTATTGACGGATTTTAAAACCTTTAAACTTTAGAAAATGTCTCAAATCTGCTTTACTCTCATTACGTATTATGGAAGAAATGCTGGATATTTCATTACCACTTAAGTTACCAATGCAGTTTAGAGATTGCCCGGATTGTGTTTGAATGTGCGTTCCCTCGGCGCGATTCTGCATGTGACGTGTTTCCGGTTTGTGACTTCTTTTTAGTTGAATCTTTTTTGTGATTACTGTGCTTAAGCATTTTATGGACGTTTATGAGCATTTTATGAGCTGTAAAGCGGTGCAGCCACTGCACGTAGTTAGAATAGTGAAGCGGCAGAGAAATGGAGAACACGGTGGCGATTGTCGCTGACGCGGAATTGGAGGTGGAGTCGGAACCATCCGTTGCATGGTGTCAGATGATTGTAGATGCGTCGAGGGGGAAGCAAGGACCGTGTTGTTAAAGGAGGCCGCACTTCACAAGATTCATCTCTCCTTATCCGTCGAGAAGCTTAGCGCGTCTCTTCTGTCTTTCCCGTAAAGCGGGAATATGGGCTGCCATTTCCGCCAAGGTGTAGCTCTCCATGCAGATGGGGCCTGTCGCGACTCACGCCCAAACTTCTGTGGACGAGACAAGACCGTGTGAATACGCATGCGCGATAAAGTCTGCTCTATGCGGTAACAAAGCGAGGTTCTGTGCGCTACAGGGGCGTAAGACACACGAAAACACGCGTCGTAAATGTGTGCATTCGCTACTTTATAGCTTCAGTGAATACATATATTAGCTGTTTGCAGCAAGTTCTGTGATCATAGCACACGGCTTTGTTTTGTGACGCTTAACTGGGACAAATAACGCTGTGTGTATTTGTTCATGCTCGGAAGCATAATGAAGACAAGAATTTAGAAATTACTTATTCTATCGGTTTTTATAGTCGTGCTGACATCCAATCATGTTCATGGTCGGTTCCATCAGAAAATATTTCTGAACACATAGACATATAACAAATTCTTGAAACAGAAACTGAAATTTTGCACTGTTGTTTGTTTATGTATATTATGAGACCCTATTGTTTACGTAATACTTTGTTGTAATTATAAAATTTCTCTTGAGTGACAGTATTATAATAAATTAATAGATCTTGTGTCATAATTTTGAAAGACTCATCAAGTGTGTTTTTATTTTATGAATTACCCTTCATCTCATATACTAGCACAAAGAGCCGTTAGAATAAAATGAAGTCTACTTATATATTATAGAATGGCCATGGTGCCATTCTGCTGTACTCAAATTTGGAAATAGTAGATATCGTAAATTTACATTTGTATTTTAAAGATCTCAAACCAAAAAGTTTAATAATTGTTTTCCCCTTAGCTTTTCTACCTCTAAGTCACTGGTAATTGAATGCTACAACTGCGGGAATTGCGCCGAGGACAAACGACTGAATTTAATACGATGAAAATATTGAGGTATCTCTATTTTCTTTTAAATTAATTAGTTTAAAAACGGAAGTGCTCCATCTATAAGCTACACAAATATTTTCTGGCAAGGAAGAGTTATTCTATATAATACTCGTACGAGTTCAGACATTACACCCTTACACTGACAGCTCGTTAAAAGCGCCAAAGGGGCATTTTTACAAAAATGCAAATTAATTTAAGCAATTGTAGCACTATTTTAATTTAATTTTTTGATTGTACACCATTTGTTGTAATTTTCATTTTGAAATGCTAGTAATAAATTTGCTGAGATAATTCGCAGATAGAATAAATGTACCCGAATATGACAATTGTAAGATTGAAGTGTAGAAACATATTTTGCACGCGAATGATGTGTCATGAATTCTAATTTCCAATTTATATTACACTTGCAAAATAAAACGTTGTTTTCCTGTCCCGCTCAAAATATTTCGTAAATGACACAGATTAAGGAAAGTTCTTTTTACGTATCTTCATTTTATACTCCTTTCTATTGCAAACCATATTCGTATTTAACGCTTGAGGTGGCAAGATTTAGGCTTACAGCAATTTCATTCAGTACCATGACCTAAATTCCCCCTGAAACGATTCGTCTGGAAATCGTTGATACGAATGTGAAATGTGGTGCGGGCCTGCAAGGCAGAGGAGAACAAACAACTCGATCATCCAAACAAGGCCGTTCCTTGGAATTGTTGATGAAGAAAACTCCATATTGTCTGAGATTTCCACTCATATACGCGCGCCCTTTCTTCTTCCTTTTTGAAAATCCCATTTCCTGAATGCCGTGTTCAAAGAGCAACCGCCTCCGTGTTGTAGACGGGCGAGCCGAATAAACTGCCTCCCCAGGCCGCGTCTATTCCTCCGCGCACCGCCGCCCCTGCCGCCCCTGCCGCCACTTCCGCCCCCGCGCCGCCTGCGCGCCAGCCCCCCTCGCGCCCCGTCGCTGCCGCCACTCGTGGGCGAATAAACACTTACGAAACCGACGCGGAGCAAATTTTCAAAAAGAAATCTCGCCACGGTAGATCTCCTCTCCTTCCTCTGCCTCCTGGTGACCCCGGCGTTTCTTGCTCTCCTCACCCCTCTCGCCCACTCCAAGAGAGCGTTCCCGAGCGAGGGGGCTCTCTGCCATCTTCGCTTCCGCCGTGGTTCGCGGTATCTCTTCATCTAGGCTGGGATGCCATCTCCGACTCATATCATGCCGCCTCTCGCTTTGAAACGATATCTTCCTTGCCACATTGTAATTCCCTCCTGTGTGTATTCCAGCCCCAATATTATCCTCATAGTCTACCATCGCTGCCTCAACCCGTCCTCTCTGCCAGCTCGTCATCCCCCCAACCGAGAACCGTCCCTGCCACAATCTCATCACCGCACAATGCCATCCCCTCATTACGCCGGCAGCCTCGCTCGGGCGTCTCCGCCACGTCATCTGCTCTTCATGAAGTTATCCTCATCACCGCATTATCCCCGCCACCACGCTGTCCCTGCCATCTCGCCTCCTTCGGCGTCGCCCCGTTCTCACAGCCCCTCCACCGTTCTCATCACAGCATCATTACCATACAAAACCTCTCCATTGCGCCGTCCTCACCACCGTAGCGTCCCCTCCACCGCATTACGCCCGCCGCGCCGCCTGCCTCCCCGCCAGCACGCGGTCCCCGCCACCGCGCGCGCCGCTTCTCTGCGCCTCCCGCCCGCGTCTCCGTCCTCGGCCCGTCCCCGTCGCCGCCCCCGCTTCCCCCGTCCTCGTCGCGCCGCAATTTTCCACGAGGGGCCCACGAGGGCCGTTTGGGCGTCGCGGCGGGACGCGTCGTTGGGGGCAGGAGCGGAAGTTCGCGACGCCCGTCTTCGCACGCGTGCCCTTCTCCGCCTCCTCCCCGCCCGGCCTCGCCCCGCCCTCGCCCCGCCCTCGGTTCCTCACCCTTCACTGGGCGCAGCCGCCTCTGCCTCCGCCGCCGCCGCCTGTCCATTTCGCGTGATTGCGGCGGGTTGGGGCGCGGTCGAGGCGGGGTGGGGAGCGGGGTGGGGAGCGCGGAAGGGGTGGGGAGCGGGGGTGCGGGCGGGGCGGAGGGGGAACAACGCGGTGGTGCTGCGAAGTTGGGAGTCGGACTCGGCGCTTCAGGAGACGTCTTCGGTGCAGTTTCTCTACTGGGAGCTCCTCAGCCGGCGACGTTACTTCTCGTATTAACCTTTGCGCTCTCCCCCGAAGTTGCCTAGCGTTTCATTACTTAGGGCGCAAGGTGCTTCTGGGCCGGCGGCCTGTTTTGCGTCTCCCGTTTTAATGCTCATTTTCTCAAAGGCGCGGCCTCGGGTATCTAGGTTTAAACTTCTCGCCGACGAGATTGTGCTTTAATTTGAGAATATCCACTTAAAATCAGTCTAACGTTGAACTGAACCATTAAGACACCCGTTAATGCAGGAGAGACTTCATGAATTCGAAACGATTTAAGATTTCGTTCTGAATTTTGTGTAAGCGTCCAGCAAAGCTCTTTGAAAGTGCGCTGCTGCTCTCTGGGGATGTATAAATACATTATGACACCCGGATTCAAGGGAAGAGATTTTCTCAATAATATCACGAACGACAGAAAATTACTTTGGCCTCATTATGTTTGTCGGTCTCCTTCGTCGTACGATTTTTCTCTGGTTCTACTAATTTAATGAATCTCGCCTAACGCATTGGTCAGCGGAACACGACAATCGTGATTTCACAAACCAGGATTTATTTATTACTATCTGAAACTGTAAGGAACCTGCTTTGCCATTAATTATCACAATCATCCTGCCACACCTGGTCCACACAGCCGTTTCCACCCAGTCATGTTTGTAACAATTATGTTGTAACAATTATCGTTGCTGCCACCATTGTTGTCTCGGGCAGTAAACTGATGCATTGTTGCATACTCCCTGCGAACGTCCAGTAAAATTTTTTTCCCGTGAATTACTACACACATAATTTCCCTTTTGAAATGTATCAAAATGAATTTCATAGAATTTTTGTGGGTTCTAAAAAATGTTTAATTCACTTTGGTGAATTTACTGGCTCTTTTAGAGATTTTGAGGAAAACGAGAAAATACACGTTTAAATATTGCACTAAGAGGTAGGAAAGGGCGATATGAGTCATCTTAACGTAATCTCATTCAGACAGTAACTTTGTCCTCGAATGTGGCGTGACCGACCCAGGTCTAGACCGTTTCAGGTGGTGTCTCGTTAGGGACAGGTTGTCCGCGAGAGGAGATAGATGAGGGGAAAGGAAAGAAAGAGAGAGAGAAGAATGTTACGAACACTATTTTTTTTAATGCTAGGGCAATGCCAAAATAGTACCATAAAAACGGGCCACGCACAGCGCGCGATATTTCCTTCCTCATCCTTTTCGTCTCTTCTTTACATACACATACACACACACACACACATATTTCTTACACTAAAGTACCATACATGTCAGGAAACCAGTCGGGATCTTAGAGCTCTTTTATACTGGGCAGTGCTTCCTGGCGGATGAACCTGAAAACACCCGCAAGCCGGCGTAAAAATCGGCTCCGAATCTAAGGAAGGAATCACATCGCCATCTCTCGGGATCTGTGATGTTGGCTCCGTTCACTGGACTAATTAACACAAGCTGCCGCGCCCGGAAACAAATAATGAATCAATTATCATCTGTTGACTCGAGACAATGATAATCTCACTACTAGTTTCACGGAGTTTCTTTTTAGGTTTCAGTGTAGTAGCACAGAATAGATATTACACAGAAAGGAAAGCTACTCACAATTCGTAAGGAAAGCTACCCACAATTCGTGCGCCGATATGATGGACATGGTCGCCATATTGAAAGTGTGGAAACTGTTGTATGACCCGGTATTTGTTGCGTGGTGAACGGTGGTGAAGGTGTCTTTTATTTCCGTTGTACTCGATATATTTAGCTCTGTGTGTAACTAGCAAAAACATACGTAACCTGAGGGGCATTTGCTTAGTAAAGCAAATATTAATATCGCACATAGGCAAATATTAATTCAAAACTAGAGATAAAAAGAATTATAAATACATAACTAGAAGTGCAACAGAATGCACAGACTTTCTCGTATTAGTTTTCTATTTTATTTGGTGTGGGCTAGTTTATCGGACTTGCCACGTATTCTATCCAGCTGCTATCTATTTCCGCCCGAAGTAATTGTTTTGAAATTTTCTCAATTCTTTGGTTTCCTAATAGTAGAACCGAAATATTACTTTAAGAATATTAAAGAAGAGTAAAACCTCGTTCTAAAGGAAAAATTTCATTAAAAAATTTGAAGTCTTTTTTAAGATAATATCGTTTAACCGTTACCAAAAATGCAAAATTGAAGCTCTTTTGCACAGAAAAGTTTTGAGTTTTCGGAAAACTTTATTTGAAGTCATTTAACGTATTTTAACTCACAAATGCAACAGCGTTTACAAATCGCTAGAAATGTGCATATTAACGGCGTGAGAGATATTTAAAAAACTTACGATTGTGTAATTTTTTAAAAACAATATAATATACAAAAATTAATTTTATGTCATAATAAACAGTGAAATTAGCACTACCTTTTGGAAAAAGAAGAAAAAATTTGGTGTCGTTTTTGAGAAAATGCCGTTCGAGCTGACTCCTGCGGTTCCTTTCCACAGTTTCAACATGGCGGTCCGCGCTGCACGGTGGCTCACTGAAAATCAAAGGAGGCGCCATCTACTTTCCTTTGAGCGTCGTATCTATTCTGTGGTAGTAGTTTGCAGAATGTTAAATAAATTTGCTTTTTTGGTACGCGTCATTTTTCCGAAGCGTTGGTTCCTAAGTCATGAAAAATAGATAAAGACATGTTTATCAAGCACTTAGTATTCCAATTGGATTTATTTGATTGTACTCATTCTCATTTTAGCTTATTTGTATACGTATGCCTATCATGCTATCACAACTGCTTTCATTATTTAAACAATAA
This sequence comes from Acheta domesticus, assembly GCA_031308135.1. Classification (NCBI taxonomy): domain Eukaryota; kingdom Metazoa; phylum Arthropoda; class Insecta; order Orthoptera; family Gryllidae; genus Acheta; species Acheta domesticus. The sequence continues at coordinate 217,525,580 of JAHLJT010008446.1, forward strand.
CACTAGCAAATTTATTGTTGGAGTAATAAATTAGGAATATATATACAGGGTGAGTCACGTAACTTTAGCACCTCCTGTAACTTTTGAACGGTTGAAGATATTTCAATGCAGTTTTCACGGAAGTGAATGAGGGAATGGGGCTAATTGATATGTGTATGGATTTCTCTTTTATCACTTGTATTTTACGAGATATTTGAGGTAACTTTGTTTTTTCAAATGGAACTATACATATTTTTTCAGTCCATCATGACAAGTGTAAAAAGACGAATCCAATGATGTACATATTGTCATATGTTAGATAAGCATTTTTTTGAGTAATTGTGACTTTTTGCGACTAGTGTTTAACGGATATTTTCATTGTAACTGTCAGCCTCACAAGGTCACGCAGCGCTCCCCCCAGCAAACGCGGGGTCGGGAAAGGGAAGGGATTTTAGTATTTGATGATACGAAAAATATTCACATAACTGTTGCATTTTTTCCCTGAACTCTCCTTTCCATCCTGATCCATTTTCAGATATTTTGTGTTTCTTAGGGATTGAAAATACGGATTTGTCTTAAGTAGTATTTATTGAAATAAGATTATTTCTATCCCTAAGTTATTATTATATTCTTATTAACATTGAAATTGTTTGCTCAAAATACGCAATATTTTTTGTACAGTTTTAATTATTTATTCTTATTGTGCTTTGTTTCAAGATCCCATTAATACGTATCTTATGAAACCCCATTAAATGGTGTTGAAGTTATAAACAATTTTAATACGATACAAACTAATGACAAATCCTTATTTTCCATCCTTTAATTCCTTCAATCAAAGAAAGTCGAAAATCTGAAAATGCGGAAGGATGGAAAGCACAGTTCAGGAAAAAACTGCAATGGTTTTGTGAAGATTTGGAATATGTTTCGTATCTTCAAATCTCCCTTCCCTTGCTCGGGCGCGCGATGCTGGTGAAGCGCTGGGTGACCTTGTGTGGTAGACTATTCAAAATGTCCGTTAAACCCCAGTCGCAAAAATCAAAATTAATCAAAAAAATGCTTATCTAACATATGACAATATGTGCATCATTGGATTCGTCTTTTTACGCTCGTTATGGTGGACTGAAAAAATATGTATAGTTCCATTTGAAAAAACAAAGTTACCTCAAATATCTCGTAAAATACAAGTGATAAAAGAGAAATTAATGCACGTATCTTTTAGACCCTTCCCCTCATGCACTTCCGTGAAAACTGCATTGCAATAACTTCAACCGTTCAAAAGTTACAGGAGGTGCTAAAGTTACGTGACTCACCCTGTATATATATATATAATATATTATATATGTATATATATAATATATTATATATGTATATTTATATATAATATTGTAGTTAGTTTTATTTAACTGCGCCCGTTCTTAATTTCTCATATACATTTACGTAAATCTGCCATGCCAGAAGAACTGAGTTTATTGTTTAAACCAATAGTATTAAAATATTTTCAGAGTAATAAATTAACAATAAAGGAGTATTAAATATACTCAGAAGTTTTGTTTGATTGTGCCCTTTTTACTGTCTTGCTACGGAGTAGAGAGAAAGTTATGTAACGCTACGCGAAAAAAAACGGCGACTTTTCGGCAGAAAAACTTACAGGACCCTGGTAACGAAGAAGTGGATCAATCCAGTTGCTAAATTTGTAAAAAATCCTCTAACTTGTGATGTAGCCCGAATTAATTTTTTTATGAGTCTTTGATAGCGAAAAATCGAATGACGGCAAAAGGTCTGTCTGTTCGTCTGTCCGTCCGTCTATCATTCCGTCTGTGAACAACGCTAAACTTTTCAGCCGATTTTCTCCAAAATTGATATACCCCAATCAATCTGGCAGATGTCTTGGCCCCTTGAATTTAAAATCGATATTTTGATTTTGGGGGGTATTTTACATGAAGTCTCTGGGACATTTTCAAAATTTCCAAAAAAAGCTTCATCGATTTTTATTATTTATTTTTGTTGGATAGAGTGAAGGACGTTTAAGAGAATGGGGCAGGTCTCATGTTAGTTGAAAACTGATTGTTTGAAAATTGCAAAAGTTCACATTTTTTTGGGAGCCTTCCTACAACTAAACTATTTAAAATAGAGATTTTTACCTTAATGAAGTCTGTTCCTTAAAGATAGATTTTGAAATTAGGTCTTGTACAATTTTTAAAAAACTTGAGTTATTTTCGCGTATTTCTGCGTGAAAATATGACCGAGAAAGTACGTGTTGTTTTAGCACCACTAGTTTTAAATTTGCTTGTGCCATCATGACTGTCAAACCAGCACAACTGCATTTATTTAATCAATGATAACAGTAAAATATTTAATTTTGAGGTAATAAATTTGTAATAAATGAGAATTAAACGCAACAATTGGTTATATTTAATTGTGTCGTAATGCCTGTGCCAGCTGAACGGTCATGACACAACCTTACAAATAACGTTGTGTTCATGTTCTTATTACCTGCTTATGTGTACCCACAGCCTTATACGTTTATTGGAAGCTTTGCTGAGAAATCTAGCAAGTATGTCCCGGAGGTCCAAGTGTTGTAGACTTGTATCATAAATCTCCTGGTTAGGTGTTCGCGTGATACTAGTCATTACCACCAGGAAACACGTTAGTCGCTCTACTTAGCATTGCTGGAATCAAATCACGGGAGGCGAGAGTGACGCTCATGAGATATTAGCCACGTGATAATGGAACAATGTTGTTATTGTCTGGAACACGGACGTATGATGGACGGGGGATTTCGAAGGTCGAAGCTCCAACCAACTACCAAATTCTATGGAAGGGATCTAGGATAGTATGAGACCACGCATGAATATAATTTCGGAGAACATTACTGCAATTATTAGGCTACTAATGACACAATACAATTATTAAAATTTTGGGTAGTACAAATAATATGATAATACTACCTTATCAATTTTCATGTTTCTTTCTCTCTGCATTTATTTTTTCATCAATTAAAATAATAAATAATGTAAAATACACGAAAAAGGAAAAAGCAGATGAGAGGACATACTACATCATAATATTTATAAGTGCAGCACATATGGATTTCCCTTCTGTTAGTCGGGACAATTCCCAATACCAATACAAATTATCGTATTATGAATCAATTCTCCACAAGAAAAATATGCGCCTTTTCTTCTTGCAGTTTTCTTGTTTTGAAATATTTATTGGTTCATTTTGTTGAGACATTTTTTAATATTGATGGTTTCTGGTGCTGAACTAATTTTAGACAAACGAATAGCGATTTTGTTTGACCTCGAGAAGAATTTGTTCTAACATTAAACCCCATACGTTCATGGAAGTGGCATGGAATAATGCAATGTTTAACTGATACTAATCGTTGCCATTATTTCATAATTATATTAATGTAATTTAAATTATTTAGAGTAAAGTAATTGTAGCGCAATAAGTACACACATTGAATCGAATTAAACTCCTTTTGTTCTTCGAAAATAAAGGATATAATTTATTCATGCCTATTTTTTCTGGGCTATCAATGCAAATATGTGTAAATAATAGATAATGCTGAAATAGAAAAACAGATATCATAGAAATGTTAATAATTCTGAAATTTAGCTGAAGAAATATTTGCGAAATTTTAATCACGGTGCACTCAAATCAATGCCAATTCTAAAAATGTTATTGAGTTAAAAGGACGCCTATGAAACTTGACATAACGATATTTACCGTTGAAGAGTCCTCCGATTAATTTTATTACATTAAAGTAACATATACTTGACTTTACGTGTCTAGAAGTACATTTTATTGAAGAGACAATATATTTCCAAACACTTGGAACGTCACATTCGGCATTTCATACACCTAAAATAAAATGTATTGTAATATGATTTTGTATGTATTTATGAAACAATATATTCATGAGATCAGGGCTCCAAATAGCATAATTATTTCAGGATGTCCTTCTTAAGGTTTACAGGATCAAGTCCCATCATCGGCACGGATTATTGTCAATAGTATATCTATCCTCTGTGCGATTACTAAAGCGGGAGTCACATGTTGTACTGATCTCTGAATCGAGGAGCTACCTCGTGTTGTTAATATCTAGTAAATTGATGACATGAACATTCCTTAGGGTGTGCTGAGGGTAACCTTATCGAACTGGCAAAGAACTTCATAATACTAAATTCTGTAATAATTTGAATTCAAATGTGTTTAATATTCACATTTAGGTCATTATTAACTATGGAGCGTCAACGAAAGCTAATAGTATTACCATTAAAATGAGTATTTAATTGACACTTTGTAGTGTTCAACGACTAATTCTAGTGTTGAACTGTAGATTCGCAGCCGACTGGAGGCTGCCAATTTGGGCAATGTGGTTGGTGTTTATCATGGAAATGACGTAATGTCATACCGCAGATATATTCAAGATACATTCATTCGAACCATAGTTAACTGGTCTGAAACACGCAAGCGCGAATTCTGTTCGTCACTTTTGTACTTGAGTGTATTTCTTGCATGCTATGTTCAATAATGTTCACACGAATTTGGTTCGTGGCTCGCTTATAACATGTCTTTTTTCCTTTTCCCTTAGGGTGAGTTGCTACAAGCTGCTTATGTGCTGCTTACTACATGCCTCAATCCACAAAACAAGATTTGAGCTACTCATCAGTGAAAAAGATGCTGTAATATAATAGCCAACGGTACATGCAACAATCACTGATGAGAGCCTGGCATACTTTTTGGTGAACTTCAATATCACGTTAAGTGGAGGTTCGATATACAAAATCTATCTGTAAGTATGTAACGAGTTATATACTTTGGTTACTTGAAAATATAATTAGAAAATCATCCTTTTTGATAACATCTAAACATTAAATCTGTATTTCTCCAATTCCATTTTAAGTAAGCTTTCTTCTAATTAATTTTTGTGTTTGTTTTAATAACATACTTTAAATTCAAAATTTTCTGCCACTACTAAATTCAGTGTTTAATTTTAAGCAGTCGTGTAGATTCGTTGGGAAAATCATTGTAAGAAAGTTTAAATGGCGAATAACGAATCATATGCATGTTTAATACATTATTATATCATGGATGATATTACAGTTACATACCTGTGAATGTATTTCCAGCAAGATTAGTAAAACCACACGGCACAATAGTCGTATTTCGTTCCATGTATCCTCAACGAAGAATCTGATATATTTGTTGTCTTTTCTTTAAAATCTGAAATAAAATATTTTAGTACATTGCAATGATCATCACGAGAATAAGATGCTCATTTGTAGAATTAAGGTACATAAAGAGTATTTTCTCTTTTCTAATTTTCCTGGTGGATTCAAGTTAAATTACTGAAATGCAATGAAAAATTGTACGAATGACGTTCTTAACAAATGTTTTTGCTCACAAATGTTTAGTATTTGTAAATAAATATAGCACTTAGAATTAGAATAAATGACTAATAGAATCGGGAATAACAATGGTATGCGCAGGGTTCAAATAAAAATCAATCATGAAATTGTTATAGATATGCAGACGCAAGTGAAATAATATATATAAAGACGATTCCTAAAAACACTATTTATAGGAAAGTATTAACGCTCTGTACAGTTAAATATGAATCTGAATCCCATTTTGTGTTATAAATTCATCCCACTTTACAGCTTGTCATACCTAATCGCGGAAATTTAAACACATAAATTTTGAAATTAATTTGAAATTCAAAAACATGTATACAAAGTTAATTGTAATGCAAGTCAGAACTTCAGTTGGCATTATGAATGATAACAATACAATAATATTATCTTGGGAGAAATAGAAATCTTACTTATAATTTTATTTGTTTCCGAATTTTCCCTGAATTACATTGTACTACGTTACTTTTGTGAGATAATGAATATGTTCCAAAAAGGTATTGTGCGAAGTGAGCACTTCTAAGATGTAAACCTTCAGATTCATGAGTGAGGATGACGTGGATATGATAGAATTAAGTCCATGATTGAAGCCTTTCATCCAATGGAAAAGAGAAATCAGTACAGAATTTAAAAGCTAAGTTTGAACCTTCCGTCCGCGAAGTTTATTTTTCAGTTTATTTTCCTTTTCAATGAGAACCTAAAATTAATGCTTCCCGATTTCAAAGAAAAGTTCTTAGCACTTTCAACTTAACTACTTTCGAAAGAAGACTGCCAAAAATTTACATTGCGGCAATTAAGTAAATTTATTGAACAAAGGGACTAAAGTAAATAGAATTACTATTATAAATCTGTATAGTGTGCAAGCTTTGTATCTATACTTGCCACATGTAAAACATTTTCAAAATAAAGAATTTTATTTTTGATTGGCTCCCTTTTTAGTGTATTTGCTTCAAGATGATTTGAAATTTTTGATTGCTTGTGGAATTTGCAAAGTAAATTATTTGTAACACTTTAAAGAAAGTTATTTGTCATTTTATCAGCTTCATTATTCTTCTCATATGAGTACTGTTTCTGGTGTCAGTTTTTGCATCGACTGCTAACGGTAAGTACTGAGTGAATGCACATCTGAATTCCATTTAATAAACATAACTATTTTAAAACAATATATTTCTAGTTGCGATTGTTAGTTTTTTCAATTAAGGAAGTTGATCTCCGAGAGTGACAAAAATAGACGTGTTTGAATGAGAAGATAGCGAATTGAATAGGTAGAATTTTTCATTTCTTGAACCATCCATTGAAGTTATCATTGTAATACGTATTTTTACATCACAGATCTCAAAAAAAAAAAATATAAGAGGGAAACTGTATGTACGAGTTGAGTATATACTTCTTGGCTTCCCTTTCATTGTATATGAACTTTAAACCTATTAAATTTTCCAACCAGTAATCTGTGTAACTAGTTTCAGTCGGAAGAAAATATCTTTTCCAGAATTTCGCCGGGGTGAACCAACAGTTAGGCACGAGTTGGAGCGAAGTGGTCCATCTGTAGGGCGGACAGAAAAGTTTATGTTGAGAACGCAATACGTTTTATGCGCACTCGCAAAAACTCGGGCGATGTTTCCGCGCGCGTCGACTTGCCAACACCGCCCCCTCCACCGCTTTTGAATCGTCGTGAGGGGGAGGCAGCTGAGTGGGGAGGAAGGGGCAAGGGAAGGGGGGAGAGAGCGAGAGAGAAGTCGGTGGGAAGGGAGCTCTTTCAGATATTATTTGAGGCGGGCGATTTGCTTAAACGCGTCCTCTGTAGCGTTGTCGTCCGCCGATCTCGCAGGCCGTTCGGAGGCACGTGGGTATGTGGATCACGTAGGCTAGGAAGAGCAGCGGGGCTACCGCATAGCCCGTCGTTCTCCTCACGCAAGCTTGCGGTGGGTACGAGATTTAGTATTCAGAACTACCTCATGGAAGGGTCTCTGTGCCTGGTAGGAATATAGCAGGCGGACGAGGTAGCGACGAAAGTTCTCGAGGTTCGAGGTTAGTCTGCTCGAGGAGGCCGTCATGGAAGACCTCGTCAAAGGGTTGGACGATGTGAGGACGGGGGGTAAGAGGGGGAAGGAAGGAGACTGCGCCGATGAATGGACACTCAGCGGAATTCCTTCCTGTAGTGTCCACCCACTTTCGCTGATGTATCGATCCGCGTTTTGCCCCCAAGTTAACTTTTGCGTCGTTAAGCAAGTTTTCGTTTTGCGTGGATTTGTTAGCAGACAGGGTGGGACTGGCCCTTTGGTAGTACTGGCAAATGCTACAGGTCCCAGAGCCTTTTTGGGCCAGTAAGCCCTGCGCCGAACCCATGCAAAACAATTGCAGGAGCCTGTAAATAAACGACCTCACAGCAGGCTAGAGTACGGTAAATTACTCTTCGTCACTTATTTTAATATCATTAGAATTCAACTTTGCCGTTTACGTGCTACAAGGTAACTACATGATAAACAACTGTTTTAGAATTATACCGCCCTGGCGTAAAAATGAATGAATACCACGTGCATACGTATTTGTTGTTGGAAGCATAAGATAATAAAGAGCACGGAAATGGCAACGGAAAGGACATTTCTTACTTTAGAGTAAAGCCGGAATTACTTACAAACGTGGAGTAAACACCAAAAGAAAAAGAATTGATATTTTGATAATGAGATATTAATAGCTATATTTTTATGCACGGGCCAATGTATATTATTGTAATTAATATTATTTATCATCTTAATTGTAAAATTTAATTGTAACGTTCACTTGTCAATTAACGGAGACTTTTAAAACTTTAAGAAAGAGGATTCATTAGGAGTGTTTTATCAAAATAATAATGTATAAAATATAATGTGCTTATATATGTTTTTCCCTGCATAACTCTTAAACATGTAGATCAATTTGAACAAAATATTTATCGTTTTGAGAGGCCAAGAAAAAACCTAAGGAGGTTTGCGATTTAAAATTTTACACCCGAAATTTTATTTTTTTTATAAAATCGATTTTAAGGTGGTTTAATGCAATCCTCAATGTCCTTAGGTATTTATGGGTTATGGAATAGCGGTCCGGGCACGGATATGTGTAAGAGAGGTCGAACGAGGTAGAGAGAGAAGGGGCAAACTAGTCGGGAATGAGGTAGTGCAAAGCGATGGTGAATGGCTGAGGAGGCGTAGCTGGGTAGAGCAATGGGAAGGGGTCGGGCGGGTGAATCGAGCGGGCGAGTCGAGCGGCCGAGTCGAGTCGAGCGACCGAGTCGAGTCACGGTGTAAGATATATAGGTGTGTCAACTAGCCGCCATTTGGACAAAATTTTTGAAGCTAGTTTGAGGCTAGTTCCTCGCTTATCCGTACGGTGCGCACGATCGAGTTGGGCATTCATGATGGCGTCTCGCGATTTAGTGGCTTCCACTAGAGGTTACAAAGCTATTAAATGGATCACCATCTTGTCCCAAAAATGCCCAACTCGTTCGCAGCGCTTATATAGCGAGAGATGTGAGAACTAGCCTCACATTAGCTTCAGTTTTAGACCGGGAGTGAACCCACCTATATCTCTTACACCGTGGTCGAGTCGAGCGGCCGAGTCGAGTCGAGCGGCCGAGTCAGTCCGGTGGTCGGGGTTTAAAGAAAATTACTACCGTTTTCACTTTAGTTACATTTATTTTCTGCCTAATAGAACTTCTGTTTCTGTGTAATGATAGTGATAAATAAATTCCCCGGCCTTTTTACTTCAGCTAGTATGCTGTAAAATTGCACTACGGAACGAAATAAGATTAAGAATCCAGAGTGGGATGAAATATCTTTTACGTAGACAGACATATCAGAAATTGCCCATAGCCAATTACTGTACGAAGTGACGAAAGATATGGAGAGAATTTTATATTAAAGATTTATGTTGGTGGTATCCTCCACAGCAAAAAGTGCATTGTGACGTATCTCTCCTAGGTGATATTTTTAGAGCTATAATAAGGTCCGTTAAAGTGACCTTGACGTTGAATTTACGATGCTGTATATCCATCGGGTTTAGAGGCGACCGGTTGCTTTTTACTCTGTGGTGTGAAGATGCGATACCCACGTCTTCCTATTGATCGGAAACCGCGAACCCAAAGAACGATCGAATAAGAAGAATGATCGAACCAAGTATACACATTTGGCAAGTTGAATGTATAACTATAATATGGAACAAACAATGAAAGGAGGTGTAGGACATCTTTATTCGAACGCCAACGTAATGAAGAAAACATATGTTGATTCCAAGCCTCATGCAAAATAATAAACGCAATTGTTACTAACAATTTTAATGTACGCAGCATGTGTACGTAGTAGATACTGCTTTCTAACAATGAATCTTTCTTGACAGCTGTATTATCCTATATATTTCGTTGCGATCCAAGACTTAAATTATTCGTTAGTTAAAGAGCAAAGTGGATATTAGAAAACAGAAAACACTTATTACTGCATATTCGTGCAAAAGAAGAAACACGAGTGTACCAATCAACAAAAGTTTTTGTTTTTTACTGACAAACTTTCATTTATATCTGTTGACAAACTTGATACTTCCTTGAAAATTAATTCTTCTATCAAATCCCTAGTAATCATCTGTAAGCTTTCTTAGAATTATTGTCTTAAGTTTTTCGAAATTTACGAATCTATCACTCGTATCAGGATCATCACAAGTATCGAGATGAAGTCTCCGAATATTCAAATAAATCATGCAATAATAAATCAGTCATATACAGTGGCAATAAATCAATGAATTTTTCTTTGAATTTTTTAATGTTAAACTGCGCTTTTTTTTTTCTAATAACCTCATCAATCTATGAAACCGTCATTCACATGATAATTAATGATAATAATAAATAATAATAATAATAACAATAATTTCTGTATTAGACAATAGCTAAGGAGCTTGGTACGTCAGTACCAAAAAGTGGCCCTAACATAACTCAAAGAAGGTAATTGAAACAGAGGTTACTGTCTTCCAACCCTTTACACAAAACATTTTGGGTAAATTGATAATAAAAAGAAGCAATTTTCTGTAACAATATAGACTTAATGAGGTTATTTCTTAAGACTCCAAATAAGTTTAGAAAAAAAATGTTGGAGTATCATTTTTGTTAATCTAAACTGTAATCATCGTGCAAAATATTAATATATTTTTAAATTGCTTATGTCGCTATGCAAATTTTTGTTTCCTTACTGTCATGCGTACTTCTTACTATTCGTACTTTGAATTTTTCTTACATACGTGAACCCATTGTATTTTGAGGTTTGAAAAATGAGCAACAATATGTAGTTTCGAAATGAAAAAAATATATGTGTAGCCCAACAATATTGAAATATTTTCAGAGGCGAAAATGACGAGAAAAATATATACGATAACCATCAAATCGTGTCACAAGCATTTCACATTTCCCTTCCACCGCTCTGCCGTAGAGAAGGAACACCCAGAGCGTCAGACGGATCGAAAACGGCTCGAACTCAATCGGAGGCGTCGACTTAAGGCATGCATGTCACATAACCACTTAGTGCAACCCCCGTTCGCCGGAGCTCCGTTCCCAATCTTGCCTCGATTGAATGCTCTCCTCGAGTCTTGGAGTCTGCGTCGACAATTAGGGGGAACTCCCCGCGCGCTGCCCAGGGTTTGCAAACTTACTTCATATCCTCCCCCGAGGGGCTTCCGTGGATCCCGCGCTGCCTGGCGAAGCGGAGGTTGCGAGCTCGCGGAAGAATCGCTCGCACCCTCGGGGTCCTCCGATCGATCAGGGGGGCCATTCGGCAGGAAGTTCCTGAAATGTATCAAAATCAGGAAGTCCAGAGTACCAAATATAACATTTTATTTTAATAATAATAACAGATTTACAAAATTTTACAATCCAAATTTTAGCTTTCTGCTTTACAAAATTTTACAATCCAAATAGTACAATTAAATAATGCGAGGTTAGACGAACTCGACAGGAGCGAAATACCACGTTTGTATGCCGTTCACAGCATCATCAGTAGATGTCCAATTTCGGAGCCTAATAACCAAAAGTCCCACCAGAATAAACAAAATAGACAGCGTAGGCGGTCTAGCAGAATCAGTAAAAACAGTACCGCGCACTCGATCACAGTTCAAATCTCGGCTGCCTGTTAGACATTGGGTCGCTCGTTAAAGAGGCTTGATGCTTGTTGGAGGAAATATTGCTATGCCGACTTCAATATAAATTGCGCGCCGTCTTGCACGCGCAAACTTGAACGTACGCCACGCATTTAGCACCGTGAGAGTCAGTGAGTATTGAGTGTACCAGGGCGCGTGAACTACTATGCTAATTTATCCCGTTGACGTAGTGCATACTTTTTCGCGGGAGGTGGGGATGTTCTTCACTGGATGGTGAGATCTAGTTCCAAGCTGCACGTCAGTTTCCACAGAATTTCCCTCTCCAGGAATCTCTCCCTTCGGGACCCCGCCCTAGCCGGGACAAGCTGTAGTCTCCCGACATGTGTGGTAGTGTAGCAGATGGCAGTGTAAGTGTGTGTGAAAGGGGAGAGGGCAAGACAAGGAAGAGGAAAGAAAGATCACGTGCGGTCTTTGGCCCGATTGTTAGGGTACTGCTCTGGCATTCGTGTGTTATCTATCGGAAAAACACAAAAAGTGTAATGCATGTTATACCCCGAGAGGTTGCGGCGTTTCTTCCCTGCTGTAAGGTAAGATACAGTGTCAACCATTACGGCGTTTTATTTCGTTTCTCCCTCTAGGGATCTCCTTCCGCGGGGCATCATCTCAGACGGGACGAGCTGCCGATAGATCTTCCGATTGGTATTGAAGTACATGTGGTATGTGTAAGTGTGTTTGTGCGGAGGAGTGGCCAAAGTTGAGGAAGGAAATACATCGTTTAGCCCACAATCAGTTTGTTAAGATACTGTTCCGGCATTTGTCTGATATTGACTGGGGAAATTGCCAATCAGACCAACCGGTCGTAAGAATGATTTTCACACAGAGGTTCACTGCCACCCAGCAGTGAGGGTAATGTCGAAAATTACCGACCATTGAGACTGGAACCCAAGGACCTCCCGATCGACGATGCTCCAGAGGCAACAGATGTAGCTGAGCCATCCCAGCTGGTACGAGCCTGTGGAAGAATCGCTCGCAGTCCGGGGGTCCTTCGATCGATGAGGGGGCAATTCTGCGGAAGGTAGCGTGAGTGAAGCGACTGTCAAGGAGATGCGGGAGAACACCTCTCTCTCCCCCCTCCACCTTCTCCTCGTCCTCCTCCTCCTCCTCGACCTCCTCCTTCGCGCAGGAGCGCGTCGCCGGGGAAGGCTCCGAAGTGCCAACCCCCGGGGATGGAGCTTGACTAACGAATCTACGAGCCCCGCAAACATCGTCTGCATAATGGAGAAAGATGGGGAATTTTTCCGTGAGAGAGCGGAGGTGACCGGGGTGGGGCGGAGGAGCCCGCTCACCGGAGAGGGAACGGCTGGACGTCTGGGAAGAGGAGGAGGATGAGAAGTAGAGGGGCGAGGGAAGGAAAAGAAGGTGGAAAGGAGGAGAGAACGAAGAAGTTGAGGGGAACAGGCACGGGGTCGATCGTCAGGATCTCTCAGGAGCTGAGTTTTTGGTTGCGTGACGGAGGCAAATGTTTGATAAGAACCGACGATGTACAGCCAGCTGGAGAACTTCTGCTGTCGTACTTCGCTCAGCATTCGTTTTCCTGGGGGCGACGGAAGGAACTTGAAAACAAGGGCGGGGCCTCTTGTTTGTCTGTTTATTACATCGTTCATATTCGTATATATAGTTTAAGTTCATCCACTAAGTGAATCTTTGAAAAAATAGGTTAACATGAAAGCAAATACAAGACTTTGGTAAAGAATTAGGTTTATAGAACTTCAGAATATTTATGAAATATTGAAATAAATATTTTTATCGTGACGAGTGTAGTAAGAGGAACCTTCAGAGAAGAAGCGGAACTATTTATTATCACATGACAGAAACTTTTGGTTGTATTTAGTAAAGTCAAGATTTGATGAAACAGATGATTACGTTAAACATAGTGATTTAAGGGTTACGGCACTTTAGTTTCAATGGAACAGGGCATCAAATTAAATTGTTCCGATAATTTTGATATTTTGTTCCAGATTAACGTTTCTGGACATGAAAAAGATACTGCAGAATATTAATGTTTATGAAACACATATTTACGAATCATTTCCATTTCGTTAAATAAAATTAACCTTCATGTCGGAATCACTACTGTAACTACTGATATCGTTGGACATTTTTAATAGTTCGATCGTTCCCATCGATCATCATAAAATTTTTAACTCTTTCAAAATATATTGAATTTTTAAATTTCAGTTTTTTACTTTCGCTGGAATATTTTGTAATTCAGGAATTGAATTAATAAAAATGCTTTTCGCATAACATTTAATTTTAAGTGACAAATATTTAATACGTATGATAATATTTCATTTTAAGTTCGTAGCCTTTGGAATAACTTTTGGAAAGCGAAGTATTTTAATAACTCTATCGGTGAATACAAATCTTTCAATTCGATCTATTAAATTGTGATATGAGTGTTTGTTTAAAATTCACCACGTTTGGGAACATTAAGAGAACGTTAATTACAAAAATATTGATTTAATATACAAATTGTACATGTCATAGATATGAAAAGACGAAGTGAAATTATCTATTTTACCATGAATAAACAAATTGTAGTTCGGAATCACGAAGATGAAATATATATTACATGAAAGAAGACAATTGTGGGGGGGGGTCTCTGTGCCCAGCTGATTATGGGTACTGATCACTGATCAGCGAAAATACTTGTTGAAATGTGTTATTCGAAATGTCACTGCCAGTGGAATGAGTTTTGATGCCATCGTTAGAGTGAACACGTCATTTGTTCATTAATGAGCTGATGTGTATTCATGGAAATGTATGAAAAAATGCCAATACAAAGGCATGATCTTGTATATGTTGCATACGTTAATGAAGACTGATTAGCTTAATTCTAATGCATTCTAGTTATTTCCGTATATATGAATATGAGTTTCTACATATATACATACATTGTTAGAGATAAATTCATATTCAGTGAAGCAATTGTTAACAACATGCATCCATTTTTAAAACAAATTAAAATAGACATTTTGAGGGACATAATATATTCTTAGATAAGTATACATTCTTTGTTTTAATAAGATTTACACATTTTCTATTACTTTTACACACTAAGCACATTATCGTCATAATAAATTTACTCAAAATATTAATTATGTGTTCATTTTAGTTAATAAACATTTTAAGTATTCACGAGTTAACTTTATTGACTTTTACTTACTTCTTCAAGTATTGAACTTCAGATCCGTGGCGTCGTTTTGGTTGTACGGATATATCTAAGTTTACTTTTACCACTAAATATACGTGACTGCTTCCGAAAAAACGAAATTTATGTGGCCTTTTCTTGCTACTCTTGCTTCTCATGCAACAAACGCATTTCTACATATCGTATTCGCATTCTGCAATGAGAGATAAGTACCCCCCGGCCGTGTAGTCAACGTGCAGCTGCCACCACCTTGTACAGTTTTAGTTTTGTATATCTTTAGAATTTTGTCTTTGTGGTTATCAGGATTGTTCCAGACATAACGTCAATGTTGCTAGAATCCCTTCCATACCGGTTTTTCTTTGCTGTGGTAATTCACAACCCAAATCTTTGAATCTTTCTTCTTTTTTCCCTTTCTTTCTTTATTTCTTTGTTCTTTCTTTACATTTTACTTTCTCGCCCTTACGAAGGTACTTCGTAAAAGAGAAAATTATGTAATCGTGTGACTGTTAATGGCATTTAAAAAATTATACGAGAAAGTATGTGCTTTGTAGCACTACTAGCTTCTTTATTTATATCTCTTTCTTTCTTTCTTACTGTGTCTTTTGTTCCTTTCTTCTATACCGTTCACTCACAAACGTATTTGAACCGTCACTGTTGCTAAAACTTTAGCTGATGCTTTTGTTGTTCTTTTTTTCCTTTCTTCATTCACTCATGTGGTTCCCCGTTCAGAATTTAGAATTTGGTTATTTACTTACGAGAAACAGTGTTCAAGTAATTTAAAACCACGATCAAAAATAAATTAGTTCTTTGAAATTGAAAATTTCCTTTCACATTGCTAAAAGAAACATAATGTCCGAAAAACGTCCAGAATCCAGCGGTAACCACAACAGCGTACTGGTTATGGGACCAGCCCCCTCCACATAAAAGAAAAAGAAGAAGAAGAAGAAGAAGAAGAAGAAGAAGAAAAAAGAAGAAAAGAAACTTGATATGAAAGAAAACATGTTTTGAAATTTGGAAGCAGATCACCAAAATTAGGTTTAGACACCTATTTAATTGTGTATTTACAGATAGAAAATGATTTTCTCTTCTATTTATTCTTCATTTTAGTTACACGAATAGAGCAACATATAATCTGAAGTTATTTTTTATTTGGTTAATAAGAATATAACTTCATAAATTCACTTATCTTTCATCTCATGGATAGTTCAATATGCACATATAAAATGGACACATGCTATGTGCTGTAATACCCGGGCTTCGTTTTAGCTCCACCGTTGTCATTTCAGTAATTCCTTCTCTCTCCACCTCGTCAAACGGACGTTTCGAAACTCTTTTGTTCGTTGTTCTCAATGTGCTATTTTTACATACAGTTGTGTTTGTCGGATCATTTAAAATGCATGATCGTAATACACCAAGTGGAGCGCGCATCCGTCCAGCCGGCAACGCCAAGTTCGATACAGGGGTAATCGGATACGCTCATGATTGTGTATTTGCATCGCTTCGTCCCAGGTCCGAGGTTAAACATCCCATCGTCGACGACATTGGTTCGGCATCACACCGCCATCAGAGGTGCATAAGCAACCTAACACTGAACGCGACTCGGTCGAAAGGCGAGCGTAACCAGACCAATGGAACTTTCTTTCAATAGAAGCTTGTGGGGACACAGTAGAGCACACTTTCTCGTATTATTTGATGTAATGTATTATGTTATAATATAATGGTAGCAGAACACGTGCAAAACATCACAAAATATACCTCGATTCCGTATGGTTTCGCGGCAAACGACAAGGTACTTCACATAAGGATCGCCTCATTCACCCAACACATGTTACTTAATCCGCAAAAATATTTTTCGAACTGGGATTTGAAATAATCAACTACCACACATGTCAAGAGACCAGTCAGGAGCATAGAGCATGTCCCAGGTGATGCGATGCTCAGCTTGAGAGATACCTGGGTGGGGAGTACCCCGCAAAACGACGTCTGGGTTGGCGCCGGATCTCGCCAAGAAAATCGCCGCCACCACCCACGTTAAAAAAATGCTGCACTTAGAGGATTAATGTTCTTAGCAGTTGATGCGCCCGAAAGCACTAATCAAACACATGGATATTCTTCCTGCCATCCAATATTGTTGGGATAATTTCTGTGAATATAAAGAGAGCCATATTGTTGCGCCTTTTTCGAGTGCCGGCGCTGGCCGTTTCCCTCCGTGCTCCACGCGCCTGCTCCGTGGTCTCACAGACCCTCATACCCACGCAGAGCGTCTCTTTCTGCTATCGAATGTTTCTCGGAACAGATCGTGCAGACGACGATGTAAATGCTGTGCAGTACATTCAGAATAAACTTGCGCGCTAAGGACTCAACGTTTACGCCTTATGCGGCTCCAAAGTTTCCTAGTTTCTACGTTGGCAACCTGTTAGAATTAAACTGCGGATAGAAGGATTACAGCCCATACCTTGTGACCAATTCTCCACAATGGCATTGCATTAATATTAGTTACGCACTCATACAAGACAAACAGGAACCTGACGACGACAATTACATCACAAACTATCCTTTGGCATGAAAACTACCGTTATTGGAACCTGGTATGACAACAATAGGAATAGTGAGAAAAACACAAGAGAAATACATCCCCAATATTTCTACCCAACAAAAATGAGAAGTCGTATCAAATTGTCTCCCAAGATGAAAATGCTATTTCCATCGTAGCGAAGGAAAGAAGAGTGGGATAGTCAACAATGTCCGACAAACCTGATATTGACTGACGCTATAGACCTAACATCATATAGCGTACTTGATCATGAATTATATTGCCACAAACGGAGTGATACTCATACAGGATTACCTGGTGGCTAATGTCTTTCCTTTAGATTTATGAACATTTTGGTAAGTGTGCACGATCGGGTGAAAGATAGAACCTAATCAGACTGGTTTTTTTTCACATTTTTATTATTCTGAATGGTATACATGGTTCAGTTTCACATTGCAAACTATTTCACATGTGTTGATGCTTACTCTTTTAAAATACGACGATAATACTACTTTATAACAATTTTATTTTTGGAGAGAGAAAACCCACTGAGCACCTTAGAAAGAATCACCGAAATTTGCAAATTGTATGTAAAAATATGTTTGGGAATTCTACTAGACTATGTAAGCAGTCGCAAAGGTTTTTGTACAATTTGTCAACAATATTATTTGAAAGTCGCATGGTCAATAGAGAGCAAATTCCATCCCTACGTTTTACATTTCTGCGTTTGCGAGTCGTTATTACAGTGAGGAGGCTACTGGGCAAGAAGAACATAACAGAAACCGCGGAAAATTTGTGAAATACTGACGAGCAATGAACACCACATTCAGATGTCAAATGTGTCGACAGTTTACATCTCAACCACACGGAAAGTGTATCAATTAGTGTGCTTACGATGCATTTCTGAGTAAATTATACTCGAATGTCAAATGGGTTTATATAATAGTATTTACGCCAAAGATTTAAAAAAATGTATTACTCATGGAAATAAAAAAATCATTTATCATTTTACTTGTTACATTTGATCCAAATGATTTAATGTACTTCGGTTTTATAATCAGATTTTTCCTCCTTTGTAAGTTAAAATAAAAAATAGCTATTTTTCCGACGGATTGTGCAAGACGTTGGTATGAGTAATCCAGACACGCTCGCTAGAGCGAAAAGAATAGTCTACAGGGGATTATCATTTATGGAGTCTCATCAATCTACAAGCGACTCTACAAGATTAGATCATAGTCAGGATGCCACAAAATAATAATTTGAGCTTACATAAGTTTTGGATCGCGTTCCGTCTTCACTGATAAGTCGCTGCATATCATGATTATTATTTTAAACATTTGTAGTAATATTAAATATTGCATAATTTCTAAAATTGCGGTGCTAAAATAGCACGTACTTTCTTGCCCCTTAGTAACGGTTATGTAATACTATTTATACCACAATTTCTCTCCGAATTAACACATCTCAGTCGTCATTGTTTGTAAAACTCATTACAAATAGTAGAACATTTGGTATGAAAACGTAATATTTTCAATCAAATAACACAAACTTGACAAATACAACTCCTTTTCATACAGCTACATCATATCAAAAGATGAGGCGTAAAAAACAGAAATTCGCAAGCGCAACACGGAGTGCCATTGCTGCATTCCAATATGATATTCCCTGAAAGCAGGCGGGTTGAATTGCTTGCCGGAAGTGTCACTGTTACCTAGTTTTGTAGAATTTTTTTCTCAAAAATAGGATATCTGGTTTTCTCCATGAAATTAATCATAAAATCGTGGGTATATTTTCACAGTTGCTGCCGGATACATTGTGAACTCCGTGTACGCCAATATACTAGAAAGTAAAACTAATTAATTTTAGCGACCAAGCATAAGAACCGTCGAAGTGTAGTCAGTATTTGGCATTGGAAACTTAAACGCTGGAGTTCTATTTCAGGCAAACGTTTTTGCTTTCAAATTTTTGGGAGGGTAAAACACAATAAATTGGTGTCAATTGCCAATTTTGTTAACACTTGTGAATTTTCAAAACTTAGTGATCTGTATTTGTTAACTTCTTGCGCTTCGTTTGGTGAAGTGTTTTTTCTTAAGATATGTGAATCTTTTGTAAAATTCAAGTTGCAATACTGGTATACTTGAAAGTTGTAATATTCAAGTTGCATGTAATATTAATCGTTATAAATAACACAAAGAACTGTGTGTATTTTATAGCACTACCAGGTTTAGAAACAAAACATTAAAATATTTGTTACTTTTAACATCGAGACTCACACATTTGATGCTTTTTTTGCATTCAAAATGTCTCTCCCGAACAGTTCTACTTTAGTAGAATGCGACGACGATTCTTATATTTGAAACGCTTAAGGATTTTTTACACACATTCTGAATTCTACATTCGTCGACTACAAAGTTCGATGTCCTTTGAAAAGACATTTGGCGATGCGCTTGAGTGAAAGAAATCTCAGAAATCTTCAAGAAAGTGTGAATGCCTTCGAGAGGATCCGAAAACGTGGGTCGGAAACTTTGGAGACGTGACGACCCGCCCTTCCAATCCGCACGGGTCGCCCTCTCCCTCTCGCACCCATCGGTTCACGCTGACTTCGACCAGGCTTCTAACGCCCTTGTTAGGCGCACGGAAATGTTACTATGTTGCCAGAAAAATAAAGAGAAAATGTGAATCCAAACCCTAATTTTCTTCACTTTCATCTTCAACTATTGTTTAGGACGCTGTTGGCTTGAGAAGAATATGAGGTCGTGTAATTGGAGTGTGAGCTAACGAGATGCAGGTTTGCGACGATGTTATATCGCTCAAAGTAAAAGATCCTGGGTAAACAATTATATGTTGATGTGGTTCGTATTTCTCGCTCTCTAATTTGTTCTCTATTTGTGTTGTTGTAGAGTGGCCTTAGAGAGGGGCTTTGCATTCTGTTGTACCCATCTTCGAGGATCCCGAGAGTTATCGTCATCTGCGGAAGTTATCAATTTTTTATCGATTATGCCCCTCTAACGTTGCTAAAAGTTATCTTCTCCATTTACATGGCTATTGTAAATGTTATTTATTTAAATTTTGAAGGTACTTTTTAAATTTGTTGATAGATACCATTCAATTTACATTATATATAATTACAAGAATGTGACCGTACTAAATGATATAACCCTTTACATTAACTAAACGAAGTATTGATGCCAGTACATTGATAATAGAACAACATAGCATTTTATGTTTCTATGAATGTTTACATTACACTATACAAAATATGAAAATCGTCACAGTAACTAAACTGAAGAATGCCAACTATAAGGTTCAGATATGATTTAACAAGTTCAGTTCCATAATAAATGAATGATGACACAGTGTTCTCATGTGCAGTTCTCCGAATAACTAATATTGTTATACGAACGTTTTCGGACGATCTCAGTGTGGGGATTTTCTTCGAGCCTTATCTTAAGGAGTTAGTGTATCGTCGTTTAGGACTTTTATTATTCGAAACTTTAGTAACCTGTGAAAGTAATTATTTCGTCTTTTAAACGCGCATCAGTTGCTCATAAACAATACGATCCGTTCCGTGCGATTTTGCTAGGTGAAAAATGTTGTTTTCTTACGGACACCGGGAGAATGGCATATAATTGTTTACCTCAGTGCATCAACTGGTGTCACTGCAATGGCTATGGCTGAGAGGTCCTAGGTTTGAGTCCAGACGGCGCGGTGGCAGGATTTTCGACACTAGCTTATCAGCTAGGTCTAATTCAGTCGCTGTCTGTAGGGGAATTCTAGTGGTCGGCTGCTCTGGTCCATAGTTATCCGTGGTTTCTCTGATCAACACCAGGAGAATGCCGGAACAGTACCCTAAGAAACGGGCCACGGACCGCGCCCGATCTTTCCGACTTCCACCTTTTCCTATCCTCACCCCTTACACACACACACACACACACACACACACACACACACACACACGCACACTAACATGCACAACACTATCACTCATGCCGGGAAACCGGTCGGCGGCTGAGAGCTTCTGGTTGAGGAAAACCCCGCTAGTGGAAGGCAGGTCGGCACCTGATTTCGCCATCCAATGGGGAATGATCATCGCCACATCCCGATGAAAAAACACGCACTACACTTCCATAACCCCAGTAGTTGACGCAACCGGAATCACTAACAATCATTTTTACAGCCAGGTCAGCCCATTACCACATTGCCAATGGCGGATTTACCGTAAAGCTAATAAACTACAAAGGGGACTCAAAAATTATTTAACAAAATTGCAAATTTGCAAAAAAAGTTTGTAAAATGTACATATACAAATGTATAATTAGTTCCTGTAAAGGAATACAAATTAAATTTAACAAACTACTGTAGTTAAAAACCGATTTATTGAGAGACCGATATTTTCATTCTCATGTATTACGTTTTGAACTTGTTGAGTGAATGACAATATCTGTCATGCCAAAGTCTGTCACACGTTCTGATTGGTTGAATGAAATGGTCGCCTTTCATACACCCGGCGTTTGGCATACTCGAGCACAATGAGGTTTGAGTGACATGTTGAGGTTGCCTTTCGAATTCTTTTTAACTGGAAGGATTGCAAATTGTACAAGTAAACGATCATTTAGTTAACTAAAAAGGGTTAAAACCGAGATTCTATGTAACAAGACAACCTTACTTCACTAACAACAACGTTCAGTCAAAATGACAAGCTCTGACGTTTTTATCTTTCGACGATACTATTTATGATTTTGTGTACAAAAATTTACATAAACCCTATTTTTAGTCCGTTTTGTTTTGTTAATTATTAATATAGAGTTGGATTATATATTAGAGAAATTTGAAGTATAGATTATTCTGTTGTAGTCGATCGTTATCAAGTCTTACATTTAAAATTTGAATAAATGTATTATTTGAAAGGATGTTTTAATTATTTAATTAATTTTGTGTTAAAAAGTTAAAATATCCATTTTTTTGGATTGGGCCTCGAAAATGGTAAATTCGCCGCTGCAATTTTATTTTAACATTAATTGGTGAAGATAACGGTTGAACGAACAGAGCAACATTCAAAATTGGAACCAAATTCCCAATCTTCCAAAAGGGTCGTAGCACATACAGATGTAATCAATAGGGGACGGATTTTGGTGACCTAAAACATCGCCAAAAATGATAAATAAAATGCTCTTAAAATGGTTTTAAAATGCCCTAAAGGCAAAGAAAAATGACATAAAAACGTTGTATGAAAAACTCAAGCTGTTGGATACATTAGTGACGTAATCGAGGCTTTTTCTATTGGTTCATGTGAACTCAGCTTTCAAACTTTTGTTTTGATCTGTTCTTTATCTAAATCCCTGTCTTGAGTTATCCCAAAATCGGCTGAACTGACAATGTCGCTGATAGGAGGTACATACAACGGCTGACATTACAATTTCTCAACGAAGAAATCGAAAAGACTACTCAGGAATTCTGTGGAAAATGTTTGTTGCATCTCGTAAATATTATTTAAAGCAAGTATCATTAAAATGATATTAAAATCGATTAAATCAGCTAAAAATGCATTACAAAATTACGAAAAAAGGGTAAAAAATGACAAAAATGGGTAATTTCCTTTTGTTATAACCCGAAATAAATTTCAACACTAATCGGCACTGCACTAAAGTGAACAGAAAAAAAATGAGATTTCAATAAAATCCGCTCCCTAATGATCAAAATATGTATTACTTTGCGAGAACTCAAAAATTGAAAATATTTTATCACACATTTGCAGAAAATAATTGTAATATATGGCTTAATTTCTTATTGCACTATATTTTAAATGTACAAAATTTTCTTTCAATTATATTAAATTTATTCTAGGGCTTAGGTTGACTCCCTCTCTCTCGGTTAATGCTTTACGGGTACCCGAATAGCATTAAATGCGATTGTTAATAAGTCGTCAGATTTATAGTTCAACGCAAATCTCCTGTGTCATTTCAAAATAATTTCTTCGTTTTAAACCATTAGGTTCCTGGTTTCTAGGAATCTACAAATGGAAACTAAACGTTGCATGTTCATCTCTTACAATATTTTCTTGTTAGTTTTATCTAATAACAAAGAACTATTTATACCAGCATTTCATCTCGTTTGCAAATCTGGTTACGAATTTTACCGCCTGATGGGTTACCAGAGTATCTCTTGTCGTTGCAGCAAAATCGATGAGCGTCCTTAATGAAATTATAATTCTCACTGTTTATCGTAATTTAATTAAATTCAAAAATAATAATATCGGTTAACTGCATACTTTATCCAGTATTCGATATTGTAAAACACACAATCGAACAGTTTCCGCTAATATTCCCAGTTGAATTTTAGAGGTATTTACATGGATATTTTCGTTCGAGGCGTTTTGACGCTTACGCCAATATCCATGGATAAATGTTTTTAAAAGCAAGAATAATTTGTGTATTATAAACAAATGTGTGATTCAGAGAAATAATACCACACAGAAGAAAGAGCAAACCGATTCCACTTCTTCAATTTCCCTTCCTGTTAGAATTTTAAGCGAATCTGTCCTAGTTTAGGTCAGTCTCGGGTAGTTGGGAATTTCAGTACATGGAGCTCATTTGAAAGCCGATTGCATCAAACGGAAAGATCTAACACGTGAACATAATGAACCCAAAACTCCCGCCTGTTTTTACAAGAGGTCCAACATACACAACGTAGAATATTTTTTGCAAAGATCTGCGTGAAGAGTAGCAATAAAGAAATAAGGATGGATATTGGATGGAGATATCATTTTCCCTAATGGCCGAAGCACAGAAACTCCTAGCTCAACCCTGAATTCATGGGGATTGTCTGAACCTAGTTTGAGACTCTCGAACGAATGTGTACTACTATTTAGAAACATTAGTGACAAGTAAATCGGAATATTCGAAGGATATTGCAATTAATTTTTCTTTCTTTTACTAATTTATAAAATAAGAAACATTATGTTAGAATGTTGACGTTTTCTTAAGTAAATAACGTTCAATCTGATCTATTCATTGCAAAATGAGTCGCTTATGAAATGTAGGAAATATTAATTCGACCGTAAAACAAATTTCATTTTTGAAATATAAGAGGGTAATACTTGTGAACAAATTCCAGGAATGAATTACGTTTTACATTCATTAAAGCATTTTGTGAGACTGTTCCGTTGACATAAACTACAAAATTTAATGTAACGTAATGACACCTATCCAGTATGTCCTTTTAAACGTTTTTAACCAGTCAGAATTCTGGGTATATATAACCTTTACTCGATGTGTCATGGAGAATCGTCTTCACATGATTGTTAAACAATTAATTTTAAACTGTAATTCAAAATAATAAAAATACTTCAATGTTTTACAATTCGTCTTTTCTAATTTATACTCTGCTCAAAATACGGGAAGAAGTCATTTCTTGTGATTGGATATTCTCACGTCTTTTAAGTAAAAGTTTAGATAATAATACAAAAACTTGTTTTATATAGAAATGATGGAAATAATAATACATTTTATTGTTACTTCAAGTTTAATTTTGATTTGTACCAATGAAGTAAATGAAAGCTTTTCATAAAGTGAATATTTTTTATTTGAGCAGTATGAAAATGTTCAAAGAGACGTGTCAATAAAAGCGTTCTAGGATAAAGGAAGGGTATTTCTTCCAATCCATTATGTAATGAGCGATCAACCTGATGAAAGTTATCGATTACTATTCCGCCATTAACCTGGACATGTCTCTCTGGAGACACAACTTTACATCTCCATGCACAGACCCTGTAAAAGTGTTCATGTAATGTGTTACTTCAAAGCCTTCTCAGGTATGAACGCCGGGACAAAGACCAAGAAGCAAAATACCGCTCTTTGTGATTTTACGAGACGATGCACTTTGACTCCTTTCTAGAATTAACTGAGAAAAATGTTGGGGCAACTCCTGCCGGCCGCTCGGGAAACGGCATCGGGCGCGGGATCCGCGGAAAAAAGAAAAAAAAATATAACGGGGGTGATCTCGCTTACCTTTTGCTGAGCGCTGTGGGTAAATAAAGGAGAGGGAAAGAACTTTCCCTCTCTCCGTGAATAGAAGCCGCTCCCCGAGCCATAATAGCGTTGCTCATTATTTCCGAATTCACAAGGGCAGCCGTGTTTGTCCGCATCCCCCTCACCCCGCGTAGCCCGCCCCGGTCCCGCCACGCCCAACCCCGCCTCTCCGCGTCCCGCCCCCGCCCCGTCCCCACCCCTCCCGCTCCGCGCGCCGCATCTCCGCTGGCGCCGGGGCCGCAGTGTATCAAATGCCATCAAAAGCGGGTTTTGATGCGAGCCAGCCCTCAAACGCGTCAAACGGGCGCGACGAGCTGTGACGTACTGTTTTACTCTGACGACGGTAGGTCGGACGGGCCCTCACCGCTCTCACCGCCCCATCCCCGACCCGGTCCCCGTCCCCGACCCCTCCCATCGCCCGCCACCCACGCTGCCATCCACGCCCATGAAGCTCTCGCCACTCACGCCAGCCGCGCCGCCGTCTGCCGCAGAGCGACCGCGCGAACATTGCTGCCCGTCGCCGCTTCCATCCAACCGGCACTCACATCCTCGACCTTCGGACCCACACCCCCACTCCTCCACAGTATCAGGCCCCCCACTGTACCACTCCACATTCCACCACACCCCAATCCCGACGCACCACACCCCGATGCCCTAGTCCACAAGCCCTCACTCCACAACTCACCCACGCCCCACGCCCCCACTCCTCCACACTATGAGGCCCATTGCACCACTCCACCACACCACCACACCCACACCCCACACCCCAATTCTCGTCGCCTCACATCCCAATGCACTAGTCCCCACGACCTCACTCCACTCCCCAATCCTACGCGCCCCCACTCCCCCATTATTCCACTCCTCCAACTTATTGGGCCTCCACTGCACCATATCCCACACCCCAACTCCCGTCGCCCCACAGTCCGATACCCTAGTCCCCACGCCCTCACTCTACCACTCCCAAATCCTACATGCCCCCACTCCCCCATTCCTCCACTCCTCCACACTATTAGACCACCACTGCCCCATTTCATCACATCCCACACCCCAATTCCTGTCGCCCACAGCCCGATGCCCTAGTACCTCACGCCCTTCCTCCACCACTCCCCAATTCTCCACTCCCCCACCCGCCCCCACTCTTCCAGGCCCTCTCCGTGTCCCCACGCCGTGTTTCTTTCCACTATGCTCCCGCGCTCTCAATCCGTCTCTCCGCGACAGTCACTATTGTTTGCCACTGTCTCTTCTTTCTTTTCTCTCACGTTTGTGTCCTATTTCGCCTCTCCTCACATCCCCACACCCGTGTATCGCCCTCTTTCCAACATCACGTGTTTGCTCGCTATCAATCCGTTCTCGTTATCATCCCCATTTTTCTTACTATCCTCAAATTCGTGCCCCCATATATCTGGGTTCTTTCACCGCTTTTAACAAATCTCCATCACTTGTCACTTTCTCTTTTCTCGTGCCGTGCCCGATCCCTAGCGTCCTTCGTGCACTTGTTTGTAGCTTACTTCAAATTTCTACCTCGGCCTCTAGTTCTTGGGAAAACGTGCCCAAAACCTAACAACACATTTTTGTCACTTGCCCTGTAACTTTTTCCAATAACATATTCCCATCTAACACGTCTGGTATCTTCCCTGTGGATTTCCGTTCATAAATTTTTCACTTCGTGTGTTCCTCTGTTTTATTTCTACATTATTCTTGGGCCTGTATTGCACTTATTCCCTATCCATATATTTGTTCTATTTTTCCTGCTTCAGTCCATCTCTCTCCTTGACATATACACGTACTTAATGCACTATACAACAGCATATGACAAGAGACTAGAGGTCAGTCGGGAGCTTAAAATCACCCCTGGGTATAACGTGTTCTACGCATGTGGGACTATTGACTATAGTAATTGACATGACCCAAAAAACAAAATACACACTCATTGCGTTTCGGGTTTTGTCTTTAATTTCTTATTTTTATTCATAATTCCCTTTATTATCATTAGTTACCTTTTGTTGTAATAATAATATAATAAAATAAATTTATGTATACTGTGCTTGATTTATAAACTTTTATGTCCCGGAACGCTCCCCCAAATTAATTATTAATTTAATAGAAATAGTTATACATTTATAATATAATTTAATAATTATTCCCAAGGTTCCGTCGCGTTAAATTTGCAAATGAAATTGATAGAAACAAAACATAAATATTTTAAAAATTTAAATTTGGAATTCAAGATAAAATAAATCGATCGTACCATTCCTTTCGGCCATACAGAGCAACCTCCTATCCATTTCGCTTGTCGCATTGTCGCTTTTGCTTCAAGCAAGTCCTCGGCTTCATCCCAATTTCACATGAAGATCCCCGTGGACCATTTTCACCCGTGCCAACAACTCTCTCCCGTTCCTACTGTTGTTCATCACTACAAACAACCTTCCAGAGACGGAGTTCCCAGCAACGCAATATCCCGCCGGAGAAGAATTCTAGCGACCGGCTGCTCTGATCGACAGTTTTCCATGTTTTCTATGATCAATACTAGACGAATGCCTATGTATTACTACGTTAAAAAACGAATGACCAACCATGCGTGATAATTTCTTCCTTATCTTTGTTCTGTTCTCTCCACTTAACACACGCACTACTTACATATACTACACTACCACACACGTTGGGAGACCACACCGGAGTTTAGACGTTTTCTCGGCTGGGGCGATGCCCCGCTAGGGGAGTGCCCCACTGGGGGTAGAGGCTTGAAAAAGGACCCTCCTCATGCCGACATGCAGGCCAGCGCTGGATCTCACGTTTCAGAGAGGGAACACAGCCACCTTTCGGAATATAACACTTACGGGATTAATGATGCTAGAAGTTGACATGATCGGAAACTTTAAATACTCACTCACACAATATCTCGTTCTCTGTTTCCCGCTTTTTGCTTGCGCTGCCGATCCCTGTCCCGTTACCAATCCCGATCGCGGCCTCGATCCCGATCCCGTTCCCCGTCCCGGTCCCCATCCCGATCCCGATCCCGCTCCTCGATTACGCGCCTGCTGGCGAGCGAGCAAGTGAGGGACCGAACCGAACGAACAAACAAACAAACGAACGAATGAACGGGCGCTGAGAGTAGCGGACGCTCCGCTGCGCAGCACACAGCCATCTCAGGCTGCGCGGGCTAATGTCCACGCTTCATAACGAGTCATGGAACCGATATCGATGTCGTTCCCGAATACCGGTTCCGATCCAAGTCCCGATGCCGCTCCCTATCTCGCTCCTGATCCCGATCCCGCTCCCGTTCCCATTCATGATCACGTTCCCGATCCCGTTCGCGTTCCCGCTGCTCGGCTTCTGCGCTCGCTGGCGGCCGGTGAAAGAGTGACTGACCGACCAACTGAACAAACGAACAAATGAACGAACAAACGAATGAACGGGCGCTGAGCGTAGCACGGGGCTTCGCCGCGTAGCACACAGCCCGGCTCAGGCGGCGCGGGCTAACGATCACGCTTCATAACGAGTCATGGAACGCAGGCGAAGCTTAACATTTGGACGCGATCTGTCCAAGCCTTGTTAAAATGGTCGTTAGGCGACCTGATTTTGCAACCGGTGAAAATTAAACGTGCTAATTCCGTGTACATTCAGAAAGGTATGTGGTAATTTAACAAACATAGTTGAAGTTTGGTCGATATGTTTTTTGAAACTGCGTCGCTCGTTAATTACTGGAATAATATCCATTCGCTTGAAAGTTCGGCGAACAATGTGTATATATAGATTTCATCAATTTGCTCTAAAATATGTAATGTTCGCTTAACGGTTACTATTATTGAATTTACATATTCCTACGCCGAATGCATCGATTTCCCTCTGCCCCTGGGCGGAACCTGAAGGGAGACCATTTGAAACTAACACGCCATCTCGCGTTAAACTAATTGTTCGCAGTTCACCTATGTTCAGGGTTCATCTGTATAATTTCTGGTATTTATTGCGACGAAAAATTATTAGGATCCATCACCTAATTAGCTGAATTTCAATTGTAAAAGGATTAGAATATGAACTGAATTAAGTTTAAAATTCTTTTTAAGTTTTCATTTCTTCATAATATGCTACTGTTCATAAAATGTTCGGCTAACAGTCACTGTTCTTGAATTTATATATTTTGAAATGGATAAATGACTTACAGAGTCGGTTTCCTATTGTAAATATATGGAATAATTTACATCTCTCATTGTAAACCATTTCATGTATTATTTACTCATGGTTTTTAAATAAGTGAAATTTTAGACTGTACGAAATAATTGTTTGATCATAAAGAGGTATTAGAACTATGAACTTGTGGAAACCACTGTTTTTATTCCAAATGTGGTATGAACATATTTTAGCAGTTTTTTTCTAGAAATACTTTTCATCTGCAGACGAAATGGGAGGCCAACTTTTTTCCACGAAGTTACTATATTCCTCAAGGTCCACAATTTGTCTAACACTTCTAGTTTTTATTTAGTAGAAAAGTTATACAATGTGTTAATGAATAGTTATAATGCATAGTATCGAAATAAATATATTTATTCTATATAGTTTCACATCACGTGTGTTGATATATTGGTAGTTATTTGTAACAAAATGAAAGAAAATTATTTAAGCGCTGATGAGGGCATTGTGTGGTTGTACTTCGTGGAACATTCACACCTGTCTGATGCCCATTGTTCGTAGCAGTCTCTGAAAGAGATAAATTGGGAAATCTCCTCATCTGCGTACGCACGCAAAATGAAATGCCTCAATTTTTGTACTGTGTACGCCAGGCCATGAAAACAAACATAACGATTCTTGCATAGTAGAAATGTTCGTATATGAACCTAGATATTCACATTTTTTTTCGTCCATGTGACCTTTGTGAGTAATATCAAGTAAACAAGAGGTGCTACCTTAAATTTAAAATGTATAATAATAATTATAAATAATAATACTATAAATAATAATTATTATAAATAATAATAATAACAACAACAACAATAAGCTGTCCCTATGGCACAGATGGTTGCGGCATCGCGTTGCAGGTGATGGTTATTTCGTCATCTGCCACGAGGAGGCAGCAGGTTCAAGTCGTATTTGTGATTGTCTCTTCATCCCTGATCATCAACCTATCACCTCATCATTTATAAATTAAGGCGCAATCACCTGTCTTGCCAAGGGATACAGCCCAAAAGCTGATCCCCATTATAACAACTTTATCTCGCTCCGGGATAGAATAGAGTGGGCCTCGGAAGAGAGCGTGTAGTGTGGTCAATAATGGCCTATATGCAAATAATATTAATAATAATAATAGTAATTAAAAGTACAGATGTCTTTAATTTAATATTATAATAATCTATATTCTAATAACTTAGTCATAATTGATTAACTGTTTTCTATTTTATCGGCAATTTAGTCAATACAATCACAAAGATTGCACGAAAGGCGAAAAAAAGTTAATATTTGTATGCAGGTTGAATTCTAGTATACTGAAATTTTTGATCCGTTACAGGTCGAGTAATACAAATTCAAGTTTATATCCAGGTTATGATAATAAAACTAGTTAATTAACATTTTAAATCTTTTATTAAGTATTTAAAACGGAACAATGCGAGTCATCGTCAAGATATATTTATCAATAAAACTACCTATTTTTTTATACCGATTCCTATTCCAAATCGGATAATGAAAGTGAATAATAAAAAATAATAAAAATAAATATTTACGCTCAGAGAAATGTATACAAGAAAAGCAGAATGTGAAAGTTCAATACCGTTCCGCCGTTCGTTTGTTCAGTACCGTATTTTATCCCACATGTAATGAAAACTCATTGGAACCTAGAATTTGTGTAGTACCTCATTGTTTTGGTATCCAAAGCAATACCTCATTGTTTTTGAAACTCCTTAATAATTCACTTGCAGATCACTACAATTGAAGTTTGACGTTTCAATGCATTTGTTTTCGAATCGGCAGGCTAATGGAAAATTATCTAATATCAGTGTCCCGAACACGCGTGGACGGGAAGCTCTCTTGTTGGAAAGGCACGTCCTAAAATTGGATACGCCCCAAAAAGTTTGTTTGACCGCAAAAATAAATTATTTTTTTGAGTGCAACGCACGCAACAGTGCATATCCGTAAACGAGCGTAGACTGCTAAATGTGCATATTGACCGTTAAATGTGCGGAGTCGCGGGGTCAGGGGCGGGGGGTCGGAGGCGGAGTGGGGAGGCTGGCATGTGTACCTTCATCTGTAAATGTGCGAATTCATCGCTTCAAGTGAGATTATACACACTTTGATCGCGGCTAGTGGACGGTCGTGCGGGGTGTGGGCGTGGAGGAAGTGGGGGCGGGGGCGGGGCGGTGACGTGGGCGGGGTTGTAGGCGGAGGGGCATGTTAATCGCCAACAGGCCCTGCAAACGCGCTGGTTGGCTGGCTGACCCCGAGGTCGTATTTACCGCGGCGTGTCGGGGCCGGGATGTCAGGCGGCGCCTCGAGGCTCGGCCGAGGAGGGGAGGTTGTGGCAGGGGCGGGGAGGAAGGGCGGAGCGGGTGCTTGGGGGTGAAGCGACCGCGGGAGCGCCGCCGTCGCCCAGGCACTCTGCACCCCCTGAAACCCACCCCTCCTGCCGCCACCGCCACCGCGGTGGCTGCCCCCACGCTCAGTGCAGGGGTCACCAACATACGGCCTTCCGACCCAGTCGGGAGTCGGGATCCGACTCAGAGAAAAACTATTTTATTTGCTCCGTCCTAGATCCTAGGATCGGAAAGGCTTTTAAGTGTCTCTGTGTGTGCGTGTGTGTGAGAGTGTCAGTTTATCCGCCCTTCGGTCTGTGTGCTTGTTTCTTACTCCTGGACGCATACATGATCATACTGACTACCAGAGCAGCCTCAAGTGCTTTATCCGTCAATGAAGTATATAAAAAGAACCTTATCTTCTTAGTAATCAAATTTAATACATAAACTACTTTATATTTATTAAAACTTTCACAGTGTACTCGGAATAAAATAGCTTTTGAAAGAATAATGTAAAATGACGGAAAGTAATACATAAAAAATCACATTTAAGGTTAGTGTACAGAAGAGTGCTGCTATTTATTCAATTTTTTGCTTGCACTCGTCTGAATGATTCATCCTTCAGCACCTTAAGTTTCAGCGTCCTGCGTTCTCTCGCAGTGAACCGATTTGAAGGTCAGAGCAATGCGCCGTGACGGCTTTGCCTTGCTCTTGGGGAAGAAATACGTGTCGTGTCATTTGCGATTCTGTAGCAGAACTACGTAATCATTGTACCGCTACATATAAAATCTTTCAAGCTAGTATAGAATAGCTACATTTACACACAAACAGCAACTGAATTTAAGTAAAAATGTAATCAATTAATAAATTTTATATATATTTATATTCGAAACAATTAATCACAAGAGTCTCATTAAATTTTCTAAAGTCAGTATTTCTCATTTCTCCTAAATTAAGATTTATCAGCATCATTTATCGTAAAATTATATGCAGACATATCTACCCCACACACAGCTGGCGACCCCCACACCCTCATAATAGTGAAGGAGAAAATTCAAAACGATGTAAACAATTATATTAAATGGACTCAGAAATGGAGAATAAAGCTCAATCATAATAAGTGTCATGCAAAGATATTCACATTACACCGACCAAAAAAATCTCCCCGAACTTAACATCAATGGAAATCACATCTCGTGGATTTCTTCATCAGTGAAGTACCTAGGAGTATTATTTGACAAAAGATTAACGTGGAACCCCATATCCACGCAACTGCTAATAAAGCTTTGGTCAAAACGTCGAAAATGTTTCTTTAATTAACTCTAAATCTGTCACTAGTATCGAAAGCAGAATAGTACTGTACAAATCAATTATTCGGCTATATTCAAAACGTTATAATATAAAATGTCCTGTTTTCAAATCTATTGAGAGACAGAAATGTCGAACGAGAAGTAATAAATTAAAAAAAGGATTTTTCAGCTGTTCTTAAAGTTTTTTCACTACCGGAATTTGTAGCAGGAATACAAAATATTCTTGGTATTTCCACCAGTCACATTCGTGCTCACACTCCTATCACACTCAAGCGATATCGTCTCGTGAAGAACTGATGTAGTACACTTTGGAATATACTATAATATAACTCAACTCTTTAAGGTATACTGAAACTACGTACTATATAATGCAATAAATTGTTTAGTTTGCGTACGGTATGGCCAAAATTCAATCAGGCCCTCAAATATGATTGAAACGAATCATCAGAAGCAATAAGATTGGTAATCAAACGTGAGATAATACAATTTGTTAAGAAGAATTTTATCATTTTATATGCCATTGACGTGGTTATCTGGAAATTAAAATTAACATTCCATCTTGTTAAACTTCAAAAAGAACGGATATTCATTATCCAAGAGTCTAGTAGTAATAATCACTAAATTCAATAATTCCATTGAAAATATCAAAACCATTTAATAATTACAACAATCTCTTTCAAGAGAGTGTAAAATCTCTAGCGTCCTCGACGTTACAAAATATTTTAAATGACCGTCAAAATAATATTATCTCCTGTGGATTGATCGATTGTTAGTGATTCCGGGCGCATCAACTACGAAGGTTATTAATCCCGTAGTGTATGTTTATTCATCGGGAGGTTACTTTTATCCGCTAGATGGCGAGATCCGAAGCCGACCTACCGTCAACTAGCGGGGTTTTCCACAACAAGCTATCTCCCACTAGCGGGGCACCATTACAGCTGGGACAAGCTCTAAGCTGCCGACCGGTCTCCCGGCATGTGTGGTAGTGTAGTAGATGTTAGTGTAAGTGTGTGTATGAGAGGTGATGATACGACAAGGAAGAGGTGGGAAAGACCGCGAGCGGTCTGTGACCCGTTGCTTAGGGTACTGCTCCGGCATTTGCCGGGTGTTGATCGGAGAAACCACGGAAAACTACCGATCATAGCAGCCGACCGCTAGAATTCTCCTCCAGACAGCGACTGAATTCGACCTAGCTGACAAACAAGTGTCGAAAATCCTACTGCCGTCGGGACTCGAACTTAGGACTTTCCGGTCAGAGGCACTGCAGTGACATCTGTTGATGCACTGAGCCACCTCTCCTCGTTCTTCGATGGAATTTCCCACTTTCGTCATTGAACAAGATTAAGGTAGTTCGGTCGATCGTCACGGTTCCTTTGACAATTAGCAGAGCAGATCGTCAGACTTCGCATATCGACATTCCATTTACTTCTTTAACTAACATCAAAATTCCCAAATGATACAATAAATTACTTAGAACTATTACTACCATTGCGTAGTTTGTGTGCAATTCCCAATTACAGACTATGATTTCTATCTTACAACACTTAATACATCCTACTTCCACAATCTTTCGCTAAATTTCAAACCTAAATGCAAAAATCGAGGGACAAAATCCATAAATCCACACAGAAAAAGAAATATCCACCCGAAGCAATAATATAACATTTTCCTAAAACCCACATTTCCTGTACTACAACTAAAACTCATCAAATAGAAACAGATGTGTCGGCCCCTTTGGGATGTCCCTATAGACACAAGCAAATCTGAATGGCCGCTGACATGCATTTAAAATATTATATAAAATATTGTTTTTTATGTTATCATATATTTTGTCCAATAATTTATTTTATAAGGATAATTGTCTACAAAGGTTACATTTAATACATGTGTGCTGCATTTTAGATTTTTGTAATGTTACTTTAACATGCACACATAAATTCTTTGGAATGGACACTTGAAATAAATTTTAAAAAGTTCCATCGCTGATTTCCATTAACGTATACATTGTTCCCATTTTTTCTGAGATGTATTGAATGGGTAATCCGATTAAGTACTTTTTAAACTGACGAGTTATTATTTCTTGCAGTATTATCATTATTTAGTTTATTATACCAATTATATAGAATACCGTTGGTTGAATCGAATCTCACTCCCGAAGTGAGGACAAAAACGTTATGCCGGCTTTATCACCTGATCATGGCGCGGAGTAATTTTAGAGCTTTGTTCTACGAACGTGAAGGCAACTTTGGGTATTGTGCAAATTACCCTTAATTTCAACAGCTGAATAGACCCAAGATTATGGGTTCGATCCTAGAGGTCAATGGCAGGTTTTCGGGTGAAAGAAAAATGCCTGGTATACAGTAACTTCCTTGCAAGAGACGTTTCGTGTTGAATGCAACGTGGTAAAGAGAAAACTCCGCAAAGAAACTTCCATAATCCCATAGTATTTTATATCATACTTTTGCATATAATTTAACAAATTGCAATGAAAAAAATAAAATGTTATTTATTAATCATTGATTATAATAGATTTAAAATTGTTTACTAAAAGTTGTAAAGATCGATATTTTCCAGATCTATAATGCCTTTCTTTTAATTGACAACGGTACAGGACGAATGAAACCTATAATCAAATTTGAAGGCGTTCCAGGTGTAAAACTAAAGAGGACATGTCTTCACATTAAACGAATTAACAAGAAAGAGAAAATAATAATAATAATAATAATAATAATAACAACAACAACAAATCCACCTAGGGAGTACACGACCTTGTAGTTGGTGGTGGAGCTTGAGTACCCCCATGAGCCTGAGAGCTACTAGTAGCCTAGCTACTGGTAGGGAATCCCTTGCTGAATAGATTGAAGGTGATGGGTCAGACGAAGTACTCCAGAGAAGAGTGGGAATTAAGTAGAGAGGAAAGGGCCATGAACCTTTAGACTTCCGGTTGTCGTCCATCGAGGGTACAGGAGAGAAAACTGGATTGGCACACCAGGCCACTGATTAGAGGTGAGGCCCGAACCTTGCATTAGCCAGCGAAGAGGCTGCCTTCAGTAGTCAGTGAAAATCGCGTAGGGTTTTAGTAATGCCGACTGGCGATCGGAAGGACCTCTTGCTGGGCCCTGCAGGGGTATGTCCCGAGACCACTGTGGGACGCAGTAACGGATGGCAGGAAATAACCCATGGGTTAAGTTCGATCTGTTAACTCGAACTTGCTTCCTGTGAATCTTCTCGTAAAATCAATGAGCAAAATGGATAGAACAAGAAATGTAATGAATCTTAACGTACCTTGTTTCTACATTGTCCCCATTCCTGCTCAGAAACCGAGATAAGTATTTGGCGTTTTGGTAGTTTTTCTCGATTTTGTCGGCTAGTTAGCGTTGTCCCCACGCCTGGGCCTAGTTTCATTTCCACGCTTGGGTGGGTAAGAGATACATGAGATACATGGCGAGCATGACATATTCCTTTCACCATATGTAGCAAACTTCGTCTGTCTGAGATTTTTGTACGGAGACTGAGATTCAGCTAGGAAAACTGAGACGATTTTATTGGCAATCTACAGTTTGCCCCGACCGGGAATCGAACACTGAATTGCCAACACACTCTATCCATGAGCCACCAATGGGCCATAATATTAATTAATAATAATAATAATAATAATAATAATAATAATAATAATAATAATCGTATGGGGAGAATGATTCAGACGTGATTCGACAAACAAGAGTAAAGCCGTGGAAAATACAGACAATAGGGATGTCGTTTAATTTATACTATATGAAAAGTATTGCTCCATAGTACTATTTGCAGTTTTTTGTGTGATCATATTGAATAATTAATACCACTCTTTAATTTTCGACACAGCGCTGCTTTAAAGAGCGAGACTCTGGCCGTTACGTGTTCTGCACTTTGAATCCGTAAAAAGAATCATATGTGATCAATTTATCCGTTGAGGGCTATACTCCTTACTTGCACAGACTCATGAAAAGGAAAGTTAATTTTTTTCAAGCTATTAAACATATTCAAGAAAGAAAGCACCAAAATTTTTGTTTGCTTACAACAAACATCTTGAACATGGAAATTTAAATTCGTATGAAACAAATATTTCAAATAGCTCTTGGTCCATTTATTATCATCTATTTTGTTTGCTCTTGGTCTATTGTAGTGTAGGTCGTAGAGAAAAGCCACGACCTGCATCTAGTCAATAAATAAAATGTTTACGTTCCTCCTTAATATAACATACATATTTTACAATTTTTGACGTTAACCACATAAACAAACAAATAATACGGAATACATAAATAATTACAAAAATAAATAAATACATAAATAAATACAAAAATAAATACAAAAATAAATAAATACATAAATAAATAAAAAAATAAAAAAATACATAAATAAATAATTACATAAACAAACAAACAAACAAACAAATGAATGAATGAAATAGTAGTAACAGTGAATACGGTGTGCGGCGTTTTGCACGCTGCGGTCCGAGAAGCAAGCAAGTTAGAGGGTGAGTTGGCGAGCCCTGGCGCAGCGGATACTACGCGTGAGGCGCGACTGGCGCCTCTGAAGGGAGCCGAGTGTAAACCTATTACGGTCTGTAATTTATGTCGTCTACTATTCACGTCGTTAAGAAGTTGCTCGTCTGCGGGATTAGAGGGAGCCTACAGCTTTACTCTAGCTGATTTAAACACGGTTCCATGAGAGTACGTTTGTTTCATTGTTCTGAAAGATTACCCCAGGATTAGAATGAGATTTTGGCCTCGATTAATAAAAATGTGGCTTATTGCTATGGTTTTCATTTAGAAATGCTCTAGTGAAGTACAAGCAGTTACGACAGATATTGTTAATTATTAATTCCACGAACTGTTGATTGAGTAGTTGCAAATAATTAAATATAATTCTAAACGAAAAACTAAAATTTTGAAACTATACTTTCACATTTGAAATGATTTTCATGAATGAATATTTGAAAATTGAATTTCAGTAGTTCCCTTTCT
Source organism: Acheta domesticus (assembly GCA_031308135.1). NCBI lineage: Eukaryota > Metazoa > Arthropoda > Insecta > Orthoptera > Gryllidae > Acheta > Acheta domesticus. The sequence goes on from JAHLJT010008446.1 coordinate 217,563,674, forward strand.
GCGATAATTAATTTTAAATGCATACTAATTCAAACGCCCTTCATATTTCGTTATGTTAATTGAGCGATAACATGACATAAGCCTCATAAATACCAGTTTCGTAAGAATTCGTCGTCGATTTTCAAAGCAGAGAAAGTGCAATAAGTGGTAGTCAAGTGTTATCGTTAGATCACAGAAGTACATCTTGCATATAGTGTTTCAGTTTATATTCTCTTGTACCTTTCATATGATATATATCTATCTATATGTAGCCACTATCACTCAGGGGCTGCAATAGTAGCGCATCTAAAAATACGAATTTTGAGTTAATGCTATCTTCCGAATTGCATATTTGTCTTCCTTCCATCAGCGTATCTCATATTATGTATTCTACCAACAAATGGAAGAAGGATGAATGGAAGAATGACGCATTTACATACAAGGTGAAACTTCTAACACATTTATCTCAACACCTGATTTTTTAGATGTGTCACTGGCACTATTGCAGCCCACGAACGATATATTGTCTTCTGATAATACAGCAAGTTACATCCCGACCTTCTTGTATAAAACAAATAAGACATTTAATACCAACTGTATTAACGAAATATCAAATAACTTCTTATATCAGCATTACCGAATGTGTGCGGGAAATAACAAACAAAACAATATTTTTCCCGCAGCCAAAGACATGTTTTGGCGTGGGGGCGCCTGTGGCTAATGCCCCTACGTTTTGTTTATACTTGTAATGACCACATAATTGTCCTGTAAAAGGTCACGTTTTCTCCAAAACTTCGGCATTCCCGCCGTCGGACGCGGTGGAACCCGACCAGCCAAAACAAAACCATTCAAATGAAGGTCTTTATTTCGTTTCGTGCCCTACGTTAAGTAATGGACCCCCTACCGCGAGAACATAATGAACAACAACGAGAACTTGCGAACGAAATTGCGTCTTATAACTATTAATTTTAAAATTTCACAGCACAGTCCACGATTCACTATCCGTGTCCCAGTTAGTGGAGAGGCACTGGTCTTTGGCCTCCGAGATTAGCAGAAAACAACTTTCAATCTGCTCAGTATACAATGTACAGCGCGTTTTAGAAAGAAATACATTGCCATCGATTATATTGTTTGGCAAAAGAATGAAAGCATATTCATAGAATTTCATATTCAACCAATATATATCTTAACCCTTTTTATATGTCCACAATACTGTATTTTTTATACTGATATGGTTGAACTGGCTTCTCTAGTTTTTAGCTTGAGGGTGTGGTAGCACTTCATAGTTGTTTTCAGCTGAAAATATTAACTCTGTTGAGGAGTCACTTTGCCACTGACGTGGGGTCTTGGTGTAAATTCCGTTTTGATAAAGCAGAAAGGCGCAGATTGAGTGCCATGTATAAAGAATTCTATTACCCTAGCAACCAAACAGTTTACATTGCAAGTGGTAAAAAAACCTACTCTATTGTCCGATTTAAAGGTCAGAAGCTGGAAGGAGAGGGGGACACTCATTCAGTCTGCAGCTTCAATATCAGTAATTTAAGTCATAACAAAGGTCCCGATTGAATGACAGTGTGTCCTTCTCCTTCCAACTTCCGACCTTCAGGAATCATAACATTTAAATCGGACAATAGATACTGGCTGGTCCGATTCTGACCAAACATCGGTCGTGCAATGTAATACATTCATTGTGCTAGTGAATACTCAAGATGATATTGTATGAACATTAAAGCAATAATTGTAAGAAACTATTGTAACGTGTAATCCGCATCAATACCATTTGATGGAAATTCATCGACAAGGCATATAATTTGTAGTGGCAAAACAAGCACCGGCACAATATCTTGATGTTAACGTGTCTTGAAAAAATAATACAATAGGACAACATTTGCTTGTCTACATTAAAGAAAATGCACTCCATTAACTTGTCAAAAGCGTCAACTCATTTTGTGAGATTCGGATGAACGGCGTCACGCATTCAATTGCCACTATTTTGTCATCATATTGAACCATGTTACTGGTAACACAGCAGTTCTATTAAATTGCTCAAATCATTGTCGTCTCGGTAGCTCAGTTGTCAGAGAGACTGGGCTTAAACTGGCTGAAGCGGATTAGATTCTTCGTTGGGGTGTCTTAATTTTTTAAACAATGTTGTCTCTTATATTGACTGCTTTCCTCAATATTGCGACGCTAAGTACGTATCAAGAGCGATCGGCTAAAGTGCATACACTAACTTTACTCCTCTTGGATGTAAAATAGTAAGTAGTAAAAGAAAGCACAGCCCCCACCCCTACTTCACAATAGCATTTGATTTTTCAAATTATAGCACACCATGAAAAGTCTAATATTTGAAATTTTCACATATGTAAAGAGTATTTTTTTTATTGGTAATGAGTATTGTAACGTTTATTTACTTTTGTGTCCTTGTATTTTACCTGAACGAATTGCAAGTACTTTTGTACGAATTATTCTCAATCCTATTCATTGTAAATTATAAGTGCAATAGACAAGAAAAACGGCAAATAATATCTAGAAGAAATGAGATACTTTCGCTAAGTAGTGACTAGTAATTTTGAAAAATCATTCATATATTCATATCTGTGGTTAATATAGCAAATATATATTTTCATTTTCAAAAGAAAACATTACTCAATAAGATAACATATTAAGTTGTTTACGATCAGCAACTGAACGTCTGGTTTATTTATTTATTTACGTCAAAAACAGTTAAAAACTACGTGTGACGAGCTATGAGGAGAAGTGAATTTTGTGCAGGTTTTCATAATTCTGTGGTCTCTATCCTAAACCATATTATAGTCCGAAATTTGAATACAGAAAAGAGAGGTTTTTTTCGAGTTTTGTTGACAAAATATTCGCTCCTATATAATAAAATATATTTTCAAAGGTAAATTAGCTATAAATTCCTGCCCTGAACCCTCATGTTCTTCATGAAAGAATAATACTTTTTGCCGCGATAATATGAAAACGATAATTTGAATAACTATATTTCCCACTGAAATTCAGAAGACGGCACAAATAATGAAGTTTCATAATGAAGGTTTATTATGTTGTTCTTGGACTTACAGAAATAAAAACAGTCGCCTAAGTTGGAACTGCATGTTTTGTTTCCCCAATTGTACACGTTAATTCCCAAGAAGTTACTTAGTTTCGTGTATTTATCTGAAAGCAAAACTATAGATCAAATCAAATCTCGTATCTAGAATTTCAAGAGATCTCTGTAAAGCCGTCAGGTCTCTGTGCGCTGCCTGTCAACATGTACCAGGATTAACGTCTGTGAATTTACCGTGTTGTTGTCATGAACGCTGGCCATTATCTTCCATCATCATGTACGTGTGCACGCTACGAAAATAACTTCGCTATGCTGTATTCAAACGGATACTCCCCGGTTACACACAGGCATCACCATGTGTGCACCTCATATAGCCATTGGAGGGATTTTCCTTCTCTTTTAATGCAGGATGCTGAGAGAAAAAGAAGTTAATACTCCAACTGTC
>JAHLJT010008446.1:217568167-217781408 GCA_031308135.1 Acheta domesticus
TGCACAAGTCAATTTGAAATATAAAAACTGGGATGAGTTGTTTCAATGCGTTTGTTTTACCTTCTGGTTTGAAATATGTACGTAAGTTCACGTCACTGTTTCGAGGCGTGCTCTTTTATCTTTAGACTATAGGTATTATATATTTATAACTATTACAAACTATTTAAATACTAATCAGGGTTCCAAAATATTTCACACAATTTTACGAGATTGTATATTGAAGGAAAGAATGACTGTAATATTCAAGCATACTTTCATAATTCTTGAAAAAATATTTCCATAAAAAACAAATTATGCTAAATTACAGTAAGAGAACTTTTTACTTGTTTATAATATTGCTCTTGTTCTCTTAATGTTATTCTTTCAACTATTTGTGAACTTCTTCATTGTGGCAAGAAACCTTTATTGTAGAAAGTTATTTTCATTTAATATTTGCTTTTATGTAGGTCAAAATTCCTTATCTTTATTTTATTTTACGTCAGTTATTATAATAATCATATTAATTATTATAATCATTATAATGTTATTTTCATTTCATTTTTGGAAGTATAATTTCTTATTTCTGAAAAAGTAGTCTTGGACTTTTTCGGAATTTGGATACTGAAGATATTTTAGATCTGCTAAAATAATCACACAGATTTGTCACTTTACTGTGTGCGCTACAATTTTGTGCTTTGTGTAATTCTACTTTTACGTGTGAAAACTTCCTTGCCCCTGCAGAATCTCCCCCTGATATTAAAAACTGTTTTTAGAGCTTTTTTAGCTCTAAAAAAACTGTTTAATATGATATTTAGTATCTCGTATGATTTTCATTTTCATAAGTTGACAATACTCAAGTATGTTAGATTAAATTCGGCTCCCACACTGTGCTTTCTTTCCGCATTGAATATGAATCCGCATTGGTTGGATCGAAAATAAATTATCGTCAACGTGTTTCATGGTTGATTGTGATACAAAAATTCTACTAATTTACCGTGGTTTTTGATCGTACCTGAAGAGAAAGAGTAGTGACAAAAGCAATAGTTGTATAGCATATTTTATAGGCCGTGAGACAATAATGTAATAAACGGCAATTTTTTTTATCAATTACTCTTTAGAATGCCTGGTGAGGTTTATTATATTAAAATGTATCTGATTCTTCAAAAATTATTATATATTGAATAAAAAGGCAATTCGATCACATTTACCATAAAATTAAAAAGTATGACCGAAAGCTTTTACGCAAGAGTCTGTAATAATTCCAATGAATTTTTTAACAAAATAAGCCATCAATGTCCACATTTTTACTTACCATCTTGGAAGAAAAGTAGTTTGTAAAAGTATTCCGATTTTTTCTAGAAAAACAACAGGTACTCCATTCTTTTGTTTTTTAAATAATTTATTTAATTTTAATCTTTCGGCCTTATTTGAAATTTAAAATCTAAAAACGATAAAATACGTTACAACCAAGACATTAAGATTTAAAACAATACATTTGTCTGCACTTGGCGCTTCAGCCCGCCTGCGGGCCATGGTCTACCAGCAGTGTTCACGCCTAGCGGCCAACGTGTGGTTAGCAGGAAGACATCCCTACGCCGTATTCTGGTCTTCTGAGAAGTGAGTTTTGTCATCGTCACACAGCAATATATACTGGTATATTGAACGGAAAACGCACATTATAATCTAGCGAACACGCTCACCAATGAGCTAATCCGCGAGGGCATAATACTTTTGTAAAACATCATAAATCATAAAATTTAAAGGAAAAACGAAAACAATTTACACAAGTTACAACATACCTTCGGTCTAGGTCTGTAAAAAATACTTACTTAGTAAAACATTTAAAAACTATAAGTAGCATTTTATCTAAAAATTGTCAATATTGAAAATAAATAGTATAAAAACCTACGTGTCTATAGATGTGAACTTGGCAGCATCACCTGGCAATTGGTGACACAAGGATTCTTTTTCATGTCAAGTTCATTGAAGTTGATATATGTATCATAAAATATAGTATACATGTCAGTAGAAAGAGTAAACATGTCTGTGAGGAGTGATTACCATGTTTTGGCCAAATTACATCTTGCTAATTAGTGAAGTACTTGGTCGCGAAAGATCATTTTCAAACTGCAAAAATTAAACCGACAGAAGTATGACATATTATATCTTGGAAGGTAATTACATAAATGGAAACGTAACTATATAATGGAACGTAACTCTAAATGAAGTTTATAATGTGTGTGACAAGGGAAGGTATACGAACTGACACGTAGAAATAATGAAAATTCGGGATAAAAGAATCAAACATATAACTTACCTGTTAGAACTGCAAACTAGTGTAGAATAGGAATACAAAAAGTGCTTTTAAATTTTGAGTGCCAAACATTGTAATAGTTTTTAAAGATGAAGATGTAAAATGGGATGTATTTAGATGAATTTCAAGGACCACCACAGAGTTTATGTTATTAGATTCTCAGTATCTATATGGAAATTAAGTGTATGGGTTGTGTTCTTAATGGATAGCATTTCGGAATGGAGTAATTTTGTGGTGTTTCGTGTCGATGTATAGGGCACAATTCTCAGTCAAAAATATCACCACAAAATTCTCGATATTCAGCAGGTTCGTGAAAAAAAAACGGCTGAGTGTTTCAGGTATGTTGCAGATGTATGCAGTGTGATGGAGCAATGTGTAATTGTTACACACAAGTCAGTTAATCAGGAATCTAGTCAATATATATTTCTGTTTTTCATACAAACACAATAAATCGAAGTTCGTGTAACGTTGCGAGTTATATATATTTTTATCTCAGTGAATGGAATGAGGATGACTAGTTTGCCCAGGGATAGGTTGGCTCATGACATCGACTAATGTCTCTGCAATACCTTTGACATGGAGGTCCTAGGTTTGAGGTCCCGACTGTGGCAGGATTTTTCGACATTATCCAGATAGCGTAGGTCGAACTCAAACCGCTGTCTGGAGGAGAATTCTAGTGACCGGCTGCTCTGATCGATAGTTGTTCCGTATTCCTCCCATAATCAACCATGCGAAATGTCCGGAGCAGTACTCAAGAAATAGGTGACGGGACCGTGGCGTGATCTATCCTTCCTCTTTCTTGTCCTATCCTCACCTCTTACTTATGCACAGGCACATCTTGTCTCGTCTAGGGCGGTGTCGCCCTGGTGGGAGATAACTGGTAGTGGGAAACCCCGCTAGCCGACGGTAGGTCGGCGCTGGATCTCATTATCTAGCGGGGGAAGATCGCCGCCACCTCCCGAGGAAAAAATCATGCACTGGACGTATGGGGATAATCATCATAGCAGCTGACCCACCCGGAATCATCAATCAGTCAAACGGTGGGTCCCGCGAATCAAATGGCAGCCGCCATTAGAGTAAGTCGCCGGTTTGCAGCCCCGCCGGCGGGGAAGTCGGGAGGCGCGTGCGCGATGCGGTGCGTCGCCCTTCCCCTGACGAATACCGGAAGTGGTTTTTTGCGACGGCCGCGTCGCCTCCGCGATCGCTCTTCTCCTTCCCTGGAGAGCCCCGGGATTGAGCTGCTTACCCCTCCCTGTCCAAAGTAAACTCTCATTGAATAAATCCTCGACAACCCCGGGACGCGCCGCTCAAAGAGGATGCACAATCGAGTTAAAGAAGAAGAAGACGACGACGACGACGTCGTCGTCGACGCCAAGGCCGGCGGACGTCGTGGGTGAGAAGAAAGAGGGGAAGGGCGGGGAGGAGTTTGGGCAAGGGAAGGGAGGGAGGGAGGGGCGAGAGATCGCTCGATTGCGACTTACTACTCCCCTTCAAGTGTCGCACAATCGAACTTTATCAAGATCGCGACCTTTCACGTCGCGCGTACAATGGGTGCATTACGGCTTCGTTAATTAACGTTAACGAAGGCGCAACGAAGCCGTTGAAGCAGTGAGGCGAAGGGAAGGCCGCTGGAGCCGGTGTCTGCGCGGGCTTCGGTGTGAACCTTGTGAGAAGCCAACTCCGCGCGGCGCGGCGCGGCGAGGCGCGGTTCGCCCCACCCGCGTAGCATGCCACGGCGATTCGTCGGCGGCGACAGCGACAGGGACAACCCGCCCTTCGCGCTGATTACTTCATTTGTCCGCCCCCTCCCTCCTGGCGGTGGCGGCGGCGGCGGTCGAGGCGGAACGGCGCAGAGGGCGGGGGCGGCAACGGCGGCTGTCCGCGCGTTGGCCTACAAATACCGCTCTCCACAGCAAAGCCCCTAGCAGCACCGCGCCTCCCGGCCAGCTCCGCCCTCCCCCTCCCCCCGCGTGCCCCGAGCCCCCTCGGGCCCGCTGCACCACCCCCGTCGCTCGGCTTACGTAGATTGACAATTTAAATTTCAATATGCGCGGGCCCGCTTCACGGGGGCGTCGGCGGAAGCGGTCGCTACGTATCGCCCTTTTTATCCGGCCCTAGTCCGCGATTTTATTGGGACCGCACGTAAGATTATATGGCAGGGATTCGAACAAGATTATCTTGTTTACGTCAAACTGATTGTAAGAGCTTAATGCATTATGTATTGACCGATGCACGGCGACCGACCGCAGTGGCGGGCAACGGCAGAGCGACGACAACGGCGCGGCGGCGGCGGCTCGGCCGAGGGAGCCAGCGCGAGGCGACGACGGGTCTGCGGGGTCCGGACGGTCGGAGGCGGGGGCGGCGGCGTCACATTCCCCTCCACCTCGAGCGCCGCCCCTTCCCCTCTGCCGGCAAGCTCCCGCTCTCGCGCCGCCGCCACCGCCGCCGCCGCCGCCGCCGCCGTCGGGCCACCATCGTCGCAATTTAAAATGAAATTAGTTTGGAACTCGCGCGCTCGCGACCGGCGGTCGCCAACTTCGGGCCGGCGGACGCGCTGTCGCCACGACGCGAGGGCGCGAACGGTGGGGCAGGCCGGGAAGGGCGGGGCGGGGAGGGAGCGAGGCAGGAACGGCGGGAACGGCGGGAACGGCGGGAACGGCGGCGGCAGCGGCGGCGGCGGCGCCGCGTGCCTGTGGGGCCCTTTCGCCGTGGGGGCACGCCGCCCCCTCCGCCTTGCCACTGCGCGCTCGCGGCGGCCGCGGCGAAGGGCGGCGGCGAGGCGACGCGCTGGGGGGGGCGGGGTAGGGGCGAAATGGCGCCCACGGAACGACGGGTGGGGAAGGGCGGGGGTGGGCGCGGAGGTGCGGGGCGGTGGCGCGGGCGGCGACCGCGTGCGCCCACGCGTCGATCGAGTTTTTCCTGGAGGCCGGCGTGGATTTACGGTTTCATTAGGGCAACTAATTTAAACAGCCGAGGCTTCGCCATGAACTCGCGCCCGCGCTCACAATTAGGCGGTGTTTAAAGCGGAGATGTGCTAGCCTGCCGACAGCGCACACGCGCGCCGCGGCCCCGCCCCCGCCTCGCCCCTCCCCACCCGCCCGCTCAGCCGGCATGCCTGCCAGCACGGCGCCGCCGTCACCGCAGCGTCAGTGTGACGCCTGGCGTGGCCAACGAGTCGGCGCGGCGGCATCTTCGTTAACAAAAGCTAACCGAGCTCGCTGGCGAATTTCAGAACTTATTTTAAAGCTTTACTTACACATTAATTTAGAGTTCCTAGATACAAAGTGTAGCGCAACCTCCGCTATTTAAAATCCTCTCATCCGATAGCTCTATCAAGCAGAAGTCAGAAGTTGAACGGAAGTTATAACAACTGGTGACATTACGGAGATTTTCAAGAATATTAACATTGGTTTGAAATAGGTTCGTGTTTCTCAACATACAGAATACCACACAGTTCCAATTGTCCTGACAACTGGACATAAAATGGCGGGATCGTTGGAACAATGGAATGCGCTACTCTCTGTATCTAGGGACTCTAAATTAATTTTAAAATCACTGCTAACATTGGCGTAATACAATGAGATACGTATTACTGAATGTTAAAATACAAGGGATGGATAAAAAGCAATGAGAATGTTTTTCTCTGAAATGACTTTACTGACAGAGATATTTACATTTACACACCATATAATCGCCTTCGTTATTAATGACCTTTTGCTAAATGTTAGGAATGCGTCGTACACCCTCTGCGCGTCTATTTCCGTTTTTTTTGTTATTTAAGGTCGCATGAAGGTCGCATTAGGTCATTAGCGACGACTATTGGATGTAACGTTATGATATGAGGATAAAACGATCCGTTGATGAATAGGGGGTGAAAGGACGAACACATACAATCATGCCCGAGGCGGGACTCGAGCCTGCGACCCCACGGTCCAAGATCACTATTGCATTACTGCTTTAGCGACTCTGTTTCCGTTGATTTCCCATATTGACCGCCGTATAGCATGAATAATTTCTTCTCTGGTATTCTACCGCGTTCTTCGCAGTGTTTCTTTCATTTTTGCTTAAGAGATCATAAGAAAGGGGACTCATATCTGGTGAGAAAGGTGGATGTTTCAGAATCTCCCATTGTCACGGCAAGAGTTCTCCACGTGTGGTCGTCCTATTCGGAGGTTCTCCTCCTCATCTCTGCCTAATCTGAACGGTTTAACCTATAATGCGATTGTGAAGTATGGTAAATCTGCTCATACTTCACCTCATGCTTCACGCGATTCCTGAAGACATTCTTGCTTACCTCCGACCTCGTGCCACTTCAATTTTGAGCCACGACCGTAGGTCTACCTTCCTAAACGTGACGTTAGGGCGCTTATATTTTTGCTATTTAGTTCAACGATTTTTACACTGCAGTAGACTGACAAAGTACTGTACCCGCTCACTCCACACACTCGTCTAACAGTCATTCGTTTTGTCACGGGCAGAGGTCAGCATGCCGAGTTACCGGCTTCAAGTTTACAGCAATATTCTCATTTTTTAATTAAACCTATGTACTATTTGTTTCCAGAAAATACTGATAAATCTTGTATTAAGTATAGGATTTCAGGAGCAAATAATTTCTTTTAGAATTCGAGCGGAACAACGCATCACCTCCGCATACGGGCACTCTGATTGAAGGGAATGGGCTCCTTGATTGAAATTAATTTTATGTAAGAAACATTGGCCGTGATATTTTTTGCAGTATTTGCTTTTGGCTAATAATTGTGTTGATTTTGATGTATTGTTCGTGCGAGACAATTTCTTAACAAATGGCTGTGCTTACTTTCAATTGCTTCATACTGTGTCTTCGACGCCTGAGGGACTCTTTCTAATAGAGGGAGAGTTTGATTGTTAGTGATTCCGGCGCGTCAACTAATATGGTCATTATTCCCGTAAATATAGTGTATGTTTTTTTCATCTGGATGTGGTGGTGGTGATCTTCCCTCGCTGGATTGGCTAGGTCCGGCACCGACGTACTATCGGCTCGTAGACTTTTCCCTCAACCAGGTATTCCCACTAGCGGGGCACCACCCCAGCCAGGACAAACTCTAAGCCTCCGACCGGCCTCCCGGCATGGTAGTAGAGTAGTACATGTTAATGTAAGTTGTGTGTGTGTGACGGGTGAGGATAGGACAAGGAAGAGGCGCGCGTTCCGTGGCCCACTTCTTAGGTTACTGCTCCGGTATTCGCCTGGTGTTGACCAGAGTAACCATGGGAAACTATCGATCAGAGCAGCCGGCCACTAGAATTCTCCTCCAGATAACGACTGAATTCGATCCAGCTGACAAATTAGTGTCGAATATCCTGCCGCCGTCGGAACTCGAATCTACGACTACCCGGTTAGAGTCACTGCAGTTGCTGCACTGACCCACCTCTCTCGGTTAGAGAGAAATAGAATGGCTATATGAAAATGGGGCTGTTACAACGTGTATTTTCAGAAGTAGTCGAGGAAGTAATGTAAAACGTAAAGTTGTGAAGGTCATGTACGTTTTCATAGTATGTATTAATACCCCCGAATAATCAAAGTTTTTTTTTCAGTTAAACGTATATTATCTATTTTTAAAAGGAAATCATAGCCGTAGAACGCCAAAGTCCTCTGTCACATGGTATAGCTAGAATCCATGTTTTATGAGTCCTTGATGCCGAAAAATCGAAGGACGGCAAAATGTCTGTCCGTATGTGACCATGTTTGCAGCTAAACTGTTCAGCCTATTTTCTCCAACATTGATATTTCCCGACCGACCTGGCTATGGCTTATGTCGAGAGACATTGAATTTGAAACCGATATTTTAATTTTAGTGGATACTTTACATGAAGCCCCTGGCACATTTTCCAAATTTTCAAGAAAATGGCTCCGTCGTGTTTGATTCAATTCTGTTTTTGGATAGTGGGAAGGACGTTAAACAGAATTGCGTCTCATTCTCGTTGAAAACTCTAATTTTTCGACAATTGCAAAAATTCAAACTTTTTCGACGTCTTCCTACGACTACAATTATGAAGATAGTTTTTCCCTTAATGAAATCTGTTTACGTAAAGATAGATTTTGAAATAAGGTTATGTACAATTTGTCAAAAATGTGAGTTTTTTTGCGTAATTTTGCGTGAAAGTACGAAAGAGAAAGTACGTACTGTTTTAGCACCACTAGTTTCTTTTTGATCATCCACCATAACACTCAATATAAACATTTAGAAACTCACCAATATGTCATAAATGCCTAAAAACACGTAGATACATGGGCAGACGGACACACGGAGAGACGGACACACGGACTGACTGATAAAAGAAAAGACGGACTCACAAAACGTGGATTCTGAGAACAAAATGTATTAGAGGCAGTAAGTATTACATCTAAGAACAAGATTATCCACTTTTTTCGAAACCGGGGCTTAATAATACAGGTTTCTCCGTCAAAAAATCTCCCAATTCTGCTGTAACATTACATTATTTTCTCTTTACTATGTAAATATGTGGCAAGTCAAGAAAGTAAAAATTGAATGTTTTTACATAAGAATTGATGAAGGCATGACCGTTAAAATCTATCTCGCCGATAAGATCAGTCGAACTATTATAGTTGTTTGTCTGTCATGACGTCTAACGTACTGTGAATTTCTAGTATAGAAACAGGTTGTGGAGTAAGTGGTCGTGTGGTAATGTGAGGCTGGCATAGGTGGCGTGTGGATAAGAGGTGGGACAAATGCAATGCCACGCGGTATGCAACGTACTGAGGACGGGAAATGGAGTGGAATGTGAGGGAAGTGGAAAGGGACGTGAAGTTTAGGGCGCGGAATGGCGTAGGTTTCAGATCTCGTGGAACGATTAGTGCTCACAGAGGTGCAAGGTGAACCTCGGTGATGATCATGAAGAAGGTGTTATGGAGTGAAAGGCATCATATCAATGCATAGTGACTGGGTGTCCAAAGTGTGTGTTGTTAGCGTGATAGGTCGTTGGAAACTAAAAGTGTTACAACTGTCACCACTCGTGTTTTTAGTATTCTGGAATTCCTGGTAACGATGACTCAAGCACCTAGAATTACATGCTCGTAACATGGCAATCGGGTATACATTGTATGTTACAAAAAACACAACTACAGTTAAAGAATGTTTGAACTCCAACCAGAGTATGGAATTCGTTTTTCGACATGGAAACTAAGAAGTAGTCGAATATCAGTTATACTTTGAACAGTGACTATATTCTTTCTCCCAAAGCACACAAATGACAAATAGTGTTCTCAGTAATTTTTCAACGGTAAAACCAGCATTAGCTAATGAACTTAATAAAAAATACCCTTGCTGAAAAGAAGACACATAAACAATGCATAACCTTAGAACTTAGAATCTTAGAAACAATGCATAAACACATAGAAAAGAATTTACACATTCTGAAAAATTACATAAACCATCAATTCACATAACATCACACTGTCCCAAAATTCACCTTAACCTACGAAAAAAAATCTACTGTACATGTTTACATTGGGATTTTATCTTTGCATAATTGTTGGCTTCCAAACAATCCTAAGTTAAGAATTTTCCGTTAAATTGTCCTTTAAATGAAATACAAATTCACAGTGATTAAACAATTTCTATTTCAAAAACGCACGTCAAATCATGGAAAGAAATTAACGGACATTCACTTATTCTCAACTTGTTGCTATTCTCCTAAAGATTGCTACACAAAATTTATAAGAATCCTGCTATATTTAACTTCTGGCTTAAGCTAATATCGTCTGCGGTTCAAATGAGCTCGCTGGCGTCAGACTTTTACCGTGTTATGTAGATGTGCTAGTTATAAATCCAATAGAATTCCATACAAATTTGAATGACAGCACAATCAAATTCTATATATTTGACTAACAGGAGGAGCACGCAAATACAGGTAATTGTGGATTGTTCAATGATTCACGCAAACCGTTCCACGAGGCGAATACTGCTGTGACTTCTCGGATGTTTCGACTCCTGCGCATATGTAAGTTCCACGCTCTCATCCATTAGACTATCGCGCTATGTGGGTATATCACTGGTTAGATAATGAACAAAATCAAACTTTGAACATTTTTTGAAATTCCATATTTTAATGAAAATCCGACCAATATCATCTTATTAAATTAGTGATGAAACCATACATTATATTTTTCTCCAAAATAGATATTAGCGGATTGATTAGGTTGATGTCGCAATCCTTCTGTTTTGAAACTGATCTTTTAATTTTGAGAGCTACATCAGTCTGTATGGTCCCCCCTACTTCATTATTGGAAATCCCTCAAATTTAATTTATTTTTTAATTTGTTTTTCTGGAATAGAGCAATGTAAGCTTATGAAAATGACATGTCCGATATTCATTAACACCAATAATTTTCAAAAGTTAAAAATGATTTGGACCCCCTCCTTCATTAATATTCAAACTTTTTGCTCGAATAGACGAAGCTTACTTAATAATACGGCTCAGATCCAATTTTCATTAAAGTTATTGGAATTTCGAAAATTGTATTATCCGAAGCTGTAACCGGGAGAGATGGCTCAGTGCATCAGTTGATGTGACTGCAGTTCCTGTCACCGCGAGGTTCTAGGTCCGAGACCCGAAGGCGGCAGGATTTTCGACACTAGCTTGTCGAATTCAGACGCTGTCTGGAGGAGAATTCTAGCGGCCGGCTGCTCTGATCCTAAGTTTTCCGTGGTTTCTTCGATCAACACCAGGTAGATGCTGGAGCAGTACCCTAACAAACGGGCCATGGATCGCTCGCGATTTTTCCCACCTCTTCCTTGTCCTATTCTCACGCCGGGAGACCGGTTGGGAGCTTAGAGTTTGTCCGGGCTGGGGCGGTGCCCCGCTGGTGGGAGATACCTGGTTGAGGAAAACCTCTCTTGTCTACGTTAGGTCGGCGCCGACTTTTCGCCATCCAGCTGGGAAAGATCACCACCACCTTCCGATGAAAAACACGCACTACACTTACCGGAATAATGATTATAATAGTTGACGCGCCCGGAATCACGAACAATCAATCAATCGAAGCTGTTCTAAGACTTCAATATGGAAGAAAGAAATTTGTTTATTACGCAAACTATTCCTCAAAACTAGATCTTTAAAGTATGTATTTCTCTATTTTTGAGAGTATTTTCTGACGTGACAGGAGCAAAGGAAAGTAGTAAATACAGATCAAGTGCTGCTGATCTGTACATTAAGTTTAGCTGGTAAACACGCGTGACTCAAGGACAGAAGATTCCAGTCTGCCCGAGCCTTTTTTATGTTTCTTAGGCATTTTTTATACTTGTAAGCTCCCATTATATTCACAGGGCATACACGGAATGAAAATCGAATGCGATTTTCATATATGCTACGGGAGAACTTTGTGCGAAATTCGCCCAAGTTTTCGTGCGAACTTCATGAGAGATTCGTGTAGGCTTCGTGCGTGCTTCTTACGAATTTCGTGCGAGCTTTCGTGCGAAATTCCCGCAAGCTTCATGCAAGCTTTATGCGAGATTTGTGCATGCTTAATGATTGCTTCGTACGAGTTTCATGCGAGCTTCATGCGAGATTCGTGCAAGCTTTGTGCGAGCTTCGTACGAATTTCGTGCGAGCTACGTCAGAAATTCGCAAGCTTCATGCAAGCTTGATGCGAGATTCGTGCATGATTTATGCGTGCTTCATGTGAGTTTCATGCGAGCTTCATGCGAGATTCGTGCAAGCTTTGTACGAGCTTTGTACGAATTTCGTGCAAACTTCGTACAAATTTCCAGCAAGCCTCTTGCAAGCTTCGTGCGAGGTTCGTGCGATCGTCGTTGCGAGTAACATGTCACCCGCATCGCGCGTGCGTGGGAGCAAGCTGCGAGCGATGAGGCAAGCTGCGAGCGATGAGGCAAGCTGCGAGCGAGGAACGAGCGACGAGCGAGCGACGAGCGGCGTGCGAGCGTGGGGCGGCGGCGGAGCCGGGCCGGGTCGGCGAGGCTCGGGCCGGGCCAGACCGGGCGGGCTGGATGAGCCCCCTCCGCGCATTTAGCTGCCATTTATAGACCGCAAACGCGAGCTTTGCGGTGCGCCGCCAATCTTGAAGCCGGCGCCGGGCGCGTCGTCTCTGGCTTTTGACGGCCCGTTCTCGACTCAACGGGCGCGTTGAGCGCAAGCGACGCTCCAGATTGGCGCTTAATGGGCGTATGAATAGTCGGGGCGGGCGGGGCGGTGGCGGCTGCAGGGGCGAAGGCGAGCAAGTCCGCTGCGGGGCGCGTGTAAACAATGAGTGCTTTCCGCACGCGCTCCAAGACTTGCCACCAGCTGCACAGCGCTTCGTCAAAGCCGCCGGAGCTTTCGCAAGAAGGCGTATGCGTTGCGTGTTGTCGAGATTCGACGTTCCGCACGCTTTCTCGGGAGTGGGATTTTGATGAAAGCACTGTTTTAGGGCAGTGGTATTTCTTGATATTTGGTCCTGAGAAAAAGCATACGTTGTATTTAGCGTCTTTGGGTGGTATAACAGCGTTAACGTATCGGACTGTTACACCCACTGTTTGCGGGTTCAGACCCGAGCGAAGCCGTCGACTCGCGAGGGCGAAAAAATTCTTCGTACGCCTTACTTCGTGGGGGGGGGGCAGTAAAGCCGTTTTGTAGATTTACTGCATACAAAATATTCTCTAGCCCAAAAGAAGCCTCCGGGCTAAATTCATGTAGACCGATTTGTCGCCCGAGTGAACCTACTTTTTCCACTAGATGCTGAAAAGAGAGTAGCGAAATTTGCATGGTCAGATGAAAAGACAGACCTGATGGGCTGAGTCTCGCCACGTAAAATAATGCATCATTAAATTGAATACCTCATACCGACCCTTTGATGATTTATTTAATATTTTGAGGCAAATCTGTAGGATATTAAAACATCTTTCCCAATATCACAGCTGAAAGCAGCGATAACAATGCACTCGCAGAACGTGACTCTTGTCAAATCATCAAACTTGTTGGCGATTGTGTTTTAAGGAGTACATGAATTTGTGTGTGGTACGAATGTAATACTGGAGAATATATTGGCATATCTTGTATAAGTGTTGTACTTCCCGGAAAAAAACGAAAGAAATTACCAAAATATTGGCTTGCAGTAAAGGTAAAATTGCGTTTCTTCTCGTATACATGTGTCAAAAAATATAACATGTCATGGTTCAATCGATTGCTGAGTACCGATTTCTCTGACAACCGGCTGTCTTACTTGAGTACTTATGAAACGTATCGAACGATTATAGACACTATCCAGAACAATAAGCAATAGTGTTCCTACAGTAGTCATTACACCTTCTGAGTAATCACCATAAACGTATTGGGTAACTTGCCTTACTGATGTAACTAATTTTTCATTTCCCCAAGTTGAAAATGTAATGCTGTTTTCCCTGTCAATTCATATGAACAAACTAGTAGACTGAGAAATCAATAACATTTCGCAAAAAAATTAATCTGGTTAACTGAATGCGAACGTCCTTAAAGTTCTTATAAATACATTAAACCCTCGTTAGCACGAACTCGCTTAACATGAATTTCGCCGTAACACGAACAAAACTTTAGTCCCAGCAGGGAATTACGGTAAAATGGACATTTGTAAGAAGGGAATTTGAGTTTTTAAAACAGGAACTCCGATTATTTCGGCCCCTTGGAATTCGTGTTAATGATTGTTTACTGTATTCAGAACTTGAGAAGTCTTTTCAATCCTACATAGGGCGTTGTAGTTAAAAGTATAATTTACTTTACATTCTCACTCCATTGGTCATTCAGAAATTCAGTTAGTTGTCCAGAAAGAATTTGATACACGAAAATCCACACTTATTTGTTCACATTGACAAGAAAGTGATGTAAAGTGACATTTAAGGGAAGAAAAATCTAAACAACTCCTCGATACTTCTGTTCTTTATTATCAGTTTGCATCTTGATACGGGGCTTGAGGCAGTAGAAATACAACCTAGCCACAGAAAGCCCGTTGCTGTTTGTAAATGGTAATATCTCTACTTTTTGTCGAATTGATTTGTACGGTGTTAATATAAATGTTTTGTTCAAATTTATGAAGGGTGGTGTAGTAACAAGATGAGACATTTTGACCAAAATTGAGATATGAACTTTAACAAAAAGTTGGAAGTCTTGCTATAGCTTTTAAAGCTAATCGTTGTTCTGCCCCAATCCTTTCATGTCAATTTCTCGGAAATGCGTTGCGATTGTACTGTTCATTTGAAAAAAATATTCAGAAGAAAACCACTACGAAAGTCATCCTTATTCTTAATACTTAATAGCAGAGACATTTGCCTCGCTTAGTCGCTAATGATTCTTTTGCTATAGTATCAGCTGCAGCAGGCTTGTAGCCAAGAGAGCTGCTTGTTTCAGCCGGGGGCCAAGGTGTACTTAAGCGCTCTGACTTAGTAAGACAAAGAGGGGTTGTGCTTGTTCGCGTCTGCTCGCGATGTTGCCCTGCAACCCAACAGCGCTCCGCCCGTTATAATATACCAAATGGCTCGACGAGATGTTTATTGTTTCTTGTTTATGTGTGGGTTAACTGTAAACACAAGTGTAAATACACAACTACGGAGAGTCACAACGAGAAATTTTGATGGGCGAGTAGACACATTATGACGTTTTGCATAATGTTGTTCATTCATCTTCTGAACTTACGAAGAGAGAAATGTTACCGGCTGCCATAAAAGACTGATATTCAAGTGCTTCACAAACGCTTTGTTTAATGACGTTGCGGTTTCGACCGCCAACTGGGACTTCTTAAAGAGAGAAGTGAAAAGAATTTCATGTAGCTATGTTCCATTCTCAGCAACATCACGCTATAGTACATATCAAAGCGTTCTTATAATATTTGTATTACAACTGTGCAAATGTCTTTCACCAATATATTATTATCATCATCATCACTTCTACTATCATTGTTATTACTACTATTATTACTAAAAGTAACCTGTCAAAGCTGACGGGACGAAATTAAACTATAGCATTATTAATGAATAACACAATATTCAAAAAATGCAGTGCTGGTGTATTTTCTTTTAAGATTTCCTTTATTAAAAATAATCACCATCAAATTACTCTGAGAAATACTCTCATCACAAATAAACAGATTTTTAATCTGGATAAGGGTACACTGAATTGTCCTTAAAGAACATAAGGATCTGTGAAAAAAATCCATTTGACGAGTCGTCCGGTTGAGTTTAGATCAGAACATTTGACGAGTTGTGATATCTGGAAGTGAAATTCCCCCCAAGGCGATGTGTAGGTCGGTGGAGGATCTCACCATTGAGAGGAAGAGGATCACTGCCACCTCCAAGTACAAAAATTCATTCACTACACTGATAGAACCATAGCATTTGACGTACCCGGAAACTGTCATTCCCAGTCATTAAAAAAATTGGCCCCTCACACAAAATCAAGAGAGACGCCAATCGAAGGAAACGGGACCTGGTGTTGCTGTATTTTGCAAATCATCCAATCCCCAAAACCCTGTCATATATTATTCCCCTGACACCAAACTCACTTTAACTAATTTTGCGACACTAAAAACTACCGATTTGTATCTCCAGATGTCGTTTCAGTATCACAAAATTATGCGGATTGGGGATTCAGATTGGTCGATTTTTTAACTATTAGTGCTTATGGAGACCTCACAATATATTATTATATTATTATTATTATTATTATTTTATTTATTATCCACACAAAGACTATTTCAAATCGCAAATTGTGTAGTGAGATTTCGATGTTTTTCCACATTTTAAATTTAAATTATTTAAATATATGATAACATGAAATGATACACATAAGATTAATAAATGACGAACGTAAATTAAAAATATAGCTTTGTATATTAAATAATATACATTTTTATTGCCTATTATAGCAAAATTTATTTTTAATTTTCGCCTCCACCAGGGCGACACATAACACGATATTACAAATTAATGGTCATTTCCACTCTAGAACTACTCATTTCATTTTTAAGGTTCTTAATTTTAATTGTTGTGTCCATTTCATATTAACAAGATGATGAATTAAGTGCGCTGAACATTAAGTTTTGTCTTGAACAAAAAAGTGAAAAAATAAATTGGGTACCAGAGACAGTTATCAGCTGAGGTCATTGCACTGCCTTTGACCGGAAAGTCTTGCATTACATCTGACAGGGGTTCGAGCTCCAACGGTGGCGGATTTCGACTTTAGCTAGATAGCTAACTCGAGTTCAAACCGCTTTCTAGAGGAGAATTTTACCGGCCGACTACTCTGGTCGGTAGTTTTTCGTAGATTCTTCGATCAATACCAGACAAATGTCGGAGCACTGCCCTAATAAAGGGATCACGGGCCAACCTACATCTTGCTTGTTCTAACCTTCACCCCTCACTTACACACACCTGCATGTACTGCACTACCACATGTGTTGGGAGCTTACAACCCCTGAGGGTGATGCCCCGCTAGAGAATGTACCTGTAAAGGAGGAAACCACGCAAACCAACGTGTAGGTCGACGCAGGATCTCACAATCTAGCGGGGAAGAACTCTCGTGATAAAATCATGCATTACTCTTACGGGACAAATGCTAATAGTTTTTGACGCGCCAGACAACATTAAATACCAAAGAACTAGTGACACTTTTTTGAGTTCTTGAATACATTGCTTAGTGAATACTTCGGCTTCGAAATATTGTGCACAACACATGTCAAAATATTCTGCTCATTGATCCTCTCAATACGTGTGTTAATATTCTTATTATTCTTACTCTTATTATTATTATTATTATTATTATTATTATTATTATTATATCTTTAGAATTGTAGGTAGATGTGTTTCTACGATCGCGAGTACAGTAATCTGGTAATTATCGGTCTGTAATGAATGTTAATTTAATGATTTGATGGGATATCTGGTGTTTTGCATAGACTTTCATGCTATGTAATAAGTCAGTAAATCGATGATTTTCGTGTACTCATACCTGCAATTTTTGAATCGGTAATATTTTCAACATTTTTGTAGACTAAGGCAGATATAATACGACCCAAATTACAAATTTTCAATTTTATGAACATTCACACATGAAATGTATGTTTAGGGAAAGGCGGTGACCAAACGACCAGGATAAAATTGTCGCTCTAATTTCTGTCATTATCCTCGTGAAAATTTAATATTAAAATACCCAAAACGAGGGAAATTTTATGGGATTGGCAACGTTGTGTATTTCATAACACGAGTAAGTTACGTAGAACTTTACACAAAACAATTACACAAGAAACAAATTAATTATGAAGTTGTAGCCTGTTTTAATTTATTTAATATTAATTTGTTTTATTTAATAATTTAGTTCCACTTTTGTCTCGGAAGAACAATTTCCTCCTAATTATGAAAGGAGACTCTTGCGTGGTGTGGGGTATTACACTTTACAAACATGACATTTATTAATTTTATTTGATTAACTTGGGAATGTGTGTCATTTCTATTACTGTGTCACAAAATAATCTTTCCAGATAATATCTTCAGAAAATTCTAGTAAAATTCAAAGTGAAGTAAATGGTCGATCTAAAACTGAGCGTTGTTACTTATGGAAGATAAATTAATATAGCAAAATAATAAATAAATTCATTGGATTAGTAGCTTTTTAAGTCCATGTTTCGCTATTAATACTCTCAACTGCGAGACAAAACCCCTATATCAGTAGTAGACATCACCGCTCCAGTAATCCATTTAAATTACAGTTGTTTGAAATAATAACAGATTTATGTTCATATTCGAGTATCCTGTCCCATGAATTTTTTATAGCCTTTATTTACAGTTATGTGCACTAACTTCATTAAATGCATTTCCAATATATCACTGAATGAGCTTCATTTCTAAGTTTTCATTACTATCTGAAAAAACTAAGCTCACTGTATCGCTTTAAACTGTAACTATGTTCACTATATTATTTTAAAATGTTCCATGCTACTTCTTTGTGGACTTTTTTGTTATATTCGTATTCATTCTTAATTTTATAATATGAATAAATCAGATTCTTTCATTATCAGGCCTTAAAACTGAACTAATTACTTAAGCAGCATTTTCCCAGACAATTGTTTTGTTCCAAACCTCTTACCAATGCTAAAAATAAATTAATTTGTGAATATACAAGTAGCAAAATGCATTTTATTGTCATACTAAATTTTGAACTGTGAAAATCGTGCCTGCAAACTGCACGATATTACCATGTGGAAATCAATCTCATGTTCACAGCGGTTCTGTAATTTTAACAGCACACAACGCGTAAATTAAACTGGGAGAAAGGCGTATGCTTACCATAACAAGAGCAGGCGCATATAAATATTGAGTTTGCATACTATTGCACCGGGCATTTTCTTTCGGCCTCATTTATACTGCACGACGCATTGGTCATCGAATAATCGAATGCATATGATCGTACTTCGCTTGAACAAATATGGAAGTCTTCAAATGTCCATTTAGTTTCGGGATGATGCGAATCATGCAGAGGGAACTCAGCGAACACTATTGAATATTTCGAAAAACATACAGGATAACACTTAGATTATACATTTTCATATTTTTGAGAAATTAAAGAAGTCTACAATTTTTTTGCTAAATATATGTAGTTTTCGAAATTTATTTTTTTCTTCTTCAATGAGATTTCTGTGTATTTAAAGGCCAATGTAGCAGGCATACTTAAATAGATATAGATTCAATTCATATCGTTGAAACTTCAAGAGAAAGATTTCCAAATGCGATTTAAATTGTTAAAAGAAAAAAATAGGTAACTTTAGTTTGAAAACAAACAATTTAAAAATACTAATAATAAATGTTGCTGTTTTAATTGATTGATTGATTCGTGTTTCCGGGCGCGTCAACTACTTAGTTCATTAGTCCCGTTAGTGTAGTGTGTGTTTTCTCTCGGGAGGTGGCGATGATCTTTTTTCCCGCTGGATGGCGAGATCTGGCGCCGACCTACCGTCGACTAGCGAGGTTTCCCCTCAACCAGGTATCTCCCACCAGCGGGGCATCGCCCCAGCCGGGACAAGCTGTAAGCTCCCGACCGGTCTCCCGGCATGTGTGGTAGTGTAGTGCATGTTAGTGTAAGTGTGTGTGTAAGAGGAGAGGATAGGACAAGGAAGAGGAAGGAAAGATCGCGCGCGGTCGGTGGCCCGTTTGTTAGGGTACTGCTCCGGCATTCGCCTGGTGTTGATCGGAGAAACCACGGAAAACTACCGATAAAAGCAACCGGCCGCCAAAATGTTGCTGTTAATATCTGGGACCTCACAGTACTTTATGGTTTTATTTAATTTATGTTTGATATTAAATTTATTTGAAAGATTTCTTTTTACGCGTAGTTACAATTAAATATAATGATATAACCCTCAATCAATAATTTCGATCAAATACAGAGAATTGTTACTTGGCTTTCCTGAGACAAGTACCAATTCATCAAACGATAATTTAGATCAGATACGGATTCGATACCGGATATGTGGTGGGCAAGTGAATATTAAGTCCGGGAGCGTCAAGTATTAATTCGTTATTGCTGTAAGTGTAGTGCCTTTTACATCTCGGGAATACGCGGTGTACTTCTCTCGCTGGAACATGAAATCCGGCGTCGACCTACACGATTTGTGGTTTGCTTTCCCACTGTAGAAATAATGCCCAGTGGAGATCCGCCCCAGCTGGTACAAACTGTATTCCGATTCGGTGGCAGTATAGTGCATATTTGTGTGTGTGTGTGTGTGTGTGTGTGTGTGTGTGAGTGTGAGTGTGCGCGCGCGCGAGTCAGGGGAGCGGATGGGATGAGTGTGAGAAATGAAAAATCGTGCGCGGTCCATGGCTCGTTTGGTAAAGTATTGCACAAACTTTCATCTGGTATTGAACTGAGAAACCACAGAAAACTACTAATCAGTGCAGGCTATTGCTAGAATTCTCCTCCAGACAGCGACTGAATTAGACCTACCCATATACTTATTGTCGAAAATCCGCCACCGTTGGAACTCGAATTAGGTAATTTTCGCCAACTATGCTGCAGCAGCAACGATGTTACCGATTGGATACAACGATGTTACCGATTGGAATTTCCTTCCATGCCACGATCTCATGGTGCATTACTCTTCATTCGAATTCCCCTTTCTAGGGAAGAACGGTCGCCACAACAGCCGTCTGTGATATTTAGACCGGTGAAACAACACTGCTTTCTCAGAATTAGTAGAATATACATCACACAACTCGAGCGCACAGCCCGTGTATTTGTATCTTTGAATAATTGCCTGTTAATGAGGTAAATTAGCTACATTCTTGGAAATAGCATTATTTACCTCTCTTTATTTTGTGTCTCTTCAAAACTCGTTAAAAGTTTGCATATTTTTTTCGGTGTTGACAACTGTATGTCCACTCTGATGATATTGAATGCGGCGGCCAAATGATCAGCACGATGAATCATTGTAACATGCAAATAATCATTACTGGCGGAGCATTCGGAATGCCAATGACGGAGCGATAATTACCTGATCAAGAGTGAATCGAGGTGCCTCCGGGTGTCGTCGACGATTTGTAGGGTGGGTGGAGGCGACATGCATTAACGATCAAAGCAAGCCACCCCCACCGCTTCCACTTCCTTCCATTCAACATTTTTCTTCCATCTTTTCTCCGGTTCGAGAAAAATATCATTTTGAACAGAGGCATATTAAAAATTGCGAAATGAATGCCAAGGACGTTTTTTTTCGTTTAGTTCCTCTAGATACGCAGTGAGAATAATGAAGATGTCAGTGTGAAATTATTCGATCAGACTTTCTATATATAGAGAAACATTTTAGTTTGAATTAAGACGTGTCTGAATTTTATGTTTGTGGAATGTTTTACTGAAGAAGTGATATTTCATTTGAAACGGTAGCCACCCTACGTTGGACCGAGTCATCCTGAAGTTTCTCATACACAATATTTGACATCGCATTAATAACGACGTCATGTTACGTTATAGAAAGAAACAATCACGGGCGCAGAACGACACGATACTAGCTGACAAATTTCGCGAAAACAATATTTTTATTTGCTTAATCTTTCTATTCTCAGATCTACAACAGATCTAAAACAGTTTGCATGTCAGACTCGTAGAAAACCTATTAGCAAAATTATATAGCATTTTCATAATATTAAATATCTTCAAATTTCCGAAATGCTGTTCTGTAAACTTTCCTCGAAGTCAGGTAGTATTTTTTATTCTGAAGTTGCGTTATGTTGGCAATTGCACTTAATATTGTGTTGTACAAATCATCTCCGATTGTCCACAATTAATGTGTTCGGGCGTAAAAGATAATAGCAATCTTGTCTCTTTCCGTGTGCTGTTCATGGAGTGTGATTCTCAAGTAGTTGAATTTATGATTCATTGGTGGATCCGTTTGTTACCGTTTTGTGCAACACATTAAACCACTTGAATCAAATTGTTGACTTTGTTATATCTCGAAAGCGTTTATGTGTAGTTTATCATTTTACACCAAAAGTCTTAGCATACTAATTATTAATAGGTTATCATTAACTCTGAACAGCTTATTAGTTACAAAGTAGTAGTACAAACGTAGTACAAACGTACATATTTCTCGTATTTTTTTTAATTTTGTAATTTTAGGAAAGTCACAGAGATCAACGAAAATTAAACCGGCATCGTTTTTAAAAAAATGTAAATTTACAAAATAGAAATGTTTACTGCATTCTAGAAAAACATTTAAGTTTTTTGAGAAAATATATTTTTCATAATTTGCCTTTATTTCAAGCAAACATTGTTCTAAAACTACTTGTATTTCCAAAAAAGTATACTTGGCCTTATTCACAGATATAATTTTTAGAACATATTTCATTACTGTAAATTGTACTTTTGCGATGTTCAACTTTTATGATTTGTTAACTTGTACAATTTTTATAAGAATACTTTGCTCTATTCCAAAAAATAAGAAAAAATACAGAGGCTTTTGCAGAATTCTTTAAAAATTGCATATATTCCACACAAAATAACACAAGAACTAATAATATTTTCAAAACATTTACTTGATCTGATTTCCAGATGAAGAAAAGATTTAATTAAGAACTTTCTTCAATATTGTAGTTTTTTAAAGGCGCCGAAAACTTGAACTTTTGCAATTTTTGAAAATTAAGGGAGTTAACCCAATATGAGACCTATTCTTGATTGTAAGTGTTCTTTGCTCTACCCAAGCAAAACATTTAATCAAAAAAATTTGGAACCATTTTCCAGAAAATTTTGAAAATTTTAAGGCTTTATGTAGAGTATCTACAAATAAAAATATCGATTTCAAATGTTTATAACAATATTTTTCATTTAGGAAATCTTATATAAATAATAATGATATTCTTACAGTACCTGAAGATGGAAAGGAACTTCTCCGGTACGCTGGGCTATACAATCAATTTTAAAGTGTACAATGAGAAAAATTGAAATTAAATAATTATGTACAATACGTGTAATTAAAATGCACAAGTTTATTTGGCTGTCAAAAAATAAGGGACGTAAAACTCACACAATACTTCTCTTTACTATGTAAGTACGTATGTAAGTACGTAGAAACGAGAAAGTGAAAAGGCACCTAAAGCTTTGTAACACTAAAAAAATATTGCTTAACCGTTATCCATCTGCTGATTTCACTCAACATGGTGGCCCATAATGTTTTAAGGGATGCAATTTACGGATTAATAAATATTAATGAAGGATTTGATGACACCACAGGCAATGAAGTATCCCCATAAACACATGATTCAAACTCGTTTTATTGATCAAAATGATCATGTATTGTGAAGGGGAGTCCAATTTATTTATTAGTTGAATGTTCGCTTTCATGAAGAAGTTCTTCTGATTCCTGATAATAAAATTACAAAAAAGCTGTATTAAGGTGGCTGAAGATATTTTGATCCTGTTGCATTAGCAACCATTATTATGGGTCACTTTTCATTGTGAACGAAGATTGCATTGAAAGCGCTAAATTGGAGTTAGATGTTCCCCAGTTGCTTGTGAGTACATTTTTCTCGACGTAGGCGGATTTAATCCTATATTGACAGCATGATCAGGAGTTAAGGACATTTTCTCAAATCTTGCCAGCTGCTTCATCATACTATCGTGGTAAACAACGTTATTTCATTTATTGCTCCAGCATTTAATGTAGAATAAAAACAAAATTGTCATTGGTATGAATTAGTTTTAAATGGTTGATAAACAGATTTTTCTCGTGGGATTTCTTTAAGTTTATATATGGCCCACTTGGGTCAGGTTGCCTGCCATTAAATTTTTTAAGCCAATTTATCACTTGACATTTTTGTGCTCTTCGTGCTTATTTAGAAAATAACGCGCCTACACTTTTGTAAGGACTTTACTTTTTGTTCATTTGGTGTTTTCCTCCATATTGTTGTTCTTTTAAATATTTTATCTCACATTTTTAACCATTAATTTTGTAATTTATGACATGAAATAAGGTGTGATTCTATTCATAAATGTTACCTTTATTTGTTAATTTACTAAAGCATACTTCTGCAGTGGCAATAAATTAATCTTAATTTTTTAAGCGAAGTATCAACACTCTCTGACAATATGAATCAATGGTAAACCATTGAAAGAAGTTTATTTCTAATTGTCAACAAGAGTAAATATATAAAGTATCCCCTGAATTTATTTTGAACGAGGCTATTAAAAAGGAAGATTTTTTTTAAAAGCATGTGATACGAGAAAAAATCGTCAAACATTAAGTGAGCCATAAAAACTCCGGCACTTTTTTTCTGTCTTGGACAATGCAAACGAACAATCTTAACTAAGACGTTACTGTAAACTGTATATACACATAAATAATGGCTTTGTAATTGTGTTAGATAAACGTTTAAATGACAAAGATTTAATACATCATAATGAGAAACTCTTGTTGCATACGCTTCGTTGTGACAAAGCGATGTGAGTTTCATTATGAGGATCAAATCAATATTGCTTCATTAATATCAATTAGTTATCAGTTTCAATAATTAATAATCTATACTTTTAAGTAAAGTAAAGAATGATGGTTTATATTGTTCGTTCTTAAATTTTTATATCGAAATTAGATTTCACCTTGGGAAAGCTTGTTGCAGCATGGCTACATGAAAATTAATTCTATCAATACAAATTTTTGATAAATTGAATTTCCAGGAACCAAATGTCACGGAAACATATCACATCAGGCGCCAACGATAATGACGTGTGTATTGACGGCGAGTTCAAATTACTTAAGGAAAATACTCTCTTTAATCAGAATGTACACACATTTCCCACACAATCATATCAATCTGAGCAGTATATCACGGAATCGAAGAATACCGTTGTTCCCTTTACACACCACGAGAAAAATCATCTATAAAACTGTCTATGAGAGTTTTATGCCGGGCCGGGGCCCCAAACTAGGTATCTGTCACGACCCCAAGCAGCGTTTCTCGTGGCGGGGCGCGGGAGATATACTCCGGTCTGGGGCGCGCCGGGCGGGTCTCCGTCGTAAAGGGCGCGCTGGGGGCGGGGCCGGGGCGGAGCGGGGTTGGCGGGGGCGGGGCGGGGCGGGGCGGGCGGCTGCGAGGGCCTCGCCGTGCCTCCTTGGCATCGCGTTGTTTATTCGGCGGCTGCTTCCGCGCCGCTTGATTCACGCGCGCCGCCGCAGGTCGCGTGCTGGCGCCGGCCACCGCCGCCCCCGCGCCCCCGCCCACGCCCTCCCACTGCCTCCGGATGGGGCCGACCGGCCGGCCGACGGTGCTGGGGCCGGGGGTGGCGGCGGCGGCGGGGGGCGGATCGGGGGCGGCGCCCCTCGGCGGAGGAGCGCGGCTAATGAGCGGGGTATTGATTTGCGGTGGCTGGCGGCGGCGGCGGGACGCCGAGGGACGGGGCGGGCGATCACCGCCTTTGTGGTGGCCTTCGTTTATTTAGCGGGCGGGGACCGGGCGCGGCCCGCGGCGAGGTGGGGCGCGGCGCGCGGGGGCGGGTCGGCGGCGGCGGGCGCAGGGCGCGGGCGGATGGGCGCGCGAGCGCCCGTGAAAGGGACGGCGGGCGACGCGTGGACGGGTCCCTCCACTCGCGCTCGACCCCGACCTCCGCTACCCCCCGCCCCCCCGCCACTCCCCTGGTAGGCCCGGCGCCGCGCCGGAGCCCGCCCGCTTCACTGCCTCACCGCTCCGCCGGCCCCGCCGCCAGAGATGACGGCGAACCCCGCTGCCGGTGGCGGGAGCCTCTCGCCTTTATTAAGGGGCTTAAAGGGCGAAGGAACCGTTTATCCCAGAAGATGTATGGGAGGGTGTCGGGCGGCGGATAGCTTACGGCTCGGGTGGCGAGACGTCTCCGGGGCGCAGCCGCTTCTGCCGCCGCCGCCTCCTCCACGGCTTGCATCTCGGCGTCGCCGTTTTGGCGCACGCCCCGCCTCCTTCTCTTCGTCTTCCTTCCCGCCCGCCTCGTTCTCGTTCGTCGCGGCTTCCCCCGCGCAAATCGTCGGCCTCTTTCCGCGTCGCGTTCTTCTTCTTCTTCTTCCCGCCCGGGTTTCCCCGCCGACGAGGCGAGGCGCGGGGGCGCGACGAGAGCGGCGGGATCGAACCGGGAAACGAGGGCGGTGCCCAGCGATGCGCCTCCCGCCGTGCGAGCCTCCCGCCGATCGATGCAGATTTCAGGAAACGGAAATCTCATAAATCGAGAAAATTAATTTCGTCGAACGGAAATGATATAAGCCTGGGAGGCGCCTAGTGTAATTTCGTTGGGCGCGACTGCCGGGACGCGGCGGTGGCGGTGGCGGGGGCATCGGCGTCGATGGCAGTGGCGGCCGTGGGGCGGCGGACACGCCGAAACGAACGGGCCCGCCGCCGCCGCCGCCGCCGCCGCCGCCACCGCCACCCCCGCACCTTCGGGCGCGCAATCGGATCCTGCGGGGACGACCTGTTGCTGTGACCGCAGAGAACCGCTCCAGCGCTGGCCCGCGCGCGGTGAGTGACTGGCGACTGCGGCGCGGCGCGGCCCGGACGCGCGCCGCGCCCTGGGACCCGCCCGCGGGCGCCGTATGGGCGATGAATCGCGCGCACGGGGACGGCTCCAGGCGGGGAGGCTCGCTGCGTCATGACGTGTGTAACGTCGGCACATGCCAGTCCAATCTTCAAACGGCTGGGCACGCAGATTGCTGAACACATGGGACGGACAAAAGCACTGGAAAGTGGGAACTGCCGTGCCCCCCGTGACGCAAGGGGATCGAGCAGGGGCGCCGGACCCCCAGTGGGCGACATGTGGTCCTGAGGCCCTTAGAGGGCTGAAGGCGATCACGTGACCGCCAAATAAATGAGAGGCAGAAGGCAGTTCGTATTGCGAGCACCTCGTGAGCAGACGTGTATGCTCGCCCGAGACGGGTGTGTATTCCTTGAGACACGGCGTGTATGAAACACGGGTGTCGGGCCACCGGCGCCGTAAGGCGGCAAGGTGGGGGATGCATTAGCGCATGGGACAGGGAGCAGGCACGTGGGAGTCACGGAGGTACTGGCGAACAGAACCCCAGAGCTGTACATTTGTAAATAATGTAAATAAACAGATTTGTGCATAGAGCTCGTGTCTGTGTTGTCATTTCGCTACCACAACGCCACCGTGACCCCAAGCCACAAAAACATATTCTTAAAGAATTAATTTCTTGTTGTTGTTTATGATCGCAACAACATCTAGGTTGGGGATGAGGCCACTGTGAAGTTGACTTGAAATGGTGACGATACTGGGGGAAAAGACGAACACAACCGTGCTCGAGGCGCGACTCAAACCCACGATCCTTCGGTCCGAGATCGCTACGACACTACTGCCTGAGCGATCTCGGCCACCAGAGATCGGCGAAAGAATTGATTGATTGATCGATTGATTGGTTATTCCGGGCGTGTCAACCGGTGAGATCATTAGTACCATAAATGTAGTGCATGTTTGCATCGCGGGAGATGGCGGCGATCTTCTCGCGATGGCCGGCAACATCCGGCGCCGACCTATGTCAGCATGCGGGGTTTTTTCTTAACCAGGTATCTCCCACGAACGGAACACCAACCCAGCCGGGACGTGCTTTAAGCCCGACACGTGTGATAGCGTAGTGCATGTGAGCGTAAATAAGGTGTGAGGATAGAACAGGAAGACGAAGAAAAGATCTCGCGCAGTCCGTAGCCCATTATTGAGGGAACTGCTCCAACATTCATCTGGTGTCGATTGGAGAAACCACGGGAAACGACGGATCATAGCAGCTGGCCGCTAGAATTCTTCTCCAGACAGCAACTGAATTCGACCTAGCTATGTAGCTAGTGCCGAAAATCCTATCACCGTTGGGGCTCGAACCCTAGGACCTCCCATTCAGAGGCACTACAGTGATGTCAGTTGATGGTCTGACACCTGTGCCAGTCTTGCTGAACGAAATTTTGTTTTATTTTACAAAAATAAATGTGAGTTTTATGTATAGGGCAGGCATGTTAAACTTATCGCGCAGGAGCTACTTGCCACCTAGAAGTTCGGCGCTCCTTCGAGCACGGGCAACTTCCCCTGACTCCGCTCGCCTTTTTTCCGCCAATACCAGCTAAGGGTGGACGTGTGCAAGGTGGTGCGTCGTGACACGGGGTTTAGTGGGTTCGTACAAAAGTGTGTTTGACAGATTTGTTTTATTAAACAACTGAGATTTGAATTATGATTTTATTCCTTATTACTAATTTTTATTTATTTTCTTTTCACATTCTGTCTTGTATAAATATTTTTTGCCAAGTGGCAGAAAATATTTAAAAAATTTTTTTGTATCATATTATATTTTATGAAATCATTCAGTTATTTGCTCTGTATATCGATAATGTGATACTAACAAGTTTCTGTAAATTAACAAACTTAGGGGTGTACCGCTCTTTTAACAGACAAGAACATTTGTCTGTTAAACCTCCTAATCTGTACGTAGGAAGTCAATGAAATTATTGCAAACTTAAGTAAACAGATTACGAAATCACGATACTTTAAAATGTTTAATTTTACTCTCAAGCGATGATTTGAAATCTAATACATTATTTCAGTTTAATGGATATTTTTTTTTGCTTTAGTGGCGTGCAAAATATTACAGCTACATTTGGGGAAATGAATGTCAACTGACTTGTCCAAAACACTGTCACGGGCAAGATATTCAATGACGAACCGCTACTCCAGAGTAATTTGTACTACAGCCCTCACTTTTAAATCTCGCCCCACTTGTTCTGGACGCAGTGCACGCGAACCCTAGTTACCTTACGCTTACCCGCACACTGACACCTTAATGGTCCGCTAGTTACCTTCCCCGCGACCTGACATTCCTGATTTACGAGAAGTGCCCGTGGCGAAATGATGAGCGCATATGACACCTAGGAGTCGGATCTGACATCGATCCCCGGCCAGTCCTGAAGAACTTGAGGGGGACAATGCGAGTTCACGGCAGGTGTTCTAGGAGTTGTCGCCATCATCCTGCCTGTCCATTCCACTTTTTTTTTTCGATAATCACTATCACTCGTTAAATCACTTCTATTATGTATGTATAGATGATCTTAGTAGTTGAAGTGCTCGTAATCCGTAATAAATAAGTAAGTGCATATATAAGTAAATAAATGTGTAATAAATAAATAAATACACGAATATATTAGAATTAGGTGGCTGAACCAAGAGAGGTTCATGAGGTCATGCTACACTATTTATGTGAAAAGCGACATAAATATTCAAAAGTAAATATTAAGAAAAAGTTTTACTTTTATTCAGCGGTTCATTGGAAAACTGCACAAACACTTTTCTGTGTGTTTGTTGAGATGTGTTTAGATGTATTTCAGTTTGTTATGTCGAGCTTTTTTAGGGACTCAAAAGCTTTCAATTAAATATATTTGATCATGCTTTAAAATGTATTATTTGTTTTATTGCCATGTATTGATGTGTATCAAGTAACGTATTAATTAATCTCAAGAATTCAACTGTTGCGGTTCTTTGCTGTTCAGTTTACGAACCATTTTGAAAATTATAGTGGTATTCCGTTAGGACTTACTCAGATTTAAAATTTGTATTTAAATTTACAGACTGAATATTGGTCTTGGCGTACGCGAGTTCTTTGGACAAGCCCAAATACACAAGTATTCTCATGAATTTACACATCAAAACTTGAATTGTTATATTTTTCTAAAATCCGTCCCCTGTAGCATTATGGTCAACACACTAGCTTCCAAAACGCGGGTGAATCATGCATTTTCAAGGGAGGAAAATTCTGAGAGTTCATGTGTACTTCGTGGCACATACAACAATTCTATATGTAACTTTACCATCTGTGCAGCTCGTCTAGAGTTAAGTGTAAAATGTTAAATTTAGTTATTCAAATTATATTTCTCCATGTTGTCGCGACGGGAAGTTGATTTCTTCACGAAGGGCATAATGAAGGTAAGAGTCCCAATCTGTATCTGATTTACCCTTGCAAATAGTTTTATTACATTAGAGTGAATATTTTCATATCAATTCTCTCCCAATACACCCATTTCCGTCTGTATTGAGCATTGAACTTGTAGGGTGGTTCATGGTAGGGATCCAGAATTAACAAAACGTGCACAGAAAACCCTTCTCCCCGTTACACCTCAAACAGTTTTATACTTGATTAAATGAACGAATGAATTAATCAATAAACAAAAAATAAAAATATGAGTAAATAAATAAAAATAAATAAATGAAAATAAATAATAAATAAATAATAAATAATAAATAAATAATAAATAATAAATAAATAATAAATAATAAATAATAAATAATAAATAATAAATAATAATAAATAAATAATAAATAAATAATAAATAAATAATAAATAATAAATAAATAATAAATAAATAGTAAATAAATAATAAATAAATAATAAATAAATAAAAATAAATAAATATAGACAAATTGTTGCTAAATGCCCTGCTGTATTCTTCGTCAATTCCCGGAAATTAGACAAAAAAGTGTTTTCCTTATTGTAACTAGCTCACATTGAGACATTCAACTGAAAACGCTAATCCACTCCTTGAGCCTCAAAATTGTCCTTTTTATTCTCAAAGAAATATATATTCTCTAATAGAATAGTTTAATGCCTCGTTCTCCGTTCCTTACAGGCATGTTCTACGCACATTTTCTTACGGGTTTTTCTCTTCTCGCTTATTAGATGTTCAAATGCTTATTCTCCATAAATTATCTTTAAAGTGTTTGCCAGAGTAAAAAATAAAAATGGACTCTCTTTGGTAATTATTTTAATCTCTACATTTTTGTTAATTAAGAGAAACAGGTAAGTGAAATAAATCATTGAAGTATTTTAAATACGCTCGGTGCAGTATTCGTTTAAAATGTTCATTTTTATGAACAATCAAACACGAAATTCCCGTTTGGTGCAAAAGTTAACCAAACGGCTAGAGTAAAACCTATGACACGTGTGAAATTGAATGGGATTCGTTGCTTTTGTAAAGTTTCATCGATAATTATTATCTAATTAACGCATATAAAAGCTACAATTTAAGCATATGGCATCAACTTTAATGAATATGGGAGTGTTGTCTATATACTTTACAACATTCAAAATGATAATGGATAAAAAGTTTTAAAGTGCACTTCACATAGATTGTGAAATTATTAAGAGTGCAGAAATTCACAAAAAAGAAGAACACGGGAAAAAACGAATTAGACATGTGATTTGCAAAGGAATAAAACAACAACAAATGTTCGAGAAACAAGCGCCATTTCTATGGACAGCAAAAATAAACAAATGTGTGAAGTGGTAAGGAAAGAGATATCACAATTTGCAGGTGGATATATGAGACAAATTTCACCATTTACGCTAGATGACAGCAATGCCTAAATAAAATAAATAATTAAATAAATAAACCTCATGCGTAGATTTATCTAAAAGTTTTTTATAAAACCTAAAGGTACATTTATCGAACTAGTTGCATTTTATTTAAAATCGTAACAAATATTCTAAATTCATCATAAGACCAATTCCTGACCAATATTTCAGAATTTGTCAACTTTAAGTCTTGCATCAGTTTCTTTAGGTTTTCAGTTACATAAGAGGTGTTATACTCATACGGTCATATATGAAGTGCATGTTTCACTCGAATAATTGATGTAACTTCATTAAAATACTATATTTTATTTGTAAACATTTTAATTGAATGAAGTGGACAACTGAGCTCCGTTCTCTTAATAATTATTATTTTCTTAAGTTAATTTCAGTGCAAGTGATTGCACACATGAAATTGAAACCAATCTGAGATATTCCTCACTTTCTTAAAAGCATTATTGGAGATCAACGGGGCTAATATTGTTAGGTTTATTTTATAGCGAATATTCTTTTCTTGACGGTTTGCATGTTCTAAGCTCACAAGTCGTCTCATACAAAAAATACAAAAAAATAAAAAAGGGAAAAATTTGATAATAATATTTGCAATAGTAGTTCAGGCTATTGATTGTCTTATTACATTGAACCACTTACATAACGTTACTTTTATTAACGACAATCATTCATTCATTCAAACAATTATCAAATAAGGAAACATTCATTCAAACAATTCAAACATTCATTCAAACAATTATCAAATGAGGAAACAATATTTTACGTAAAAAGTAAATTTATTTTAATGAACGTGTTCTAGGGACGTTTCGGGTCCCAGGTTTACACCCATTCTCAGGCTCACATTAACTTAGTTCATTCATAACTTAAATATACAATATACTTATATAATTTATGTGATATCCTTAAAAATAACTGTTGGAAACCAATCATTTTGGGAGCAGATGCTTCAAAGAAGAACAATTGTAATGAGGTGCTGCTTAGGTTTCATTTATTGTATTGAAACATTGTATTCTGGTATTTGTATCGCTTCCTGAACATCAAGAATATTTTCCTTCGTAGAAACGAAAAAGTGACGATCATAGTTTTATAATGTAAAAAGTTGTTGATTTCACACACTTTGTTTTCTGGTCACATATGTGAGTACAAATTTTGCCTCGCCCAAAGAAATTGGTATCAGAAATTACGTCGTGTCAAATGCGTGAATTTCCGGATATATTTTAAATGATGAATGGATGTATTCTAAATGACTTGATCCGGATATATTCAGATGTATATTAAATGACTTAATCAAATGAAGTAAACATTATTTTGAAAAAGTCAAATGTTCTTTAAAAACGAGCTATTAGAAGAGAAAACTGCAGCTGGTAAACTTTAGTCCACTATTCCACTGGTTTGTATAAACTCGCTGGGTATTCTTCAATAACATAATACTATAATTAATATAACTTACTAAGAATATTACTAATATAACAAAAATATAATTGTAAGTTAAGATAAAAAAATGTTTATTTATTTGAGCACTTTTTAACTAAATTGTAATTTTCTATAACGAGAGGAGAGTTTTATAAGTAGTTTTATGATAACATTTGCATAAAACAATGAATAGACACTTTCAGTCCATGCTTTGCGTTACATTTGATTCTAAATTTTTGTGCTCTGAGAAACCAGTTGGTATTTGTCGTGTGTTCAAGCACTTACTGTTGTAGCCCTTTCCAACCCTTTGAGATGCTGGAACTGCTGAGACGTACAAAAGAAAACTCACAATGGAAATAAACGAACTGTAGCCTTTTGACATTAATTATGTGCATCTGAAAGGAACGACTCGACTTTACATTTGAAAGCCCTTTGTCGAGACAAAAAATAAGAATAAATACGTCAACTGACATATTTAACGTCACTCTTGTGTTCCGACAATGATATCTGCAGCTTTACAAAGCTCCACGTTTTGAAGAGCGAGTTTCAGAAGAATAATTACGGCTAAAATGCGGCATATTTTTATTAATATTTATAATAATTTGTAATGCTAAATGTGAAGCTGCAGCTCTGCGAGCCTCGAAAACGCCTCTGTCGTTCTGGAAAACGAACTTCGCAGTATTAAAATATCTGAAATTTCATTTCACAACGCTGGAAAAATACATTATCTGTTCGGTATGTTCTGTTTTAAACTGCATGTACCGAACTATGGCACAAGGAATTGCCCATTTCATTGAGTTTAATGCCTGTGTAACTAACAGCATTAGATTTTTGTTTCTAGAGTTCTACATAAATATTTTTGTGTTATTTTTTACTGTCGTTATTTTCATGTCGCTAATATGACAATTATGGCGTTTTTTATATCAAAAAGTATGTAATTGCTGTCATTTTGATTTATCTTTCTCTGATATTCTATTATTGACACAAAATACTTAAAACGATTTAGGAATCCGATAACTTATAATTTTAATTTATTGCAACAAAATGTACATTTATAATTGTGCAATAAATGATAAATACGAAACAAATGCTTGTGTTTTATCTCGTATGTAAAGAATTTAGGCAATTTGTCAAACAAGATGCAGATTGCCTGAACGAGCGTTACTTCTGTTTCTACGACCTCAAACTTTCAATCGTGCAAAGCGGTTCAGTGCGTAGCACGCTGACTTCGGATTCAGGAGGCCCGGTTTCGTTCATCGGGCCGGCCATCTTGGCCGGGGTTTTCGTAGTCTCTCTCGGTTATACACACAAAGGTTGGTATTGTTAAAAAAGGCCACGATTACCTCTCATCATCATCATCATCATCATCATCCTATCACCACATAATTCATAATTCAAAGCTCAATAGCCTGGTCTTACCAAGGGAAACAGCCGAAAAGCTGATTCCCATAATGACACACGTTAATCTCACTCCGGAATTGAGTGGGACTGGGCCTCGGAAGAAAACCGTGTAGCGTTGTCAGAAATAGCCGATAAGC
This sequence comes from Acheta domesticus, assembly GCA_031308135.1. Lineage (NCBI taxonomy): Eukaryota > Metazoa > Arthropoda > Insecta > Orthoptera > Gryllidae > Acheta > Acheta domesticus. The sequence goes on from JAHLJT010008446.1 coordinate 217,602,270, forward strand.
AAATGATAGTAATAGTAATAATAATAATAATAATAATAATAATATCTTTAAACGACGAGGCAAATAGTTCATAATTATTACTTGCGTTGCACGAACTACGTGCTTGTAACACATTAGCTGAGGTGAAACTCATTAGCCTGATTCATTCGTAACCTACGATGAAAGCAATGTGTGGCCTACACCTTGAAGCCACTTGCTTTATCGCGTGGTTTCCATGAACAAATGGTGCTGACATTAAATTCAGATATCACAGCTGAATCAGATAAGTCAATTAAAACCGGCTGAGATGGGTCAGTATCCCCATTGGCGTCACCTCTGTAGGGTCGTTGACCAGGAGGATAGTAGGATTCGAGTCACGGCGGTGGCCAATTTTCGATATTAACTGCATTCAAACACTGCGTAGAGAAGAATTGTAGCCACCAGCTTCTCCAACGATAGTTTTCTGTAACTTTTTCGATCAGTTCCAAGCGAATGCCATACGAGTATCTTAACAAACTGGCCAGGGACCGCGCACAGACATTTCTTCCTTGATTGATTTATTAATGGTTCCGAGCACGTCAACTGCTAAGGACATTATTCACGTAAGTGTATTGCGTTTTTTCCTTGGCGGTGACGGGATCTACTCTCACTGGATGGTGAGATCCGGCGCCGACCTATCATCGGCTAGCGGGGTTTTCTCCAACCAGGTATCTCTTACGATCGGGGCACTGCCACAGACAGGACGAATGTAAGAGTGTGTATGTAAGGGATGAGGATAGGATAATGAAGAAAAAGGAAAGATTGCGCGTGGTCACTAGCCCGTTTGTTTGGGTACTGCTCCGGTATTCGTCTGTTGTTGATCGGAGAAACCACGGAAAACTTCCGATCAGAGCAGCCGGTCGCTAGAATTCTCCTCCAGACAGTGACTGAATTCGAGCTAGCTATCTAGCTAGAGTCATTCCTTCCTGATCTTTGTTCTCTTCTCTTCACTTACACACACACACACACACACACACACACACACATGCACTACACCATCACACATATTAGGAGTCTAGTTGGAAATAGAGCATGTTACAACTCTGACGGTGTTCTGCTGGAGGAGAAACCTGGAGCTTGAAGCTCCCAAGCCAACGTACAAGTCGGCGCCGAATATAATTTTCCAGTGGGAAGGAGCATCTTCATTTCACATGATATAACATGCACTACGCAGGATGTTCTCGGTAACTCTAAATATTCACTCAATCAATCAACATGTTAAGTAAACATAGAGACACCTAAAAATCGAACTTAGAATTTCTCGCTCTTAAACAAAGTAGTCTAGGTTCTTATTTATTGCTTTGCATTAAGAATATGGTAAAACAACAAATTCCTAGTGTTTCGTAATTTGATCTTTGGAGGTCCATACTAGAAATGATTAAACGTTGTCATGGATATAACCCGAAGTTGCCATGCCCACGTGATGATTCGATTCAGTCATTTAGGGCGCGCTGACGAAGTCGAGAGCTACTTAACCTCCGATGATCTGTACGAGCGTCCGCAGCTAGACGAGGGGCGCGGAGGCGCTGGCACAACAATCCGTACGTCTGCTTAATTTCATTATCGCGTTATTCGGCATTGCTTTCCGCTTGGCAGCGCTGTTCATGAAGCATTGCTGGGAGTAGCCCGTGTGGAAGCGCGCTATTACGGCCGCAGCTGGTAATTTTCTACCAAAGAGAACACTTCACTTGCAATACGCGTATTTACGCTCGCGCGTACTTTTGATGCTCGTCGATGGAGGCCGCTGGGGGGGGGGCAGTGGGAGGAGGGTAGGGCGGGGAGGAGCCGGGTGAGGCGGGGTGGGTGTGAGGGGGTCGGGTTGGGGCGGGAACGTAAGCTGGGAAGGGAACGGGAGGGGGACGGGGCAGAGGTAAGGGCGAGGCGGTGAAGAGATGGTGGTCTGAGGTGTGGCGGGGGCGGGGGAGTGTGGGGGCGGGGGTGAGGGGATGCTGGGTTGGGGCTGTGTGGCGTGGGACGGGGTGGGGGCGAGGCGGGTAGGAGCGGGGCTGTGTCTGCGGTCGCAACTGCGCCGCCGCCCTCGTTTCACAAGCCCTATTCATCTCTTCTGGCTTCACCATTGCACACAGTGGGAAGTAGTACCATTCCACGCAGCAATACGGGCAGAATGTCATTTGTTTCTGTAGCACTTTCTAGAATATATACGAAACATTTTAAGTGAAACGAAACAAACTACACTTTGAGAGCAAATTAATAATTAAACGCAATTTCCTTTTATTATTATTATTATTATTATTATTATTATTATTATTAATAAATGTTAATATTGTTATTAATATTATTAGTAATATTATTATTATTTGAATTAGTTTTTCTTTCTCTACACTATCTGCAAGAACATTCACCTGATCACTCTGCTCTAGGCTTGGTCGACTTCGCAGAAAATAGACGAATGAATGGTGCTCTCTAGACAATTTCAACCTGTTAAATCCTAATCACCGTTTATTCCAGGAACTCTTTCACTAATCAGTAGCTATCCAGAATTACTGCTTTTGGCATCTGATCCACAAACGAAAATGGCATATCCATCTCTTACGGATTGCATAAACGCTGTATTTCAGTAATCATTCAGTTTAAGTCATGATGTTTTGTGTAATGCCTATATTTTGATGCCTCTTTTGATGACGAAGCTCTTTGGATAACTTGGGTATATATTTCTGTATTTTCAAATTGTAAACTTAATCCAAATTATTGTTTTTGACGACTGTAAAATCGCTATGATGGCACTTTTCTAGAGCTTCATTAGAACTGTCAATGTATCCTACTGTTCGAAATTGTGGTGTCTGTGAAGATTCTTCTGTCCCAATATAGCTTCTGCTCTTCATTTTCCAAGAATGTATCGGGTTGATATTTGTACGAGTATTATGGGACATTATAGTATTTTCTTGATAATGTCAATGAATGTTTTTACGCATATCGTGTCTAACTATATATTGATCCAACACTCTACAACTGATAAAGATATTCTCAATATGTTCAATTAGTGCACGACACTATTCATCAATCTCTACGGAGGTGTCTCTTATGTTTCGTCAATAATTGTTTCTCGTTGCTATAACGTGGTTTTCAGTGAATATCACAAAGCCTAATGTTTCTGGGTACAGTAAACTATGTGTCAACTCTCTGTTAGATGGTTTAGACACTACAGGATCGTTCCATGACAAAAAATAGGTTTTATGACATGACTCTTCCAAACTTGAAAATATTTTGTGATATTGTCGTCCATGATGCCTATATCGCCGAGGTACAATATTAAAATATTCTAACTGATTGTTCGGCAACAATGCACCCTTAAAAATGAAGACTTCTCGTGAACACCCATATAGTCTTCAATTTTTTGCCTTCATATATACCTTTCTACAAATTCTAAAAATTTGCGAGTGTATATATGATATGTAGTTACATTATTCAATAAATATAAAATTTATATCGTGCTATTCTTGGCATACAACAATAAAAAAATTTTTAAGAAGCAGTTACTCGAAAGTCAACATTTTAAAATTATGAAAATCTGCAATAAAATTGCATTTAGTATGTTCTAGAGAGGAGCAAAAATTATCATAAAAAACTCATTTGAGCCGAAAGGGGCAGTATGCAACCCGCCACAAAGATTTCAGCGCCTCTGCTTGCGTGGCAGGTGATAAACTACTCAGTCATAAGTTCCTTTTGGAACCTCCGTCAAGCTGCAACCCCATTTGTCAGAAATTCAAAATCAACTAGCCTCTAATTTTGAACGTAAGTAATTACGTACTAATTTTGTACCAGAATAAAAATTTTGCACTCTCCATAATATACCGCTAAAAATAAACCGCTTCATAATAAACCGCTAAAAATTGGCATTCAAAAGTGGGGTGCTAGGTTGACGTGAAACTACAACCCCCACTTTTCAGAAATTCAAAATCACCTACCCCATTGTTGTCTACTAATTATGTACTAATTTTATACCGCAATTAAACATTTTGTACTCACCTATAAATAATTAAAAACGGTTGCAAAATATACACTTTTTGCACACATTTACGATTTTTTTAAATTGAATTGACATTTTTACACCGGTTTGGTACTATAGTACCCTTTTACGTGTATTTTTTTCAAAATTGTATCTGGTCCCACAACGGAGATGTAGCAATCGAAAAACGGAAAAAATGCGTGCAGCATGAAGCAAAAGTGGCTGCCAAGCCACCACCACTAGTCATAAATTCAAATCCAACTATCGAATAATTTTTCTGTTTATAGACTAATTGTGTATCACAAGAAATAATTTTTACTCACCTATAAACAGTTAAAAAATGATTGCAAAAGAAGCGCTCTTTGCTTACGTTTACGATAATTGTAACCAATTTTATATCACATCACCAAGTTGAAATTTATACAGCAGTTTGATATTGTAGTGAACTTTTGAGTGCGATAATTTCAATTTTTTTCTGTTCCCCAAACAGAGATACGAAAGTCGAACAACAGAAGAATGACGTGCGCCTTATAACAAAAGTTACTGCCATGGCACTCCCACTTGGAAGAAATTCAAAATCAGGTAGCCTATAATTATCTTCTATTTGTCTACTAATTTTGTACGACAATAAATAATTTTTTACTCACCTATAAACAATTAAAAAACGGTCGAAAAAGATACACTTTTTGCACACATTTACGATTATTTTAAACCCATTTGGAGTCACACATCGAAGTTGAAATGTATTCAGCGGTTTCGTACTATAGTGAGCTTTCACGTGTATTTTTTCAAAATTTTATCTAGTCCCCCAATAGAGATGTTGCAATCGAAAACGAAAAAAAAATGCGTGCGGCATAAATCATAAGTGACTGACAAGCCACCAGCACTAGTCATAAATTCAAATACAACTAATTTATATCTTATCAGATAATAATTATCTTCTATTCGTCCACCCACGTAAAATTTTGAAAGTATTACACCCAAAAGGCCACTATAACACCAAAGCGCTGTATAAATTTCAACTTCGAAGTGTGACTCAAAGTGGGTTTAAAAAAATCGTAAATATGTGCAAAAAGTGCTTCTTTTGCAACCATTTTTAGTTGTTTATAAGTGAGTACAAAACTATTATTATACAGAATTAGTTGATAAATAGAAGATAAGTATTGGGTACTTGGATTTGAATTTACGACTAGTGGTGGAGGCTTGGCAGTCACTTTTGCTTTATGCCGCGCGCCATTTTTGGCGTGTTTCGATTGAATTAATTCCGTTGTGGGACCAGATAAAATTGTGAAAGAATTACACCCAAAAGGTCACTATAACACCAAAGCGCTGTATAAATTTCAATTTCAAAGTTTGACTCAAAATGGGTTTTAAAAAAAATTGTAAATGTGTGCAAAAAGTGCTTCTTTTGCAACCGTTTTTTAATTGTTTATAGGTGACTACAAAGTTATTTATTGTGACACAGAATTAGTGGACAAATATAATATAATTATAGGCTGCTTGATTTTGAATTTCTTTCAAGTGGGAGTGCCATGACAGTCACATTTGTTATAAGGCGCACGCCATTCTTCCGTTGTTCGACTCTCGTATCTCTGTTTGGGGAACAGAAAAAATTGAAATTATCGCACTCAAAAGTTCACTACAACATTAAACTGCTGTATTAATTTCAACTTGGTGATGTGATATAAAAAGGGGATAAAATTATCCTAAATATAGGCAAAAGAGCTTCTTTGCAACTGTTTTTTCGTTGTTTATAGGTGAGTACATTTTTTTTATTGTGATACAGAATTAGTTGCTATTATTAGTTGCTTCATTATAGGCTAGTTGATTTTGAATTTCTGACAAGTGGGGGTTACAGCTTGACGGAGGTCCGTTTGGAGAGAAACTTCCTTAGGCATTTCAGTTGAATCTGATAAAGGTTTTACTGAAAGTTTGTTCTCGCTGACTGGATTGACACACATTTTTTGAAAATGGTGATGAAATGGTGGGATACGGAATGATGTTTCTTTCTTTACTTTACGTCAAAGCAGTGTGTGATTTTACTAAAAAGTGTGCGTAATCAAATCCCAGAGCTCCGATAATTGTCGGTACGACCTGTGCTTTTACGTCCCACATTCGTCTGATCTCGATTTCCAAACTCTTTTATTTAAGACGTTTCTCTGTTTCCTTGTTTACCACGTTTTAATAGCAGCACCGACAAGTAAACACGATTTTTTTCAAATCCCGGATAACAATATCCAGTTTGTCTGCGGCTGTAGTCTGATCATTTTGGATTTGTTAGTCATACAATATTGTACACAATCCAAAAGACGTCACCGGTTTTGGTGAGTGTTCGTACCACTTGGGGCATGTGTTTGGAACTTCGAGGGCGGTACAAATCTGTCAGTGGAGGTGCTACACATCCTGTCGTGCCTTTCAAGTATTCGGTCTTTGCTAGAATTTGACAAGCTGAGATAATATGATCAATGGTTTGTACGTGTTCCTGCCAAATGCGGCATTTATCATCTAGGAAAATTTTAAGAACTGTTAATCATAATGTTCTCAATGTCTGATCTTGGGCAGCTATTACAAGTGTTTTTTTTGATTCTGGCTTCATTCTTCCTTTTTTAAGCCAAAATAAATAATTGATCTTTATTGATCTATCCATTCGTTTCAAATATTGTCCGTGGAGTGGTTTGTCTCTCCACTATTTCTTTAAAAGTTTTTCTGTCATATATTTCATGTTTAGTAGAATCAGAAGTTCGGTGTCTGTGTTATTCGGCGTGTCTTGCATAGACTTTTTCGTAATGCTTTCTTGCTACAGTTACATTGCTTCTTTTTTCCATTATTATTATTATTATTATTATTATTATCATCTCCTATATTATTTCAGTAATATACCTTCTCGTTGTGACAATCACACGCAGCCAATCTTTATAAATAAGGTCTCTAAAGAAAGAGAATTTCAAAGAGACGCGACGAATTGCAGTTTGACTTTAAAAATATGAAGGATTTGTTTAAAAAACGGAACTAAATATTCAGGTAAAATGCAACTTACAACGCACGTCGGAATTTTTAATCTATATCGCTAAATGACTCCTAAACGAAGCGTTTTAGATCCTTCAAAACGAAAATTTTCGGGCCAAAAACCTCAAAGAAATGTTCCGCATACCGTAATCTACAAGATGAGATCTTCTTCCATTCTATTATATTTTTGCTGGTTCGACGGTTCTCGATTCTACCTCACCTGTTCAGAGCCTGTAGAATATTCAACTCTATGTGAAATTACTAATTAATATGCGATATTCTAAGCGATTGAATTACAGGGATGTGCCTCTTTGCTCGAAAATAAAGTTAAAAAAGTTAGTTTGTATTGAGAATGGTGTATTACGAGTATTTCATACATTGTAATCAATTACAAGATGACATGAAAACAAATGACGGAGGATAAGAAGGTCTTGAAGAAAAATAACAGGCTTAATATGGAAATGGAAAATTAAGAAAGAGGGTGGGGTGTAGCATACGAGAGTACGCTAGTTGCACAGTACGCTAGTTATTATTATTATTATTATTATTATTATTATTATTGTTGTTGTTGTTGTTGATAATAGTACTATATTATTCGAAACGTAACTTGTCTTATTTGTGCAATTTTGAATAAATTATTTTCTTTTCTAGTACCAATTCAACTTTGAATTTAAATACTTTATTCATTATAGCATAACTCATAAAACAATATTTTACTAATGTTCTATTTTGATCTGCAAACAACTCTACAAACTGCTCTACAAACAACCCTGCAAATAAGTCTCTCTACTACAAACAACTCTGCAAATAACTATACTTATTTTCGTTTGTAAAATTGTTAAAATACTAAAAGAGATTTTTAATACGAATTCAAATCTGCAATTGACGGTTTCGTGTTCCTTGGAAGGTTGTCAAACTCACTGATGTTCAACTCCAGTTTCATGAAGTACTCCCACTTTCTTTAACTTCCAATATCGTGTCCAGCTTTCGGATTTCCTCAAGATGCCTGATTCTAACTACTATCTCTGGTCACTATTATCATTATATCATTAGCGTCAATATCATCATCAACATAGCCCTGCGTAGTAACGATGGTGGCTTACACTAACGAACATGAACGATTGAGCGAAGTTTGTGTTTGCAAACTGGGTGTATATTGCACCCGACGTAAATAATTAAACATTACCGTTGCTGCTTTTGCTTGGTCATTAAATATACGGTTCACTGCATTGTTCTGAGTTTTAGTTTGTTTATGCTACTTCCGGGATTTGCCAGTGTATTTTGTATTTTAACGACTGAAATATAATAGGGAAAAGTGCAGATTGTGCGAGGATATTACGTATGTTTCTCACTCTGGTTCTGAGGAACACCACAACCTTTTGTACCTAATTACTCTGGGGGTAAAGCCCATTTTAATGGAGCACCCACTCCTTCCACATGTAGCAAAAACCCCGCAGTTCAGCTCAATAACGTGTGATGGTGAAGTAATACTTTTGGCCAAGAGGTTATTTCAGTATTTATTCACTTGATAAATGGTCTTTTAAAATTACAGAGTAAAAACGATAACATATATTATTATTATTATTATTATTATTATTATTATTATTAAAATAAATGGAAAATTAAGAAATAATTAGTTCATTATGAGATCAGATAACCAACGTTTTGTGAAACAAAATACCACTTTGACATAAATCGCTCTGTAAAGCTCACTGAATGTACTCTCTTTTACTTAAAAAGTGATTGACAAGTAATAAAATTCAAGCCGAAAAAGTAATATAGTACTCTGATTAACCAAAGAACAAATTCAAAGAAAATTATTTTAATAATCATTACCTTACGTCCTTATCTAGGAAAATTCCATCATCTACCTCGTGCATGTTTTTCTCGTTTCCCTGATCCATTTGACAAATGCTTAGACGGGCACTTTTTTGTTTCTGTAGATAAATGAAGCTTCACTATATGCACGTTTTGTTGAGTTCTCCGTTTGTTAGTTATGTTAGGTGTAAAGGTGGGTTACTAAACTGTTAGTAATATTAAAAAATCAAATCTGAAGTTTGATTACTCATGCAAATTACTTGTATAAAACTCATTAGAGAAAATATCTAATTGTCATTCAAATATCTAATTGTTGCTAACCTCATTTGTTAATAATTCTACTATTTATGTTTAAAGGCTCGGGAACAGATTCTGGACCTTAACAAAATGTTCACAGAATGTACTTCTCCCATATACAGTTTTTACGGTTCTTTGAAGAAAACATATGAAATGAAATCAAAATCAACTTGCCCGCACATGAATCTTTCTTCGCACATTGCGTCCTGTTTGGCAGGTCTGAAGCAGGGAGAGGTGAAGCGGGAAAGGGTGAAGCGAGAAGTGATAGAATGGGAAGGGGTTGAGCGGCAAGGAAAGGAGCGGTGAGGATCGGAGAAGGAGGGGGGAGCCGAGCAGGGAAGAACAATGGGGACAAAACGTAGTGGTAAAGGCGTGGTGGCGCGTGGTGGGAAAAGCGGAGTGAAAAGTAGTGAGACGGAGAGAAGTGGACAAGGGGAAAACTGGATTGATTGATTGTTCGTGATTCCGGTCGCGTCAAGTACAGAGGCCATTAGTCCAGTAAGTGTAGTGCGTGTTTTTCCCTGGGGAGGTGGCGGTGATCTTTTCACCGCTGGATGGCGAGATCCGGCGCCGACCAACCGTCGACTAGCGGGGTTTCTCCTTCAACCAGGTATCTCCAGAGGGGCGCCGCCCCAGCCGGGACAAGCTCTAAGCTTCCGACTGGTCTCCCGGCATGTGTGGGTGGGGTAGTGCGTGTTAGTGTAAGGGGTGAGAATAGGACAAGGAAGAGGAAGGAAAGATCGCGCGCGGTCCGTGGCCCGTTTGTTAGGGTAGTGCTCCGGCATTCGCCTAGTGTTGATCGGAGAAACCACGGAAAACTACCGATCACAGCAGCCGGCCGCCAGAATTCTCGTCCAGACAGCGACTGAATTCGACCTAGCTGACAAGCTAGTGTCAAAAATTCTGCCGCCGGCGGGACTCCAACCTAAGACCTCCCGGTCAGAGGGACTGCAGTGACATCAGCTGATGCACTGAGCCATCTCTCCCGGTAGATGGAAAGAGCGGAGTGAAAAAGAATGAGACGGAGAAGAGTGGACAAGGGAAAAGCTGGACGGAGCGGGGAGGGGCTGATCGGAACGGGGTCGTGAGGGACCGCGGGAGCGGCCGAAGAGAGACGAGGACGCGTGAAACAGAGGTGATGTGCGGAAACAGGCTACGGCACGGACGGTCCGAGGGGGGAGAGTGGGCGAGGGAAGCTGGCCGAGAGCGGTCGTGGCGCGGGGCGGCGCGGGGTGGCGCGGGGGCGGCCGGAAACGATTGGAGCGAAGCGGGCGGCCGGGGCCGGCGCGGGGCGGGGGCGCGGCGGACGCGCGGGGGATGCCGGCCATCGAAGAGGCGCCACGAGCGAAGGCGAGGCGAGGACGGAGATAGTGCCGATGGGGCGGGAGGCTTTCATGGGAGCGCTGATGGTTTTATTTAGCGTGCGGGTGTGACGTGCCTGGAGGCATCGTGGAGTCGGTACTTCCGCATGGAGATACCATCAGTCCTTTTTACTAGGCTTTAGCTGTGTGACCGTGATGGGCATCCGCTCCGGAGGAAGTATTGTTGACCAGGAGCGGCGGCAGGGGAGAGCGGTTTCATGGCAAAAGGGAGGATTTTATTTAGGGCTTGCCTCTCGCGAGATATGAGTTTAAAACGTGTGTATTCTACAGTGAGTGAGTATTTAGTCGTTCATTAGGTGTAAACGCAATATAAATATGCAATGCACGATATGATGGAAGAAGGGACGTAGTGGGGTGAAAGGCGTGTCAATTGTCGGACCAGGTATTGCGAGGCTTAATGATTCCTTCATTAAGTGATTCTGGACGTGTCAACTCCCAAGGTCATTAGTCTCTTGTGTATAGGGCGTGTTTTTATCGCGAGAGTTGGCGGTGATATTCCCCAGCTGGATGGCGGGATCCGGCGCCAACCTACCAGCGACTTGCGGGGATTTCTCCAACCAGGTATCTCCCATCAGCGTCGCACCGCTCCTGCCGGGACAAGCTCTATGCTTCCCACTGGTTTCCCGAGAAACTACCGATCAGAGCAGCCGGTCGCTAGAATTCTCCTTCAGTCAACTGAATTCAACCTAGCTATATAGGTAGAGTCGAAAATCGTACCACCATCGGACTCGAACCCCAGGATCTCCTGGTCAGAGAAACTGCAGTGACATTATATAATGCGTGGCGGGGCAAGATGACTAAGAGGCAGATAGTGGCGTTGCACGTCAGGTCGGAGAAAGTTGAAGTAGTGGTAGGAGAGGCGGGAAGGAGGGAAACGCGAAGCAAACATGAGTGGATGGGAAAAGATTGATTGTTTAATGTTTTCGGATGTGTTAACTACTATGGTCATTAAACCCGTAGGTGTAGTGCATGTTATATCCCGGAAAGTGGATTCTCCCTCCACTGGAAGATTAGAACTGGCGCCGATCTAGTCGCCAACTTGCTGAGTTTCTCCGTCCAGTTATCAACGCCAGAGGCTCACAGTCACAACCGGGACTATCTCTAAGATCCCGACATGTGCGATATTGTATTGCACGTAGGTATGAGACTGTCTGAGGGGAGACGGGGGAAGAATGATAAAAGGAAGATCGCATGAGGTTCATGGACAGTTTTTAAAAAAAAATTCCTGAAAGAGTGGAAAAAATAACAATATTGGATTCTGAAAAGTCAGATATAAATGATTTTTTATGCACTGCATGGTTTCCATCAATATTTGACTAGTAACATTATTATACAATCCTTCGTTATATCCCAGAATACAGATGTACCTTACATCTGTATTCTGATGCTTGCGTTAATATTGTTATTATTTCAAAAGCAACATGTGACCATGGGAACATGGGAAAAGAATGGTATAGCATTGGAGTTGGTGGCGAAGAAAATAAAATCCTACGGGAAATTGCGGTCGTGTTGAGAAGCCAGAGGTAGGAAAGGCGGTTGTGATGTCAGGAGGAACAGTGACGTAATGTTTGTAGAAGGAAATGGAAACGACGACCGTGACTATCGGGGAGTCGGTGGCGATGGACCAACGAACTGCAGAGCGCGAAAAAGCAGTGGAGGAGGTAGTGGTGGCTGGGGAGATAGAATGATCGATGAGGGATTGTTAAAGGGGAGGTGAAACGAAACAGCGAACGAGAAAATGACCACCAGATGCACGTGAGGGGGAAAGACGGAGAAGGAAAGCGAGATAAAGGAGAAAACTGAATTACGGAGAATACGTGAACCATAGAATGGCAGTGTGATTGAGTAACTGAGAGATGAAAAACGTAGTCGGACGTTGTTGAGTGCAGTTTCGAGGCGTGGATATTTCACAAATATTGTGAATGAAGCAGAAAATGAACAGGAAAATATAGAATAGAATAAAGGTGAGGGTGACGAATCTTCTGGATGAATGAACGAAGGAAATTGTTACAAATGGAAATAGCCATTCTGATGGTTGGTTATCGAGAGGAGCGGAATGAAAGAGAACAATGGACAGGAAACACCATTAAATGAAGGGGAAGCAGGAGCGAGTGGGCTCTTCGATGGGGAAGTCAGTGCAGAGCAGGATTAATCCGGCAGCGGTAGAAAGGTTGACGCTCCGTTGGCCAACGGCTGCGGAGAAGGCTAATGCGCACAGAACGACGGAGACGAGAGAAAGTGTCTCTAAATGGAGGCGGAAGCGTGAATGAGTGGTGTGGTCGCTACGGGACGTCAGTGCTGGACACAGACGCCGGAGGCGCGCGACAGCGGCGGCGGTAGCGACGGCAACGATCTCAGCTGGGACGGCCAGCCGGGCCTGAGCGGCCGAGTGGAGGGGGGTCGGTGCGGGGGGAGAGGGGCGGGGGAGGAAGCAGAGGCGGGGGCGGGGGCGGGGGCGGGGGCGGGGGGCGGGGCGGGGGGCGGCGCCTGACGAAGAGGCAGCAACGGCGGCGTCGGCCGGGCCGCAGGCGACAGCGATCGGTCTGCGCGTGGGGCCCGAGCCCTGGGATCAGCGGACTCGCCGACCGCCCCCGCCGCTCCGTCTCGCCACGCCTTCGCTCTCCCCTCCCCGCCCCTCTCCACCACCCTCTTCCCCGGCCGCGGCAGCTCTCCGGGCCAGAACCGCCGGCCGGCCGGCGGGGCTCCCTGCGGCGCCGTCCGCCTCCGCCGCCGCTTCATCCACACACATTACATGCAAATCTGCGGCGAGTCGCTTTCTTGCCGGCCGCGCCCGCCGCTCGCCGCCCGCCACGGCCCGGCCCCTATCGCCCGTCCGCAGCCCGCGCCCCGCCGCCCCCGCCCACGCCCACGCCCGCGTTCCCATACGGCGCCGGATTTCAATTGTAGCGACTAAGAGCGGCGCGGCGCGGCGCCCGCCAGGCGCTGACGACGCCACGTCGCCCACGCCTCCACCGGAGGCGCCTCTCGCCGCAGCCGGCGGTTCAAAAATCGAAACGTTGTTGGAACTAACAGTCGTTTAATTTTTCATTCATGCATAATGTAGGCAAGTGGAGAAAGGAGCAGGGCAGGGGAGCGTGGGTGGGGGTGGGGGAAAGGGGGGGACGTAGTCGCGTAAACGGGAGAGAGGCGGCTTCAAATGAATGGGGGGAGGGCGGTTCCAAATACCTACGGCATAATGAATAATTTTAGTGCAATTGAATTACGTTTAGTCACTGCGTGAGCGGCATTAACGCTAAAAACAAATTTGCATAAATGTTATTTCGATGGGCCGCGCGTGATTACCCTCGCCTGACGGCACCCCGACGTCGCCGTCCCCGCCCTCGTCCCCGCCACCGCCCCGCCCCGCTCTCACAGCCACATTCCTCCTGACTCGCTACCCTTGCCAACCCGCCGTCCCTCGCGGTCCCCGCCACGCCCGCTCCCCGCTCTCTTCGCTCCCCGCTCCTCTCCGACGTCGCCGACGCTGCTCAAGAAGACGGAAGTAATTGGCTGAAAAACTGGTGGTAACTTGGTATAATGAACACGGGCCGTGAAAACTTTAAAATGCATGGGACGAAAATCAAAATGGGGAGCGGAAGGGGGCGATATTTATTCATGGGACGGCGCGTCGTCTGGCGTAGTCCGCCGGAGCAGATGCCGGGCCCTCCTGCGCCCGCCCCCGCTCCCGCCCCCCGCCCCCGCGCCCGCTGGTGCCTCCGACGCCGCCCCCGGCCCCGCCTCGCTCTGCTCCTCGGGCGCCGCCCCGCCCCCGCTCCCGCCGCCTCGTCTCCGCCTCCGGGCTCCGCCCTCCACTCGACACCGCCCGGCGGCGGCAGCGGCGCCTCGCCCGCCGCCGCGTCTTTAGAATTTCAAAGCAGCCGCCCGGGCAGGCGCCGGCCGCGGCCGCGATGGCTCGTCTCTTATCGCCTTATCGGCGCGCCCAGTGCCGGGAGGAGGCAGGGCGGCACGGCGGCCGGCGGCTCGTGGTCGGCGGCGGGGAATGTGGGGGGCGGCGAGGGCGGCCGGCGGCCGGCGGCCCGCGGTCGACGAAGCGGGGCGAGGGGTGGGCGGGGATGGGCGAGTGCGGAGGAGATGCGCCGAGGGGAACAAGGGAGTGGAGGAAGGAAGGCATCGGAGGGGAAGGAAGAGAAAGGCAGCAGCGGGGGAGGCAGCGAGGGCGGCAAAAGTGAACGGGATGTCGAGGGAGAGACAGGGAATTGAGATGAGAAAACACGCGGTGTAGTGGAGTGAGATGTGGGAGAATGAAGTGAAATCGAGGCTCGGAATCGGGGTTGGGCAGCGCGATCGCTGGGACAGGGAAGGGTAGGCTTTGACGGCGTGGTGGCTGTGAAGGCAATCCGGTCGACGCGTGTGTCAAGAACAGGAGGATAGTTTGCGCGGCCAGGGACAGGGGCGCTTGGGTGTCCAGGTGGCTGGATAGGGGCGTTTGCTTGAGCGGGAAGTTGGCGACACCGCAGGGAGGGGGCGCCGGGTTTTCAAAGGAGGGCGAAGCGAGAGCGGAAGGAACGGGGCGTGGCGGGATGCGAGCAGTTGCGGAGAACAGTCGGGATGGCGCGGCGTCGCATCGTGGGCGAGGGCAGAAGGGGTGGATAGGATGTACCAGCAGGCTCGAGAGGCTACGCTCGTGGATGAGGGTGAGTGCGAGAGCGACATCGATAGTAAGGGCGAGTGTGAATGGGAATGCAAAGGCTACAGAGAGAGAGAGTGATGGCGAAAATGATAGCGATAACGGTTGCGAGGGCGTATGAGAGGGCGAAGTCTAGAGTTAAGGCTAGAGCAAGAACTAGAGCGAAGGATAGAGCGACGGCTAGAGTGACAGATAGAGCGACGGCTAGAACGACGGCTAGAGCGACGGCTAGAGCGACGGCTAGAGCGACGGCTAGAGCTACCACGATAGCACGATAGCAAGGGCAAGAGAGAGCGCGAGAGAGCTGGCGAGGGCGAGAACGGGGAGACGCGGCACGGTTGGCCGGAGGATGAGGAACCTCGAGCGGGGGTGGGCGGAAGTGAGGGATGAGAGCCGCTCGGCCAGTTGAGTGGGCGGGCGGGTAGTGCGCTCCAGTGGCTTGATCGAGGAGGGAGCTGCGTGAGTAGTTTTGAGGTGAGAGTGTGCCTCCGATACGATGGATGTGTATCTCGTTGGAGTGTTTTGAGAGAGAGGAAGCTTGGATGCGTAGCCTGAGGGAATTTGCCGGGAATGTGTTGAAGTAAGCCAGCTCTCCCCTGAATTAACAGAGATGTAGGGAAATGCAATATTATATGAAGTGTTTGAGTGTATACATTTGGAGAAGGCTGTCATTAATGCAACGCAACGAAGTATAATAGATCCTTTGTCATGCAAATCGATAACGAGAAGCTTATACTGAGCTCTGAAGAACATGTTAAATAAATAAACTGAACTCGGAAGTCAAACTGTGTGTTCTCTCACACGAAGTCAGTTTCCTGCGAAGTGCAGGGAAATGTTGACTAGCTGGTAGAAGGATGGATAGTGCTGAGCAATGTTTTCGAGGCAGGAAATGACACTACATTTTCTGCAAACTTTTTCCGGAATTCAATGATCAACAGATTATAGAAGAGACCTGTTGAGCATGAATAGTTAAATAGAGACGAGAATACAAGTATCAATGTGAAAAGAGACATTAATTCCTACCAGGGAAATTCTTTTTCTAGTTTTGAGTAATATGTTATAGAAGTGGAAGAAGCATGTTATCAGTTTTTGTGTTTCTTCAAGGAAATATCGTATTTCATATAATTGTAGCCATTTTGTAATTGAAACCTAAATTGAGATTTTGAATATTCTCCTGCAGGTTGCAAATTTAATGTGTATTTGAAAGACATAAAGGACTGCATTTGAAAGAATACGAATGAAGGCCAATTATTAAAATATTGACATATTGAGATGAATAAAATTACCCGAACTTTTGGAAACATCATGGCTTTCAGCAATATCGACATTGTACACTGAATCCTGACATTTTCTAAGAACTAAAATGTATTTGTCTACAGATTATCCGTGAAATTAGAATAAGTATGAAAAACATTTTTCGCATTGATTTAGAAGTTGAAACCCCATTAAAGTAGTTTTGTTTCCTTTTTAAACTAATGATCTGTTAATATTAGTACAGAATACGTTGTTTCAAAACAGTTGAGAAAATCAAAACATGGGCTACCAAGAGTGCCTTTCTGAATTTATAGACACACACACACTCACGACACCTTTTAAACTTCCTAGCTGCTATTGGGACCCCAGTTACTATTGCCTATGCTAGTAATTTTTTTGTCTGAGAAATATTGTAATCAAATTTTATGAGACTATGAGTTGGTCATGAAAAATGTTCGGCTAAATCAACTCCGATAAGGAAGAGTTATTTATTTTATGCCAAAAACACTTAAAGACTGTGTGAAGTACTGAGAAAGAAGGGTGATCATTACACTTTTTCTCAATTTTGAAATACCAAAGCTAGCTCTTTTACTAAATGAAGTTGAGGGTAGAGACGAGTGATTTTGACAATATTTAATAAGAACATATTTGCTCCGGTGTAATTAATACTATTTGAAACTGAAAATGAGCTACAGTGTTTGGATCTTATATCTTATCGTCCCTAATCTGAAGGAATCGACATATTGTCCTAACACATGGAGATGATTATTTTGATATTTACCTTCCAAACTAACACATCATTGAGCTTAAGAAAAGGTGCGTAAATAGTGAAACTACATTTGTGTCCCGAAGCAAGACAAAAAGTCATCTTATCATTTGCACAATTGGTCCAAATTAGATGGAAAAAACACCTGATACAGGTACGGATGATAAAAAAGTCTAGCGTGAGTTTTTGCTATCCTACTTAGATTATCTTCTTGAAATTTAGGTATAGTAGTCATTTTGTAAAACATCGAAATCAGCATATATTGTTTGTTAATTAGCAGATATTTTTAGGATTCTCGTTTTAAGGACTACCTGGTATATGATGCTACCCACATTTCTGTTTAAATTGTATACACTAAATGCTACTCAGTTCCCTTTAAAAGATAATTTTATTTTTTAAAGGTATATGCTCTCCTTTTGGATACAAGGAACGTAAATATTAGATTCTAAATTATTGAACTTCTAAATACTCGTATCTCTGCAAAAAATGCCTTCATTAGAAACACACAGGTTTTATTTAAATTAAAGTTTCGATCATTGGTGATTAGCTAATCACAATTCATTTCCCCTTGAACCTTTCCTTTGTTATCGTTTCTACCTTGACTCTGCTGTCGATGACTGTTACATCCTCTGAATTACGATGGCCATTAGGTTGCTGTAATACTGTTTGGATCGCATGATGACGTGTTTATGGACTTGCTGTGGCAAATTGGCTCTAATCCCCAAATCCCATCTCGCAAGTCATACGGATTCAAGGTACAAGTACGTTGATGACGCCTGAATTTTAAACCTGTCACTTGATTAGCAGTGAATTTGATAGCATAACGGTGTACCGTTTTGCAATGTACCAAAATGTGAATGTGAACTCAAAATGTAACGTCGATTACCTTCACGAGAAAATTAGTTCTTTTCTATTATAGAATCGAATGGCTAAATATAGGCCTACATTTATATAATTTTTTCTTCACTATTTATTGATCCATCGCTAGGTTGGAATTTTTTATACATTGCACCAAACGAGACATTAGTTTACGATGATGATATGTTGAAAAAATATTATTTTAACTCTAATATTAATTCAAGAATATGTCTGTTTTTGTTTAAAAATTACGGTAATTGTAAAATATTTTGTTTCTATTATGTGTAACGCTCCGATAGGCGTAGAGTTGTTAAGTCAGGAGAAAATTCTTCAGGGGAGGAAAGAAGATTTTGTGGAGGTGAATGGGGTCGGATAAAATAGAACTGCAACTGAAGAGTACACCAGGCACGTCAAACCGCGCCCGCACGAGCTACTTGCCATCCTGGGGAGCCGGCGCTCCAAAGGGCACGGGCAACTCAGCACTCATTTCTCCTTCAAGTCCAGAAAGGGGTGTACATGCGCAAGCTGGAGCGGCGCGAGGCGGGGAATACTGGGGATACGAAAATATGTTTGCCAGATTTGTTATATCAAACAATTGAGAATTGTATTATGTTTATATTCTTCAATTGTATTCGATGTTAATTTTCTTACTTAATTGTCCCTTTTATAAATATCTTTCCGAGTGACAGAAATATGTTTGAATGGCGAATTCTTTCCTTGTTTTTGTTTGCGATTGTGTTATTAAATCAATCAGTTGTTATTGAATTTAGCAATAATGTGAAATAAATTAAAAATCTCTATGACTTAACAATTCTCGCTTACGGGCAGACAGGGCTTTTAAGAGACAAGAATATTGATTTATTAAATCTTCTAATCTGAACGTAGAAAGTTCATGCTTTAATATCTCTTAAGTAAAGAGGATTAGAAAATCAGGATTCTTTTTAATCGATTTTTTAAATTTTACTCTCAGATATTGGAATCTCGCTAATGAATTATTTCATTTTAATTTCATTTTAATTTTTATTTCATTTTGCCTTAAAGAGAAATGTAAGTTAATATAGATAAATTTGTGGCAATAACTGTCATGTAACTTCTCCCAAAGACTGTCATGGGCCAGGTATGTTATGTACCGCCGCTCCGGAGGTATTTGTTCAACCCTTACTTTTAAATTTCGCGCCAATTTCTCTTGGCACAGTGCCCGCGAGCTCTAGTAACCGTGTTACCTTGCCTGCGACCTTCACATGCTAGCACTGCACGACAAATGAAATAGAAGTGAAAAGGAGCCGTCCATAAATTACATATCGCAAATTAGAGTATTTTGAATATTCCTTCTCCCCCTGTAACGCAACCCTAACGCCGCCTCGAAACCCCCTAAATAAAAAAAACGTAACGCTCACGACAACACCCCCTTGTAAATGCAACAAGTGAAAATAAATTATATAACAATATAAACGATTTTAATTTTTAATTTTTGTTGCATATTAAAGTGTATGATAAAGTAGGAATTAGTCAGCGAAGCTGACCGCAACGAACAATAAGACTGGGAACAAATTGTGAGTGAAGGAAGGACGCTTAGGCGCGAAAATTGTTGATCACAAACCATGCACACGCCGTCGTGGATGACGCATGGCCTCCAATTTAATTGGATCCTGGAAAATACCACCTATTAATTTTGTATATTTTCTTCATAATCTTACAGGTTAAAAAAATTACGAAAAGTCCAATACTTTCATTTATTTATGTTTTTGAAACTAGTTAATTAGTTAATATTTTAATGTCTGAGTCACAAAAAGTGATTATTTCAGCAAATGTTGAAAAAAATGAAATATCAATGTTACGAAACAATAAACTGACACTCAGCTACCCCTATGTAACGCAATGTAACGCTGCCTACCCTAAGTCGTACGATCTGCACTATGCTGTACTACTTACAATACTGTCATTTTTTCAATAATGCCCCTTGCGAACGGCAGTAACACTTCTTACTGTATACTTACCTGAAGATTAGATGCGTATTAAAATTACCGTTAAATAAAAACGTATTTTTCATTCTATTAGATATTAAATAAACATTTTGTAAGATAGTAGTTACGTCAGCAGTGTTGACTACATTATCTTCTGGTAGTGTATCGTCGTCTAAAAGCGTATTCGAAACCAGCAACTTCTGTGGCGAAAGATTTTCAACATTGATCTCCGCCCCGTGATAGAAGAGAGCTGGGTATTCAGCTGACAGGTCCGCGGAAACCACTAACGTCTCTGTAAGAGCAGCCAATCCTGGGAATTCTCCAGTCGACGTCGGCTTTTGTCGATCTCGCTGATGAGCTGAATTCATGGCAAACGCCTGAGGGAACTGAGATTTCAAACCCAAAGAACTGTTTTCTCCTGCAAAGTCTGAAACGAAACAGGTTGGGCCATTCATGCAATACAGCACATGCTTTCAAGCGTGTGTGATGTAAAAACCATGTATTGACTGTAAAAAACCACTAATACTAGTACATGAGTGAAAATTATTACGTAATAATAATAAGACGAAGACAAAGAAGAAATACAAGAAGACGACGAAGAAAAAGGCGAAGCAGAAGTCTCCTTCATTAATTCCAAAATGAACTAGAAAATTCTCTTTTCCAAAGCTTACACCTCTTAAGGTTTTCCAAGATGTGTGCGATTTGAAACTAATGTATTCAGACCATTTTTAAAGGCAAAGAACGTTCAGGACTATCGTAGACAGTTAAATCGAATAAAAATGTCATTATATACAGACTCAATATTATTACAGACTCAATATTTACTGGCAGTATATTGTGAATGCCTAGTCAAGTACTAGCATGTACTATAATTTTCCACAATGTATTTGTGAATAATTAATTATTGCTCTACTGGAAGATCAAAGTGGTATGTCAGACACTCAGCACCTTTGCCATTAATATTGTTATTAAATATCCGTTTTTTTCTTGTGAGGATTAGGCATGTTGGCTGTTCCAGACTGATTTCATCTCTTTCTTGGCTGTCCAACATTTACTTTTCCTGCTACATTGTACACTGAGGTGACAAACGTCATGAGATAGTAATATACAGCTACACAGATGGCAGTAGTATTGCGTACAAAAGGTATAAAAGGGCAGAGCATTGGCAGAGCTTTCATTTGTACTCACCTGATTAATGTAGGAAGGTTTCTGGCGTGTTGCTGGTTTATGGTTGCACGAGGGAATTAAGACATTAGACACGGAATGGTAATTGAAGCAAGACGCATGAGACATTCCATTTCGAAAATAGTTTGGCAATTTAATATTCCGAGTTCCACAGTGTCAAGTGAGTGCCGATAATACCTAATTTCAGGCATAACCTCTTACCACGGACAACGCCTTGGCCGACCGACTTCACTTAAATACTAAGAGCAGCGACGTTTTCTTAGAGTTGTTAGAGGAAAAAGACAAGCAACATTGAGTAAAATAATAGCAAAAATCAATATAGGAGGTACTCCGAACGTATTCGTTAGAACAATGCGGCGAAATTTGGCTTTACTGGGCTATGATAGCAGAAGACCCACTAGAGTGTCGTTGCTAACAGCACGATGTCGTCAGCAGCGCCCCTCCTAGGTTAATAACCATATCGATAGGGCCCTAGACGACTGGAAAACCGTGGCTTCTTCACATGAGTCCAGATTTCAGTCGGTAAAAGCTGATGGATGGTACGGTTCGAGTGTAGCGCAAACCACTTGGAGCCATGAAGCCATATTTAAAATTACATTGTATTAATATTCCTAATTGTAATATGTAAATTGTAGTGTTCTGTCACCAAGTTGTAAACCTACCTGCAGAAATAATAAAATAATTCTACTATATCTATATCTAACCCAAGTTGTCAACAAACTGTGCAAGTTCATGATAGCTTTATAATGGTGTGAGCTGCTTTTTCATGGAATTGACTGGTTCCACTGGTTCAACTGAACCGACGATTGAGAGGAACATTGTTTATGTTCAGCTACTTGCAACCATATACAGACTTCATGCTCCCAACAACGATGGAATTTTTAAGCATTACAATGCACCATGTCACTGGGTCAAATTTTTTGCGATTGTTTTGAAGAACCATTGAACCATTGAAGTGTACAAAATACTGCACTGGCAACTCTTTCGCAATTACAAACGGCAATAGATGCAGCACGACTCAACATTCTGCAGGGGACGTCCAATGATATGTTGACTCCATGCCACGAGGAGATACTGCACTTCGCCGCGGAAAAGGAGGTCCGTCACGATATTAGGGGGTATCCCATGACTTTTGTCACTTCAGTGTACTTCATAACATGCACTGGAAGTCTATCTCGCAACATTTTTTCTAAATGTTTCATCGATTGATATCTATTTTTATTTTCTCGTGCCCCTTTTCAGTTCGATCAAGTTCCCTTCTCATATTTTCATGTTATTTGATCTTTTAACGTCCACTCCTTCACTCGTCTCATAAATCTCAATCACCGATTCAGTTGGTTTAAACTCCTCTTGTTTTGCTTTCCCATGTTTTTTATCTATACAGTAGAAAAGGAAGGGTCAAAACACCATAATATCCTTAACAGAATTGCTTTGCGGGATTCTCTTCCAAGGATCCATTTATATGGCTTATCTATTTTGGGAATTTACATCTATTCTATTACATATTTCTTGGAATTTATTGATATACCTAGAGACAATCCTATATTTTACGTATATAATTTTACACCCTAGGTAGTTAAAATACGTCACTTCTCCTAAAACCATATTTTGGAGCACAGTTTCTGTCCGCACTGGTTTCTTTCCTTTGAAAGCAATTCCTTGGGATTTATTAGTTTTTGTATTGAGATAATAATGAATAATATTTGCGTTTTGCGAAATCCAGAATTTATGGAAACACACGGGGTCGTCATCAAACAAAAAATTATATTCACCTATACAACGATATACCGCTACGATATATGAAGATGGGAGTTTACGTAATATTGAAATGTTTTCTTTAATACTGAACCCTAGACGAACTGAAATGGATAGATTATTATGAAAACCAGAGATAAAATACATCTCAACGGTGTGTCGTTATTAGTGTTTGCTAATTGAAAAACACGTATTTTTTATAAATTAATATTATTGATTGACTTAATACATAATTAATTAAAACATATTAAAGCACTCAATCATTTAAAATGGAAAAAATATAAATTATTCGCATTATACTGAAAAATATGAGATACCGTTACTGCGACTACCAACCGGGACGCGAATACAAATACTTGCTTTAGCATTTTACATTATCAAGAGTAACTAATATATCGAAAATGATGTATCACTGTTGCCCAACATTATAAATATCACTGGAAACAGTATCACATTTCACAGAAACAGCCCGTTCTGTGATAGATCTTCCTCGTAAGTATAAACTCAAATACAATCGTAAACAGCGCTTTCTTCGAAAATCCATATTAGTCTTCTCACTACGTATAAATAAAAAGTCGAAAGACGAGAGTGTGCAACTCGATGAGAATTTCGCCAAGTGGCCGTTCGCACGACAAAGCGCTGCTCGGCGCGCCAGATGGCGCGGGTGGCGTCTTCGCAAGGGCCGACGCGGCGCGCGCCACCTGGCCCAGGAGCTGTCGATGGCGTCCGTATTTATAAGCGGCGGCAGATGCGGCGGCGGCGGCGGCGGCAGAAGCGGCGGCGGCGGCCGGGTCGGGGCGAAGGGGCTCACGTGCAGGGGCGGACGCGGAGTGACACGTGAAAATAAACTCGCCAACCCTCGCGTGTAACTCGCGTCGTGCCCGCGCCGCTGCCCTGCTGCCCGTCGTCGGCATCCTTCGCGAGCGGCCGCCTTTTCGGAGCGCACCAAGGACGCGGACCGGGGGACAGCGCCCTCCGCCGTGACAGGACGACGTGCAGGAGGGCGGGACCCTGAAAAAAATAGCGTGACGGGGACGTACCGACGAGAGTTGAAGACAGGAGGATAGAACGGGACGGAAGATGAGAAGGAAGTGCAGGACTAAAGAGTGGGACGAACGGGTGGCACAAAACGGGGGACCATCTGGGCGGAAACAAACAACTGGGCGGGTCGGCTCCGTGGCCGAGTTCGCTAAGTCACAAGGGCCGTAGTGGTCTTAGACCGTGGGGTCGCGGGTTCGAGTCCCGCCTCGGACATGGTTGTATGTGTTCGTCCTTTCACCACCTATCATCACCATAACGTTTAATCCTCATACCATAACATTACGTCCAATAGTGGTCGCTAATGACCTCCTAGTTGATGCAACCTTAAATAACGAAAAAAAACCCATCTGGCCGGAAAGAAACGGCATGAAAATAAATAGTTCAAACAACAAGTCCATCACGTTTGGTAAGGGTCGAAGTTACAGAGATATCGGGTACAAATTGAACAATAATGTTATACCTCGAGTCACGTCTTGCAAATATTTAGGAATACAGCTGGACAGTAAATTGAGCTGGAAAAATCAAGTAAATTTCGTTGTAGGGAAAGCCTGGAAATCTTTGCATTTTGTTATGCGGGTTATGAGAAAGTCTGCAATGAGATCCAGAGAACTAGCATATATCTTTAGTGCGACCCATATTAGAATATATTGCGATTTGTTGGGACTCATACAAACTTTTGTTGCAAAGGTATCTAGAAAAGGTCCAGCATTGGGCAGCAATATTTACTTTCAGGGGTACGAAGAATAAAGTAGTATGGGAATCACTCGAAAGAAGGAGAATAAAGTCCCGTCTCTATGCTACGTGTAAAGCATACACAGGCTTTCTAGCATGAAAAGAAATTCAAAGTCGATGAGGTAAACTTACATAGTTAGGCAGAGCGGATCACATGCACAAAATTCAGTCAAGAACTCAGAAAACGGACGTTGGGAAAATTCATTCGCGAATCGAGCTATTAGAGACTGGAACGGTTTGCCTGTGACAGTCTTTGATCCCTTTCCTCAAAGCCTGAGTAAATATAAAAATAAATTAATTTTCTAAATGTTGATATGTGTATTAAAAATATATTTAATATTATTAAATTACTACTACTACTACTACTACTACTACTACTACTACTACTACTACTACTACTACTACTAGTAGTAGTAAAGCGAGTATTCTACAGCTGTCGCCGATGCTCGCTGCCTAATCTCCATTTCTTTCGATCTTCCCAAGCATCATCTTCTAAATCTCTCGCCACCATCATTGATCTTATGTCTTCCTCCCACTTCCTTCTTGGTCTTCCTCTATATCTTATTTCTTCCGGATGGTATTCCCACATCATCTTTGGCAGTCACTCACTGTCCAACCTTCTTAAATGCCCATACCATAGCAAAGCCTTTGTTTCTATCAGTTCTAAGGTTGATTTTCCAGGTTTCATTATTACTATGATTCTTTGATTTTAATTCTTTCCTTTCTTGTATCCTGACAACACCGCCTCCAATATTCAATTTCTGTTCCTTGAATCCTACTTCTATCCCTGGCATTAATAGTCTATAACTCAGCTCCAGATGTGAATAGACTTTCAACAATTGTTTTATACAATGTGATTTTTGTGTTTCTTTTATGTTTGAATTCCAAGTCAATGGATGTAAAGATCTTATTACTTGCCTACCTCTGTTCGTTTTGTTTAAAACATCTTTGCTAAATTACTAGTCTGTTATATAAAGTAAGTTGTATTGTTATTATTATTATTATTATTATTATTATTATTTTTCCATTACATCACGACTAAAGATGTTATGAGTCGGCCTGAATATAAAATCTACTCCAGGTTGCAACCAGCTACCTAAGAAGCAGATCCTGTGACTATCGGTGCTTCTACAATACTTTGCGCAAAATGTGGGCTGTTCCAAATAAAGCAATTTTTTGCACTTCCCAGTCTTTTGAATTACCTGGGAGTTTAGACAAGTTCTTACACAAATTTTGCGGAACAAATCCCAGAGCTCCGATAACTATCGGGACGACCTGTGCTTTTACGCCCCACATTCGGCTGATCTCGATTTCCAAGCTTTTGTATTTAAGACGTTTCTCTGCCTCCTTGGTAACGACGTTTTGATCGCAAGGTACAGTAACATCGACAAGTAAACACGATTTGTTCTCCAAATCCCGGATGATTATATCTGGTTTGTTTGCCGCTATCGTGCGATCAGTTTGAATTTGTTGGTCGTACAATATCGTACACAATCCAACAGACGTCACCGGTTTCGGTGAATGTTCGTACCACTTGGGGCATGTGTTCGGAACTTCGAGGGCTGTACAGATCTGCCAGTGGAGGTAACTACACACCCTGTCGTGTCTTTTCAAGTATTCGGTGTTTGCTAGGATTGGACAAGCTGAGACAATATGATCAATGGTTTCTACGTGTTCTTGACAAATGCGGCATTTATCATCTTGGGAAATTTTGAGAACCGCTTTATCATAATGTCGTGTTCTCAAGGCCTGATCTTGGGCAGCTATTACAAGTGCTTCGGATTCTGGCTTCATTCTTCCCCTTTTAAGCCACATAAATGATTGATCTTTATTGATCTGCACCTTGTTCATTCGTTTCTTCTTCTTCTTCTTCTTCTTCTTCTTCTTCTTCTTCTTCTTATTATTATTATTATTATTATTAATTATGTGCAGTGACGTGCAGTGCAGTGTAGTGGCGTTGTGAAGTTGAGGAAAACGAGTGTGTGAGAAAGACATTACAGCTCAGTGATCAACAGTGCGGTGAAGTGAAGTGTAGTGAGGTGGAGTGCTACGCAAGCTCGCACGGTGAAATGATCACGTTAATTTGTAAAGTTTGCAAATATTGTAAAATTGTCAAGTTATGTAATGTTAAATTAGTGTATTCTGCCACCACGTCCTCAAACTTAATTGTAGAATTAGTAATAAATCTAAAAGTGTGGGGCGCAAGGGTACGATGATAGGGAAAGACGATAGATGGATGCGTTAGGGAAGAGTGAGACAATGATTTGTGATGATAGTATGCGACAATTGGGTGCAACGATTGGGTGGGACGAAAGGGTTGGACAAAATAGCGGAACTAAAGGGCACTAGAAAAGGGCGGCGCAGAGAGATAGGAGATTTGCGGGACGGAACGAAAATGTGAGATGCAGTAACGCTGCCTGTCATAAGAGGCGGACGAGCGGGAGAGCTGGACGGTGGATGAAAAATCGAGAAGAAAGCCCGCCGAGGGAAAGGAACACCCTGACTGACGAAAGAAAAACTGAGGCACATGTTAGAAATTATGGAATTGAGATATACCAAGAAAACCAATCAAAGGATTATTTTGGTTTTAGGCTATTCTCAGATTTAATCAGAGTGGCACTTCAAGATTACAAGCTGGAAGGAGAGGGGACATTGACATTCAAACTGGAGCTCTCCCTCCTACGAAACGCAGGGCCACCCGTTCAACGATGCTGCAGACGAAACGGTGTTTCGTTATGCCAGTGTTGTCAAGGTCGATGCCACGAGCGGGAGTCCGTGGCACAAGTGCCACGACGAAATCGCCCCTTCACGCAGTTCACCGCCCACCCCGCCACCAGAGACAACACCATCCCTAAAACGGCAGGGTAGTTTCCTTTCCCGACGGCAATAGTTTCCTTTCCCGACGCCAGTTGCGCATAGAAGCTCGTGCTTCTATGGTGCCACGACACGTGCCACTGCCACTAGTAGAAGACCTTGACACCACTGTGTTAAGCTATCGCAGCCGGTTTAAGGTAAAATGTAGGACGAAGGACGAAAAGTCTTGATGGGCTGGCTCGGCAGAACGAAAACATAGAAGACGATGGTGCAAAGTGGAGCGGTGCGGGAACAACGAGAGGGCGCGGCCGGGCGTCGCCGGACGCAGGGCGCGACGGGTGTGGACGGGCTGTCCACCGGCGAGGGCGGGGACTTTCAAAGGTCGCGGGGCGCAGAGGGCCGCACAGCCGGAGCAGCTCCGCGGGGCCGGGTGGACGGCGGGGGCGTCCCCCCGTCCTGCCTACCCCGCCCGGCAGCCGGCGACAGGCGACGGGGAAAGGCCGCGGGTGCACTCGACGCGAATTGGAGTCCGCCGGGGGGAGGACGGGGGCCCTCGGCGGGGACGGGAGCGGCGGGGCGGAGGAGGACGGCGCGGCCCTGGTTCCAGCACCTGTCACCCCGCCGACGACGGCCGGCCGGCGCCGCCGCCGCCCTCGCCGCCGCCGCAGCCGCTGCCTCCGCTGTCGCCCGCGCACTGACGGACTGAGCTCGTTCGCCGCCGGAAATCGGAGGGAGGAAGGGCGTTGCGACTCCACCAGCTGCGCGTCCTCTATTTTCGGGAGCTCTTCCTGTTGTCGCGTGGGATTTATTGCGTGTTTACAAAGGAAATTAATGGAAACGAATTGCACGATGGGGAGGCCGCGTTCGTCTTTTCGTGTGTCATCGCTCCTCTGCAGCGGTGTGCATACACTCGCGGGCGTTGTGCGTGTCTGTATGAATGTTTGTGTTTCGGAGTGTACACATGTACTCGGGTGTGAACGCTTGTGCATACTCGCGCGTTTCCGTGTACACAGTCGTGCGTACTGGACCAAACAGGAACGCAGGCTTTCTGAAAAGGCTATGAAAATGACTAGATTATTTTGTTCTTTTGAGAAGTTCGTGGGCAAGAAGAATAATTATTTTTTGGTGATGACTCATGCCTATATATGATATTTAATTTATTTTAAAGTATATTTTTATTGTTTTGGGGAGTACAAGAATATGTAGTGACAAGTCTGTTCGGGAAGTACAAGACCATGAAATAAGGTACTATAATAAAGATGAGGAGCGGTACAGACAACGGCACCTGAGGCATTTCCCAGAACACTGTCATTTCTGTTATTCCTGAAGTGAACCCTCTTCTTCCACTTTTTACTTTCTCGTAAATTCCGTGAAAAGAGAGTTATGTTACATTGCAGAAAACCATTTTCACATTTACACAGAAAAACACATTTTCTGGTTCCCTGATACCGAAAATTGTTATTTTTTTCAATACATATTACATTTTTGCAATCGTATTATGGAGAAAATACAGTACATGTTTTGTTGGACATATAAAAAATGTAGGTTTTGGAAAAAGTCTGATCGTCTGAGGACAGCACTGGCACCTAAACTGTAAACAGAATTTTCACCAAAATTGATATTCTCCTATAGATGTAGGTGATGTTGCGACTGTTGTTATTTGAAACAGATACTTAAGACTCACGGACATTTTCAAAATTTTCTCATTACCCATCCAAAATTTTTCTTTAATATTTTTGCTTGAAGAGGGAAAGTATTGTTGATAATATACCTTAGGTCCGATTTTTATGAAAACCTCTTCAATTTCCAAAATTGCAAAGTTAAAACTTTCTTGCCACCCTGATACAACTATATTAAAGGTAGAGATTTCTTTCTGAATGCAATATATTCCTAGTTTAAATTCGTATGAAAACTTTAAAATAATAGTAGTTTTCGCGTAATTTTAAGCGGTGTGTTCGAATCATTTCTGCATTGCGAATATTTGATAGTGTTTGAATCCTCGTGTGACACGAGAGTCCGTAGAATAGCGGAATGACACTAGTTTCGTGAACGTAAGCGATTGCGTTTAAATACCAGATTTTTTATTACATAACATTTTTCTTTAAACGTTCTGAACAAATAAATCACAGTACAAACTTTTGAACAGAAATTAACGGTATGAATTGTTTTAATCTTCAGCGTTTAGTGCGACTAAAGTTTGTCAAGCGTTGGTTAAAATTTTAGTAGTATATAATGATCAATGTTTTTAGTACGTAACCGTTACGAGTATTGGGGGAAAATATGTGCTACAGTGGCACCACTGCTTTTTTCTATGACATTGAATTAGGGAGATAGGGAGGGAATTATTCCCTAGGGGTTTATCAAATAGATTTAAGTCAAAAATTGAAAAAATGTGAAAAAACTAAAGAAAATCAGGAAATTAGCAAGTGCAAATGCAATCACCGCCACAGGTTTTCCCGCAGCACACTTTACCATTGTACGTTTCTGGGGAACGGTTCTTCTTAGCTTCTTAAACACCTCACACTTCTGGTAGTTTTTGAAATCTTAACGCTCTGCTTTTGGGTCGCTGAGGCGGCTTCAAGACAAGTGTCTGCACTGGTAAACGAAATACAGAATAGAGTTGTTAGTATTTCCAAGAAAATAGTAACTCATACTCCTGGCTTTACTAATATTCACTCAACTAACAAAAGGAGAGCTCAACTAAATGTGCGCATAGTGAAACTACATTCTTAGTTCGTAATTCACAAAATGAGCCCTCTTTGTGCCTTTATTAATATTTTTGGAAGTTCAGCCTTTCTCGATATCTCCATTCGGTAGCATGGGTAGTAATTTAGAGTATGGCCATTCAAATTTGAATTCCAGTATTTCCACAGTTAAAACATTTATTATTGACAAACTGCGGAATACTCGCTGATATATACTCGCTGCTGAATACTCGCGGAATACTCGCACTCATACAACTAACGATTATGAATATCTAATGAGCTGAAGGAACCGGCGTTGTGTATTTATTTGTTAACATGCCGTGGGCAAAACACGGATTCTCAGTTTTGTTTTCTGTGTTCCACACAACTATTTTACTTTCTCGCCCTTACGAAGGTACTTCTTAAGAAGTGCGCAAGAAAACGGCATATTTTCCTCTAACACGTGATGTAGCTAGAATCCATGTTTTGTGGATCTGTGTGTCCTTAATACAAAAAAATCGATTGACAGCAAAACGTCTGTCTGTCCGTCCGTCTCTGGTCAATGCTAGCACCTAAACAGTTCAGCCGATTTTCTCCAAAACTGATATTTCTCAAACGATCTGGGTAATGTTGTCGTCTCTTGAATTTGAAACCCATATTTTAATTTGGGGGAACTTTACATGAAGCACCTAGGACACTTTCAAAATTAACAAAAATGGATCCAGATTTTTTTATTAAATTTTCTTCTTGGATAGCCCAAAGGTTCGCTGAAATTCCAGATTTTTATAAAATTGCAAAAGTCCAATTTTTTTGTGGCGTCTTCCTGCAACTATAATATTGATGATAACCATTTTTACCTTAAAGAAATCAGTTCCTTGAAGACATCTTGAAATAAGGTCATGTTCAATTTTTTGAAAATATGAGCAGTTTTAGTTTAATATTGTGCGAAGACAACTTAAAATTAGTGGTGCTAAAACAGCACTTATCTTCTACACCGGTTACCCTTATCGTCCCGATGGGACGCATATTCGAACATACACTAGATGTTAACGCACTTGCGAGCTTCTTTGATCTAGGGTCAGCAGATCGCGAGGTACTCCACGACAACTCATACATGAGAGACAAGTGGAACTAGAACAAACCGTACTTTTTCGTCCATACTTTACGCAAAATTACGCGAAAAGTACTAAAATGTTCGAAAAATTGTACATAACGTTGTTTCAAAATCTATCACGCAGCGTATTAGAAAATATATGTAACACGTCTATGGTGATTGGCGCATGTGTACGGGAAAGATGTCCCGGTACGTGTAGTAGTAGTGTAGCACGTAAGTAACTTACCCCAAGTATGTGTTAGACAGGAAAACGTATCAATAATTCGTTGTGTGCCCCTTGTGATCCATAGTGCAAAGTGGAAGTAATTCTATTTACATCCCTTACTCTCCGTCACTCCCCGTCCTGCCCCTCTTAATTCCGCCCTGTCCAGCCTCGCTTCACTTTCTGCTCGCTCCAATCCGCCCGACTACCCATCTCTCTCCGCTATCCTGCTCCCGCTGCATCTGTCTCCGCACCGTCGGTCTTTGCCGCTATCTGCCTCGCCATTCACAGTCTCGCCCCACCCACCCCACATCACCTTACCCAAGGCTCTGCAGCCGCTCTGACCGGGTAGTCCTAGGGTTCGTCTCCCAACGGTGGCAGATTTTCCACACTAGCAACATAGCCGGATCGAATGTAGACACTTTCTTATAGCGGCCGGCTGTTCTGATCGGTATTTGTCCGTTATATCTCCAATCTGCATCAGGTGAATTTGATTTGAATTGATTTGATTATTATTTGGTCAAAAAATACTGTGAAAACTGTATATGACGTATGGGGGAGAAGATTTATTTGCGCACGTTTTCTTAAGTTCCACAATCCCTTCCCAACAGTTTAACTACAAATACGATGGTTGAAAGATAAAATATAAAAAAAAGATATATTAGTAAAAGTTTTAAAAGTGCAAGATTAGCAACTTGTGAAAAACTAGATATTTCTTTCCCGAGTTATAGAAAACATACTTGCAACGGTGATTGAAATACAGATGCGATTTTTCTGCATTGCTAACAAAAAAGTAACTCACCCTCAGCTCTACTCCTACCACTAAAAGCAAAAGGAGTCCTCAACAAAACGTGCGCATAGTGAAGCTACATTTACGTCCAGAAGCAAAACAAGGGACAATTTCAGCATTTGCTCAATAGAGCAGTGAAACTAGACAAAAACCTGATCGAAATGGTGGTCATTGACCCGGAAGTTGACGTTTGTTAGGGCAATGCCAGCGCATTGCCCTAGCAAACGGGACACGAACCTCTTCCTTGTCCTATCGACTTCCCTTACACGCACGTACTCTTACATGCACTCTACTACCACACACGTCAAGACTAATTGTGAGCTTAGAGCTTTTCTGGCTGAGGGAAATGCCTGGAATGAGAAATTCCCAGTATGCCTAGAAGTAGGTCGGCATAGGTCTCACCATCCAGCGTGAGGAGGAACACCATCTCCTCACGGTCTCCTCATCTCATGTCTCATCACAGTAACGCGGCTGGACTAATGACCAGAGCAGTTGACGTACCAGAAAACTTAAATCTACCAACCTGCTCCGGTCATGAGTCATGCATCCTTCCTCAACACGCACCACCTCGTTCTGTTTCCTTGCATACCGTGTACTGCATTTCCGTTGAGTGAGCAACTTATTGGAATTGGAACGAACAAAATACGAAAAGTCGTTGCTTAAATTGAGTGTCATCAATTCAAGTGAGAATCCCATGTATAAGTTCATTTCAATTGGAAATTCATTTTCAAAGAACAGTAGGGTCGCTACAATATTGCAAAAAGGCTGTGAAACGTAATCAGGGACTTGAGTCATTGAGCGATTAGACCCTGGCTGTATTGAAGTTTATACTAGTGAGATGCACTAGTGGTTTTTAAAGTCTGTTTGTTTTGATAAGTAAAATACCACTACAATATTGATCTGGTTAAAATACATGCAACATTTGGTTAGTACATCTGCCAGAATACAAATTTCTATAACGTTTGCATATTTTGACGAAGTTTAACTATAATTAGCATTTAATCAATCTTTCATCTCTGAAAACTTTATGTACTCAGTTTATATTCGAAAAATATCGTAGACATTACGAAATTGGTCGTCATTTTTAAAAAAATCGTATTTGTTAAAAGCGAGTTACAAATATTTGTTTTAACTTTTGGTATTTCATTTTGCAAGTCATATCATCAACTTACAGAGCAAATGTATGAAGCAACACTGCATTTATTCTACGATGTGTTTTTGTTCTTGAATGTGATAATTTTTACATCCACGAACATTTTCATGCAATTAATTCGGTTTACAGTTGAGCACGCATTATGAAACTCTGGAAATGTAATTTCTTTGCTTGAAAAAAAATTGTTCACAGGTAATGGAAGTTTATTTTGGTACATACAAAAACATATCAGGATTAATTATGAAAACGATTTGTAGAGAAAAAAACTACTTTAATAAGACGTGTAAGAAGTCTTTAATTACGTTGTCCTTCTATCCAAATTAATGCGTAACTCTCGAATAAAACGAATAGTGTTCTCTTGAAAATATTTCTTCTTCTGTGCCCTATTTTTTGTATTCTTGGGCGTGATTAAAATGTCTTTAAGAAAATATTGTATTAGAACACATAAAATTGTGTCCGCATTTTTCTTGTCCCCTACGGTTAAGGACAGGTAATTTATGGAAGTTAAAATGGCCAAACTTCGCAGAAAATAATATATTGCTAAACTTGAAAGTGAGTTTCTTGAAGTCTAAAAATAAAGAAAATATGGCCATTAAAAGTAATAAATAAAATGTGAAATAATTTTATTTCTCCTGGGGATTCATTGACATACTTCTTCATTGTCATCAGAATTGTGATTAACTCAGACGAAATCTACTTCATGAAGTGCAGCTCCTTCAGAAAGGTGCTATTCGCTTCGAACGGGTGGGAACAATTTTCAGGAAGACATTATGGGGATCATAAATGCCATACTTTCCAAAATAAATGCATTGGAGGAAGTCCAAAGTGCTATTACTGCAAGTAAGCGAGGGAGAACAAACTACTCGTAGCTCATGAGGAATGGCTTTTGACTGTCGCAGTACATCGGATTTTGTCGTTTTTGCGCTTTCAGAGTGCATGAGGTTTTCTCTAGAAGAGAGCTTAATACTAACTTCATTTTTCAATAGACGAGCTATAGTGACTCGAACGGGTTTTGGAAGTTTGCACAGAACATTCACTACCTACTGAAGAAATAAATTATATTTTAAAAAAGGAAGTAATAACACATTTAGTTGATACATTTATTAAGAAATCTTCGATAAATATTGAATGTAATGATGAATCGAAATGTTTGTATAATGTGAAGGAAAACACATGACGCTTAATGAATGATTACTCTAATTTTGTTTTTCGTATTACATGTGACTAAAGTTAACTTATTTTTCGCATTGCATCCGTTTCCTTTAAAACTAGAAAATAATAATTGAATCGGTGATTTCATAAAGGGCATGAGTCACCTTTTTTTTCAAATTGAGTTTTTAATATTTTCTATTTTTTTGAAAGTCGACATCGTTGGGTGCACAACGAACACCAGTAATGCTAACCCAGCCTCAGTTACAGACAGGTCAAATTCTCGTTGACTGTTCAAAGGGTGTCAGTCGCTGACTCATGCCCATTCTGCTCTCAACAGTTGGTAGCTCCCTGATTTGATAAGGGAACATTCTCTTATTCGTGGCACAAAATCTACTATTGGTTCTTGTTGTGGTAGAGGCTAGGAGTACGTGTTTATTTTGCATATTGTGTTTAGTCACTTGGGTAAGTAAAAATTATTAATTTACTGATTAATATGTACGTCCACTTACGCTGGAAGGTGTCAAAATGGAATAGGTATGCAAAATGCGCAAGGAGAAAGATTGTGTATTAGGGATTGCTTTTGATTACATGCGGGTACTTTATTTACCATGCATACCTATGCAGGAACTTTTTTACTACAATTAGAAGTTAATAATTTCTGCATTCACAATTTGGCTACTGACAATACAAACCTGTATCAGTATAATGAATGACAGGTTAGAAAATCCCCCAATGAGGTTTGCTCATTCCTGACGGACTACTTCTCAAACATTCCAAAAAACAAAATAGCTTTACTTCTTCAGTGACGACTGTCCAGACGAAAACAAAAATTATATGGTTATTCGTGTGTTATTGAATCTTATTACGAATAACAAATTTGTGAAAATTATTCACTTTTCTTACATGCAGGGACTCGCATTTGTTCCCTATGATCGGGATTTTGAAGTACTGAAAGGAAAGTTATGGAAGCATGACATATTATATACTCCACATGAAATTTCTTCTGTTATGCAACAAACAGGGAATTGTGTTAACAGAAAATGTGCGGAAACACAAGAAATTCTAAATTTCGGGAGCTGGTGGCCTACCTACTTAAAAAAGAACTCTCTCCAGAGAAAGTTTAGGGAAAAAGTTTCTACGTGATCAAAAACTTTCATACATCATATCAAACATTGAATAATTTCAGGAGCATTATACCATCATTGTTTACATAGTTTGTGAACTTAAATGAACATCGTGGTGAAGTAAAATAGTGGAATTTATTGATGGGATAACTGAAAATTTCTTTGTACTTGCAAGAGAGCGCTGGAGTTCAGCATCTCTATCAGATCCTGCAAGATAATATGAAGAAAAGTTTCCTCCAAGTACAAAAAAATTAATGACATCAAGAATACTCTTCAGTATTTACCACCAGAACCTATCTCTTTTTATAATGAATTGATAGAATGGACAACCCGTGTGGAAGACGTGAGCAGTCAAGATATTTCTACTGAAATTTGGGATGAAGCTGACTAGAGAGCAGACTGTACATGTTAACACGTGTTTGATGTAGTGGAAAATAAAGTACGTTTGTTGGCAGTTCAGTACATGATTTCTGCATGAAAGAATATAGTGTAAGTCAATTGATTACATAAAGGGCATAAGTCCTGAAACAATATAATTTATTTTCAGGGCGCTTTTGCACAAAAATTAGTAATTAACATGTTTTTAATATTTAACTAAATTACGGGTTTACTGTAGTATTTTTCCAAATGTTGAAAGACCTCTTGTATCGAATAAAAATGTTTTTGTCTCTGCTCAAAAATTCTCTTTTAGTGACTCATGCCCTTTGTGAAATCACCGATTCATTTGAATCCATAATATAACGATATAAAACGAACTAAGAACATTGGCCTTAAAACAAAAAGTAATCAGAGCATGCTATATAGATAATCGACATTTGTGAACAAATTCTGTTGAGATTTCATTGCAACTGGTATTATCAACTATTAATATTCCCAACGAAAGTATATGTGTATGTGTTAATAAATTACTGTTAATTATCGCGATAGAATTTCAAATGAAAAATGTGCCACATTTAATATTTGAGGTAAATTTAATTTTCGTCTAAAATTAAAGTAGTAAACATTGTAGATTAACAGATATCAAGGAATTGCATACAGTATGTTTTAAGTATGATACTATATAAATTGGTATTTGTCTTTATTTTAGCTCTCTAAAAAAACTGGATAAATAATATAGATTTCCTGAATTTTGGATTCGCAGTGTTCATCTCCACGTTCTTGTAAAAATATACCACGCTTGGTTTCTAGTTACGATATTGTTATATGGTTTGTAGCCTGGAATAGAAAAAATGCTTCTGAAAACACACCAAAGGTTTTCCAAAAAGTAGCAAGCACAGTTGTCAAGAACAGCAAATAAAATGCTCTCGTACAGTACTGAAATAAATTAAATATAGTTTAACAAGTTTGGCTTCACCTATACTGCAATAACGTAGTAGAATGTACACGCAAGTAACTCGGTACATATGAGGGTATAACAGGACATACTTTCTGGCATTATTTTACAGACAGCCCAATATTACAATATTCTATGAACCTGAAAAAGTGAATACTCTCCACAGTGGCAATCGAACTGAAGTTCTTAGGTTGAACTATTTAGTTTACCCCTTACACCACCAGCCTCGCAGGTACTCCATAAACTTCCCAATCTTAAAAAACTTGCATTTTCAATTTTTGAAAATTTAGAGATTTTATTGACATTATTTTAACATACAATTTTAAATTTCATTAAGAAAAAATATCTTATCTTCTATATTGCAGTTGTAAGACGTCAAACAATTTTAAACTTTGCAAGTTTTTCAAATACAGAGAATGCAAAGAAAATTTAACCTGCACCAAATTTTTGAGCTCACATTGTTTTACTAAAGGAAAAATTGAAAGTTAAGAGTCGGTTTCAAGAAAATCTTTTTAAAATTGGCTTTATTGCAACCAAACTACTCTTATTTTCAAAAAAGTCTACATGATTTTCTTTAAAAATCTAATATTTTAGACGAGATTTGATGATGGAAAATCAAGTTTTAATCAATAAATTTTCAAGTTTTGCTATTTTGTGGTTTTGCAATTTTATACTTTTGCAATTTTTCAAAATATAAAGAGTTCGCCAAAAATTGGGCTCTGTGTCAATTTTATAAGCGCACTTTGCGCTATTCGAGAAAAAATTTAAGACAAACATTTGGAGCCGCTGTCGAGAAAATCCTGCTTTTAATTGCCTATATTTCACGAAATTTTTTCTGAATACTCATAGTTTCAAAAAGTTGTACGTGACTTTAATTAAAGATGTATCTTTGAAGAACAGATTTCATTAAAGAAAAAATCCATATCTTCAACATTTTGACGATAGAAAACTGACAAAGAACTTGTCAATTTTCGCAGTTTTTCAAAATTCAGACATATTCAGACAAACAAAAATGAGATCTGCGCTATTTTAAGCGTAGTTTCTCTATTCGAACAAAAAGTCAGAAGCTTTCTGAGAAAAGTTTGAGAAAATTGAACCTTCATTTGTAGTATACCCCAACTAAATCAAAATATCAGTTTCAAATTAGCGTGATAAATATTTCGACTCAAAACCTTCATAAACCCAGAAGATAAATTTCAAAACTTTTAGGTTCCAAATATGAAAATTTTAAAACTTACATGATCCATGAGTCATTATCAAAACTCTTATTATACATGATTTGCTTTTACATAATTGCCATCTCTTCATAAAAACATGTTTCAAAAGATACATTATGGTTTTTGCCATTAACAATACTTATATTAACTTCCAGATGATAAAAATTCACAAGATATGCCACATGCAAAATACTTTTTTCTCGTTTGTCAAAAAAAATCGGTTTCTAGAGCACGTGAGTTGCTACCCTACACTACACATATATTCGGGAGAAACAGTCACTAACACGTTAGGAACCTCACGTTTTCTCTAGGAAATTAGTTGCAACGTGGATATGGTTTCCAATTGTTTCGAAAAATAGAACACTATCTGTGAAGAAATAAGTACTAATTTTAAGTATTCTGTCATTATAAATGACCATTATCTTTAAAAGAAACCGTGCATGTAATGACATCTGATTTCACAAATTATGAAGTTTTTGGCATCTACAGTGCAAATACAAGGGTAATCCCAAAAGTAAGGTCTCCTATTTTTTTATAAGTGCAGAACTCTGTTTGTGTGGCAGTTGGTCACACTGATACGAAGAGTGCTTCCCACCCTGTGTGTAAAGATGCGCACACAGCGCTGAGGCGTTCAGTCTTTGCTTGGCAGCCGTTGAGAATGGAGCTCTCGTTGGATGTTACCGCCAAGTGCGAATTGCGCGCAGTTATTCGGTTTTTGAAGACAAAGGGCGCTGCGCCTCAAACGGACAATTCAGAACCGGAGAAGAGGAATGTTGAGCAAGGGCGTACACATTCTCCATGACAACGCTCGCCCACACGTCGCACGGCAAACAGTTGCTCTCCTGCAACAGTTTCAGTGGAACATCATTATCCACCCACCCTATAGTCCCGACTTGGCGCCCAGTGACTATCACCTGTTCCCTAAGTTGAAAGAACATTTGGCCGGAAAGCGATTCAGGTCCGACGATGAGGTGAAAGAAGAGGTGCATAACTTTCTGAACAACATGGTGGCGAGCTGGTATGACATGGGCATACAAAAACTGTCCCAGCATCTACAAAAATGCATCGACAGAAATGGTGATTATGTCGCAAAATAAATGTTCAAGGTGTAAACTGATGTAAACCATTGTGGAAATAAAAAGGTCTATGTACTTACAAAAAAGTAGGAGACCTTACTTTTGGGATTACCTTCGTAATTGCGTCATCAGACAGTCCCAGTGAGAGAATTGTTGAATGGTAGCGGTAAGCCAAGTAGCCGACCACCGTTTTTTCGCACTG
The DNA here is from genome assembly GCA_031308135.1 of Acheta domesticus. Lineage (NCBI taxonomy): Eukaryota > Metazoa > Arthropoda > Insecta > Orthoptera > Gryllidae > Acheta > Acheta domesticus. The sequence goes on from JAHLJT010008446.1 coordinate 217,641,822, forward strand.
ATTTCAAATACCCGTGAAGTCACATTAATGTTGTTTCCAAAAATTAACTTCCATTCTCTTATAAATTTATGATGCTTTTATTAAAATAATAACGTATTCAAGTCGTTTATAATGTTGCTTTATTACACTCGTACAAATTCGATTTCAAACCATGTACACATGCTCCCCTCCCGGCTACCCTGTCCGTCGCTCACGTCCGTCATTCCCCATCCGACCTCCCTGTCCGTCCTACCCGTCCGTCCCTACTGCCAGTCCTCGCCGCTTGCCCTCATGATCCATCTTCACCTCCCGTCCTCATTGCCCGCCCACCACGTCCTCCCTCAACGCCTGTCTCCACCATCCTTCCTCACTGCCCGACCACACAACTCGCTCTCACTGTCCGACAACACACTGCCGCCCTTCTTGCTCGTTCTTCCTAATCGTCCTTTCTGCATGACTTCAAAATACCACCCAGGTTACAATTGCAAAACTGATTTTCAAAATTTATTTCAAAAAGTATTTTGACTTCTTTTATACTACATTTATAATGCTGTTATTCGTACAAATTTGGAAATTAGTGTCCAACGTTCGTTTCCAAAGCACGTACTTAAGCAATCAAGCATAACATATTTATTAGTTGCTTATATTATCGTTAATATCAATTGTAATAGCAAAAATAATTATTTTTCAAATAAATGAGAAATAACACGGAAGAATATTGAGGTCAAAATGTAGCGATGCGAAATTGTTATTCAGAAGTATCAAAGAATTTAGTAAAAAGTAGCATATTGCGCTCTTGAAAAAAGCATCAACAAGTAAAATAGTATCAACACATTTATTCACTTTATTGAAAATATCTAGAAGTCCACTAAAACACTACAAAAATGTTTTAGAAAAGAAAGACGGGCGAGAGAAATTAAATAAGCGCAAGAAAGCCGAGAGCAACGAAGAAAATAAAATTCTGAAACGCATGAAGGGTCACAAGAAAGATATAAAAAGGATTTTATGTGCTTCTTAGGGAGCGGAATCTAAAAAAAATCTTATATGTAGCATTTAATATAAAATATGGCAGTTTTGCAGTTTAAATATGCTTAACATTAATTCATTTTTACTTCTTTTGTGGCTTACATTTATTCTGTACTAAACACTTTATGTCAGTCCAACACTAATAGCGTTTCTATCAAAGTGTAGTAGTTTTTGATATATAGATCCGAAAATGTGTCGTGGCTGATAATATGGTTGCTAGTGGAACTCTGCCTCAGTGCGTGTAAAATATACTGGCACTGATAGGTTAATTAGTTTAGGTTGTTACTGAATGAATGCCAGATTTCCCAAGAGTAAAGCTATTAAATATTATGGAATTAAAAGTAAATAGGATGCGCGGTTTAATTCCATATTATGGAGATTGACATTACATGACGCGGCGATGTGGGACCTATGAACTGACCACCGTACGTAAAATGAAACTCCCAGTATTCTGTACTTACTAGGAACCGCTCTCTCACATCGAACATTAATAGGCAATTGTCTCACCCACATATAATATTGCATCGTAACAATAATCCTGATCAATATAACGATTTGTATGGGAGGTTAAAATTAACGTGGATTTTTTTGTTCGTTTTAGTCATAATTTTTTATAAACCATTCTATGTCAATTTTAATTTTGTTTCCATAATATTTCCAACAGTCCAAACTTCACTCTGATCATAATTTTTTCAGCAACCCTCGTATACTACAACGTATCGAGACCTACTTTGCTCTCATCATCAGGCACTGCATCCACTTTGTGAGTAGGCGTTGTGCATGAGTGTAGACTTTTGAGGAATGCATGATGATCTTGTCTATCTTTATCTTTAGTCCATAGGGCGGACATTATGAAATAAAATACTTTAAAAATGTTTAAACTTGGAAAGTGGAAAAATGATCGTAACATTCAGTGATGCATTCGGAATACACTCCGGAACAAATGTGCAAACGTATATAAAACATGATTAAAAGATTGTAAGATTCTTATTCTATGTTTTGCAATTGTTTTGATATTATTTTGGACAAATTAATACTTTTTTACATGATGATGAATGGTAAACAATAGAATGTCATTATTCCAGTAACGTTTCAATCAATGTCTTTGTAAATAACCTCTTTTCTTGGAAGGCGATAATGTGAGAAAAGGAGAAAATTAGTCCACAATGTTGATTTAATTTTTTTACTCATAAGTTCTGAAGTTTTAGTTTCAATAATTGTGACTCACAGTTGAATAAAATAAAGCTTACTTTGGTTATTATTAAACACGATTTTAGTTTCCTGAATTAAATACGTATAGTAAACTTCTAGACAAGTGCCCACTGACATCCAGTAGGGTGAAGATTAAATATTAAATTATCAACAGGAATTTCTCTATTGAGACCGGCAAAAGTGATTCAGAGGATCAACTGATGTCACAGCGGTGCCTTTGGCCGGGAAGTCCTATGGTTCAAACCCCGATGGTGGCACTATTTTCGACTTTAGCTAGACACCTGGTTCGAATTCTGCAGGTGTATGGAGGAGAATTCTAGGGACTCGCTGCTGATCGGTAGTTTTCTGTAGTTTCTACGAACAACAGCAGGCGAATACCGGAGCAGTACCAAACAAACGGGACAACAATTACCGCACACGATCCTTCTTTCTTCTTCCTCGTTCTCTCTTCACCCATTACACATACAAGCACTGCACTACCACACTTGTCGGGAGCGTAGAACTGGTTCCGGCTGGGACGGTGTCGCACTGCTGGTAGATATCTGGTTGCGGAAATTCCCGTCAGGCCGACGTAATAGGTCGGCGCTAGATCTTGCCATCCAGCGAGGGAAAATCACCACCACAACCCGCGATAAAAAAACATGCACTGCACTTACGAGCTTAATGCCGTTGGCAGGTGGCGCGGCCGGAATCATCAATAAATTCTCTATTGAGTATCTTATTAATCTCTTATTGCTTATAACAACTTTCACCATCAAGGTATTTAAATTGCGAACATTCAATAGAAGCATGTACCTAGTATTTCGGAACAACTTCATGTGCAGTTTATATTACAATATGTGCAAACCAAACTCGCAGAAGGAAGATAATTGACGAGCACAAAATAGAGAATCTCTCATTTAAAAATGCAAGTTTGGAAATACACTTTTAAAAAGTTGGTAAATAATTACCATTAGGGTGGATGTTGTATGACTAGTATCTCTGTGATCTACACAATCTACAGAAATAGTGTATTATTTCTGGACAGTAAATAAAGATTTCCCAAGTACTATGTTCAGTTGCCAATGTTGTTTCAGGAATAAATAGATAAATAAAACTATGAAATTAAGAAAAAAAATATTGCAAGTGAATAAGTAAAAGGATTTACGTGTCAGCAATTATGCATTTGCAGAGATTCAAGTGCAATGACCACAATTTAACTATGAACAGAAAAGAACAGAGAGAAGGATTTTGAACGTGGTGCAGGAGATTCTGGAGGGTCCCATTTGTAGCAAAGTGGACAGCGGCGCTCAGCATCCGCCACACACTGCTGCCCGCGGCCGCCGCCCACCGCCGCCCTCCGCCGCGTCGCCGCCGCCGCGTCGCCGCATCGCGTCACGCGATGTATCATTCACCGCCGTTTATGCGGCGGCCGCCCCACCCGAAGATAGGCCACACGAGCTAGTTCACATTTTTAACATGCGTCTATACTAATCTCTCGCTTTTACCCGCGCTGAAATATTCGCCGTCCATGGAGTGCGGCAGGCAGCGGCAGCGGTGGCGGCGGCGGGCGCGCTTGCGTTTTGGCAGGCCTTGGAAATCTGGCTTGTCCGATAAATTTCGGGCCCCACCCCGCGCTGCGGTCAATGGGGGAACGCGGGCGGCGTTGCGCGGTGCGGCGGCTGCGTGGCGGCGGCAGAGGCAACGGTGGCGGCGCGGCGGCGGCGGCGGCGGCGGCGGCGGCGGCGGCGGCGGCGGCGGTGGCGGTGGGGGCGCAACGTGACGGCGCACGGCACGAGGAAGGGAAAACAGAACGGGTGCTGTGGTGGTGGTGGTAATGGCAGTGATGAAGGCCGGTAGGGTGATACCCGGACAGCCTTAACTTTCGAGGCAATGGTGAAAAAATGCAAGGTGGAGAAGAAAACGGGGTGGTGAGACGGTGTTGGGAAAGAAGAAGAATCGAGCATTTGTAAGAAATATATGCTAGTATTGAAAATAAAAATAAAAATAAAAATAATTATAACATTTAAATAATAATATAAATGATACGTTAATTCATATTGAAGAAGGGCTAAAGATATAAATGCAGACCCTATTTAAAATTGAACCACCATGAAAACAGTTTTTACAATGTTACATTATAAGGAAAACTGGTTCACACACTAATAGGTTACATCAGAACCGATAAAACTTAAGCAATCTAACCTATAAATATGTGAACCAATTCTCACCATAATGCAAAATTCTCATGTTGAAATAATATCATGCTGTAATATCATAAACCATATTGAATTTAGTTAGGTCAGTTAATTATGGAAATCGGATTGACTCAGAGAGAACATAGCCTAGAGTAGAAAAAGCCAACTGATAATTCTAACAATTGTAGCTGCCTGTCAAATAGCAATAATCGACCTGAAATTCGTATATTTAATACTGGAAAACGACAAATTGGACAATTTGGTATTATTCGTGTGAAATTTCCAAAGAAAAATTCAGGTTAAATTCACAGAAAACAATACGCTCTATGTGTATCTTTCTGAGCAATTGAAGAGCAATGGGATGCTAAAAAATTAAAAATCATTCTTATTTCAGTATCGACTACTGGAGATCTTAGAGGTTATGCATCAAAGTCTCAATAATTTAAATCTTCCTACAAATTTTATGATATTGAAGTCTTCTATAATCTCAATGTTTACTTCTGTAATCTCAAGAGTCAGAACAAAATGTCGAAATTGAGAAAACAAATTATGTTAAATTATGACTGTAGGGACGTAAAGAGAATGCTGTTTTCGAAAATTTATTTCCATCTATTCAGAGACCAAGTCAGTATTTGATTACGGGTGCATGGGAAGTATTATAAAGTGAATAGAACAGATTACATTGTAGTTCGAAATCCCAATCCTATCAGTAATTGAAGAGAGAATTTCCGAAGTCTGAAGGGCTTCAAAAAATTAATCTCACATTTGTTTATAAAAGACGCGTAGAACATTTGAAAATGTGTTTTCCTGGCATTGGTTAAAAATTAAACAAACTTTTCGTCTGAGAAACAACACAGAAATTTCTTACGAGTTCTACAGGTTCATTCTGAGTAAATTAAAAATTCATTTGTTTCATCACTCCTCTCTTCATGCAACTTGATGTGTCGGTATAGCTATTTTACGACGTCGAAACCCTGAATGGAGAAACAGCTATTGTACATCAAACGATGTAATGGCAATTGTAAAACTGTAACCATGTGATAACTGTGAGGTGGAATGGTGAGACAACAGACTTCTAACATCGACGGCTCGGTAGTGACAGGGAGATGATTAAGTGTTGTTTGTTTATTTGATTGAGAGGGTTGGCTTTCGCTGCTGGAGTCAGTATCTACTTGTCTGTCCGGGAAACGTTGCCAACGTTTCGGCAGTCATATTGTGACTTCCTCAGAGCGAAATGCTTTGTTCATTTGTTTGTTTATTATATCCGCTTACTAGAAAATTTATCTACGGGCCCACCGCTGAATGGTCTAAATCTGATGGGAAGTTTCTATTTATCGCCAGAGTTGTTGGTGAATTTTGACCTCCATATTTACCTTCAGAGAACACCTCAACTACGGACTCCTCAATATTAATCCATTACTTGAGGCGTTGCCTGCTATCCGACTTTGGGGCCTGATTAGGGTAGGGATTGTCGCACACTTTTTCCGGGCATTTGTCCAGGGTTTTTTCACATGCCGCAAGTACGACATGCCTCAGTGAATGTTTCGCTCCCCATGCACCTTATCCAGGTTGGAACGTGGGCGGAGTGGGAAGAATGTGGCACTTAGCTCAGACCATGATAGTGAGATGAGTTCATTGACAGTATTCATGACAATGTCAGTGGCGCAATTGCGGGTGGAGCACCATCATTGCATCATTTCGCAATGATCATCATTCGATTGCAATTGTGCAGTGATGATGCGATGTTCCAATGCGACAGTTCGATAATGACAAAGATTTATGTTCCTATACTATGAGGAAAACGATAGTGAAGTGGGGTAATGGGTGTGGTTAATTGTTTGCTAGAATGAATATAATTATATATTGAATCTATTATCAATAGAATTATCTATTGAAATGGTGACGGTGTATGTGAAATATTAAATTTACATGATGGATATTCTTCATTATCAAGAAATAAAAACGATATGGGGAAGTCGGATGCAAAATACTACTACGTGTATTTGGTTGTCTGCGCGTTATTGCGTAAATTCTGCTCGTGATTTCTACATGGACGACCATCTACAGCATCCAATAAAATTGTTTGTAGTAAATTAACCTCTGCGGAATGTCAAGCATATTTCTAGAAAAATAGAACATGAAGTTTAGAATAAGACGTCTGATAAAAAGAATAATACCGCTACCGAGGTAACATGATAATGAGTGATGTTGAATAAAGTAGAAGAGCAGATCTGCAAAGGATTTTGCGATAATAAAGTGTATGCTGCGGATTTTTGCCTATTTGCGGATTTTTGTGTATTTATCCGTCCGTATTACCGACTTAGGTGTCCCAGATTATTAACAGATGTCACTACAGTGCCTCTAACCGAGAGGAAGGCTCGACTCCCGACAGTGCCAGTTTAAATAGCCAGTTCTAATTTGCCGCTGTCTGGAGGAGAATTCTAGCGGCCGGTGATGACGAATAGCAGCAAGCGAAGCCGGAGCTACCGAAACCGAAGCCTCGGAGCCGCGGTCCGAGGGCGATCTTTCCTTTCTTTTTGTATTATCTGCACCCCTTTCTTACACACACACACTTAAATACATTACACTACCACACATGTCGGGATACCAACCGGGAACTTCGAGCTTGTCCTGGCTGGGGCGGTGTGTTGGTGGTGGGAGATACCTAGTTAGGGGAACCACGCAAGTCGATGAGTAGGTCTGCGCCAGATATCACCATCCGGCGGGGGGAATATCACCACCACCACCACCACCTGACCATAAAACATACACTATACTTACGGGAATAATTACCATAGCAGTTTAAGTGCCCGATAATAATCAGTCAGTAGAGCAATTCATACGCCCGCGTTAGGTCGAAGGACATCATAGAAATGATGTATCAAAAATTCTAGAATTCTTACAGTAAAAGTTTGAGTATAAAAGCAGTTTTACAGCAGGACAAAGTAACAAAACATGTTTTACTAATTGTAATTGCGCTGCACCAAATTATTATAGTGCAACAAACTAGCATACAAATATCCATTTTGTTTTCTGTTCTACTTGGCAGAGAAGGAAAGATCATTTACTTAGCTACTCCCAGTTGACACTATTTGTCAATTGAATAGTTGTTTCTGCTAAAATCCCGTCGTTATATCTGAACATTGTGACATACAAATTGACCAGAATATTCGTCGTCATATTCGACGTCATTCGAATATAACGCCGTCATTACAAACATTTTCACCAGAACGAGTAATTATTTAACGTAATTGAAGGAATCGATGACACAATTAACAAATATAAAGTCACAATCAGACAGTGGTGAAAGCAAGGTGTGGTTATAGGACTTCTGTACATTCCAGAAGCGGCTGACACGTACTCAGATATACAATTTTTAATAATTTTTGTGGTAACGAAAGTAATTTTTTATATCAATTGAATATTTTATAAAGAGCCATAAATCAACAAATAAAAATAAACTTTAAATTTGCCATAAGTGAAAAATTCTTTATGAGGAAATACAAATTCCGCTGGACACAATCATAAGAAAATCCTGGTTGCCCCACTTCATTGTGATAGTGAACTAAGTGCAACAATCTTCTATTCCTCTTCTCTAAGAAACAGTTGCTTCAGTGAAGCACGGGAACGTTCACACACGACCAAGGCCGGAACACAAATGAGTAATGTGTCACTGCTCTCACGGAGCATTGCGTCAAAAATCTGAGAATGCAACGACCGATCTACCCTCAGAGGGTTTGAAGCGAAATTTCAATCACGTTGATGTTTCCCCAGTCTTGTCAGACTTTTAACGAGTTGACTGATGATCTTACTCCATTTCAGTGATCTTTGCAGTAACGTCGATCTCTTGAATAGACGATTTAGTATGCTAATATTGCAGTGTGTTCGATAATGTCGGAATAAAATAGGAGGTCGCTCTTCATTAGAAGCTTCATTTGCCGGTCGTTATTACAAGAATGCAGACGTCATTCATTATCCAATATTCATGTGTGTGTATTTGTTTGTTCCAGTATAATTCTGGAACATGTGTAAAATTCCAACCGAATCTTTCCCGAGTAATTTTAAGCATCCATGAAAAAAGATGGGTCCGAGATTATTAGCTGATTCAGGATATCAAATGATTTTCTGTGCTGTAAAGTAGGGCATCCCTTTTCTTGAAAAGACGTTCAAGGACACAGAATTAATTGCGAAATGGAAGAATTACTAATCCCTTATTTTTGAGAAAAATTGTTTTTGAAAACGAAGCCACATTAACGATTTTAAAACTTTTCGAAGCTTTCTCCAAATTTGAGAATGAGATATACACTTGTGATCTCTCTTGTTCATTAGGTTCATTAGAACAATGTTTACTATTGGATATTTAAACTAGAATATTATGTAACACAATCACGAATATGATGGTTCTGATGCTAAATAAAATTTATGTTGTACTAAAGCCAGGTCCTACTGATGTGTTATTTTCAGAATCATTTTGAAGATACTGCTCACAAGTATTAAAACATATCTACATGCAAAGTCCAGAAATTGTTTTCCGCTTAATTCTCGGCCAAATGCTTGGTAATCGATCGGTAGTTTTCTGTGGTCTCTCCAATCTATATCAGGTTAATGCCGGAGCAGTCCCCTAAGAAACGAGAAACGGGCTGCACGTGATACTTCCTGCTTCCTCCTTGTTCTCCCCTCCCACTTACACTCACACACACATGGAGTACACTACCACACTTGCTAGGAAAACAGTAGGGAGCATAAAGTGCGTCTCGGATGAGGCAGTGCCCCGCTGGCAGAGATTTAAGGGGAATATTCCGCAAGCCGACGTGTTGGTCGGCGCCGGATTTCACGTTTCAAGGCGAGAGGAACACTGTCACCCCCAGGGATGTTCAACCCACTTGACATACTCCACTAATGACCGCAGTAGTTGACGACCCTAGAAACACAAAGTAATCAATATTTATTTCCAGTTTTAGAGATGGTCGCTTCGTGAACGAAAATTCAATAAACTAATATAGCCCAAAATAACGCTGGCCTTTTCATTAAATATCTGCAGAAATCGTATATAAATATATTAATAATATGTCAGGAGCAAAATCAACACGTTTTTGAGTATATATTCCAGGCTGTGTGCCCATTAAATATTATCCACAAATTTCACCTGGTTAACTACCAAATTCACATGCACGCATTTACCATCGTGTACAATTACACCGGCGTATCCAATAAATAAAGAAAACATCTTACCAAAAATTTCAATGAAAATAGAAATAAATTGTTTCCCTACGTTGATGAAGGTTAGAAAACCATTGAAAATTCAATGTCACAATTCTGATATATTCCTTTCGGATGGATAGTAAATGGTTTGAAAATCATTTTCGAATCAACATTCATTAGGGTGAAATTTGAAAACTTTAAAAATATCCAAGTATTCTACTTTTCCGGTACCTTTAAGGATATTTAAAGTTACGTGTAAATTTATTATTTTACGAATGAAATATAATTGATTTTACTGATACTTGAGCGTAACATTTTGAAAGGCTCTAGGGTTTTGCATCGTATTCATCTGATTATCTAGTGTTTAATACAAACAGCGAGTTACAGAATGATTAAGATATTAAATGCACTTATGCAGTTGTGATCATTCTCTGGGAATGCATTTTACGTTTCTCTCCATGTTTCTGGCGCTCTCGAAATTTTAATTTACACAAATATTCCGTTTAAATTCGTACGGGAGCGGAAACCATTTCGCGGGCCGATTCCCCCCTAGCAGCCGCGGGTGTATATTTGGAGACCCCTGATGTAGCTGCGCAGCGGTTGTACCACGGTGGGCGGCGGGGGTGGGGGCGGGCACAGCGGGTGGCAGCCCGAGGCGGCGGTTCTGCCGCATGTCGGCGCCGCGGTCGCAGCCGCCGCCGGCGGCGGGACCAGAATGCAAAATTTGCAATATTTATCTGCTTGTGACCTTTGCAAATAATTTACAACACGCAGCACAAGAAGCGTGTTTGTGTGCGAGCGGGTCAATGTGCCGGCGGGATGGCAGTCTTTCGGCACCGCTTTTGATGTGTTTGCCATCGACTTTTCCGTGCGTTGTATTTGCCCCGCGAAAACCAACACCGCGCGGCGCTTATTAAGATTGACGTGTGTGTTACCGTGCGTCGGTATTTGGTCACTAAATTTGGAACACTGTGAACCGTAAGCACAGCGGTAAATAGTTATGTAATGAAGTTAAATCGTAATGATATTTTTCTTGTCAGCGAGAAGATTGATGCCGTTCAAACAAGCAGCTCGCTTCGCGGATTGGAAACTGTGGTTTCCTCTTAGCAGCTTTAGGGAAGCGAAAGGGACAGGCTGAAGGACGAGCTGTGCGGGTCGGGCCAGGGGGGGCGGGGGCGGCGGGGGGAGGCCGAGAGGTTTAAGGGGTGATGCGGGGGTGGCGCAGGGCTCAGAGCTCAGCGCGGCGCCGCGAGGTGGCGTTAGGTAATTGGCTACCGGCCGACGCTTGCTCTCCTCCCTTTTCTCGCGCGAGCAAGCAGCTTGCGCTTCGCCGGCTGCCAAGTTAAATAGCTTTCGAAAGAAGGCGTTATCGGGCCCCGGCATGATCGAAGGCGCGGGTATCGCTAGCCCCGGAGAGTCCCCACGCTCTCTCTTTCTCCCTCGCTCTCCCTCTTCCGCTTGCTCGTTGTCTCGCTCGCTCTCTGGCTCGCCCGCTGTCTCGCTCGCTCTCCGGCTTGCGCGCGCTCTCGCCCCCGCTCTCGCTCGCTCGCCTTCCTCGTCGCGCCGTCCTCGTCGCGCGCGGACGCCGCCGCCGCCGCCGCCTCCGCCGCCGCCGCTTGCCGCCTCCGCTCTCCTCTGGGGCCGACGCGGACGCCGCGCCGCGCGACGCCGCCTGGCCTGAAGGGCGAATCCAGCCGGGCAAAAGTCAAACGCGCGGCGTCAAAATCGGAATTATTCAGGCCGCTGGGTTATTTATGGTTTCCGTGAACTCAGTTTCATTCACAGCTTTCTGGCGCGGAATAAAAGATGAAGAGCGGGAAGAGGACCATCACGAAAAACTATGGTACTCGGTGTGTTAATACGATGCTGAGATATACATATGTTTTGCACAGAACGTTTTAATTTATTTTTGAATGTTAATTCGTAGTTTTTATCGACATTAAAACAACTTTTCTTGTAGATAAGTATTGAACGAAAGTATAACATACTGCAATCTCAGTCTTCATCTTATATACGAGTATCATCGTATTCTTCTTTTCCTTCAACATTCCCTTCTCTTCTCCTTTTCCCTACGGCGCTGCGCGTTAAATCCAGTCTTGGACTAACGTTCCCGTTCTAGATCTTAGAAATGGTGGGTTATGTGTGGGTGGGGGAAGATGGATCGTTCGCTGTCCGTAGCCCATTGTTTCATGTACGGTCCCAGCTTCTGTCTCGAAATGACTCCACGAAACATGCCGTCGGCTAAAGAGAACATCCGACCTCTAGATTTCACACAATGGCTAGCTTCGACCTCGCTCTTTAGATTGGGTCAAAAATTTCCGCACAATCGGACTAGAACTACATCGTTTGCGGATTCGCAGTCACACTCACTGTCACTGCTTGTGACGTGATATGCACCCAATATAAATATTAAAGGAGTTACTAATATTGTCGCATTTTGAACTACATCAATTGATGATACGTGCGAATGAACTGTAAGTACTCATACGATAACTTAACATTATATTTCTGGCCATATATTTTATTAAGCTTGTATTTGTAGTAAGCTTAATAAAAGAATTAAGTGTATAACTGAGAATGAAAGGAAGTTTGGTATATACCTTCCATTAATACGAAAATGACATAATTTGAAAACGAACATAATCCAATAATGAAAATTGGTTTATAAACTTATTTGCGATCAAGTGAATATTTTCTCTTAATTGATCCAATAGATAAGGGAGATTTTTATGCTAATCAGAGAAGATTTTCTATTTTCTTAACAATAAATGTTAAATCCTCTCCTCTCCATAAAATATGCTGAGGAAAGGTAACGGTTTTGTACTATTTGTAAGAAAAACCATCGACACGAAGCTTCGTAGGTGTGCTGCTGCTGGAAATGGACATTCCCCAGTCCACAATCAAACAGATTAAGAAGATAAAAATAGAAGTTCGTAGTTGATGGCTAGGGGAAAAATTATGTGAATATGCAACCCGCAGCACAGATTAGACTGCACACATTTTACAATCGCTCATTGCCAAGAAAAAAAAGCGTTATAGGCCCTTAAAATAGTGTTTTCGTGTGTCTATATAGACACGCTGGGTGGTGATATCCGGCGCTGGCTTGCGGGGGATTCCCCTTCAGGCACCATACCCAGCGGGGCACCGCCGCAGCCAGGTCAACCACTAAACTCCCGTCTCGTCTCCCAACATGTGTATTGTAGCACGTGTTAGTGGAGTGGAGAATACAAGGAAGAGGAAGGAAATATCGCGTGCACCATGGCTCGTTTGATAGGTACTGCACCGGCATTTGCTTGCCATTTATTGGAGAAACAACGGAAAACAACCGATCAGAGTAGCCAACTTCTAGTATTCTCCTCCACGTAGCACCTGAAATCGTTCTACAGCTAGTGCCTAAAATCTACCGCCGTTGGGTCTCCAACCTAGGACCTCACAGGAAGAGTTACTGCAGCGTAAGTGACATTGACTTTAAGAAAAACTCACACAGTCAGAGACATTAGAAGTTGGGTTCCAGCATTAAGGTATTGTCACATTTAAATCACTAACGGTTACAAACTTCATGACATTCGCACCGGTCCATCTAAACACGTTTATTGAAACAGATGTTTTAATATATTATGTAATTAGATGTTCAATTATTTTATATTTGAAGTTGCTTTTGTTTTCTCTTCTTACAACGTAATTACTACGAAAACTAAAATAATTTCTTGACCTCTAAATCAATGTTACACACATTTGTTCATTCACCCCCTCGATGTAACGCTTTGAAGCTAAATTTGACTCCCTAGAAACGGGATTGGAACCTACGTGCGTTTAGGGAGCATTCGGGTGGGCAGACGCACGGACGGGCGGGCGAGTGAGTGGGCGGGCAGGCAGGGTGCGCCTCTGGCGGCTCGCCTCCAACCCCACCCCGGCGCCTGCCCCGTCCCCGGCCCGTCACGTCTCGGCCCCCTCCCCCGCCCCCCACCCGTCCCCGTCCCCGCTCCGCCCTCACCGCCGTGGCGTCGGCGCGCCGACGTAGCCAACGCCTCTCCGTCCCCTCGGCCTCTTGAGGAGCGGGGCCTCTCCTAGGCGCCGTCTTCGATTTTCGGGAGCCGACGGCGGCGGCGGGGGGCGGGGGCGGCGGTGGAGCGCAAGCGGGCCCCGGCAAGCCACCGCGCCGAGCCAGCCGCTCTCTCGCCTTGAACCCAGTCGCTCTCGTTACTAAGAGCCCGCACCCGCGCCCTCGCCGCCGCTCCTCTGGCGACACGGCTTGCGTGCGCTGCGGTTCGCTCCTCGACCGCCGCTCCACAATCAGGCGCCTTACGTATGCTTTTCCTCGCCGGAGGAGGGCGGTGAGAACGAGGGTGCCGCCAACGGGGCGGAGGTGGAGGAGGCGGAAGAGGAGGAGGAGGGGTAAGAGCGAAGGAGAGAGAAGAGAGGGGTGCAATGGAGTGCGGTTGGTAATGGGCGGGTACGCTGAGATGCGGCGGGATAGAGCAGGACACAGAAGGCGGAGTGCGACGGGGTGCGACGGGGGGCGACGGGGAGTGACGGTGAGGCGGGGTGTGACGGGTTGCGACAGGCTCCGACGGGGTGCGAGGAGGTGTGACGAGGTGAGGGAGGTGTGAGAGGGTGTGACGGGGTGCGACGGGAGATGTGATGGGCTGCGACGGGGTGCGACAGTGTGCGACGGGGTGAGACGGAGTGTGGTGAGGTGCGGCAGGGTGAGGTGGGGTGGAAGAGATGGTGTGGATAGAGATGGGATGCGGGAGCCGCCGAAACATTCCATCTGCAACCCTGATTTTTGCACAGGATTTGGAGCTCTCGCTGATTTCCAGACAAACTCTGTGATGAGCAATTGCCTATATTAATAAAATATTGGTTGGTCTGCCACTTCGGGTAGAGAAATATTGTTTTCTAATTGACACACAGCAAGTATCGTTAACAATGTGCGTTAAGATAACGCTTTAAATCTCCTCGGAGCTCCTGGGAAGTCATGCGTTCGATCCCGACCACATGAGGGAATATGCTGGATGTGTTGATGTGCGTCGAGATTGTGGCTCAAACAGGAAGTGATTTCGTTGATCGTCTTCTCTGGTCTGCAGTTTTTTCTTTTATAGGAGAATGTCTGAACAATTGGGCATGGGAAGCGAGCAATCTTGCTCGTCCATTCCATATTTTTCTTCCCTTTCATTTTCTCCAGTTCTAGTTGCAAGACGTGCGGGGCAGTACGTGCCGTACCTTCTTTTTCATAACCGAGTAAGGAAAGCATCCTATAATTGATTGGAAAGCACTGATAATTAAAAAAATACTGGAAAAGTTGACGCTTATTTCACATTTAATTGTTTGTTTTCATGAAAGTCAGACTTTCTATCTATTTGGAAGTTCTCAGTATGCCGCATTAGAAAGATCAAAATAGTTCTTTTCACTCAAGAAAGGAAACTCACGATTTTTATTTTATCACGATATATACTCGACACATGCATCTGTCACAATTGTTGTATCTTATTAATTTAAAAAAATCATAAAATAAAATATTTCAATCTAAAATTACACCAGAGAACAAAAATTGTTTTGTGTTAAAATAAACGTATACTACTTGAAATTTTCGCGAATATCATTAATATGTATATTACGATACATAAGCGGCGCTTTCCATTTACTCTAATTTGTTACGCTAACAGCGTTTCTGCACAATAACAGGATTTCATTTGTTTGGGAAAGTTCTCTTTGTAAGTGATATTTGTGAAATGGTCATACATTTTTTCACTGGTCGTCAGTTTTTGATTGAGTTATAGGATAAACGTATTTTATTTTGTATTTCCCACTTATAGACACATGATTTTTGTGTTTCAATCTCAATTCCATCATTTCATCACCTTCTTTTTTATATATTTTTCTGTTAGGATTATTGCCATCAACCAATAGCATTATAACTGACGACTGCAAGAATGTTTTTTGTCAGGATACTGCGGAATTCCTGGGGCATCTACGTGCCGGATTGGGCGAGTAGTCCCATCTGTAGAAAATGTGAGGAAGAGGATAAAACTCCTCCCTTCTGCTTGTGTTCCTGGGAATGCCCTGGCTCGCAGAAGCCATCAAAAACTTCAGCTAGATCGATATGAAGCCAGGAGATTTGACGGAATCTCCCCGAAACGGATCCTTGCCTTCTTCAAGGACTCGGGCCTTCTCACTGGAGGATAAGAGGGTTTTAGGCACAGATCTGCAGAGGTCGAAGTGCCTCAACTTGTCGGCTCCTGAACGGCTGGCCGAATACCTTAAATATCAGACGTGCTAAGGGCTAAAACGAGGGAATTTTCGCAAAGGGAAAGGTGTCATAATTCTTGCAATTTACTGTCGTTGAGAACAGAGAAATGAGAATCTTCCATAGCCAAGCATGTGCATAATGCATTACGTATCGCCATAGCCGAAATTTGAATATTCATGTCTTTTTGATTACTAATTGCGTATTCGTGGGAAGTTCATTTCTCTTGAAAGAAATTTTATTCTAAAGTTTAATTTGGAAGCGCTGGATGGTCTAATTCTTCTCGTTCAGCTTGAGGCGGATGGAATTGGACCTTTACAAATCATAATTAGTAGGTAAAGTTTGGGTCGACGACTCTTCACGTTTTGAGCCATTTCGTTGATGTACTGAAGTTTGTGTATCCTGGATATTTTACAAGGAAATAAGGGAAAGTGTTTTTAAGTGATCTAAAGGGTAAATAGAAGTAGTAATATTGCAATAACTATCATATGAGAAAGTAGTAATATTGTGAATGACTATCCGTTACTATCAAATGAGAAAGTAAGTGATGTACGTGGAAAAGGAAAATAATGGTGAAAAAGAAAAGTCAATTTAATGAAAAATTAAAATGAAAATGCGCTTTTAAATAGGCAAAAATTTCAAATAAAAATCTAATTTTTTAAAAACTCAGTTCAGTTATTTCTGTTGTCAATCATAAGAATTATAAGTCGACGTTGTGAGAGATCTCCAGTCTCGTGTCAATATATGCTAAAAACAGAATTGAAAGTTGTTTTGTTTACCACCTTGCAGATCAAATAATAGTTGTAGAATGAATACTTTTGAATATTTGTAATTTTTTCTTTAAAGGTTTGTCTTGAAAGGTTTTTTCATTTGCTTCTCGCACTGTAGGGATATCTGGAGGATGATGGCTACGAAAAACTTTTCTCCACCTAATAAAAAAATTATCAAAAAAACAACAACTAATATTCATTGCTGTCCGTTTCAGGGAACAGATTCATGAAACAAATCAAAGTAGTTAGAGGCACAGACTTTTGATTGAGGCTTCACAAAAAGCATGCTAAATGTGCCGGAAGTTGCATTTTCCATCTTGTATCTCAAAAGATTTCTGGAAGTAAGAGACTTATCAGCCTACTTTTTTCAGTATTTGAAATGGTTTTTAAGATGGTAGATTGTGTAAATGTGTTTTAGTTTGTTTAAAGGCCCCTTCATATTAATGATGGAGTACTAAAGCTATAAATATAAGAAATTCAAATAAGTGTTAATTCGGCTTCCATACATGTCACCCAGCCAGGGATAAGGGAGAATGTGATGTGTTAAATTTAATAAATTTTCGTTAAGAACTGTACAAATTGTATGTGACGTATTGAGAAGTATAATTTGCTACAACATTATCACTTCACCCGAATCATCTGATTTTTGATAATCTGATAATCTGATTTTTGCTCCTTTGAAAACACTTTGTAGATTACAAATGAGATGAGTAAATATACTCGTTGAAGGGTGTGGGTCATGAAGTACGAATTTATAGGCACAACGACACAGATTTCCATGATGTATGCCTAGTGGGAAGCGCTGAAATATACGAGTATGTCTGAACCGGATGGAATGTTACGTTATTTGGAAGGCTAAATAGTATATCCCTTCGTGAATTCTTTTCGTGAAGTAATGTTTTCTAATAAACTGGATGCGTTATCTGAGTGGTAACACCATTGTCTCTGCAGCATCGATGACCAGAAAGTTCAAGGGTTTGAGATCCGACTATGGTAGATTTTAGAAACCAGCTACATATCTGGGTCGAATTCAGTCACTGTTTGGGGGAAAATTATAGCAGCGACTGCTATGATCGCTAATTTTCTATGGTTTCCTCTATCTACAGCAGCCTTGTGCCGAGGCAGTAACCTAAGAAATTGGGTACGGTCTGCGTGCAACCATTCCTTCCCCACTCTTGATCCCTTCTCTCTCCTTATATGCATATTTACATTGGCATGAATTTAACTACTACACATGACGATATACCAGTTGAGAGTTTAAGGGTGAGCTGGCTGGGGCGATACTTAGTACAATGTGGAACTAATGACCATAGTGTGAGGCGTGCCCGGAATCAATACTTCCTCACTCACTTTTCTCCTAACACATATCTATAGCGATTTAATGTGCTTCTATTACTTTTCAAACACCCCATCTAGAATAAGCGTTGCTCTAAAAATAACAAAGAAAAAAAACAGAATACTGATTACCTAACACTTCTACGAGCCACTTTTCCATGAGAAGAGAGAGAGATTTTTAGCCTGGTGCTCTACGTTGAAAGGCAGTGCTGACTTGTTGAATTATTCCAACCTTGTGAAGAGCGTTGGAAGACGAAATTCGTGGAGAGGTTGCATGTTTTGAAGATTGCGATTTTGTTGGTTTCGAATAAAAACTTGCTGCAAGTTATGAATGCATAAAATAACTTGACGTTAAAAAATCATTATATAATTTCATGTTAAAAAATATGGATTAACAATTTAGTCAGTATGTAGTATTCATTCGTGATTTTTGATGCAATACCGATGTATTGCGTGCATCAATTTGTTAACCAGTTTTTATAGAATATATTAGAAAAAGCTCTACAATTTTACATGTGTATAAATTTCATTGTAAACAATATTTGGTAAATAAGTATGAACAATGAACCAAATAAACGTTTTAAAAAGAATAAGTTGTTCTTACCAAGAATAAACATGAGCTTGTAAATTCAGTCACATAACTTATCGAGGTGTGTTCATCATTCAGCAGAGTTTCCCCTTTTGAAATCTCTAGTGATCATCAAAGAAAACATAATGTTCGTTTTAATAATGATATACGATGACAGTGATATTCGTATAATGTATTAGTTTACTTTTGTATTGTATAATTTTTAAACAAGTCTTAAAATGCCTGTAACAAGTAATGTACTTCAGTTTCCGGGCCAATGACATCTATTTCTATTTTTTCCAGTTTCCCTGATCCATTGAGTAAAAGCTCAGAGGGCCCTCTTTTTTTGCTTGTGAACATAAATGTAGCTTCACTATGTAGCACATTTAGTTGATCTCTCCTTTTGCTAGTAGTGGTAGAAGTAGAGCCGGGGGTGTGTTACTATTTTGATAGTAATGCAAAACAAAATTAATCTGCAGTTGTTTTACCAATGCAAACAAGTTTTCTGTAAATCTGGAGCGAAAGTGTATTTTTCAAATATTGCGAACGTCGAAATTTTTTAAATTATAATTCTATTATTTTATTTATTTTTTAAATTTTTATTCATCTTTCAACAACATATAGTTAAAATACTCGGAAGGGATTTTGGCGCTAATGAAAACGTGCGCAGTCGAACTTCTCCCCCATACGTCACATACACTCTTCACTGTTCTTTGACTCTACATGAAGTCAAAATCAATGTGTTAAATCTTCGATAATGATTTTTCATGCGTACAATTGTATGGGGTGATATCAGAAACACCGAGAATGTGATACAGAAGATCCTCGTAACAGACCAATACAAATTTTCTGGCAGCAAAGATTTGGTTTCATAGTAGGGTGCCGCTACTTAGTTCTCTACACTCAGTGAAGTTCTCAGTGAAGAAACACACTTATTCTTTGTTTCTATTCTCCAATTTAATTGATATGTAATGTTTTAAAAGTAAAGCTTGAGTCTTTCTGATAGTACCTTGTCACTCAAGCCGTTTTAGATGAGTACTAAAGCTTCGAATATGAGGATGGGTATCAACAAGAAATTTGGTGTTCGAAAGTATTTGCAAAAAAAAAAGTTACAGTGAACCTTAAAAGAGAGAGTTACTTCTATCCTAGTGAAAATTATTGACACACTTACTGTGATTCTTTATTTTGATTTCCTGTTAGATAACGTTTCTCTGACGGTGTTCCGATCAATCTCTCAGTCAACCGGTAAGGCAAGTAAGCCAATTGTAAAGTCGTGTCTCCATCGTGCTTGGACATTTTCCTTAACATCCCATGATTTACAACGACATATATATGGTTTGATTCTCAGCAACAACAGAATAGATATAATTTTTGTAAGGCAATAAATTAGAGTTTTCTAGTGTATTCTTAATGTGTCTATAAATATCTTGAACATTTTTCGAGATTTGTGAGCAGGATTATAACCTTATATTTGTATTACTTGGCGGAATGTTTTGGTGTGCTTTGGAATTCTAAAATGCATCATCTTCTTTAACAAGCGTAAATTATCTGTATTCGTGTGACTAACATTTAAATTGGTTTTCTATCACTGCTCAGTGCAAACATGATTCACTAAGTTTCTTCCCAGAGATCGCGAGGTTTTCTGGACGATGTCTTCGATTTTCAGGCAAGAACGGGCAGTTGCGCGGCGAATCGGGCGAGTTCAGTCACGGGCGCGCTCGTTTCCCGCGGCGTGTAGCACGCATATCGTGTCGTGCCGCTCGCCTGTTCGAGTATTTGACAATAGTCCTGGTTGTCCGCACGTCCCGGCACATAAACGAATCGTGGTTTAGGTTTTAAACTGGGGCTGAGGGGGAAATTTCTCCCTAAAATATTCCGACTTGCTGAAAGCTGTCAACGCTAGCCGGCGTTTCTCTTTGGGAATTCCACGCATTTGTGATTCAATGGAGCATTTTTTTAGAATGAAAGTGTTCTGCTATGTTTTGTACTTTCCGGGGATACGAAATAGTAAATATTTTGCGCAGAAATGGGGGTGGAATTGATTGAAATGTGTATTTTTTTGCTTCTCTTCAACCTACGGGAAAGGAAGAGGAGGTTTAAAATAATGAGCAAATATACAGACATACAACAGTTGACGTGAGCGATTGTGCGTGAATTCTTTGCATGAGTATGAATGTGTCAGTTGTCGTGTGAAAATTGCGGTAGTGTGTGGAAATGTATGCATTAATAAATTTGTGAGAATGTAGAATATGTAGGTGCATGGGCGCGAGTAATTTTCAGACGAATCTGAATGAATGTGAGTTGAATTGAAACGCTAAATGTGTTTGTCGACCTGTATGATTTTTGCTGGAAAATTATTAGTGAAATATTAATGGAACGTCAATTGGAAGTCTGAACAACTCAGACATACCGTGAATCCATTCAGAAGGTATCGGTTCGTTGCGCTTAGCGTAAAATTTCATATTTTTCTACTACGAAATAGTATCGTGTGCCTTATTATTTAAGGAAAAAACTCACCGAACGCTGTCATAATACGTGGAAAAATTCGAAACAAAAAATCTATCCAAGAAATTAAATGTAAGCAATTTCAGTTATTCTAAAATTTTTTTAATAAAAATAATGTAACACAAAAACAATGTACAATATAGTTAACATGTGTTCCTGAAGATCATGTAAAAGATTTCAATTGTAGAATCACGAATGTTAAACATTTCTTATACACTGTTAGGCAAAAAAGTGTTGCACCTAGAAGGAAGAGACCGAATTGGTTCAAACTTGATGGATCAATTCCACATCGGAAGACAACTCACTGATTCCATTTACACGCCTGATCGCGCACCGTGCGCTGGCAGAGCGCATGCGTATCGGCCCATCCGCCCGGCTATAAAAGTGCATTTTTGGTCGCCAAACAGTAGCAGTCGTCCGTGGATCTGCTGTGATAGCATCGTGAGATGTTCAATATGCCGCGGAGGCGGATGCGGAAGCAATATCAGCAGCTGGGAGCGTTCGACAGGGACCGCATCGCGGGACTCCATGAAACCAGTTGCTCATTTCGACGCATTGCGCAGCATTTGGATCGAGCGGATGTTACCATTGTCACAATGTCGGCTGTAGTAGCAACAAGAATGCTCTCGCAATCGTCGGAGAGGGTCTGGAAGGCCCCGGCAGACCACAACAAGGGAGGTCAGGAAGATGGTCCGGCAGGCTGCGACTGTGCTAACATTGTCGCTTGCGGACCTTCAGCGCGCAGTACAACCCACAATGAGACATCCCGTGTCCCGCTGAATCATTGCCAGACGTCTCCATGACATGAGATTACGCTCACGCCGACCGAGCAGACGACTGCCCTTAAGGGTTCGCCAAGGGCGGCAAAGGTTGGCATGATGTCACATCCGGGAGGCGTAGTCGGACACAGACTACCAGCGCGTGGTGTTCAGCAATGAATCTCGCTTCTGTCTGGACGGCGTTCACCAGAGAACCCATGTGCGGAGACACCCTGATGAACGTGAAATCCAAAGATTTATTGTTGAACGTCAAACGGCTCCAAGACTTGGTGTCATGATGTGGGGTGCCATTGCGTACAACGCCAATTCACCTCTGGTGTTTATCGAAGACACCTTAATAGAAGGCCGCTATGTGGGGGAGATCCTGCAGCCAGTTGCTCTACCGTTCATGGACTCACTCCCTGAGACTACATTCCAGCAGGACAACGGCATATCGCACACAGCAGTCATTGCTAGGGAGTACCTGCAAGACACTTGCAACATTTCATGGCCCGCAGCATCCCAGATCTCTTCCCTATCGAACACATGTGAGATGCAATGGGACGCTCCCTACAGAACACTCCTTCCTCACGCAATATTCGGGAACTGTGTGCGTCCATTCAAGAGGCCTGCTACGAGATATTGCACGATGCCATCCTACATCTCTACGAGTCACTTTCACGAAGTCTGGCTCACTGTTTGCGAATGGAAGGCGGTCGCACGCCCTGTTGAGAATAGCATTTTTCTATATATCGTGCAACAAATATTGTGCACTGTGAGTTTAACGTGTTATTAAACAGAAAGTATAGTAATTTCACATCCTCGACACTCTCTTCCCCCGTCTCACATTGCATTCCATTTGTACACGACCTTCGCGGTGCAACGCCTTTTTTGTCTAAGAGTGTATAATTTAAAAATGTATATGGTGAGGTTATATCTAATAAGATATTTTTTCCATGAGGAGTTTGTTTAGAGTCAGATAAACGACCAACAAGATAATTAAGAAGATTTTATAATTTTTTATAATCTTTTTTTTACAACGTATTGTAGTTGCTTGTGTGTTACGTGTTTTCTATTAATGAGCTATACGTTACGTTCCACGAAGTAAACGTTAAATTCTCAATAAATGCTGTTTACTGAGAGCATGTATGTAGGCATTTCTGAAACTTTTCTAGCAGTTTCAGTATTGGTTAGTTTACTTGTGTTAGCTAGCACAGTGAATAAAAGTCTAAACCTATTTACCTTTCCATCGTTCACGTTAATCGTTTGTGTATTTGGTATAATAACACACATAAAATCGTACAAAAATTCATTGATATCCTTTAAATAACGATTCAATTATTTATTATACCGAAAACAAAATTGATACCTGTAATAGTGGCACGTCAGACGATTAGATAAAGGAACATTTTAATAATGTATTGTTAAAAGATGTGTTCAGAGATGTTTTGGAAATTTTAATACCAGTGGAAATAGCTAACCGACTATTGCTTCGTGTTTAGCAGCCCTACAAGAACTTACGGCTTTAGAGTATATCTGTTTAATCTGTCTTCCTTTCAATTAACACGTTCCAAGCCCCAGATATCTTACTTTACGGAGATCTGGCTCTGTTATTAAAATGAACACCGCAAAGTGTCAACACAGCTACGCTCTACTACGCGCAGTTCCGCCCTCTCAATTCGCGTCTCGGATTCACTCTCCTTCGCGATTTTAGTAGCTTTCGCAATAACGCTCAAAGTGGGAACGTACCTGTTCTCTTGATGCAAGGTGAATATTACGCCGCCTGTTTGTACGTGCGCAGCCTCGTCTTTGCTAGAGAAATTCGTCTCGACGCCGTGAGGACGAACTACCTCCCCCCCGTAGCAGATGGAGTAATTAATCTGGAGAACTTAGTCGTCCCTGTCGACGGCGCTGAAGTTTGCGTTACACCTTCTGCGAATTCGGGTCGGCGGGGCGGTCGCCCTCACATCCGTATGCAAGGACCCCGCCCCCTCTAGCCCCGCTGTCGCCTCCGCCCGCGCCCACGCAAAACCTCGCGCGTATTCACAGCGGGTGGGCGGCAGCGACGGCGGCGGTCTGGTTGGCGTTGCGGATCGGTGTGTAAGGCATCGCGGCGTTTCCGCGGACTAAGCCTTGGGATCAGCATAACGCAATAAAACATGCGCGCCACCGCCGCCGCCTCCTCCAGCCGCCACCGCCGCCGCCTCCTCCAGCCGCCACCGTCCGCCGCCCACCGCCGCCGCCTCCACCGCCTCCGCCGCCACCCGCCGCCACCGCCGCCACCCGCCGCCACAGGAAGCGACCAGTCGGCGGAAGAACTCTCTCTTGCTCACTGCGCCGTACCGGCGGTGGGGTTGGTGTGGGACGGGACGGAGAATGGGCGGGCGCCGGAGAGGAGAGATAGCGAAGGCGAGGGCAGGGGTGGGAGTGTGGTGAGGTGAAGAAGGAGAGAGAAATGGAGCACGGCGGGGTAAGAGAGAGTAGAGGCAGGATCCAGCGGGCGAGACGGGGTCGCGGCGGCGTGGAATGGTGATCAACGCATAGATGTGACAGCAGCGTTGAACACCCTGGTGTGAGTTGTGGAATGGAGTGGTTGTTGTTGATGCCTTGTGTCTTGTAGTACATCACACTCCAACTTCACGCACCACTTTATGAAGTCTGTTAGTAAGCAACTGCCATTCATTTCCACATTCAGGAAGGAATTATTAATAGATTATTTTTTTCAATTTGAGTTCTACACACACGTATATTAATTACCAATGCTGATTACGAATTACTTATTTATTCTATTTTTAACCGATTTCGAGAGGATAAGTTTATATAATTTGTGGTGTATATTTTCCTAGTACATATTGACCGAATTTTGCAAACTTCCTGATTGTGAGAACTTAGTTATCCTAAATTATGTATCACAAAACTGCTGATAGTACTTTTTAGTACAGGCAATTGTATATATTTTACCCTTATCCGAAAGAATGTTTATTACATTCGGTAACTCTTGTTAAAGGTAATCTGTGAAAGGCAAACGTAACGTAATATTGAAATTTATTTTAACCGCCTCTTGCGTTGGAATTTTTTGCTTCGAATGTAGGAAGGAGACTCACACTTTGTAGTAGCATATGACTGTATTATTTTTCCACAGTCTAGAAATCAGATTATGAAGGCACTTAGGAGCCGAACAGTCATTGACTTTATTTTTATCTATTAATTTTTTAGTGCATTGTAAACTCTCAAGGTCTTGAGATGGAAAACCACACTACGCCTATAACCAAAAAGGAGTCTTTACCTTGTTGCTATTGTTGGATATTAGTGGTAGAGTAAAAACAGTGTTTAGTTGGTACTTTGTTTTCGTATATTTCCGCAAGAACAATAAATTGCATTCCTTTGCATCCTTTTTAAAATTCAATTTTTTCTCGAGATAATCTGGCAATCGAAATACCATTATATTATATAAAACCATTAAATATCATTAAATCTGTATAAAAAGCCTAGCTCAAAAGGTTAATTGGAATTTGCTGCGTACGTAGAGAATTAGCTCTGCTGTGTACAAACATGACGGTGTGGTATGGCAACAAGGAAGCGTAGAAAACAAAGGAAGAGAATGAACTATGATTGGGAGTGAGACCCATTAGTAAAAAACTTTCCTGACAATTTGCTCGAGAGAGGTGCGAATATTCTTTTGCGTAATCGCGCATACAATGCGTCGCCTGGATTTATGAATCCATTTTTTAGAGCTCTCAGGAACCACCAAATACAAATATATCTACTCATATACATACTGCTCTGTGTGCGTTAATTTAATTTATTCATTCGATTGAACAAGGTCATTGGCTTGAAACTAATTGATGAACGCTATTGTTTAGGCCTGGCGGTGCGAGCATATCTTTGTGAACGTGCATGTTGGATCAGAACATTGCACATACTGATCTACTCGTAAAAAAAAAACGGCCAACAGTTATTTGCGGTTCTCTAAAAAAAGTTAATAGTGTGAATGGTCATATGTGCACGTTGGGTGATTATTTGTAAAACTTCTTTAGCTGCCTTTAAGAATTTTCTCTTTTCCCTTTCCTTCTTTTTTCTTAAAATTTACTATGTTTTTCGTAAAAGTTAAAGAAAATTCCTTCTTCCACTTCTCTTCCCGAAACATTCTTTCTTCGTCACTCCTTTAAAGTTTTTCCTACCTTTTGCGTTCTGTCGATTTAATACTTCTTATTCGTATAATCACCTGCAACCATCTCAATAAATTTACCACATATAGTTTTAAAATATTCACTAAAGTTCAACAATTTTAGATGATGTGGCAACCATAAGTTTTAAAACACTAGCAAATAGGCATATTAAATTAATTTTTCTTGGCATACAATTTATATTTTACTACAGTTCCAGCAAGTTAGCAAGGGTTCCTATACCCTTGTTACGAAACCCAAAGATACTTGCAAACACGTAACTGTAATGATACATCGCATCCAGCATCAAGAGGCCCCCGCGTTCCACCCCAACCTAACATTCCCAAACCTTCCATACTTTACTATATTATTCTTCTTTTAAGTCCCAATTCACTATTTCTAAAAAGTGTTTGGTCGTATTACTATCATTGTGGAAGTTATCAAGACAGGGCGGTTACGTACGGGTGAATGCAAACTACAGTCGACAACCTCAACTTGTTGCTTTTCAGGTTATTTCGTGACGTATTTGTTGGCGTGTTCTTCCTGCTGCTCAAATATGAACTGCAACGTGACAGCGCTCTCTGTCCCTCTTCCAGCCTTCTATTCCTGTGGAAATACTCTAGAAGTTTCAGTCGGTGGATGGAGACTCCAGGCCATTTGGATACCAGCAACTTGGAGATTTTTAATTACGATCGCCTTTTCAGGAATCGTGCTTATAGCTGAGCTTAGATTTCAAAGTGTATGGAAGTGTACTCGCCGCTTGTTTGAAAAAAATCGTGCAACACTACTTTTCCTTATTCTTCATTCTCCTACCTTCATCTTCATGACAAATCTGCTTACATCGTAGTCGAAGTAAGTGCAACGTATTTATGTTTTCCCTCTTTTGAATGCCGATGATAGCAGTAGTAGTTTTCTTTTTTGTTTCCAATCAATAAAGAGTAATCGTGATGGGATGTGAGAATTGAATGATCACGGATAAAATGAACTTTAGAGGGATTATTTCAGACAGGATAGATGGATGTATAAAAAAAAACATCGACGCTACAACCAAGTGATGAAAACACACATGTCTTAGGTGAGACATGAACCCGCAGACCAGTTCAGTTTAGCTTACAGCCAGCATTCTCGCTTTCTCCTCAGCACTGACCGGGAGGTCCTAAGGTTCGAGTTTCCGACGGTGGCGGATTTTCGACAATAGCTACATAGCTAAGTCGGATTCATCCGCTGTCTGGAGG
Organism: Acheta domesticus; assembly: GCA_031308135.1. Classification (NCBI taxonomy): domain Eukaryota; kingdom Metazoa; phylum Arthropoda; class Insecta; order Orthoptera; family Gryllidae; genus Acheta; species Acheta domesticus. Next base: position 217,669,002 of record JAHLJT010008446.1, read on the forward strand.
AAAACTCTAGTGGACACTGCTCTGATCGGTAGTTCGATGTGGTTTCTCCCATAATCACCAGGTGAATGCCGGAACCCCAACAAACGGGCCACGAATTGCGCGCGATCTTTCCTTCCTCTTTCTTATATACTCTCCCCTTGCACACACTTTCATGCACTTCGCTACCACAGTCGGGAGCATAGAACGCGTCTCAGCTGGAGAGGTGTCGATCTGGAGGAATATACTTGAAGGGGAAAATCCAACGCAATGGGAGGTACACCGCCACCCCACGCGTTAAAACATTCACTACACTAACAGGACATAAACACCATAATAGTTGTGCCTGGAAACATCAATCAATGAACGAATCAATTGAACTCGCGGTCATCGGTCTCACCTACTTGGACACCTGCCCCAATCTCAATGATCAACTGGAAAATAATGTAGAGTAACTTAAGAAATCAAAATAGTTTAAATATATTTGTAATGAAATTATAAATTGTGCCAAACCTAGTGCGTCAATGACATTTTTTTCAATTTTATTCCAGAGTTTTTGTTTTATTTTATAAATATTTTAAAAAACAAAATTTAAGTTGGGGATAAATATTCTAATTGCAGTCTGCTGATATTTACATTATGGGCAGCAGACTATTGTGACCATGATTCATTCATTTGTATTTTCTTTCAAATGGACAATTTTTAATACTTTTAAATTATCAAACTGAAGTTTCCTACTTGTGTAATAATAAATAATTACATTTTTTCACTAAGATTGCTTTGTATAATTCTTCAGATTTTCCATGTTCAAACAAATGTCAAATGGCAGGATAAAATGTTAGTCAGATAATAAAATTTACTATCGTTTGACGGAGATAGTGGTGATTTAGCGAATGTGCAATGGTTAGGCGGATGAGATTTCTTTTAGTGTTGGTAATGGAAGAAATGTAGTTACTCTAATGAAATTTCGACTTGATTATTGATATTTTTCAATATTTAATGTTTGAAAGTATTTATAAATCTATATACGTATAGCAACAGTCTCGTTTGTACAGTCCACAATTTGCGCGAAATCGTTAATTTTAAGTGGAAAATTGATACAAATGAAAAATATATTACAAGAAAATTGAATAATTCCAGTTAAATAAATGTGAATTTGTGCACCTAGACGAAACGGCTTTTGAATTTGAAGTTCACCAGCACATTTTGTTGCTTGGAAACCTTCCTAGCGTCTAGTTCCCGAGTGACTAAATGTGCAGGTAAATTTCAAATTCAAGGCCATTTCTTCTAGGTGTCCCAAAGTTACATTTTATTTAACTGGAATTATTCAATTATCTTGTAATATATTTTTCATTAGTATTAATCTTCGACTTAAATTGAATATTTTTCGAACAAATTATGGACTGTACAAAAAAAGACTTACCATCTGTATATTACACGATGTCTTTTGTCAGATATGGATTAGATATTTTGAAATTTTTTTTCTTGAGCATGCTGTATTTTTGAATGGCTCCCTTTAAACTCTCTTAAGCACTTGAACGCAAACCACCATATTAATCTCTCTGTTCCTTCCCCATCGTAGTGTAGTGTTCATAAATCTGGCGGGGCAATACTTGTTGTCAAATTGATGTTGGAAGTGGCGCCGAGCAACGTGCGTACATTCATTAAAATGATTTGTGCGGAGTATCTGGGAGAATAAATAACGCGGGAACTGTCGCCGAATGCTGCGGTCGCGAGTTTAGCTCGCCGTCCTCGTCCTCGTCCCCGTCCTACTCCCCGTCCCCGTCCTCATCCTCATCCTCTTTCTCGTCCCGGGCTGGAGGCTCCGAGTTCGTGTCTTCCCGTGGTGGCGGTCGCTTTGCCTGCAGTGTCCGCTGTTTCTCTCAGCTGAATCTAGGCCAGAGCCGGAGCGGTACATAACTCATGCCGCCGCCGCCGCCACCGCCGCCTTCTCTACAAACCCAGCATTTACAGGTTTCCTCACGCGTACGCTTGCGCATGAACATGAACATGAACAGGCCGGCGTCGCTACTGCAGAGATCACGGGGACGCCTGCATACGTTTCCAGCTTCGATAGAGCGTGGGGGGCGTACGCTTTCGCTGACTGATAAAACGTGCGTGAGAAATTTATAGCTCTGACATCAGTGGACACGCAGAACGGCACAATTACTGCGCAAAAGTTATGGGAAATCGTACGTTAATGTTCTTAGGCTCTACATTTCTTTGTGGTGTGAATGTAATAAACAGTTATGTTGTTGCAAATAATTATAATACTACTTTTGGTTTTCTAATACGTTCACAAAATATATTCGTTTTCATATGTGAAATTGTTGTGTTCTTTTCCCCCCATAAAATACAATATATTTGCTCATAGAAAAAATCATTCAACTGTTTTGTCTCCAAACAACATATTGTTTTTAAAAGTCCATTACGCCGTATTAGTTTTAACAATATTGCACAACAGTACGAGCGCTGAAGTTCGTAGATGGAAACAGTTCTCAATTTCGTTTCGTTACTTATGATAGTGTCGTTCAATCATGTATATTGCTAATTGAAAAATATCTTTGCATTTAGAGCATGTGCTACATTTTTAGTCTTCTTAACTTGATTAATATTAAAATTTCAGGCACATTGTAATTCTTTTCCAAAAATTATTTTTTAAATTGATAATATATAATGCATTGCGAATTTCTAAATATGCATTGTGGTATTTCGTTCTTGATCATAATAAACTTACTTTCTTGTAGAACTTCCTTTTCTTCCTGCGGTAGTAGGAGAGTTCATTAAATATGAACTAGCATGTTGTCAGATTATTGATTATTATCATTTTCTTATTGTACTTAAAAAATAAGTTGGTCTATTATTGCGGAACTATTACAAATTCAATTTTTCTCATTTTACTTGGCTTCCATACTTTTTATTAATGCTCAATTCTATAAAATTTATTAATACTCGCTAGGTCATTCGTTTTAGTCAAATTCTTTTATTTCCCCCTTCATCAACCATTCAAACAGGCAGAAATGGAAGTCAAGTGTTGCGTAATATTACTCCAACTGTTTCTTTCGATATTTTCTATCAAGACAAATACATAAGGAAAGAATAATGAGAAAAAATTTGGATGTTTGTTGTTTTTATTATTATCCAAATCTTAAATATTCTGTTCGCCCAGCCGCCTTCTAGGGGTTAAAATTCATAGATTAGTTACCCTTTCGCTGTCATTCTCTCTCTCTTTCTCATTGACATGTATTATTCATTCAGTGCACTGCAGACCTAAATGCACAAATACATACTAGATTTCACGACGTGAGAGTTTCTCTCAAAGCCACGTGTTATCTGTTTTCCGGTATCGACGTATTGTGGTGTAGAACGTCACGCAAATCGGAGAAAAGGGTAATTCAAAACGGACGTTGGAAATGAAAGACATTGGCACAGAGCCTCGAGAAATAAGTAACATGGGCGATGTAAGTTAATTTACAGAGTTAAAGATGTCAGATTCAATCGTGATGTATGGAAATCTAATTCCAAGAAAATAGACGTGGCGTAGATTACAAGGGTGCTGGAAGCACTGCAGCCTAGGCAGCTTTCGGTTATGCAATCTGCGCAACTTGGCGGCGACAGTGTCGTAGCCGAATTGCTTTACCACGGTTTGTGAGGTCACTGTGTTTAAGGAGTTCGAGACACCCAGGGTTCCTGGGTGAGTGATCGTCTGGGAATCTTGAATACAAACAACGACGCCGGGCTACTGAAAGTGTTAACCCGGGAGAGGTCGCGTGTACTGGACTTGTTAATGCGGTCGAGGGTGTGTCGGGATGGCCCGCAAATATACTAGAACTTTTAGTCGATATTTTCTTAATGATTTGTGTTTTCCGATGTGGGCATTATATTACTTCGCGGAATGTTCTCAAATATATTATTGTCATAATATATATGATTAATTTTTATTTTTAATAATAATACAAAATACGTGCTGCATATTTGTACTTTTCCTTTGCGTTTGTCAAAACTAAAAAGAATTTCAAGAGCAAGTATCAGGGAACCGATTTTGTGATGGATGTTAAGAAACAATTAGATGTACTTGACATTTATACTTTCAGTTTCATTTAAACACTTTTCAGACAGACATCACGAGTGAGTTTTCCGTGCTTTTCGCAGACTGGTGTCTCACATAGTGGGCAGTAGTTGGAGGTCTCGTCGCCAGATGTTTCTCGTCCAAGTATGAAGTATTTTATCCACCTTCTTTTGATTAATTATGAAGACCAAATGCTTAACACTATCACTGTCACTCACATAAGACAGAAAACGTTGAAATATATATAGCAAACGTTTGCGATCGGGGTGGATCACAGTGGCCCGCAATGACGTGTTCCTACTGCCCTGTGAAAGCAATCTGAGAAACGACCGCGCAATAATGGAGGAGAAAAGGAGGTAAGAAGCTTCTGCAATTGGCACGATTACAGACAAGCAGGGAAGAAAATATCAGCCCTGGGTCATGTTGACCTGCGCGAATGGTCCGGGTAAAACAAGCAGTGACACAAAATAACTACGTTCAAGGAGAATGCCTCCGTGTTCAACGCCGAATAAATGCTTAGAACATTCGTAGGAGAATAATTCTGCGATGTTGTGTTAGTTGATTACAATGCTAGCCATCATAAAAATAAAGCAGAAAACAATTATAGTCCTAATGCTGCACAAATGTTGATATTTTCTTTAGACAAAAACATCGCGATTGGCTGATAAAGTTATTCCGTTCATGAATGTTATCCCGTTTTTTATCTTTATTTTGAACCTCACAATCTAGAATTATATATATCAAGTTACACTGTTCTGATAGATACGTTGATTCAAGGTGATAACGTACAACCTACAGATGACACGATTTTGTTTATATTATGATAATTACTTCTAAGTAGCAAGCGCTTGTGGCGAGCGAAATTGCAAAGCCTTGTGGTCGAACGTAATACGGGGAATTCTCGGATTTGATCCCAGGCAGGCGCCAGACATATGCTTGTTCATCAATGAGTTTCTCGAGCTTGGTGAAATCAAATTTATATGCCGATTAATGGATGGTAGCCATGATTTCCCTGATCACGTTCAGTGATAAAATGGCGATTGCTGGAATGTCGGAGCACCTTAATCAACAAAGGACCGCCGCGATTTCCCTTCCTCTCTCATAGATCTCCCCCAGTACAGACTGGAAACATGGAGAAGTATGTCCATTTCTCTTCCACTCATAACCGGCATACGCCGACAGAGGAGAGACAAATATCTCACAGTGAATTGGATAAGCCACATAAAATAATAATAATAATAATAATAATAATAATAATAATAATAATAATAATTCATTGAAAAGACTGGGAAGTGTCAGAAATTACTTTATTTGGAACAGCCCATATTTTGCCCGAAGTAATGTAGAGGCACCGACAGTCCCGAATATTTACACCGAATATTCTAATCGTAAAATTAACATCAATAGCGTTTAAACAATGCATTTGATATTCCCAATCAGGGAGGAGAATTAAAAAAAAAAGATCGCTTTTTCATCCAATTTTTCACACCACTTCTGGCCAATCATAAAATGCGATTCATCAGTCCTTAGAAAGTGGTGTGCTCTCAGTCCCAAAGAAGAGATATGGCCATGGCTAAATCTACATGTTAAAGAGTGTTGATTGAAACAATCAATGTTATTAATAGTTGACTAATTTTGAAATTCTGTTGGACATTATTTCATTCTTTGAATAATATTATTAAATACCACTCGTGCATTGGAACGTTTTTGAAAAATATAATTCGTTTTACCTAGGCTAAATCATTTTGCAGCGATTCCCTGAACTAGTGTACGGTTGCATACTGCAGTGGTGTTTTCTTCTTTTATTGCTTTTCTACGACATTTATGATGTCAAGCTGAAAAGGTTTTCCACTTTAAAACGTCAGTTATCGGATGTCACTATATAGATTTCGCATGGTTAAAGCGAAGTAGTGTTCTGTTTGTGGGGGCCTGCGACATATTACATGCAACCTATAGACGGCCGTTTGAGACACATTTGATTCTTCATACGGGCTCAATACTTTGCGGCAGATCAGCGTCACTTCGCGAGTGCAAAGAATTCTTGACAATAAATTTATCATTCCAACTATCGAAAATGTGTAATATCAATTTCATCTATAAAATGTATAAAATCAAATACTGTACGCTACTAGGCAAGCGCAATTTAATGTCTACTCGTAAACTACTCAGAAAATCTAGCCAATAAGTGGCAATAATTATGTAAACCTCAGACAAATAATCCGGGCAAAATTATTACTTTTTTATTTTTTAATCATCACCTCCTCAGTAGTGGTAATTATTGTTGTCGTGTTTAAAAAGAAACTGTACATAATCTTGCTGAATATGTAAGACTTCTTTCTTTATTCTTTTTTCTATTTTCTGTTTACTTTCTTCTTTTTTGTCTTTGTCATTTTCCCCTTCTTTTCCTTCTTTTTCTTCTCATTCTCCCATTCTGACAGTAGCTGCATAGCTGGGTCGAATGAATGTCTGGAGGAGAATTGTAGAGGTCGCTCTCTCTCATCAATATTTTCCGTGATTTCTCCAATCAATAACAGGCAAATGACGGAGTGGTACCTTAACAAACGGGCCACGGACCGCGAGCTATCTTGTCCCCTCCCTCCTATCTCTCTCTCTCTCTCTCTCTCTCTCACACACACACACACACACACACACACACACATACACACACATTTTCACTACCACACATGTTGCAAAGAAGTGAGTAGAAGTAAAGAAAGTGAGAATATACAATACATTCCTTCCATAATGTGTAACGATTCCCTAAGAATAATCCCTACAATGAAAATGTGACGATCAAAAAGAAAATTCATTTACTACTTCCAAGATATTCCTTAACAGATGGAGCGAATAAAAACATCAGAAACGTTTGGTGCTACAACAGCACATGCTTAATTGTATTATTTGTAACGATTACGTAACAAAGTCGTTTTGAACAAATACTTTAGTATTGAGATGCCAAAACGCTCATTCCTATTGAAGTGTAGAGATCAATTTTTGCAGCATAAAATATCTTTCTATATATTATACGTATACGAAAATCGAGAAAGGACTACTGTAGGGTTGTAGGTTTTGTTGGAACCAGGTCTCGATTTCGTACAATTATTTGGTTTCTAATCCAATGAATTTGCCTCAGGTCACCGAAGTGAATCAAACCTTCAGTCTCCATAACCAAGTTGCTAATGAGCCGTTTTCAGGGAAGACACCTTGAAGTATTAAATCTATGCAGCCCGCCCATCTTACCACTCCTTTTTCCCATCTCTTACCACTCCGCTTCAGAAAACATATTTTTCATTAGATGAAGGAACGTAAGTGGAGCAGGGAGCACCTCATTGTCGGCGCTGTGTGCTAACACGCGAAGCGACGCCATGGAATACGGAGGCGCCGACGGCAACGGAGGCGGAAGTAGAAGCAGGCGAGGCGACGACGGCGGAGAAGGCAATGGGAACACATGCGGCCAAGGTGAAGGAAACGGCGCGGGAGGATGTCTGCAGTACTGTCGAGGGAGCGGGGACGAGCAAAAGTGGGCCACCGAGGACGCGGGCCACAACGCGCGGGGTGGGACGGGGCGGGGCTTGTGTGGGCGGGCGGCGGGGAAGGAGCGGGGCACCGGCGGGGAACAGGCGAAGCTAGAGCACGTTGCCCTTCCTCTGCCGCGTTGCCTATTAATATTCTAATAGCAGCGCGCGATCGGGTCCATTGTGCGGAGTTACGGGCGCTCTGCCGGCGGGGGCGGCGGGGGTGGCGGGGGCGGCGGCGGAGGCCGGGGGTGGATGCAGAGGCGTTGCCGGCGGCAGCGACGACGCGGCTTCGCTCCGCCCTTGGTAATTAGCAGAACAGCAATTCAAAAGCTCGTTCTTGTGTCGCATCTTTAGCGTTCGTTTAGCGTCGGCGCGCGCACTCGGCATCGCACGCTCGTTGCCAGCGGGGGCGGGAACGAGGGCGGGAGCGGGAGCGGGGGCGGCGGCCCGACGGTATGCTAGCGGGCAAGGGGAAGGAGGCACAAAGTACGGTGCCGACGAACGAAACTAGTGGGGGTCGGTTAAGTATTGCTGTACTGAGTTGAAAGCACGAGGTGATATACTTGTTTACGTATTGTATATTTTTAGTACAACCACATCAACGTGATCGGCTAAGGCATGTCCCAGACTCTTTTCTTGTGCGCTTAACTGTTGACATTGAATAGAAAGAAATTAATTTGAACATTTCCACTTCTTTGATAACTAATTGCCAGTTCTGAGGAAGATATTCAGGAAACAAAAAAAATCACCTTAGTAATCATTGTAATTCAGCGTAGCGCTTTAGTAGGTCGATGCAAGATGTCGTATAGAATCAGTACACAGTAAAATGTCGGGTTTGAAAAAAAGACGCTTAACCCATTTGTAAGGTAAGCTCTTTACATACAGCAGTATAAAATGACTGGCAAAATTTCAAATTATTGACCTTTACAAATATTCTGCACTACGGGTAATAGCGTATTAGCGTCGAATATGAAGAGGAAAACAATTTTCTCTATGCCACAGTGACTTTGATAACACCAAGTAAACTACTATCATAGAGTTAAATGTTAAATGACATACAGAAAATGCATGTTAAGCAGCATATACATTTTATTGTTTAAATCTATAGGCCAATGTTGCTGTCCTGAGATTAATAAATTGCGCCAAATCGCTAGAGGTACATGCAGAACCCATTGGGTTATAGTAATGAGGCAACGTGAACCGAATTAGATATTATCTAGTACAGACGTAGATTATGTATTTCTGTGTAGATGAGAACATGGATTTATCTTAAGATATTTTATTATTTATTTTCTTCCCGTTAGACTTTCGTCTTACGGAGATTTTGACGGGTACAATTTTACATTCAATGAATGTTACATACAATGGCCATCCTAACGCAAATGCGGGTCTCGGTGCAACCCTTCACTATTTTTAAAATTTCATATTTGAATAACTTGACTAATAGAAGATTTGCATTCATTGTCTAGAAGTGGAGGGAGGGCGTTTGTGAGAAAAGGGGGCAAATGATTTTATGAACCTGGGTGGGCGAAAGTGATCTTTGGGGAATCTGGTTCTAATGAGTGAAGTATAATGTGCGTTTCGACCGAGATTGAATATTGGAGTGTTAGGACATGCGGGGAGGAGAGAATAATATTCTTGAGGGGTTTGCGAGATGAATTCTGAGAATAAGTTTTACTAAGACTTTATAATACTTTAAAAAGTGGCTAATTGAAAATTGTTGATTATCTTATTTAATGGCAAGAAATTTGTATCAAATATGTAATTAATGTTGGTGGCGATTTTAATAATGAAAATTTGGACGATGTTAAATATATATCGATGGTGATGACTAATTATTGGGCGTCGAGGCGTAATGAAGTGATTTCCTATTATTTTTACTTTCCCATATACGTACATTTACGGGAAAATAAACTTACGGGACGCACGAATACGGGAACCCGTACGAATACGCTAACTTTCCCGTATTTGTACATATACACGGACTAATATACGTAATAGAGGGAAAGTTATGTAATGCTGCGAAAAATCAATTTCGAGATTTCAAAGGAAATAAAAGTTTTGGGGTCCCCTGATACCGAAATAGTGTCTTTTTTTAAAAAACGTTCGTCCATCCGTTTGTCCGTAATACGTCCGTCCGTCTTTCTGTCCGTCTGTGAACGCGACTACCGTCTAAACCATACGTAGGATTTTTTGAAAATTTGTATTCCCCAGCCGATCTAGCTAGACTCGGGGTGCGTCGATATTGAAAAACGTTCTTCAACATTTGCGGGTACTTTACATGAAGACTCAAGTACATTTTTAAAATTTTCTCAAAATCGACTCCAAATTTTTTCTTTAAATTTCTTGTAAGAATCGAGTAACATTAAGTTATAAAAGTGGTATATGTCCTATTTTCATGGTTAAATCTAAATTTTTGAAAATTGCAAAATTTTTAATTTTTTCAGCGTCTTTTTACAACTACAAAATTGAACATAGAGATTTTCTTTCAAATAAAGTTTGTTTTCCATAGTGATTTCTTTCATTAAGGTCATGTTCATTTATTTCTTTAAAAAATAGTAGTTTTCGCGCGATATTATGTGCAATATGTGCATTTAAAAAAAAAGAAAACAAGAATTTCTCAGAAACGGCTCCCAATTTTTCCTTTGAACGTTTGGTAAGGATAGTGCTAATTAGGCTATTAGACCTAAACCTCATTTTCATCTATTCTTTTGTTTTATAAAAATAACTAAAATGTAATTTTTTTGACATCTCTCACGTAGTTAATATTTAGGTTAGTGGCATTTTTTTCGCATTATTATATTTATGAGTACATGTACTACTTCAAATAATGTATAGTTTCTCGAAAACTCGACAGTTTTCTGTTAAAACTACCTCAAAATTCCGCATTTTTAGAAACACCCCATTCGTCATTTTCTCAAAACGACTCCAATTTTTTTCAATCTTTTCGAACGGACAGTGGTAATTGCACTCTTTAATATGACGTAAATTTATTTTGGAGTATATTTTTGTTTTTTCAAATATTACACAAATGTATTTTTTCGAAAGTTCTCTCACACCGTTAATATGCATATTGCCAGCAATTTACAAACACTATTGTATTTGTGAATTAATGTGCTTCTAATGACTTCTAATGAAGTTTTTCGGAAACTCAATAATTTTCTGTGAAAAAGAGCTTAAAATTTCGCATTTAAAGTAACGCTTAAACGCCATTTTCTGAAAAACGGCTCCGATTTTTGAAAGAAAACTGTCATTTAGGGCGAGATTTTACTGTTCTTTAATATTCTTAAAGTAATATTTCCGTTCTACGATTAGGAAACCGAAAAATTAAGAAAATATCAAAAAATGTACTGTAGGCTGCGATAGATGGCAGCTGGCAAGAACATGTGGCAAATCCGAATATTTAGTTCACACCAAAGGAAATAGAAAACTAATACGCGAAAGTCTATGCCATTATGTAGCACCACTAGGTTATTGATCCATTTACATTAAGATTTTTGAAAATTACCACTATATTTTGCTGGCAAATTTATCTCACTAACAAACCGTACATTATTGCATTGAGGACTTCCTTTTAACTTTCGAGCATAATTTGCGATTTACATGCAAACAAAAGTATTTCTATGACGCTAAGTAAACATTAGGAGTACATTTCAGTGAGGGAATAAAAGTTATATCGCGACCCGCAAGGGTAATTTGAAGGGAGAAAGTAAATAAAAATGCTCTGAAACTAATAAGATAACAACTTGACAGCCATACAGTTAACAATAAGATGGTGATGGAGACAATACTATATTGAGGGTTACAAAGTAGGAGGGAATCTGGCAAAAGACCTGTGAGCAGGCAGTGCGACACTGGCGAGGGTTGCAAGGCGATTAGCACGGATAGCGAAACGGCAGTGTTACTCGATGAAATGCAGGGAGATGGAAAGAAGATGGCGTCGAGTTGAAAAGACGAGGATGGAGAAGGAGCTTACAAGATGAGACGACTGGGAATGGTGCGAGATTGCATCGTGCTGTGCGAGCCAACGAGATGGCGACGAAGGGGCTGCAGAGCCTCGCTGCTTGTCGGTTGCGCAGGCGGTTGACTTGCCGGCAGTGTGGATCTCGTTAGGAACTGAGATCTAATCTTCTGGCCAGATTTTTTCGTGATTGTCGAACTTACATCAGGAAGAGAATGACCGCGCAGTTTGAAAGAGGAGGAAACATATTTTTAGAAACATGAAAATGATACAGTTAATACCATTTTTAATGAGAAGTGAAGTCAAGACCCATTTTTATATAATTTAAAATAAAGATATGGGTTCCGCGTGGGGCAACACTAGTTATTACATGAAAACATATCTTCCTTACGATGAGTGAACAATAATTTTTCAATATTTATTTACATCTTATGTAATTATATCTAATTTCTTTAGGAACAATGTGTATAACTATACAGGAAAGATTTTACAAAATTTTTGGAAATAAAAAATTTTATTCGGGAAGCGTTTTCTAAAGAAATGTAAAATTTCATACACATTATATTTAAATTATGCTACCTGTATACCGTAATTATCCAAAATATTCAGTAGTTGTCTACGTACCGTAAGCGGCGATTTTGCATTAACATAGGTTCTAATTCAAATTAATTTCCCAGTAATCACCGGTCATCTGGAGATGGAATCCCTAACAAGAGCAGTTACGCCAATTTAATTTCAAAGACAATGAAATATTTGCCAGCATTAACACCGCAATAAGCACGGTCTCTTCTTCCATAGTGCTCTAAAATTTGGAGAAGTTCAAATAATTGATTTAACGTAGCAAAGGAGACTTTTATTCAATAATTTCTTATTGCATAAGTAAAAGAATATGAGATGCGTCTTCGGGGCTTTTGTCGACTCGTAAATTGCCATAGACGAGAAAGTCGACCCAGTGTTGCCCAAACGTTTTTTGGCAATTGTAAACGAAAATATTTACGAATTGAAACCAAATCATGAAAAATCTTACTTTTGTGACATTGGTATTACACCCGCAACGAAGCTAATCCAAAATTTACTTCGAATTCCACATCACCACCGTTACCATAATATACAGGCGGGTTAATAACATTTTTAATCTCTCGAAAAAATCAAGACTACTATCCCACCGACCTAATTCCAAGAATTTACTGACTCACGATAATAACTGGCGGTGCACTCGCCAGATCATCTTTCAAAATATGATTATCCGGTGAATGGGAAGGAGAGTAGAATTGCGTGACGATACATTGATTCGAAAAGACACGTATTCTGTGCCTACATCTATTCATTGTTATTCATTTGCAACTTAATTTATCGAGCACATGTCGTCAGCCACATATAAATATATTTCTAATGACATTATAATTAAATAAGGCTAATATACTCTCGATCATTAAAAGAAAAAAACAATTTTGACCATCTTTCTTTCTTCATTCCATTTCCAATTTCATTCTCAGAGCTGGACAGTGAGTTCATCCCCGATTTTCCAAAGATCAATCCTCTATTATGAAACGTCTTTTGCAGTTCTACTAGTTCATGGATATTAGGTATGAGTCAAACCTGGGCTGTAACGCTATCGGACGATGAAAGAGAGATGGAATGAAAAAATACCAAATATAATACGTACCGTTTGAAAATTAAGAAATATTGTATACTTCCTACATCACGTATATTCATGTTTCAGCAAATGTTAACGGATCATTTGTTCAAAAAAAATCGACATTTGATAAAAGCAATTTTAATTACATTGGTAAAAATTATAAAAGCCTTTTGTGCGCAGTCTTAAAATATGCATTTTTGAAATTATAAAAATTTTGAATACACATTGCGTATTAATATTAATTATTTTAATTCATTAATAAAAATCAATAAATGGCCGGACAAATTCAATTTGTATGGTTACATATTTAATTACGTATTACTCAAATTTAGTTAGTTTAGTGATGTTTAATCATATGTCATAAGTAATTCATGAAGATAAAGAATTGTTCTCAAATAAGTTTTACTTCCATGTTTCGTTTAATAATTTGAATGTTTGGTGGTATGATCCTCAAAATGTCAGTTCTTTTCTTATTTCACACTTTCAGTATTGCTAGTGCATTTTTAATGCTATGGTGCGTTTCGATCCCAAAAATTCGAAAAGAAACTTTAAAATGTGTCGTAGTACTGAATCAGCGCTTCGGTCCGAAGGGTCGAGAGTTCGAGTCCCGTGCCGCCTTTGGCAAGATTGTTTTTCCCTTGACTCTTATGCATGAATTGTCGCGGAGGGTCTCGCATTCTGCTGACCCCAGATCAGAGGAGTCCGCAAGTGTGTAGGTGTGTCGGCTGGATAAAGTTGGTTGTTAGTGATTCCGGTGTAGTGTATATTTTCCCCTCGGAAGTGGCGGTGATCTCCCACTGGATGGCGAGATCTGGCTCCGACCTACCGTCGTCTAGCAAGGTTTCCCCCAACCAGGTATCTCCCACCACGTCTTACCTCCCCTGCCGGGACAAGCTCTAAGCTCTTAACCGGTCACCCGGCATATGTGAGAGTGTAGTGCATTTAAGTGTGTGTAATTAGGGGCGAGGCTTAGGAAGGAAAGATCGCGCGCGGTCCGTGGCTCGTTAGGGTACTGATCTGCATTCGCCTGGTGGTGATCGGAGAAACCACGGAAAACTACTGATCAGAGCAGCCAGCCTCTAGAATTCTCCTTCAGACAGCGACTGAATTCGACTTAGCTGACAAGCTAGTGTCGAAAATCCTGCCACCGTCGGGACACGAACCTAGGACCTCAAGGTCATAGGCACTGTAGTGATATCAGTTGATATCCTGAGCCACCTCCCGGGTGGATAGAAGCCCTTGAAAAAAGTGTCATACATTAATGAAGCGCATCGTCTCCTCGCGTGGTCTCGTTTCCTTCTCCCTATCATCTGTCGCGAACTCTCAACTACTCCAACACTTCGAATTCTGAGAGCGTGTATAGTACATATGAATACTCGGGCAGCCCTAATCACACTAGAGAACAAAAGAAAATTTTTTGTATCTCCAGGTTGAAAGTATGTGATTTCAAAGAAATTGATCATGCTGATTTCGAAAACCATTAATAAAAGTTTCTATCACGGAAGGTTCAAAGGATATAAACATACTTAGTATTTGAAATAAAATTCTGTACTAATTTCCACATTGTCATGTCGGTTATATTACTGAAAACTTTTATGAGCATGCTTCATATGAGATACGAACAAGTTAATAATGGAATATACATATTCGTGTAAAAATATGCCTACATTAAAATTGTTTGTTGGTATTCTCCACAACATTGGTAGTGCGAATGACAATAATTTGAGTTTTCCCTTCAACCACATCCTAAGGTTCGTTGTGCAGCTGAGTAGCCCATGGTTTGTCCTGATCACAAATACGGCAGCCAAAGTGTAAAGAATACCAAGTTTTATAGTTTCATATATTTTTTTCCTTTGAAGTTTTGGTGCAAATCTTCCACGAACGTAACAGGAGTTTTGGGGTTGATTCGCACACTTTCAATGTGAAAAGACGATTTGCAATTTATCAAACCGATTCAATTCTACAGATAATGTGTCGAATTTCACTTTATAAAAATCACAGAACTATAATGTATTAATGTATTTGAGGCACACGCAAACCAGACACAAACTTCACGCGCACTGCAGTTACAATTTCGCATGACACCGACTGACTCAGTATCTGCCACCCCAACAGTATGGTACTTGTACAGGTATACTTGCGATAAGTTAAGTGGCTAAAATAATTCCTTTCGATGACTGATGCGCAATAGAAAATGAGGGTGTACGTGGCTTATTTTCAAGACATCCACTAAGACCACTAAGTCCTACTCATAATTGAGCGCGACTACCAGACGCAAGAATAAAGCCGGCAATCTTCGAATACAAAAGGTAAAAAATCACAAAAGCCTAATTTTGTTGATACCTTATGAAAGTGACATAGATGAACTGAAAAAATATTTTATTTAAAAAAAATATTTTTTGTGTATTGGTTCTAAATATCCTACAAGAGCAATTTAAATGTATTTGCATTAATAGCAAAATACGGTATGATACGGTAAAAATATGTGGTATATTTAAAAACTGTGACGTGTATGACGTTTTTATTGTGATATTCGTAATCTACATATAACATTGAGTATATTAAACGTCATCTACCTTCTTGGAAGTAAAAATCGTGTTCCCTAGTGTCATTAGAGAGTAGTTCACACCCGCGAGAAACGCAGATGTGTCCATGGGCGAGAAATGCTCTCTACATGTACTATCGAGATCTAGAATTCTCAAACGAACACACGTCATAACATTAATTCCGAAAATTTCATTCCGTTTATTACATAGATGGGGTTTTGAAATGCTGACCTCCCTTGATCATTTCTATATTATACCCAAGATACGCAAGTTAAAATGTTAGTTACGAAATGGATGATTCAGAATTAAAATGGCATCAACCTAGCATTAAAAACTTAAAAGAATAAAATTAATTTTATAAATTCATTCCAAGATAAACCTAAATTTTATCTTATTAGAAGTATTTTCGTAGTGTGCTGTGGCGAGAACAATTGACCACAATTGACCAACAAGTAGACTTTAATCTTGAAAGAGCTTAATTTTTTATTGGCTTTAAATGAATCTGAGATAAGTGCAGATAGGGCGTTGGATTCAAGGAGGTGAGAATGCCTCCTCTAGCCGCTGCCGTTGAAGGTGACGAGGCATGTCGAGGCGTAGTTAGAGCGGGGAGCGGGACTTTTCCTTGGGGTCGCGGAGGCTGGCCGACTGCAGGAGCCCCCTAGCCGCATTGAGCAGGCGCTGGCGACAGGTCAACGGCGGCAGACAGTGTGCATTGGGCGGCTTCTTGACGATCATAAGTTGTAGTTTAGGTATAGTGGTTGAAAAATTATACGTTTTCTAGGAATGTGGTTTGCTTTCGGGAAGTCTATTTAGCAAAGCCCGATTAAGTACGTTCTGATCGGTATTTCTGAAACCGAAGACTTGACTTATAAGATGCGGTTATTGAATTTCTGCGGTTTCGTTCGTATTTTTAATATTTCTTTCTTATACATAAGGTATCCATAAAAATATTGCTTTGAACAGTAACAAGTGGCACGCTTCTCATCTTAATGAAATTCTCAGTGACTGTTATATTATAACTGCAGAAATGTCTCTTACTCGTGGTTCTTGGAAGAATGATGATTGCCTATTACGCTCGGACGTGGCTACCTGAATTCAGGTTTCTTGGAGAGCTTTCGTGAGCGCTTCGCGGTATGTTGCTCTGTCGTACGAGCCTACCCCAGATAAATATGAAAGGGGAGTGAGGGTTGCTTCCCGTAAAAATTCTGAGAAGCAGTAGCTTGAGATCTGATGGTGAGAGAATGTATATAAAAATTGACCGAAGGCACAAGAATATACTTCAGAATTCCAGAAGAAAAATGGAAAAAATTACAATGAATATAGTAATCCAAAAGCTCTTTTTTTGCCGATCGCTCTAAATTTGTAAATATACTTACGTTTTCTAAGCTAATTACCAATTTTCCCAATTGTAATTTTCAAGCTGTGTACGTTCCATACTCATTCTTGACTATACGCCATGGACGAGGCTTAAGCCATTGAGAACTCATCTTTCTGAGTCAGGTTCTCAGAGTAGTAGGTGGCGTTTGTTTCAGAGTAGTAGGCGCTCACGTTACTCACGTAGTAGTAGGCACTCACGAATCACACGCTGACGTTACCGCCGATGGGCTGCAGCGATCTAATTGACTCACTATTGCCCCGTCCGGAACCACTGGGTTCACCACACCGGATGTGTGAGGTCCTATCACAGGATGTGGTTTAGATCAATCTGACAGTGTGCCGAGAATTGATATTCCCATTACTCCAAGCCCATACCCTATCAGACCTGACTTACTACATATTCGAATTCGCAGTCCTAAGGCTCGGTGTTTGCAGGCTGCTTGCTCCATGCTTCTGCAGCAAAGAGACCTTGCATCACCATCATGTGATGTCCTTTGTTCCTCTCCCACTAACATGAACGATATACGACGCTTTATTTTAAAATTTGTTTAAATGTAAAAATGTGTCATATACAACGAATCTCTTTACAACGAATTATTTTATAACGAAAAACTCTCTAAAGCGTAGATATTGCTCCAGATTAGTTAATTTACATTATTACACGTAAATTAAAAACATTATATTTCATTATAGATGATGGTCATATCTATATGAATGAATATAAATGATGGTCATATCTATAATGAAACTTACTGATCAACAAATTCATGATTCTGTGAAAAGCAGAAGAAAATCTAAGAGAAAATGCAGAATACAGTATGATCCTAACCTATTTCACCACCTAGTATTCAAGAAGCACTTGACCCAGAATAGTTATTAGGAGAGTTTTTATTATTTTATGAAGATAATCCCGCCGCATTTGAAGACATTGATAAAATTAACCGAAAACAAACAATTGGCTTAACGGAAAACGTCAGTCCAAAATAATGAAGCATACAGAATAATAGAGAATTTAGAAATTGAATTATTTAAACCTACTGTAGTTATAAAAATAAAAAAAGTATATTTGTCCCTTTACAATGACGTTTTTGTCAAACTTGTGCACAACAAAAAGTTTTCAAAACGAAAGAAAACGCTTGGTCCCATGATATTCGTTATAAGAAGTTTCCACCGTTCTTGTATTGCTTTAATGTTTCACAAATACTTATGTCTATTATGGCCCTGATTTCCAAAACCTCTTGCGTCGATGAATGTTGGATGATTTTTTCTGAATGCTGATGTCGCAATGGCGAAGTGAGTGGCAAAGGAAACTGGACATCGTCGAGAAAATCTCCCGCGGACCCACTTTCTGCAACAGAAATTCTAAATGGACTGACCGGAACTTGAACCGCATTATCTTAGAGGTGAAAGGTGGGCGATCTGGCCAGAACACTACGAGACTCAACGCATTAAAATACTGTAAAATATTTGCTTAAAAATACCCTCATACGAAATATCAAACCGTTTTGCCTTGATTCGCAAAGAAAACGTTAGTCACTAGGCTTAATGGCTGAACATTTAGTTCATGTCTGTTAAATGTCACACACTCTTCTGAGCCGATGACCCCGGCTCGATCATTTTGTTCGTCCAGATTTCCTTGATTTTTTGTGCAAAGCCCTTGCTTTCATGTTAAACTGTAAAATGAAGCTTCACTAGGTGTACGTTTTATTGCGTTATATTTTGACTAGTTGTGTGAAGGTAAGCGTAAGGGTGGAGGCGGGGTAGTCAGCAATAATATAAAATCAAAAGTGTAGTTCGTTTTCTAAAAATTTGTATTTATCAGATGTTACCCGACATGTTTAATCGTATTTATAATTCAACAGTGTATTGTAAAAACAGATTAAGAATTCTGGCGCTCAAGAAAATGTGCACAGATTAGACTTCTCCCCTACACATGTCACACAGTTTTTGCTTGTTTTGGCAATGAACAAAATTAAATAGATGGAAATAAATAATTAATATGTTGTTGGAAACGTTAATGCCTTCGTATAAATTTATGAATGAGTTCCGAAAGTACCTTAGAACCTAGAAAATTTTAAGGCTCCTAGAAACTAATAACATGTTGTCCGCTTCTACAATCGAATGGCCCACTGCGCCGAGGCTGCGGCAGCCGGTGGCGCAAATGGGAAGGTGGCAGCCGCAAGTGGAGGCGGGCGGCAAGCGGCGGGTGGTGAACGGCGCGGCCGGCGCCAGCAGACGCGGTAGCGGGGGCGGGCGGAGCGGGGCGGGAGCGGGGGCTTCGCGCCAGTTGGTTTGCGGTGCAGCCGGGGGGAGGGGGGAGGCGGGGAGGGGTGGTCGAAGACGCCGCGTGCGGTTACTGCGCTGGCGACGCCCGAATTCGCGCGAGGTTGCGAGCGCCCGCGTTGTCGGCGGCGCAAAGGCGGCGGCGAGGCAGAGCGGCTGTGCGGCCGAGACGCAGCAGAGTGGGAAGATGTCACCCTTGGATTCTTCTGCTGCAGAGACGCAGGGGAGGGTTCTCGGATGAATGATGGCTTTAGTGAAATGGCTTGTTCGTGGAAATTTTGAAGGCTGGGACAAGCAACAGAAGTATGAGGTGAATGAATGATGTGGGGATGTTGATGACGTAGATGGATGAAAGCAGAGAAGTGAGGCGACGAGAACGGGATAGGATAGGCGTACAACGTAATGCACAGACGTGACGACGAGGATGCGGGCAGATAGTGAAGTAAGGCGTTGGAAGCGTATACTGGCATGTGGGTTGCCGGGACGCTAGAAAAAGGAACAAGACATGCAGGGTCGCGAGGGTGTTCGTTTGGGGAACTTCAGTAAGGCAAGGATAACGAGGACATAGGGGGGGCGAGATCCTTAACTATAGGAACGAACGACGAGAACGACGGCGCCGGCGGGGCGAAAGTGACGAGAGAATCCCATCGAACGGAACCTGGAAATCACGAGCGGAAGTGACGATAGCGAAAGCGCGAAGCGGAAGAGGGCGCCCGAGACGTGCAGCGGCGTGGGGCGGGGGGCGCGGGGCGGGGGGCGCCGCCTGCGAAGGCGTAACGTGTGGCTGCGGGTGCTAACGGGAGACGCAACGGCGGCGCCGCGCGGGAGCAGGCTGCGGCGGCGGGCTGCGGCGGGAGGCGCACACTGGGCCCAATGTCGTGCTCCCGAAAAAAAAAAAAACAAGTAAACGAGTACATGAAAACCCAAGTTTCTTAGAATACATGTTACTAACTTCTAGCGCCTGTTGAAGAGGATGAAAATGGCCACATTTTGCCATTAAAATATAATGGGAAATCTCACAAACGAAGTGACAAATGACCAAAGTACACTGGCCTTTATGCCGTGCAGTGCAAAAAGTCATGTATGTGTCACTTCTAGTTCTCGTATCGATGAAATTCCTGGTGCCAATGACTCAAGCAAGAAATCAATGCTTGTCGTGTGGCATCCAATTAATTACCTAAATATCTCCAGTTCACGTTATATCTACAGTTCAAGGTGTGTGTGTGTGTGTGTGTGTGTATAAACTATTACCAGGCTCTTAGAATTCGTCCGTCGAATAGGAAAGATTAAAGAAATAGTCGATTACCATTTTAGGCCAAAATTCAACTTGTATTTTCTTGAAAAAAAGATTGCATATACTACACATTTTTTTATTTTAAATTGACACAACTTAAGAAATTACTTTATCAATTAACAAAGAAAATACTAAATGATACCAGCTTACTAATTTAAATACAATGAATAGTAATATGAACAGAAATATGAACTCTAATTTATATACATCCTCATTAATTAATTTCGTTATATTGACATTTCCTGAACCATTAAATTGAAATAAATATATCTTTTGTATTATTTTTTTAAAATATTTAGCTGAATCTTTTAAGTATAAAAATGATTAACTTTCTGTGTAATGATACAAATTTAAATATCCATGTGTCCTTAAGAACAATGAAATAATTGAGTTAACTGTTCAAAATAATTATTATATTTCTCAAATCTTACTTTTATAAATACAATTATATTATAGGTTTTAGCTAATAGCGTCCGCATTTCCTGGCTTGAGCTAATGGCGTTCGCGTTTTCCTTAAAATACTCTCAGGTAAAATATCCTTGAGAGCGCGTAGCTATATGAGTTTAAAAAATAATAGCTCTGAGTTACTACTACATTTACGTTTTCTGACTTTACGCGTACAGCTTCCGAAATGAACAGACAAATCTAGACACTTGTATGTTGTGCAATAATTCACAACACTGTCCTTTGTTCATTGTTTCTCGGCTGCGTGACGATCATTGGCTTCTCAAATGTCCGCTTCGCCGGCGGGTTCGTGAATGAATTCAACGAATATGCTGCTTGCATACGCTTTCACTTTCCTGATGAATGAGCGAAACGAAAAATCGAAATTAAATCAATTTAAAAAAAAAAGAAAAATAAAAAATTGTAAAGAAACTCGATCTGCATTAGCTTCTCTATAAATAAAAAACAAAGTTCTATACGCTGTATGACCATAGCTAATTCAGATGTACGCGTACTTCGTCCGGTTGAAATTTAAATTCCAATCCTCTTTTCTAAAAAAAAAAGATTATTATAAGAATCAGTAAGATAAGAAAATTACTTTCGCCTCTTTCTAGCTTCTTGTAATTGCTTCTAGAACAACCACGTTGTACACTTTCTGCTTCTCGTTGATCGTTTTCTCTAAACAACCAATGACAAAATCTTTCACTAATTCAGGCTAAATGCGTTTGGTGGACTCGAAACTTTTTTGATTGATTGCTTCTGTTGAGGTGAGAAAATATCATTGACTGCACATCGTTAAGTGCACCCTATCCATCTTGTGCTGAATTAAACCAGTAGGCAGTGGCGAGAAATCAAAAATTCCGGTGACGGGAGGTAATCGCTTTAGAGACCGGTTACAGAAATGTCTCAAAATAAATATTGCAAACTTCTAGCGCATGTTGAGGTTGGTTGGAAATGATAACCTTTTTGCCATTGAAGTTTAGTGGGGAATCTCATGTAACGACGTTACAAATAACCGAATTTCACATTGCTCATGATTGTTTGGCACCTCATCCTGTTCTGTTGTTTGACAGGTAGAAAAATTCTAAGGGGCAAGGTCAATATCGAGTTTGTTTTTAATTGTTCTGTTTTGACTACAGAAATCTCTTGTTCTGACGGTCATGAGCCTTGACGCATATATGGTATTGGTAATGCACATAGAGACTCCGCCAAATCTGAATAATGGAGTAAAAAATCAATATTTTCATTGTCAGTGGAGGAGACGTTTCTTGAGATTTGAAGTGCCTGCCAAACACCAGTGCAGGATGTGTTGTGTGCCAGTCAAGTACGTGATATTAAAATTGAGTCATGTGTGACTTTTGTACGACATTTCATTATATGTTAATTAATAGAAACAAGTTATCATTTTCGACCGCCTACATTCTTTAAACGTTCATTTTAGTTTGTGACTCTCTGAAGAAATAATGCTGAGGTGAGGACGGCAGTCAACTTCTCGGTATCGGAGATCAAATCCCCTTAATCCATGATGAATTTGTGGCGTCAATGGCAGTTGTCGACTACATTCTTGTGGTTCTTCCTATTCTCCAGTTTCTCATTCCACCTTAACTATCACAGCTTTAAACCTTCCGCCTGGAGCGTGGGTTTTTGTAAATGTCAATTTACTTACCATAATCATTATATAATTTCTTAAAAGTCACGTGTGTGACTACCACTCATGGTTTTAATAAAGATGACGGCAAGAAGTAGCTCTTATCAAAAAATCACACGGAATTAGAGTGTCCGTAACTGAGAGAAAAATATATCGTGACTTCTACGCTGTTGCGTCACTGATAGCTAAAGGCAGTAATGGCCAGTATACAAAAACGTCTAAAAATAATCCGAGAGTAAAATTGATTTTTCGTTTTCTCGGATGCGTCAACTATGGTCGTTAGTCCTGTAAGTTTACTGTATTTTTTAGCATGGGAGATGGCTGTGTTCTTCACCGCCGGATGGTGCCGACTTTCGTACCCGCCGACTGACGGGGTTTTCCCCAACCACGTATCTCCGAACGGGGCACTGCCTCAGTCGGACCAGCTTAATGCGCCGAACTGCCGCGATAATGTAGTGCATGTAAATTTATGTGTAAGCAAGGGGTGAGGATAGGACAAGGAAAAGGAAGGAAAGATCGCGCGAGGACCGTGGGCCGGTTTGTTATGGTGCTGCACTGGCATTCGCTTGATGTTTAGCGAAAAAAACACGAAAATTACCGAATAGAGCTGCCGGCTGATAAAATTCTCCTCCAGTTAATGGCTGAACTAAGCATAGCTATGGCGCTAGTGTCGAAAATACTGCCATCGTCTGGATTCGAACCTTCCGGTCACAGGTCTGACAAAATACGCAACATATGCCGTTGATGCCCTGAGCTACCTCAGCTGGTCCGAGAGTAAGAGTAAATGTTCATTTACCTGGCATCCAATTTAACATTCGCGCTGAGATGTTCTCCATAATTCCTTCAAAAAACTGGGTGTGAAAACAAATGTTGTGACTGATTAATACAGTATTTATGACATGACAATTAACACTCACAACTTCCTACTAAATCCCTTATCGTTAAAGAGTACATTTTCTAGGGTGAATTAAGAGGGATACAATGAAGATTGAGAAGCTGAAGGTAAAGCGAAAAAATATTAAAATGAATAACTGGACAAACACCTGAAACACTAAAATAGCCGTCCGAGAATGAATCAATCAGAAAATAAAAATTGCCGTTCTTCTCAAAAAAATAGTCATTAGGACACTCTTAGTAGATACGAACATTTTTTATGTGCATCATTCTTCATAATTTAACCGGTATAAATTACAATATGTAAAATTTTTGCAAGGGTCGTAGTACGAAAACAAACTTTGCGTGAGTACAGAAACATAAAAGGTAAAGAAAGCGTTTTTTTATGATTTTACCCTCTTTTTGTTTCGTGTTCTTGAGTATAAACACTCCAGAAATATGTAAATCGTTTATTATGTACAAAAAAATGAATATATTTGATTACGAAGAAAAATTAGCATAGGAATAAAAAAGCACACAATTTACACAATTCAAATGTTTTTTATTTGTATATTTTTTGTGAACAAACATACTAATTTCTTATGTAAATAATAGAAGATACAATATTTCTGGAGTGTTCACATGTTTGTGGAATTCAAATTTTTGCATAGAAAGTCTTTTTTCAAACCAACTTTTTGAGTACTTATTCCAGCGTAGCCATTCGAAATATCGACGAAATTTATTAGATAAAATATGCTTAAAATTGTCTTAAAAGCTTATTTTCTATTTTTTTTCCCCCTGGACACTATATACTCACACATGCAATCATACATAATTATGCAAGTTGAATTATTGTTATTATACGTAATAATGGCAATAATATTAATTGTTTAGTACATAATAATTTACATGAATTGTGACGTTTACAGTTAACCCATATTCATTGTCATTAAGTAAACAGAAGACTACATAAACCTTCACACGCACCTTCTCCAAGAAACTCAACTATAATAACGATCGAAATGTTCTTACACACATGATCTTAAATCGTGGTTCGGATCCACTGTGTGGCAGCGGGCGGGGGCGGTTGCCGCCCAGCGAGACGGTGGGCGTCGGCGGGCGAAGGCGGGCGAAGGCGGGCGACGGCGGACGTAGCTGAGCGGAGATAAAATCGAGCAACGAACGTGTTTCCCTTGAATTTCCGCGGCGTGCAGCGGCGCGCCGCCTCGTCGGAGCCGTCTTCTGCGTTTCGCGTTTCCGGAACGCGACTATTAAGCTCTGGACGTCTTCAGGATTCCGCCTCCGCTTGTAGATTTTCTTGGGAAATGCTGCCGCAAAGAAAGTTTTCCTAATGTTTTCATTACTGTTCATTCCTTGCCGTTTGTGTTATTCCTCGTTTTCACGCGCGCACTGTCGTCGCCTTTCGTTCTCAGAGGCTCTTTTGGGGCTTCTTTGATTCTTTGAGAGAAGCACTGGGCGCGAAAGCCAAGAAAAATAGAATTCATGTTGCTGCTAATGTGTTTGCAGTTAGAATTTATCGTCTGTTGGAAGATGAAGTTTTGGAGAACGAAACGAAACTCATCATGCGTTGTATCCTAATTAGTCTTATTCTCAGACGCTTGGTTTATTTTTAACTGGTGGTCAATATCTAATTGTCGATTCAAGTCCAGTAACTGAAACTTACAATAAAATTGTACAAATATACCATTGAGGTTTGGTCAGGATAATTTCCCGACCTTTTCAGTGTAGCTTAAAGAAAGCCCACAATATTGAAATTCTTTCAGTGAATAAGTAATATACCAGAGAACATAACTTTATTTACAATCGTAGACAATCATCCGGCATAACCTCGTTCATATTCAGTATACAATGCATAAAAACAACATAGAGATAATAAATATTATAGAGATAAAATACGATTTGATACGAACAGAATGAGAAATTTTCTGGCTATATTTTATGTGTAAATAAGCTTGATTTGAACTGTATCCGTTTGCGCGATTATGACTCACTTAACTAAGGAAAATATGAGTAAAATGAATTTCGATCAATAATTGAATAAGTTGGTTTTGATGGAAAATGACTCGTATTGTGATTTCCGCTAGTGTTAACCTTTCTCGAAAGAATATCATTACCACTGATTGAAGTTTCCCGCCCACATTAACATATATGGCCATTATTCCCGTTACTGTAGTAAATATTTTTTCCCGGGAAGTGACAATGATTCCTTCCCACTACTGAGATCTGGCGCCAACCTACACATCGGTTCGCTTGGGATTTCACCTCCAGATATCTCCCAGCAGGTCATAGCCCCAGTCCGGACAAGCACCCGATTGGTCTGCCATGTGTGGTAACGTATTGAATGTCAGTGAAATTATTGTGTGCGCAAAGAAGGTGAAGGAAATATCGCGCGCTGGCCATTACCCGTTTTCAAGGATACTGCTCCGACATTCGCCGTGTTTTTAACTACCGATACCGGACCGGAAAACTACCGATAAGAGCAACCGGACGCTATAATTCTCCCCAGAGAGTGACATTTCGACGTAGCTATGCAGGTAATATAGAAAATCCACCGCCGTGGGGACTCAAACTCTGGACTTCCTGTCATAGTCTCTGCATACACAACGGGAATGTTGGTTGTGAGTTTAACGCAGCTGGTGCTAACATTCTTGTCTGGTATGCTGACAGCGCCATCCATGCTATCTTCATAAGGATTACTTTTCACACGTGGCAGGGACTATCCGGAATGCGAGATTCCTTGAACCTACGCTCATTCAAACGTTATCCTGGAAGAAGTTAAAGCTGTTCACCATTTCACACATAGAGTGCGCTATAGTCAGGCATCAGTGCGGGTGAAACTGAGTTAGGAATTTTGAACATCCCATCATTACTGAAATGACACACATTCATAAATGTCTAGTGTTTGCTTATGTTCTAAAGAATGAGACAGATAATGCCGAGATTGCAGCTATTAACTGTGCTAGTGTCTTTTGTTTTGAATTTTTGGCGCGTGTTTTTAATCGGCAATGCTGTTAAACGCACTAGTGATAATAGTCTCTCAATAGAAACAATGTTGAATCTCTCTCTGTCTGTCTGTCTCTCTCTCTGTCTCTGTCTCTCTCTCTCTCTAATTATTGCAAGTTGAAATCATTTTAAAAAATCATCTCATTTTACGGTGAAAGAATTTCATTAATATTTGATAACAATATGAAATCATTCAGTTCACTTGCTGTCTGTTTATTTTTGTATATGTGAAAACGACATAATAAATTTCGTATTTTTTAAAATGTCCTATTTTATTCCGCCCATTCAATATCGCACTCATCGTTGACTGCATTAGCTCTTCGCCCAGTCTGCAACATGTCACTCAAACGTCATAAATATTTTATTATTATCAAAATTGTGCAGGGCATTTAGTCCCGTTTCTGCTACGCTCAGGACTTGTAACCGTAAATACAGGAACGTCAATAAATTTACAGTAAATGAACTCCTAAATATTTTAATATTCTGCGGATAATATTTGACGGGCATAATGAGCTTGTCAGGTTGATAATGCGTTCGTGAGGTCTCTCCGTGAACTCGGAGCGCAGTGTTTCGCGCGTCAAGCGGATGGCTGCAGCCAAAGAGGACGGTCTGTCCGCTGGCATGATTGGTAACCGTTCAATGAAACATTTCCTTTTTCCCACTCTCCATATCGCCCCGCCCCCTCCACTCGTCCGGGAACCGGATGGCCAGCAGCGGCGCCGGGGCTAGCACCAGGGGTTTGGAATATTTCAAACGATAATCAATACACACTTAGGAAATACATGACTTGTCAAAGCGATAATATTTTATAAAAACGGCTCAAAATGTTGCCGGCTGCACGTAAATCAAGAGATTAGTGGGGTATAAACGATAATCCTTGTCGCTGGTTAATGCAGGGGACGGCGTCGGGACACGGCCCCCGCGTGACAGAGGGACGGCGGCGGTGGGAGGGGAACGATAGCACGGGGATGGCTATGGGGATATGGGGCCGGCGCCGGGGCAGGGGGCCCATAGCGTCGTAGTGGAGAGCGCGGCGCTTTCCCCAGGGGAGCGGACGAGCTCTCGGGTGACAGGCAGCCGCGGCGGGCTGGCGCGCGGGCGGCGGGCGGCGGGCGCCGGTCTCTCCGCTTTAGACCGGGCGCGCTGGGGAGCCCACCTGTTCTCGCCCCAGGGGGGCATCGGGCATCGGGTTCGGGGCCGCGGAGATGCAGGGGTCGCTACCCGGATTGATCGAACGTAATTGCCGGATGTCGGCTGATCGAGCCCGGCTGACCGAAAGCGGGGGTCCTTGTGCACCGATAGTGATTGAAGCCCCCACCCCATCTCCCCACCACCGCGCCCCCCCATCCCACAACCCCTTCGCTCTCGTGGTTGTCCCTCCATTCCATCCCCGACGCTCCCCGCGTCCACTTCTATCAGTTTGTCGTTCGATACGATGACGCTCGAGTAATTTTCCGTTCGAACAATTTGTCGTTCGATTACATTGTCACTCGATCAATTCGTTTCCGGTCAAGTGGACTCGATCAGTTGGGGTCGAATAATGGTGTTTTAAAGTGGCCCCTTACCGGCTGTTGCGGTGGATGGCGGTGAGCGGGAGTGGCCTACATTAAGGGGTGCGAACGGAGTGGAATACGCAAGGAAGTTTTGGCATTGCGTAATCGTAAATGAACCAACGAAAGCTTCGCTCGTGTAGCAGAGAGCAAAATAGGGAGAGAGCAGAGAAACCGATATTCAAAACGAAGAGGAAATATCATCTGCCTACAGGACATACTGAGAGATAATTGTTTATTTACAACCTTGGCTTACTTCCTCCTTATCTTATTGGACACCGACTACCTATGATCGCAGAATGTAAACGATATTCGATCCCATTTCTGTGATTTAGTGTTTGTCTATCCATCATAGAGTGACGGAAACTAAAGATCGTGAATGGATAAGCGACAATACATTTTGCTAGCATGTACGTCGGAGAGTTACGTGCGCTAGCAGATTCAATATCCGTATCAATGGAGTGCAATCAACCAACGTTTGCTACCTGGCGTCAAAGCAAAGGTGTCAATAAATGTGCTATACTCTCTCCATTGAGAAGCAAAAGTTATAAATTTCTACATCTCCCGACCAGCCAGTGTATTGGACAACCAATCAAGTTGAATGACAGATGAACATGTTCAAACTTTTACATGTGAATATATCTGATGTAGTAGATTCAATATGGTTTCCCTCGTGGATAATTTGGTACTCTAAGGATCATTCCGAACAATTTGGTATTCTTTTGTCATTAATTAATAATTTTTTTTGGACGCAATTCTTGTAAAACTATATAATATTGTAATGTAGTTTACTCTTTTATGAACAAAGGCATCTCGTGTAAGCGATTACTTTTAATGTATATGAATTGGAATTAATTTATTAATTAATTGGATTATTTTTATTATCTGTGAATTGGGTTAAAATCACATTTCATATACAGTGAAAACTGGATAAATGGGTCTGAATAAGTAAGAAACTTCTATTAATGAGGACAATTATGAAGTCCGGAAATTTCTAAGCAAAAATACTCCATTAGCAAAAACGTGAAACTTGTTAAACTGAGATTGCTTTTCCATCCAGATTTTTCAAAGCGTTTTATAACAGAGAATTGATATACTATATTTTTTCAAAAGATACGATTTTCCCAAATTGTTTCGATGTTACTACTCGATCTTCAATTTTTAAAGTGTACTAACCGAAAATTCTATTAGAAACTATTAGGAAGGACGCACTCTAACAACATCCAACCCGTAATATGCCAATCGCAAATGTTGAAGCGAAAGTCACGTGAAAAATTAAAGGTACTATGTAAGTAAGATAAAATCAAGACATAAAGAACTACCAACTTGGACATTCCGCAGAGAAATGAAACCGCTTCCCAGACATTCAAATGAACTCTCATCCACATCTATAGTTGATCTGGAAGCTTCTCAATCGCTGGTAATCAATAGGAGGTAGCTCTTTATAATTATGATTCTTCAATATTCTTGTGAGCTAAATTGTCAGCTGATATTAAAGTGGTATTCCAAAACGTTGATCAAGGAAATGATCCTACAACCTCAAATTAAAAATCGAACGGGGTTCAGTAGAGCCCAATGTAAGTTACGATGATTAATGAATAACCAGGCAGCCATAAAAATGTTTCGCAAAGTTTTTAATCCGACGCCGATAAATTGCTTATAGATTACACGTTCATCAAATCTCCAAGATACGTGTTTATACGAGCGAATCCTTTGACTCCGTTCAGTTTTCTCCCTCACAGAAGAAAAGTTCTCTGCATACCTCATTTTCAGGAATTCGCCACCGCCTTTCGTCAAAATTGAACCTCGCAAATGCGCCGCGAAGTATCTCTAAGGACCGAAAGAAACAAAAACACAAAAGATGTACGGGAGCGGGCGCGGAGAGCGGGGCCAACCAAGACTCTAATCGAGGTTCTTCCCTTCAATTAGCAGTGCGGACCGCGAGACGATCACGCGGTGGAGCACAAAGACAAAAAAGCGCCGCTCATCGGCACGGGAAGGAGGAGGGGCGAGGGGCGGGGAGGGGGCGCACGTGAGCCCCAGGTTAAGAAACCACCCCCCTCCGCGATTAATCATCCACGTTCTGAAATCCGCCGTAAAAGGCGGGAGGGATGTAAAAACGGAGCCATTAGACGGGCTGACTCTGAAACTTCCTTACCGCCGTATTTCTTTGGCGGCGGCGGTGGTAGCGGTGGCGGTGGCGAGGATGGGGGCGGAAGCAACGGCGGCTTCACCTTGCCGGGCCGCTGCTCGGGGTTCGCGCCTGGGGCTTGAAGGGAACACGGAAGGCAGAAGTACAGGAGTTCGGAGGTGGCGGTGGAGATGGAGATGGCGACGTTGGAGACGACGGGCGTGTTTCGCCGTTTCGTTTCGCTGCGAAGGGAGTACGTAAACTTGCATTGAGAGACCACGTCCGTTTCAAGAACTGTAACAAGTCGGTGCTGTGAACACTTTTGGTGCCGCGCGAACTCCACGGAATTAGATGAAGAACAAAACGATGCGTCTTTGTATGTTTTCGGACAGTACCACACCCTCCCAATAGAATATTAGTAAGACGCAGGTTTTATTTTACGTAAAAATTGAATAATTGAAGCAACACAATTCCCTCTTGATAATATTATCAATTTTTTTAAATATACAGGTATCAATGGAACCTCCAAGTTAACTTATAAACGCTTAAAAATGTTCGAAAAGAGCAATGATAGATTTATAATTTTTCAAATTATAGCCAAAATTGTAAGCCAGCAATTTTACATTTTCATGAATGGATTTGGTCGTTGTATCGTGATATGATATCGCGGAGTTAAAATTTTCCCCAAACTTCCATATACTACAATGAAAAATTTTATCTAAATTAAACAGTATGAATTGTTTTTCTCAAATCTTAATTGTTCTAAGGTTGAATCATCTTTTTGTAACATATGATTTATGGTTATTTAAGATGTGGCAATCTATATTTTGGCTCATTCTTGCCATTTGTTTCCTTTGAATTAGCTACAAATTGACTTTAGAATAGTATGATTATCACGGTTATCACGATTATCATAGTTTTCGTGTATTGATCAGAATTGCTAGGAAATGTAGAATTAAACACGGCAGATTACACAATTGTAATGGCCGTGTTCGTTTCTGTAGCGTAAGTGTAGAAAGGATGAGGCGACCACTTCGAAAATCTGCGAGTTAATGATTTTGGAAATGCAATGAGTGGCACTGGTGGAAGAGGGAAGATTAGTGTAAAACGAGATAAGTATTGGACAATGGTCAGAATTTGATTCAGTCTAGGGGGGTTGGTGAATTGGAGAACTAAATTGTTTATTTACCTGTATGGATAGAATGTCTAGAGGGATGAATTTGTTAAATGGATAGTGTTGATTGGAAGGGGGACTGCTAAGTTGTAATTATATTTTTTTAGCAAATGAAAAAAAGGGCTTTTCCAGTAGGCGTATTTTCTCTGTAGCACCAAGATTAGTATTTGACATTGAAGTCCCCGATCAATTTAGTTGGGGAGGGATTGAGAAAGAAAATTTAAAGATGCATGAAATTGCGGTGATAGGCAGACAGCAACAAAATCAAACATTTATCAAAAAACAAAACTTTCTACGCGAATGTTACTCTTAAACCAAAATGGAATTATTTATTGCTCGTATTGTGAGGAACTCGCTTCTGCTTTCTCACTCTTCATATGACTCACTCTGTATTTATTGAAATAATAATTTGTGAAATTTTCAAATATTTTCATTTATCATAAGCTGTTTTATTGCATGTTCTACCTTAAAAGCACAAGAGCCTCGATGTCGATGTCAATCGATGATTTTCTAATCTGCAGAGTCTTTAGGACCAGTTCTCTTTTTATTGTCTTATAGGAATTTAAAGAAACCATGCTATGTTTTCTGAAAAAAATCAGAAAGATGAACTTCTGCCACGAAGTACGTCACACACAGTTGTTACCTTCTTTGATATTAAGAAAATAAATAAATCATGTCTGACGTGCTAATGATAAAAGATAACAGCAATGCTTCAAATAAATTTCGTTGCAATTATCGTACAGTGGAATGTAACTGCAGACTGAGAATGTTTCACTAGTCTATTCTTTTTGTTCGCTTTTGTTCGCTTTGAAACTGATAGTCTTTGGCTTATTTTGATGCCGTGCTTGGCACCACGAGTCAAAGTTCATTAAGAAAACACATCGTGATATACTCAACAGACGAAAATTCGGAAACATTTCGCAACATCTCCGATGATGATTCGGAAGGAGAAAATCGCTATTTGAGCGAAAATGATCAACGTGCATCATTTACGCTTTATGAAAAGAAATCCAATATATGCTCAAAATTATGCCTGACAATATAATCACCGTTACGTCCCTTGCACACTTCCGGATACAATCTGATATTAGAATACAAATTTCAGTATAATTATCCATGAGATTACTTGAAATATTTTCCTTTTCTTGTAATGTTACCATTAAGACTCAATTAACCTGAGGAATAAACATTTACAATATTGTTATTTACAATTCAACTGACTCATTAAATTCCTCTGAGAAACACCTCTTACTATCTTATCTTCCAGTATATTCAGAAAAGTTTTCGTATTATTCTTCATGAAAGTGTTTCGGTTTTTGAGATGACCATTTTCTCAGTGACAATTTTTCTTTTTACTTTATTCTAATGGAACGTATCGCCATTGTAATTGTGACGTCGTTTACGATTTCGAAATCCCCTAGAGGAACCTGTGAGAAAGAAAGATATTCTGTATGTGAAGATATAAATTGATGACAATACATTAATGTAAATGTAAACGTATAGTGCATGAAGTTGACCACATAATTCCATACATTTTGAGAGGAATGAGGCTATGTTGGAAAGGGATGCACGGGGAGAAAATTTTTAACTCGTAGCGGTGGATTTCCGGCACTACTTAGATCACCGCGTCCGATTTAAAAATAGATGATGCGAAAAATCCCTCCTCGGAAAGCAGCTCTATCTGGCAATCTCTTACTTACCCCACAGACACGACAGTGACTCACAATAAATGTTGCAAAACTCTCGAGCATGTAGAGGTCGAAGATCACGTTTTGCTATTGAACAAATAATGGGTAATCTTACGTAACGAAGCTGCACACATGGCATTCCCTTTTGGTAGTCATCTCATCTTGTACTGGAGTTCGGGAAGTATACAAAAATTCGACTTCGTCAGAACGTGATCTGCAAAATGCCAGTGCATGATGGGTTGCCGAGTAATGACAGGCAGAATTTTTAAGAGCGGAAGTTGGATTGCTTCTTATATATATGATTACAAATAAACATTATTATAATTATTAGAAGTATTGTATTTATTGTCATATTCGTAGTAAAACTTTTACGGAAAATAACTATTATAACAATGTTTAAATATTATTATAATCGTATATTTCGAAACCAGAATTTCATTTATTTTTTAAAAAAATATTATATTAACTATAATTAAGTTTCCCAGAAATTTAAGGGCACATAATTGAGTTAAAAACGTACATTGAACAAGAAGAATTGGGATAGAAAAGTAAAAAAAAATAATTAAATACAAATTTATTTGAAATAGAAAAATGCAGTGATTATTTTTTAATAATTATTTTGAACATGTGAATACATCAGCAGTCAAACCAAATAAAGTTGTGAAAAGGGGAGCAATTTATTACATTCCTGATGTTAAGGAACGATGTACTACATAAACACGATGCGTGCATCACGCCCTCATCTTTAGCGATTTGAGATGAGATTCATTTGCTACGAAGACATTAAAATTACTGAACCTCCTTACGAGAAGAAATAGAATATGAAAAGAATTGCGCGCCAATCATCGGCTAATGCCAACGCCTGCTGCAGTTTCCAAACAAATTCAAAGAAATCACATTGCCAGTCCACCTGAACAACGCTGTTCAGTAATATCTCCCAGAGATTTGCTCCATAACGAAAATTTTTGCGATATGTATATCTGATGATACGTTTTCCTCTTTTTTAGTCTTTATTTTAAGCCGGTTGATTATCTTCCGTAAGATGTTCGTAGATAAATTTCTGATACTTTTATTTTGGCGTTCACACGTTTGTTTTTTTCCTTCGTTTTTGATATCAGTAAATTTGTTTATGATTTGTAGAATTAAATTTATTTTTTTCTAATTATATTCTCTTTTATTTCATTTTGTTAAACATACTTAATTGAGGGATCTTTATACTTCTCACAAAATTCATTGAAGGAATAATATTTTGTGGGTGGGGTAGTTTCTATGCGAAACAATAACAATTAAACGTTAATATTTGTGACGAACATGGAACTTTACTGTTCCCAAATTTACGACCTCCTTAGATTTAGAAGTGGGTATTGCAACCACTTCCATCAGAGTAGTTTGGACTGCTTTCTACAAAATTATCAAGCTGGGGAAGGCATTACCTGCCGCTGACCAAGACCGCAAGAGCTGCTGGGTCACGGCTGCTCACGACAGAGCAGGGAGGAAGAGCGAAGGGACGGACACGTTCACGGCATGTCGGGGGGTGGCCACTTTACGCTGTGTACTCGGCACGGCGAGATCAGAAGTTGCAACAGGGGACGGCGCGGACAACAGGCGCCCGTGTACACGGTTCACTATTGTATGAGGGACGACCCTCGGCTCAATGGGCAGCACGCTTGCCTGGATACTGGGATTAAACCCCAGGTCACTTCATGTGAAATTCGTGGCGGAATAAACAGATTCGCGGCAAATTTTCACGAGGCAGACCCGTTTCCCCTGACTTCAATTCCCCGTACTATTCATCGCATTCCGATAACAGCACGTTTCTGGGAATCTTCGTCACAATGGAAATTGGGTCAAAGGATTCAGGGATTTGAAGTATCGTATTACATGATATTTTGGTATATTGATATACATAGTTTATTTTAATCACACCGACAAAAATATGTAGACTTATCGTTATCTGAGTAAGTTCGGTGCAATCTTTTTTCCATGGATAGTTTTCGTGTTCAAGAAAATTCTACATCGTTGCTACTTCTGGGCGCGCATTTCAAATATTACACGCTGAACGGAAACACGCGCTGTGGTTGACTAGCATTGAGGAATAGAAGGTTGACCTACGTTGAGAGAAGTGCTAGGCGTATCGCGCATCGTGCATATTTTTTATCCGTCCGCGAGGTACCGGTAAGGCACTGACAATTCGCAGCCGCCGTGATCGATCCTGAGTTCATAGATGGCGGGATAGCTTAAAACCAGCATTAGTATCTTTTGTAATTGCTGGTCATAAATACCAATTTTTTTGTCAAAATGTTATTTCAAACTGCACATCATTGAAACACTAAGTCTTTGATTATTTCTCAGGAACGAACTAACAAGTGCTTAGAACGTATATTTTTATAGAAAATTCGGATGTTTTCAATATACTTTTTATTTAAATGTAAAATTTTCCATAAAGACTTTGTTGACAAATAAATGTATAGAAAATGTTATTCTTGTCATGTGGAGAGGTCTATACACAACCTCACAACTCTGTGCATTTTATACATCTCGCATTATTTCGTAAGAGGAGAAATCGGCGACCTTTTCGACAGGAAAAACAATTATTGTCGGACCCTGGTAATGAAAAAGTGGATAAATCCTGTTCCTATATGTAATAAACACCTCTAACACGTCCTCTAGCCCGCGTAGCCAGAACCCATGTTGTATGGGTCCTTGACACCAAAAAATTGGTACATGGCAAAACGTCTGTTTACCCGGCTGTGCTTCTGCCTCTCTCTCTCTCTCTTCTCTCTCTCTCTGTTCCTCCGTCTGTCTATCTCTATTGTGGTTAACACTAGCACCTAAACTGTTCACACGATTTTCTCTAAAATTGATACTACCCAAACGATCTGAACGAATTCGAAGTCTTGCATATTAACGAATATTTTGATTTCTGGGGGTACTTTGCATAAAGTTTAAACTACATCTTCAAAGTGTTCTCAAAAATTACTTCTCAGAGAACGCAATGAAGTTTTAAAAAATGGCGTGGGTCTCGTTATCGTTGAAATGTCTGACTTTTCGAAAATTTGAAATGTTCAAATATTGTTTGGGCCTTTCTACAACTACATGATTGAAGATTCAGATTTATCTTAAAAACAGCGCAAATCCCCCCCGCAAAGATAGAGTAAAAGAACTCTTAAAATACGTCGCAGATCGCATTTTCATTTAAGACTGAATTTTCATAAATTGGAAATGTTAGGAATAATGCGCTAAAGCATGTGTGTTGTACCACCTATAATTTCTTTATTGAATGAGCTCCTACTCAGAAATTACGCGATTTTCAGACCAGAACACGCATTAAAGAATTACTCTCTGACTACTGTCTTGATTTTGTTATTAATAACAATAATTTCTATAAGAAATAGTACACTCGTTTTACATACGAGTATACTGTCAGCATTCTGCGCCAGTCCGAGAATAAGTTCGAAATGGCGGATGCGAAAACCTGTCTCTATGAAGTTCTAGCGCCGGGACCGCCGCGCCGAGCCCTGTCGGTGCCGATCGCACTCCTCTCTTCCACTGCTGCACGCGGAGTATATAAATTGCGCGCTCGAAAGCAGCAAAGAATTCTAGTTTTCTTGAAAACCAATTTTCAACGGGAAATCGACTGCACCGAACTTCCTCAAATAACGATAAGACTCTACAATATTATTTGTCGGTTAGTTATGAGACAGCTCATATAATTAAACATGTCTAACATGAAAAAGTGTTTTTGTAAAATGTGCCTGCGAAATTTCATTGTGAGAAATCAAACGTTTCTAATAAGAACATTTGAAAACATTTTAATGATTTATTAAATATTTAATTTGAAAGAATGCAATTGCAATTAAGTGTTCTACAAAATGTAATACATGTGTCTATTAAGTTCAAAATGAATTTAGCCAATGCATTATTCCAAACAATGTTAAACTATAGCATACATTATTGTTGATTTTTAATTTGATTTTTCGGGGTACACTCCTTCTTACTCCAAGTTCTCTCGTCAACCCTTGCATTCTGAAGTTTATTATCATCGCTTCGCAAACCCCTTGTAGTCTGACGGACGCCTCCCCTTGCGATAAATAGGAGAGCAGGAGGCCACGGCCACGAGACAGGAGCGGCGGTCTGGAAGCGACGTAGTTGTTCACAGGCGCGGCGCGGCGCGGCCCGGCGGGCGGCGGGCGGCTACTTCACTTCGGCCGTAAGAGGCGGCCCCACTTTGGGCGAACGACGAAGAGGTGCAGGCGACAACGGTGCGCTTCACCTTAGCGGAACGAGGACCGGTCTTGAGGTCCTGGGCGGGCGGCGGCGGGGCGGGGGTGGCGGCTGGGGCGGGGGCGGGATGGGACCGGGACCAGAGCCACGGCGGGGGCGAGGGACGGGGTGGCACCCAAGAGCGTATCGCCGGCGCCAGGCGTGTGCTGACGTGCATATAAATACGCATTAGCGCCGGCGGGGTGGTGTGGCTCCGTAATGGAATTAGGTGCTGGGTATTGAGTCATGTGTCTGCAGCTTGTGCGCCTTCTCGGCTGCGCGAGCTTTCCGCTCTCGGCGCTCCGCCCCCCCCCCTGCAGCCCCCTGCCCCGCTTCCGACCCCTCCTCGTCGTCCCGCCGGCGTATTGACTATCCTTCCGTGCTTCAGCACAGGCCTTCCGAGATGCGTTGTGAGTGGTGGGTGGCCACACACAATCGCTTGGTCCAGAGGCCTTCGGACCACCTTGTTAACTTACCGATACCAAGACACGGCTGAATGGGGTTTCGAGGCGAGTTGTAGCTACTTTACTGTTCTGAATCCAAAATAATTTGTCATTACATTTGCCTTTCGTTCTCTTTAAGAAATGAATTGATAATTAAAAAGTGATAAGATGTAATAATTTCAAAATTGGTTGTTATTTGTTCTTGAATAGTACACCTTCCCAGAAAGCCGCACGCGCAATACATGCATAGTATAAACGATAAAATTATTCGTCATATTTAAAATGGAATTGTTTTTGTTATTATGGATACAGAATGGGGTGCAATAAATACAAAGGAGCGTAAAAATTATACTTAGTTGTTAAATTGCACTTTTATGTTGTTCTGTAAATTATTGAACTATATTTACTGGCTATTGAAAACAATTCGAAAGTATTTATCGCTAACCACGTACCATGTAATTGTTGATTCTGTAAATATATATTCTAACTTGCTAAAAAGTTAATTTTTTGAAATATCTTTTGCGACGCTCATCTGCCATAATCTGATACATTTGAAAATGTATACTATTTTCATCTCGATACACTTCTTGAGCTGACATTCCACATTATATTATATCCACACGGGAAAATGTTTGATAAAATACACTTCCTGAACAAACACCAATGTTTTGGAGGAATAATAAACAGAAATCGAACCTTAATTCTTCGAATCCAGATTCAATCAATGTTCCTTGAATTTCTTTTATTTACGTTCCCCTGTACGAGGAATAGCGAGTGAGTTTGAGTCTCTGGCGGATTTCGAAACTCATGGCGTAATCCGCACCCAACGTACTTTAGATATATCAGCGAAGTACCAGATTACCTAGGTTACCTTGCTATTAGAATGTTACATTTTTATAATACGTGAAAAGTAATCAATTGATTTTAATAGACATGAAAAACTTGTAATATTATTTAATTGTTTATTTTGAGTAGACTATAACGTATGCCTATAGAAGATTATATTTTTTGTTATTTAACGTCGCGTCAACTTCTAGGTCATTAACGACCACTATTGGATTTTAACTTTATGGTATCTATGAGAATGAAACGATATGGTGATGATCGGGTGTGAAAGGACGAACACGTACAATCATGCCCGAACCCGCGACCCTTCGGTCCGAGGTCACTACGGCACTGCTGTCTTAGAGATCTCAGACACCGGGCCGGCGGTTTTAATATTGTCGCCTTGAAAAATCTTTGAATTTACAGCCCACCAAATGATGATGCAAATAGCTTACGATCGTCCGAAACATCATGCTGCCTTTTTTGCGAGAAAAAACATTTCGTTCAAAATAAAATTCGTAAACAATATATGTATATTTTTAAACAAACGCTTTTACTCCACCAACTGTCAATTCGAATATTAACAGACATCGGATGAACTCAAACAGAGCGAACGGCTCAGTGAACATACGCTGTGCAGCACACGACGAACACCGACCACTGTGTGCTTTGGGTGGCACATTAGCTGCACCACCACCGCAAGCCAGCCAGTCACAGAGCACTAGGACGCGTCTTGGCGACCGCACTCCAGCAGAGGAAGGATAGTCAATACGCTCTCCGGTGCCCTGCTCCGCCCCAGCTTCCGCGCCCGCTCCCTCTCCCGCAACCGCTCGCCCACCTCCGCCTCTCGCCCTCCCTCCCCGCCTCGTCCCCGCCCCCGCCCTCAGTCCGTCCCCCACCCTTCTCCTCCACCTCCTCCGTCGACGCGCTCTAACTACCCTCATTTCTCTTGCTCCGTCTCCCTGGCCCCGTCTTCTTCCTTTCCTTTGTCTCTTGTTATTTTTCGTTACTTAATATTCCATATATATTCCGTATGGGCTTCCAGAAAAGCCTTACGTTTTTATCGCTAAGTCCTCGTGCGCTGCTCTTTGGTCGTGGAGCGGTTTCGAGGGAAGCTGCCAAAAGCACACGCGGCCGCGGACCGGACCGCGGAGTGGTGGGGGGGACGGAGGGATGGAGGGGGGAGGGGAAAGGACGGGGCGCCCGGCGGGGGTTTTGTTCTTGTCGCGGAGCGGGGTCGACGGGACGGGACGGGACGGGACGGGTCGGGGCGCGCTGCGCTGGGCTGTGCCGTGCCGTGCCGTGGCGCGTCGGAGGCAGGGCAGCGGCGGCGAGGCAGGCTGACGCGAGGTGAAGCGTTCCGCGCTCCCGTCTTCGCCCACCGCCGGCGCCACCGGAAACTCCTGGCTGCTGATGGAGTGGCGGGTGTCTGAGCAGGAACGTTATCTCTGTGGGTCAGGGGGACGAATAGACACCGTGGTTTTTAAAAAAACGGCGGGCGGAAGCCGGATTTAAATCCTGGGTTTACAACGACAAAACGAAGAAGCATCAAGACATAAGAACACAAACACACTACTGAGTATTATAGTATAATGCTCCGTATTGTTCTTTATATAAAACAGAATTTGTATTACCATTTAAATAAAAAATACGCATTACTAGAGTAACTAGATCTATTCGAAAGAAAAACCGTACAACTTTTAATTTTTTATTATTTTCATAATTAAAAATTGCTGAAAATCAAAAAGTTATTAAAAGCTATTTTTTATATATTTAGCATTCGATGTCACTACTTTTAATAAATTTTGAGTTTTCAAAATTTCATACTTTCATGCTTTTGTATTTTGTATATATTTTGTTTTCATGCTTTTGTATATTTATTTGTATGTAATATTTATTAGAAATATTCAAGTTTCTGTTTTTAATTTTAAATTTTATTGTTTCATGACTGTGCGATAAAGGGCGTTGTCCTGCTTTCATAACTCTAATGAAATAATTTATTTCGAAACGTTAGGAAACTTAAATATTTTCTCATTAACCTGAGCAAAATCTCATTATTTATATAGAAATATGTGGATATGTAAATATATAATATTTACATATTTGTATACATTAATATTTGTTTTACATGTTATCATTTTGAATAGACCAAGGCAGTGTATGTCTTTAATGTGTAATGACGGTTTTGTATACCGTTATAGTAGTAGTAGTAGTAG
Source organism: Acheta domesticus (assembly GCA_031308135.1). Lineage (NCBI taxonomy): Eukaryota > Metazoa > Arthropoda > Insecta > Orthoptera > Gryllidae > Acheta > Acheta domesticus. Next base: position 217,709,944 of record JAHLJT010008446.1, read on the forward strand.
TAGTAGTAGTAGTAGTAGTAGTAGTAGTAGTAGTAGTAGTAGTAGTAGTAGTAGTAGTAGTAGTAGTAGTCAAATAGTTTACCGAGTTATTCCGAGCATTAAGAATTTTTCTTGGGGGGGGGGCACCAGTCCAGCCGGCTTCATTTTCTCTCAAAATAATTTTTGATTTATACTTAACATAAAATATATGTTTATTTGTTGAATTATTCTTAATATTTATAACGTTGAAAGTAGATAAATTAAATGATTTTTGTTAGCACAGAAAATAAATAAAAGCTCTATTTTTATGTCTACCATTGACTTGTCTGGGGAAGGCGAAACCCCATGAGCCCTCCTCCTTCGGCGCGCCACTGTTAATCCATCATCATTGCTACCCTTCCCGCAGCCCTCGTCGCTCCGCCCTTCCTCCGGCGACACGTCGCGGCAGCGGCTCATGCGCAGTAGGCCGGCGACCCCTTGCGAGAGCCCTTTGTTCTTCGCTCGCGGGTGATATTCCTGCTCTGCTGCACCGTCGTCACCGCGCTGCAGCCCGCGCCGCTTAGCCGACTTTGCCCCTCTCGACGTCTGGACGTCGCTGCCGTCTTTCGGATCCAGCCCCGGTATGGCTATTGTGACGTCGTCATGAGGTGAGGAAGAACACAGACACGGAGTTGGCTGTACATATTTATTTACAATAGTTTATTACACTATGTACACTCCTAAGGAACGCTGCTCTCCACAGCACTCCGACTCTTGAGACGAGCCGCCTCAGTATTTGCCAAGAGAACCCCAGCTCGCTACTTGGTCTCTTGAAAAGCCACGCCTCGCAAGACGCTGCTCGCGATCACCTCCGCACCTCGCTACGGTCAAACTCGAAATCCAAGGAAGCTTATTCCATCCGCCTCCCTTGCGAGGCATCACGTGACCGACCTTCCACGCACAAAGCGTCATTTCCGCTCGAGATTTGGGGCCGGCTGCAGATGGAGCCTGGCGTCCACCTGCGAACGATTTCTGTCACCACACATCACTTGTGCGAACGGACAGCCGCTTTCTCAGACACGCCCCAGCGGAGAGACACTCGAGAGACCCCGGGGGTCCATCCGCCCCTGCGCGGCACGAGAGGACCAGCCCCTCCCCCTTGCACGACCTGTGCGGTCGGTCGCGCCCAGTGCTATGACGCTACACTATTTCATTCCCCGTCGTCTGCTGGGTTCGCCCTGCCTTCGTTGACGGGAGTGTTGCGACCGGCGATTTCCGTCTTTACTTGTCGCCTGGTCCGAATGTAAGGCAGTTTGACCATCACTGCTCCTTCTGTACTCGTTATTGCTATTTGTTTTGTTTTATTGTAATGTCGTCGTTCTCTGTGCTGCATCGCTGTCGACGACACCAACGTCAGCGGCAGCCATTAATTCTATTCCAATGTCAATATTTCAAATGATGCCCACTCATTATAATATAATCCAATGTTTTTATGTTGTCGCTTTAACTAACATTTTTAAAGCTATCAGTATTAAAACCATTTCAGTAATAACCATTATAACTACCTCCGTGTAGTCAACATAGTAACTTGGATTTTTCCTATTATCGCCAGCGGAACCTCTATCATCAGCTTTCTTTTCCACCCCATAACAGTCTCTTCTGCCGCACCAATCACTAGTACCTTAAGCCACGACACTATTAGTTGCTACCGTCTCCACTACCTCTGCCTTCTTTCCCTGGCGAAAACGCCTTCGTCCCCTCTTCATTTTCCGGGTTCGTCATCGTCCTCCGTTCCCACGTTAGTCATCGTCCATTTCTCCACTCCCGTCCCTCCTTTGTCTACTTCCACGTGTATGTATCCGCGTCGGTCTTCGACTCCATCTTCGCTCTATACGCTTCCCCGTTTCTCTCGTCCTCGTCTTCGCCCCTCCATCTGCCTCCGTCAGGTTTTTCGGTCCATCCGTTTCCTCCCATTTCTCATCTCCTCAAATGTATCCGTCTCCTTCCTAGCCTCCTTCTCCGTTACAGTTTGCGTCCTTGTCTCCCACAGTCTCCTCCCCCTGTATTTGTCCCCATCTTTGCATTATCTCCTCTCCACTGCTGTCTCAGTCCTCCTCTTCGCCTCGTTCCCACCTCCACCCCGACTCAGTTTCCGCCCTCTTCTTCGCATCCTCCGCGGCTTCTTGCTTCGCCGTCCCCGTCGCCTCCGACGCTCTCTCCGCCGTCTCATCCACCGCCGCCGCCACCGCCACCGCCGCCGCCGCCACCGCCGCCACCGCCGCCACCGCCGCCACCGCCGCCGCCGCCACCGCCCTCTTCCCGTGCCCCACCCTTGTCATGCCGCTTCGCCGCGAGCTGTCCCGGGGAAGACGGGCGGCCGGGTCGGGGATGAGGCGGAGGAGGAGGAGGAGGAGGCTGGAGGAGAGAGACCGGGGCAGCGGCAGGAGCCGGAGCCGGGGCCGGGGCCGGGACCGGGGACCGGGGCCGGGGCCGGGGCGAGCTCGGAAGGGGGGCGGGGAAGGCAGTTCTGCGAGGCTTGCGAACATCCTCGGCGTAGGCGCCGCCACCACCGCCGCCGCCGCCGCCGCCGCCGCCGCCGCCGCCGCCGCCGCCGCCGCCGCCGCCGCCGCCGCCGCCGCCGCCGCCGCCGCCGCCGCCGCCGCCGCCGCCTCAGCGCTGCGTCGAGCCGCGCGCCGCCCCTGTCGCTCGGGGACGCAGCGAGCGGCTGATCCGCTGTGTGTGCGTTTCGAAACACATACATCAAACAGTATATTTACGGAAACCGAGTAGGAGCCTGTAATTGGAAGACTTTAATGTAAAAGGAAACCGCCGTCGGTGACAGATGGGAAGATGGGGCTTTCAAATTACGCTTATGACGTATAGTCGCGGCCTGAACCCGTTCAAAAGAAGGGTGTCGCTTTTTAATATAATTACTCGCGAAAATATCTAGTATCCAGTCTTATGGCCACGATTCCTAACAAACCACAATAGAGTGCTTTTTGATTTAAACTAGTTATTGGTACTCTCAAACCCTTATATACCTTTCTTCAAATACTGGGTTCTGTGTTTTGCGAAAATGAACCTAATATGCTCAATGTTTAGTTGAATTTAGAGTTCGTGGAAAAAGAGATGTTTACTTAATGTTCAAAGGATATGAAATAAAATGTACCCTTTCAACAGCCCTTACGTTTCGAGGAATGTTACACATCCTGATGTTACTGATATCTCATCTCCTTGTGGGTTGTGTTTGAAACATTCAAATACGAACATATCCATACGTAGGTTTCTCGGTTCACAATACACAACTGTATGAGAGATAAAGATCTACAACAAATTAATATGTTAAACATTTTGATATATGGGTGAGATTGTAAAATTTTACTACAAAATGCTATATTCTCATATACTATGCACTAATTAATACTTCTTATTATGTCAACACCTTTCAGTATTAAACTTTGAGGTTGTTATCATGAGTTCTAAAATAGATTGAAATATTTTATTACTAATAAGTATTCTTTTTTATTTTGATTACACTTCTAAGTGTATTTTTTAAATTTCCTACTGGTTTATTTTATTCCAATTTAATATCTTCACCGAATATATGAGAGAGAAATTTGAGTAGTAGTTTTGTTAACAGCAAGTGAACGATAATAAATTACTTTAATAATAACAACATTATCTCAATTATAATATTGTAGGCCAGACATTTTAAATTTTTCATGAAATTTCTTTGGAAAGTGTTTTACAGCATTATGCAGCATCACAAACCAAACATATTTCATCACCTTTCTGTTTTCTCTAAGTTGATTTGAAGTTCAAAATCTGTTATTCATGAGAGCATTCTTAATGCTTCAGGAAATATTAAGTCATACTCGAGTTTTCAGAAATTGAGTCAGCTATAAGAAAAAATCCCTTACAAAAACTCGAACATAAAATATATCAAGCAAAAGCATCGGATTATCGCATTTCTTTAAAAAACATCTAGATACCATTTTCTAATTTTTATAGTATCTAAAGAATATTTTGAAAAATGAGTAAATTTAATTTAAAACTGAAGTCTGTCAACTTCTAGAACTATACTGGGCAAATTAGGGTACTCGTATTTGCAAAAAAAGTTTATAAAAATGATATTAAAAGACTACATGTATAATCATTCTACAATAAAAACAAAATTCTGTTAACAATTTGTTTTATTATTTCATTAAAGTGCTATAAAATAGAATTTGTTTTTCATCTCTTCTATAAAATTTCACTTTTCGTCTTACGTGCTTTTTAAAGAAAGATGATGATAAATCGACACCTTAGTGATAATTTAAGAATTGGCGACAATCCTTGAATTATCACTATGTAGACCTGGCCTCTTTAAGAATAAGATCTCATTAAACAACATGAATCTGCGCATGTTTTAGCTTCGTTTAAAAGATGTATCGTTTTCCAGGAACGTGTCAGTGTTGTTCGGTTGCTTACTTCTTTTCTCGGAATTCATTTTCACATTCATGAAATATAGGAACAGAATCACTCTTTCATAACATCGTGACTGCTATAACAGAGAGTATAAATTAATTTTCTAAAACGTTTCCGGAACTTCAAAAAAAACTACGAAAAACAACTATTAAAATGTACAAAGCTTTGAAAGTTTCAGCAAACTTTACAATTGAAATATTTGCGTATTGTCATAGGTGTCCTAATAGTAATAAATAATTTTAATAGAAGAACATAATTGATTTTTTGAAACGATAATCGAGTTTTTGAAGATAATTGTTTTTCAAAGGCTTCATTTCCTGAATTTAACCCATTTCTTCCCAACGTTGCGTATACGCAACGCAATGTTTACTATTTTATTTTAAGTATACCGTTCTTTGAAAGAATTTGTAATTTTTTGTACAGTAAATACAATCCTTAATGACTCTAAAACTATTTTTATTTGATAAGTATACAATACATGAATATTCATTTTAATTTTTTTCTCTATCAAGACGCATGCTCTATTTAGACTCCTTTACAATATCTGTCTTTTGACCTTGAAATTGGTGATCAATGTGGATTTTTGTTATCACATTGCAAAATATAATATGTATAAATAAATGTGTTAATGTTTGAATAGAACGTGATTTTCAGAACGATTTTTATAGACAAAAAAATGTTGCGTTGCGTTTACGCAACGTTGGGAGTTTCCCGGCAGAATTGGGGAACGGCCAAATTCCACTATGGCGCCGCGACAAACGGTTCATGGGAGCTTAGTATTTTTGAAAAAAGATGTAATATTAGGTAGAATATGCTCTCTTTGGTTTGTTCCATTGACAGATATGCCAAACGACATGATCTCTGCAGTTTTTTTGGCTCTAAAACAAGGCATGGCATAGTTATGACTTCCCGTACAAAGTTTGCGCGGTCTTTCGAAGATACCATTTACAAAAAAAAGTAAGTTTTGAAACAAATTTGAAGAAATAAAAAGATATCTACATATTTCTGTCAATAAAATCTTAGATAAAGAATAAAAAGCTGCAAAATTGAACCCATTTTTTGGTGAATAAACAAAAAATATTTGCAATCCGTAGCGTTTAGCCAGAACTTATCAGCACTTGTGAGAAGATAGTTTCGTACTTGGGGCGACATTTAGCTAAAACATGTGAGTAATGAGAGGTTTGGTTTCATGATGTCTTGCATATTGACAGGTGAAAAAATATTTTTGAAACCATTTTTATGTTCATAGTGGAATATCAAAGATGGCACCAATGTTTAGTCTTAGATGAAGTAATTGGCAACTTGACGGAAATTAAAAGAAGTAAATAAAAACACCACTTGCTGTTTCTTGGCAAACTTCTATATGTATCACATTTTCTGTCCTTTATCAGACGCGGATTTCTATGCAAATAGAATTGTGGCAACTGAGAGAAAAGGGGATCAGACTGTTCTCTTCGAACCCCCAAAATTATTTCAAAACAATAGTTGTGCATGATTACATGATAGAGAAGCATAATGAGTTTTTGATATGTTAGAGACTAAGCAAGAATTATTTACATTCTAACTACCGAAATTACTCCAAATGGTATTGATTTCGAGTGGATACTAGTATTCTTTGTTCTTACAAGCGCCATCTAGCACTCAAATTGCCATCTAGCCCACAAATTGCAATTTACCGTGTGATACTCACATTGATATTTAGGGAATTAGAGGAGAATAAAAGACTAAAGGTCCATTTCTTGATTATATAAAATAGTGGAGATAAGCATGCATACAGGCAACGCAATGTTCGTAAGAATCGGACAATTTTGGAATATTAAAATATGTCGAATATATTTCAATTCCATTTGAATTTTACACCTTTGTGCATTAGCTTGAATTCTGTTTGCATATTAGTAAAATTAGTAGACATTAATGGGCAAAATACCGACATTTATATAAAGAGCGGTCAGCACACTTTCTTTCCGGAGAACTCCCAACGTTGCGTATACGCAACGTACCACTCTGCTTCAACCAAGAATCAAAATATTTTTAGCAAACTGGTTTTGCTCTCTTTGGAGACTTATTAACAATATTTAACTAAAATGTATTAAATAAATTAAGTATTTCACTGTTTGGGAAGAAATGGGTTAAATTATACCCTTTTGTTAAATAACCTCCTAAAAAGACATGCATATAGTGTTGTAGTCACGCTTGTGAAACGTCTTAAATCAAAATTATTCCTTCTCTGGATTAAATTATGTATAATAATAATAATGATGATAATAGTAATAATAATAATAATAATAATGATAATAAAAAAAAACTCTATGTCACGATAAAATGCACATGTTATACAATTACGACTAAGTTATTGAAATCACCTATAAAACGTGAAATATAGGAATGCGAGGAGTTAGGGGTCTGAAAATGGTAAAATCTTAAATTACATATCAAACACAGATGGCTGAAAATGATAGGTTATTTTATATATTATTATTCCGCTATAATAGTTATAGCTGGAGAATACACTTTTTACTTGCCTACAACAACGGTCTCTGCTGTATTTATTATACAACGATTTTTCTAACTTTTCCCCTCAAGGGCCGTCTTCACGGTATGTTGATTTGTAATGTTGCTTGTTTGCAATTTTCAAAAATACAGAGTTAACCGCAAACGGAACCTACTCAAGTTCATTAATCATACTTCCCTCTATCCGACAAAAAACAAGGAAAAAATTGAAACCGTTTTTGAGAAAATAATTGTTTAAAAATTGTCTATATTTCATATACAACAACACAAAAAACGCATATTTTCGAAACTTTGTACATTACCTTATTTAAATATCTATTTTTAAAGAACAAATTTCATTACAAAATAATCTTGTTGTTGTAGGAAGACCTCGAAAACCATTTGATCATTCCCAAAATCCCAAAACTCAAAATATTCCCACTCTGAAAATCAAAATATTCGTTTTAAATTCCTAGTGCCTCGATTTCGGCCAGTTTGATCCGGGAATATCAATTTTGGAGAAAATTGATAAATTTAGGTGCTCCCTTTGACTAGAGAAAACGGACAAGGAGACACGAGCAGAGAGACGTTTCGCCGAAAACTAATTTTTCTGCATCAAAGGATTCACAAAACGTGAATTCTGACAGTACAAAGTGTTAGAGATGTGTGCTTTAAATAGCAAAAAGATTTTTCGTTATCAGTGCACCAAAGCAAGAGCTTTCTTTTCAAAAATTTCTGTTTCTGCGGCAGAATTTCAATATTTTCTCTTTCGTAAGGATATACGAAAAATTCAAAATAATAATAAGCATGATACTCATTGAATTCAATTTGCCACAGTTAGACGCAGCCACTTCAAAATTTTTCGTGGTCCTTCGCTCGGCATAGCTCGGCGGGTTCAATCCCGAGCCTTGCCTGATGCTTTTCACAATGATTTTCCGTCCGTAGCCCATTTTTTATCATACCACAGATGAATTGTTTCTTCGGCTGAAGATATTAATGAATAATGATGGAGCAATGGTAAAATGGCAATGATTGATTTATCGATTGATTGGTGTTTCCACGCGTGTCAACTGATAAGGTCATTAGTCCCGTAAGTGTACTTCATATTTTCATTGCGGGTGGTGGTGGTGATCTTCCTCCGCTGGATGGCGAAATCCGGCGCCGACCTACATGTCGGCTTGTGGGGTTTTCCCAACCAGGTATCTCACTCCAGCGGGCCACTACCACAGCCGGGACAAGCTCTAAGCTCGTGATTTGACTCCCGATATGTGTGGTAGTGTAGTGCATGTAAGTGTGTGTGCGTGTGAGTGTGAGAGAGAGTAAGGGGTGAGAATAGATAAGGAAGAGAAAGGAAATATCGCGTGCGCTCCGTGACCAGTTTCTGAGGATAGTTCTCCGGCATTCGCCTGATGTTGATCGGAGAAACGATAAAAAATACTACCTACCAGAACAGCCGGCCGCTAGGATTCTCCTGCAGACAGCAGCTCATTTTGGCATAGCTACGAAAATCCAGGCAACCGTTGGGACCCGATCCTTCTGGTCAGAGGCGTCGTAGAAACATTAATTGATGCCCTGAGCCACATAATCCGTTAAAGTGGCTGAGAGAGAAAACTGGAGAAACCCGAGGAAACCTTTTATTTTATTTTTTTGCTTACTACGTACTCACTACGTAATAAAGAGAAAGTATTCCAATGCTTCAGAGGTAATTGGTCACTTTTCATCAAAAAAGTCGTATTGTGGGGTCGTGATGTTGAAAAAGTAAATAAATCTTGTTCCTGCATGTAGTACAGGTAAATTACTTCCTCTTAACATATGTAGTCAGTATGCACGCAGATACTGGTTATATGGACATTCTTGATTCCAAAAAACTGGTTTAGGAGACAGCTTCTATCTGTCCGGTTGTGGTTTACGTTAGCTTCTAAACTGTTCTGATGATTTTCTTCAATAATTTATATTTCCAGAACGATGAAGCGGAATTGAAGGCCCTGCAAATATGGAACAGATATTTTGATTTTGTGGATACATTATATGAATCCTTAACAATATTTTTAATATTTTACTTTTGGGTGTTGTTGAAGTAATTCTAATGGTATAAGAATACTACGTTTACACATCTAACTTAATTGAACGAATACTAACAACTTTGGCTGAGGGGTCTCACAGAGCATCTTTGTGATATTTTCTTGATTGCTAAACATATGCAAAAATGTGCGTAGCGCATTTCTGTTTTTGATTCGTGCTTGAGTTCTGGAAATTTGCCTTGTTTGAGATTTCTGTTTTGATTGATCAGGTGAAGATTTGAATATGATTGAAGAGCCAGGCAATATAATACGGAATAGGTTTGATGTTCACACTGTAATTTGCTTGTTGGTGATGAACCTGGGGCTTGGGTAAAGAATTTGCTTCGGTTGGTATTTTGTTATACTTATATTAGGCATCATTTATCCATAATCAGCATGCTTACAGAAGGAGGGGTCTGAAGCGTGTTCTGTATATGATAATGGATTTTGATGGTTTAACGAGAGTTTAATAGAGTTTATTATTAATTTCCGTGAGAAGATTTTGATTTCAGCTTGCTGGATCTTGATACCTACGTAGATCTTTCAGTCATGAGTTGTGTCCGTATGGGGGCCCCTTCTATTTTATTGGTTGGCCTGGGAAATATGTTTTTTTTATTTTAAATGTGATGGAAAGGAAGTATGGTATAAATGCGAATATTTTTGCAGCGAATTGGGCACGATGGATGTGCGTGTGTATTTCGACGATCATTTTTATTGTGTTAAAGCTTATTTAAATTTCATCTGCTACGAACTTTTATAAGCCTCACGGTTAGTTCTTAGCGTGCTCGCTTTCCACTACGCGGCTCAGAGTTTGATTCTCGGTCGAGACAAGACTATAGTGTGCGTTTTCCTTGCAATGTCCCAGTATATGTTGCTGTGTGACGATGAGAAAATTCATTTTATAGGTAGAAAAGACCGGAATACGGCGTGAGGGTATCTACGTGCTAACTACACGTATCTCCGTAACCCATGGCCGCGAGGCAGGGACATTGCCAGTAGGCCTGAGCCCGTTTACGAGCTGAACAAGTATATACATACATACGAAGTTCATGAATGGACCGTCGATGAAACCTGTCGTAAGTATGCCACATGGAGCGACTGGGCTTGAACCCCGGCAACCCGAAGTGGAAGGTGAGCAGTCTTACCACTGCGGCACGGGCCGACCTCGCTCCGCCAGAAAGCCCTGCGTTGAGCGGCTAGAGGGGCGCAGTCGTCTGTGAATAACCGCCAAGGCGAAACACGCGGCAGAGCCCGCGCGCGGCCGAGCGAGCGAAAGGCTGCAAGGCGACGGCGGCGAACGCGCGACAATTTGGCGCGAGGCGGAGCGGCGAAGCCAGGGCGGGCAGGCACAGTAGAGCAGGACGAATGAATACTCGACATCTTTCGTTAGAAGGGTTTGGGATTGAATAGACCTATGCCACACATTAGTACAATGTAGTCAAGGTCGATGCCACGAGCGGGAGTCCGGGGCATCGCTCGGACCCATTCATGAACTTCGGGTTCACGGAGTTCGTCACCTCGCCACCAGAGACAACGCCATCCCTATTGTAAAACCTGGGGTTACTAATAGTTTCCTTTCTCAAGCTAGTTGCGCAGAGTAGCTCGTGACATGGGGCCACGACGCGTGCCACTGCCACCAGTAGAAGACCTTGACAACACTGCATTAGGAGGAACTGAGATGTTACCTTCTGTACCCCCACCTTCCGGTTTGTCTTTGTAAAGAGTCATACATTTTTTTAAAACATTGGCAGTGGAATTCAGTAATGTTTTCTGTAAATTCCTTTTAGTTATAACCGGAGATTGTGGCACATTTTGGCATGTCTCGATTTCAGTATCTCTGATCTGATAGGTCTATAGGGCTATCTGCTCCCCAGCCTTTCAATTGTTTTAAGAATTCGCAGTTTAAATATCTTGTGAAATATAATTTCCAAGGTTACGGTTCAAGTTGAACTCGAATACCTCAAAAATTTAAATTTAAATTTAAAATTTTAAAAATTCAAAATAAATTATCTAGTAATGGCAATTACAATTTTTCAAAACTGAAAAATATAACTATCCAAAGGTGTTATTTTGATCAGGGATCGCTATATTAGAATGTCGTATCCAAAAATTCATTTTCTTAGTAATATTCGCAAGGATCAGATAGAAGAATGGCAATGCAATGCAATTTGCTTATAGTGATATAATCTATCATATATCTTGCGAAGGTATTACTCGTCAAATAACACGTTAACAATATTTTGAAGATGCAGATTAATTTTCATCCTATTTTGTATGTTTTACTCCCAATACTAGATAATCGTATAAAAAACATTTCAATAATCATATTTTGAAACATTATTCCTATTTAGACTAAATTATAAATTCAGGAAGGAGGGGTGTTCGCAATCACATTTATTTCAACGGAGATGGTTAAATACCTATTTTAAAATACGGTTTAAATGCTTATTTTAAATTAAATTTGGGAGCATATCGTATACCAAGGATAATAAAACACGTAAATGATAAAACGAAACTGAGCATTTTTCAAGATATTTGCTGTGGACAACTTAAATAGTCCACCCTGCATATAGTTTGTGAAATATTTTAACCGCTGTTACTGCATCTGCCATATCGAGTGATAGTAAATTCTTATGCAGCGTTGCCTACTCTATCTGAAATTCACTTGAAACCCTATCCAAACAGTAGCTGCTTCTGTGGCGAATCCAAGGAGAAGCATTGCTAATTGACCCCTACTACAAAGCCAGTATTTTTTAAATTTCTTGCGTGTTTGCTACACGTCCATTAGCCCTTCATGGGCATTGAGAGTATGTGAAGAAATCTTCCGTTAGCTTCTGCCTTTTTGTCTCGCCTCGTCACGTCGCAGTCAGTCAGTGCTTTTTATCATTTTGACCAGTGAGTACCCGTGGTTACCAGATGATCTCCCGTCCCGGCACACGTGGTGCCTAGAAATTTTAACTTCTGTGACTTCACGGAACGCAGTTGAGTATTTCCACTAACGACTCCGTAATGTTTGTTTTTGTTTGTAATTTTGTTCAATTTACTCGAAACAATTACATGATATTCAGAACATAACATTGAAATAATTATTCTAAATGTGAATATACATTTTTTCTTTGAAGTTAATAATTTTACATTGTATTGAAAATGTTTGTCGGAGGAGTTCATTAAGAAACTCACAAAGAAATATTATCTTACTGGTTTCTTCCAAGACTGAGTTATTCCCGCTTTTCATGCATTGTGAAACACTGTGGAGATTGGCTCGTGTGAACTTGTGCAGGGCTATTCTATTTTTTATTTTATTTTATTTCTTGAATGAATAATACATGGTTCAGTAATAATACTTTTTCACATGTAATTCTTCTGGCTTACATTTAACCTAACCTAAAAACTTATTTCTAATCTACCTACAAAATTGGCTAAGGATACTCATTGAGCACCTACGCTTAGTTTACATCTGAGAATATATTGAGGAAGGTATGTAGAGGATGTCTATTGCGGATTCGGGTCGGAAATTCGTTGAGTGTGGCTAGGTTGTAGTGGGCTATTTGATTTATTGAAGATATGTTTGAGAAGAAATTGTTGGAGAGATGAGCGATGTGATGATTGATGGTTGGTAAATGTAATTCCCTATGTAGTTGATCATTTGAGATGTACCATGGGGCGTGAGTGGCTAATCTTAAGAATTTGTTTTGCATTACTTGGATTTTATTGATGTTTGTCTGTGAAGCGTTCGTCCAGATGGGGCAAGCATACAGCATTAGAGGTCTGATTATTGTCTTATACAGGGCGATGGCATTGTTTAAAGAGAGACTGCTTTTGTGATTTAGTAGTGGTTTTAGTTGAATTAATTTGATTTTGGTTTGTTGAATTTTCGTTGCGATGTGAGATTTCCAGGTTAATCTTGTGTCGAAGTTTAGTCCTAAGTATTTAACAGTTTGGTTGTACGGGGTCCAGGGAATTGTGTTGTTGTTAATTTGGAGTGGGGTGGGTGTGGCGAATGTTCTGAGTGAGAATATTTTGGCTGTTGATTTTGACGGGTTTAGTTTAATTTTCCATTTTAGAGACCAATCTTCTATGTTTTTCAGATGCATTTGGATTTTATTGCAAATGTGACATACTGAATGGTGAGACATGAAGATGGCAGTATCGTCAGCGAATTGTGCAATATGTGTGTAAGGAGAGGTGGGTATATCAGATGTGTATAGGTTGAAAAGGGTGGGTGAAAGGGGGGAACCTTGGGGAAGTCCTGCTTTTATTCTGCGGGGGTTGGAAACATGCTTTTCGACAGTTACTGTAAATGTTCTGTCTGTTATGAAACTTTTGATGATTTGTAGTAGATAATTTGGAGTTCCTATAGATTTTAATTTATATATTAAGCCTGGATGCCAAACTCTGTCGAAAGCCTGTGAAATATCCAGGAAGGTGGCTACTGTGTGTTGTTTGTTCTGGAAGGCTGTGTGGATGTGTTCGGATATTCTAAGTAGTTGGTGTGATGTGGATAATTTATTGATGAAGCCAAATTGATGTTTTGGTATGGACTGGGTTATGTTTAGATGGTTGTTAATTCTTTTTAGTATTATTTTTTCTAAAATTTTGGATAGGGATGGGAGGAGACTGATTGGCCTGTAGCTTTCGGTATTGTTATGGTTTTTATGAGGTTTGGGTACGGGGATTATTTCAGAATTTTTCCATATAATTGGAAAGTATCCGGTTCTCAGAATTGAATTGTAAATATTGTTAATGTAGGCTATTGCGGGGTTAGGCAAGTTTTTTAATATAACATTACTAATTTTATCATGACCAGGTGCTTTTTTAAGAGGGAGATTTTTAATAAAGTTTTTGATTTCATTTGGGGAACTATATTTTATTCTATGTGGGATGTTATAATTGAGTGCAGATACTGATTGTGTTATATCCATGTGATCGGAATGTGTGGGAGTACTATTAGGGGTGAATGATTGCTCGAAGTGATCTGCCAGAGCTTCTGCTTTCTCTGCTGGTGCGTATTTTTTGCCTGTAGGTGTGTTTAGTGGTGGTATAATTGTTTTCTTTTTTAGAACATTTTTGGTGAACTGCCAAAGCGAATTGTTTCTTGTACTCAGTGATTGAATTAGTTTATTATACGTTGAGTGGTTAAAATCTATTATTGCTCTTTTCGTTTATTGTAGTGAGTAAGTTCAATTCTTTTTTCACTTGAGTCGATTTTGTTATATTCCATAGTCTTCTCGTTTTATTTTTAATTTTAATTAAGTTTAGTATGGTCTTGGGTAGTTTTGTGTTGGGTGTTTTTGTGACGTATGGAGGCTTATTGTCTTGCAGGGATTTACTGTGTTGATAATTATGTTATTTAATTGTGTAATTGATTGTTCGATTTCCAGTGGGGTATTTAACGTTTTAAATTGTGGCGTTTTATTAATGATTATTTTTTTAAATGTTTTCCAATTAATTCGCGTGTTTAATGAGTGGGTGGGGTTATGTGAGGGGGAAAGTTGCTGGGTTGAAATGATGACAGGAAGATGATCAGAATCCAATTCAAATATGGGAGAACTATAGAATTTGATTTGTGTGTTAGTTATTACAATATCCAGAATATCCGGGAATTTGTTTTGGTCGTGGGGGTAGTATGTTGGTTCAGGGGGAGCGATTAGATGTAGTTTTAAATCTGATATAATTTTATGCAATTGTGACCCAGCGGTATTGGAAGTTCTACAGCCCCAGTGAACGACCTTGGAATTGAGATCTCCGACAAGTATTGTGGGGGTGTTTTGTTGGAATAGTAATCCAAAATTGGTACTATGAATTTTGATTTTGGGAGGTTTGTAAGCTGCTATGAGAGTTATTACTCTGTTGTCGAGTGGAAATTTAATGGCTACTGTTTCTATTCCAGGGGTATGGGGTAAATTACTTTGGATATAAGGTATAGATTTTTCGATTAGAATTAAAACACCGCCTCCATTTGAGTTTATTCTGTCTGATCTATGATTATTATATCCAGGAATTTTGAATGTTTCATTTGGTTTTAAATGTGTTTCGGTGATACATGCTAATTTAATCTCTTTGGCTTTTAGGAAGTATGATAACTCTGCTTTCTTATTGTTTATGCCGTTGGCATTCCAATTTAGTATATTTAGTTTGTTATGGTGCTGTAGAGCCATGATTATTATTAAAGTATGATGACAATGAGGTTTGTATATTGCTGATGATTGCTGGGATGATTGAGTTGATTATATTTACGATATGAGTTGTGATAGAATTTATTAGGGAGTGTATGAATGAATTATTATTATTGTTATTATTATTATTGCTGGCGTTTATGTTGTTTGGTGCTTGTTGGTTATGTAGATGAAGTGGATTCGGATTAGAGGCTGTTGTTGGAGCGAAGGTAAAGTTAGGGATGCTGTTTGTGGGTGGGAGGTTTGGGAAATTTTGATGAAGTAAGCGAAATGAGGTGTTGTTGTTGGGTCTGGTACTGGGGTTGATTGGTTGTGAATTTTTAGGTAGAGGTGCTACATGAACACTTTGAGAAGCGCTTTTTACTGAGCGTAGGTCTTCACTATGAGTTCCTTTAGGGGGGTGGGGTTGAGTTAGTTTTTTGTAGAACGGGCAATCATCAGATCGAACGTCTGCACGATGTGGCCCATTGCAGTGTTTACAAAAAGGGGTGAGCATTTTATTTGGGCAATTTACCGAATAGTGGTTTTGTGAGCAGTAGATACAGGCTAATGTATGATTACAATTATTTCGGGTATGACCAAAGTCTAAACATCTTAAGCATTGCACTGGACCTTTGATTCTGCGTCTTTTTTCAGCTTTCACTTTTAAGTTGCAAATTTCCGTTATTTGTAATACAATGTCTATGCTTTGCTGGCCGTTAAACTCGGCCGCTACCACTGGTATAGGAATGTTATCTTTGTGCAGTCTTGTGACACTGATTAGCGAAGGGCACTTTTCTTTGACATCCTCGTAGATTTCCTGCAGTGATAATGAATGATGAACATTCTTAAATACTATGGAGAACTTTTTATTAGCGGGGTCTTTATAAGTGTGAAAACTTCTATTAGTATTTAACAGATATTTAATTGTTTTTCTGAAGTCAGGTACTGTTTTAAACATTAGCTTTATTCTGTTGTTTATTACATTCGAGGTGAATTGATTTGAAATATTGTTTTTGATTTCTCTATTAAACTCTGATAAGTTTGTTATGTTATTCACATAAATTGGTGGAATCTTGATATTTTCGTCTTGGGTTGGGGTGATGTTTATATAATTAAACCTGGGATCAGGGTCGTTTAGCTTTTCCAAGGGGGCATATCTATTACTAATTGGCACTGCATAAACACTGTTAGCACTGTTGACTGGTTTTTTAGGGGGATGTTCATTTTCATCTGAGTCATTGAATGATCTCTTACCGCTATTTGATGCACTGTCTGCGATTTCTTTGTTTTCATTCACTTGATTAGCTACGCCTTGGGCTGCATCGCTGGCAGTTCGTTGAGTACTGACCTTAGTAGCGCCGCTAGTCATTAGTTCCTGAATTTCTGGAATTGCAGTTTCCTGTACTCCCTCGTGCGGCGGATGTTGGTTGAAATTAACATATTGAAGAATCATGTTGTCTTGTTGAGTAGCACCGATGTGATGTTCATCGTGGGATGGTGGTGTCGAGATGAATGTGGTGTCCATGGCGCCGTCTGTGTTATACAGAGTGGCCATGGCCCCGGCTATGCTTTGCCCTAGGCCAGGGCAGCTGGATGCTGGTTCACATGCAATGGCTAATGTATTTAGTGCTGCGATTAGTAGCACTAGTAGTTGCCACTCCAGATACTAGAAGCACGTTATACACTTTGCACTGTTACTATAAACAAGCCTTAACGGCAGACACTTCACTGTTCGGAACAGAGCTGAGCGCGATGTGAACTCCGCGACGGCTCGAAGCGAACTGTGCAGGGCTAACGACGCACAACGCTTCGGCGCGACGGGCAGCTTCGTTGGGGAGGGACCCTCGTCTCTGAAAGGGAAACGGCGGTTTTCTTTGGACTGCAAATTTTTCACTAAATCACACGTTCTGTTCCGCTACGGTCCTTTTTCATTGTCGAAATCTTCAAGGGTTTTTGTTTGCTTGAGTGACGGCTTGAATGGATTTGTTAGCAATATTTAAGATCTGTGCATAAATTACATAAGAAGAATTTCAGCTATACCACCTCCTCGAACGTTGCGTAAGGTATCGCAAGCATTGTGTACTCGTACCCGCTCCTTTTTTTGTACGTAAAAGAGGAAAATATGAAAACATACTACATTACAATAGTTTAATTTATTTAATAATAATTAATTCAATTTACTGTTTTATTCTAGCAACATCACAGTTCAGACAAAGTTTATTATTCTTAAGCTGTAAATTGCTGTTAGAATGGCCGAAACTTAAAGAATAATTTGTAAACATGTAAACAAAATATACCGCCAACGCCAACTGCCGTTGCAGAACTATACCATTCTACTATCTTCAAATTGATGCAAAATTGGAAGAAGGCCAACTTAGTGACTCGAGATGACGAGAAAAAATGAAAAAAGGATCGAAAAAATTTCAATGATTCTCTATGTAAGAATATTTGTCAACCAATTCTCTGCTAATTGAGCACGGGGTCCCGCAATGTTCGATCTTAGGGTCTATTCTCTTTCTGTTATATGTAAAAGATATGCCCTCGTCTTTTAAAAATGGAAGAACGGTTGTGTTTGCCGATCACACGAATGTTCTTTAAAAAAATAATATAAAATAAAGAGTACGATTTCAGAAGTTTCAAATTGGTTTCGTAATAACAAATGAATAGTTAACGAAGTAAAAACAGTTTCAATGCATTTTTGCATTTCAAATCGACAATTGCATGCTCCATTGAAAATTAACGATATTCAGTTAGCTGATGTTAAAGTAACCAAATGTCTAGGTATCTGAATTCATTCAAACCTCAAATGGAATGAACTATGTTACTTTACAACGCATTAGCAGATGATATTACACAATTAAAGTCGATACACAAATTTAACTTAAAAGTAAAATATTTTCTGCTGCATAACTGTTTTTATATAATTAGAGACTATACTGATCATCAAAAAGAAAATGTTTATTTTAACATAACAATGATATATAATACATTTGTTTACATTCGTATTGTATAATTACAAAAAGATTTAATATGCCTGTAACAAATAATGTACATCAGCTTCCAGGTCAATGCCCTCCATCTCGATCAGGTTTTTGTCCAGTTTCCCTGATAAATAGAGCAAATGCTGAGATAGACCTTTGTTTTGCTTCTGGTCATAAATATAGATTCACTATACACACGTTCTGTTGAACTTTTGCTTGTAGTGGTAGAGTCGGGGATGTGTTACTCTTTTGTTAGCAATACAAAAAATCAATCTGCCGTTCGTTTATCGATGTAAATAAGATTTCTATAACTCAGAAGCGAAACTGTCTAGTTTTTCAAATGTTTCTAATATCGCGCTTTTGTAAATTTTATTATTAGTAGTATTATTTTTATTTTTTAACTTTTATTCATCTTTCAACTATTTATAGTTAAAATGTTGGGAAGGGATTCTGGAACTCAAAAGAAGGTGCGCAAATTATCTTCTGCTTCAAATTTCACATACAGTTTTTTACTGTTTTCACTAAATAAATCAAGTTGTCAAAAAACAAAATTTTTCAGGAGAGTGAAAAAACTTTCCATGACGCGAATTGATAGACGTGTGAAGCCTGAAAATTGTTGTGCACTTTCTCAAGCTATTGTAAATACTGATGAACGCTTGAATATAGTTAAACTTTGAACAATATTGTGGAAATTATTGGATAAAGTGGGGTGTGTATGGAATATATTGTTGTTGTTTTTTTCAAAAATTGAGAACTGTGTATATCAAAATGTGTATATTAAAATTATTTATTTAGGGCATAAATATTAGAATATTTGAAGGAATATTGCTAGACGTTAATGCACATAATCGATTTGGAATATTGTTGACCAACTTATTATTCTTCGTCACTCCTGTTATCATTATCAGTTTTTTCGTTTTCCACATTAGTATCTGCCACTGATGACAAATTTAGATACAAATCTCTGTTAGCAGTTAGCTGTAAATATTTAGCCAATTTCTAAAGATTCCTTTGCAACTAAAATGTTCTTCTCCTTTAATCTTCTTTGCTCTTCCTATATCGTCTTTCTCTCTTTCTTTGGTTTACGTCTTTTCCACTCTGTTCTTTTCTACATCTGACGTAGAATCTGTTTCTTAGTTTTACCTTCTCCCTTGCTTGCTCGGATTCACAACACAAAGGACGTATATGCCACAATCACAGATGAAACACTATCAGCAAACTTCCAGAACAAAAATGCTGGTTCTGCAGGATAAACACATTCACAAAACAGACATTAACAACCGTTGCAGATTGAGATAAGCTACGCTTGAGGAATAATCACAGAGAAAACACATTTAAAGAACTACGGTTTTTTTATCAAAATCACTCAAACCTTAGGAACTAATAGCTACGGACAAGGGCTGATTTTGTTCACAACAACACACCCAGAAAATGACGGCTATGAAGCTCTAACAATTGTTCTAGTATCTCAAAATCTCACTTTCTGGACTGAGGTTGTTTTTTTAATACTTCAATTGCTACATTCACCATCGTTGCCTCGACTGAGTTGGTCAGGGCATCAACTGACGCCACTGTAGTGCCTCTGACTACGAGGTTCTGGGGTCACCGAAAATACTACAGCCTATTCGGTTGCACTATTTTCGACACTGACTAGAGAAATAGGTTGGATTCAGATCCTTCAGAAGGGGTAATCAAGAGACCACTTGATCTGATTTGCAATACTTTGCCGTCTCTCCGATCAATATCAGGCAAATACCCGAGCAAT
The DNA here is from genome assembly GCA_031308135.1 of Acheta domesticus. NCBI lineage: Eukaryota > Metazoa > Arthropoda > Insecta > Orthoptera > Gryllidae > Acheta > Acheta domesticus. The sequence goes on from JAHLJT010008446.1 coordinate 217,729,823, forward strand.
ACCTTTACAAACGAGCCAAGGACTTCGTGCGATCTTTCCTTCCTCTGCCTCGCCCTATCCTCACCCTTATTTACACTCACACCTACTACACTACTATACATGTCGGGAGGCTAGTGGAAAGCTTAGAACTTGTCCTGGATGGGGCGGTGTCCCGCTAGTGGGAGATACCTGAATGTGGGGAGAAAGCCGCAACCTGCAACGTGTGAGTCGGCACTGGATCTCAGTACTTAGCTAGGAAAGAAAACCGCCTCCTTCCCTGATTAAACATGTATTTCACTTATGAAATTAATGACCATAGCAGTTGACGCACTCGAAAACACAAAAATAATCAATCCACTCTCTTTGTGAATGTTTTACCTACTCTTGGCCAATATTTTCTGCTCACCATGGCATTGAAACGAAATGTTCCAAAAGTTTTGATGCATTCAGCCGTTTCCGACGTCATTTGATAGCTTGGTTCTGTGCATGGGGATGTGTGTCGATCATAGTTTGTATAAACAGAAGCGTGACGCGAGTGTGAGCCACGGGCGGTTAGAGAGATGAATATGAGTATCAATGTGCTTCACCATCGAAGGTTTGAATTCCGCACGCAGTGTGTTTTGACATTATTGTCTTGCGGTTCAGCAATGAGCAGAGTGATGTGGATTCGGATAATCGTGTTTGTTTCCACGCTGCCGTGTTCGTGTGTTTAAGTGTTTGGATTTGTAACTCAATGGTCTCGCATTGCGTTGGTTCAAATCTGCTCGCTGGAGTCCGAACTCTTGTGGACGCGTGCATTTCTGTAGAGCCAAAGAAACGTGTGAAAGGAATTGCTAAACTCTCTTTCATTTTATGCTCGTGTTGCGTCATATTTTGTTTTTTTCTGTCGTAGGATTTCAGCAGATATATGCGAAGAGTTGCTCGCACACTTTAATACACCAGAACCAGAATATGATAACGAAGTAGCAACATATTTTTTGCTCCTTTACAAATTCTCAGTGTGTTTAAAAAGATATTCTCTATGTGAGTAAGTCATACTTATTAAAGAACTTCTGTTTTAAATGAACAATTTATTTGGCGTTTCTGTATAATTATTTTATTGCGTTCTTGATAATTATGACTAAGAAATAAATTATTTTCTTTATAATAAAATTGTTATCATTATTATTATTGTTATTATTAGTAGTATTGTTATTAATGTTATAGTTAAATGTATAGAAAATACATTACATTAACTAAAAAAACAAATATGTATACTATATATAATATATGTACTACATTATAAAAATTCCGATATGTAAAAAGTTTGGAGTTATCAGAGAAATATATTAAACAGTTTGTAAATATTTCACACTATATTAACAAGACAATCTTTTGAGCTTTAACGTTTTTTAAAGTAAAAAAAAGAAACTGTACGTGGCGTACTACTATGAGGAGAAGTGTAAACTTATCGGAGTTAAAAAAACTAGTGGTGCATAAACAGCACGTACAGTTTACTCCGGTTATAGCGAACGTCTCGAGACCAACATTGTTGGTTCACTATATCCGGTGATGTCCAAATTTAATAGACTTTCTCCACAATGATTAATTTTATTAATATAGAGATACATGAGCAGCGCCAACTGAAAATTTCAGTACCTTTATTCGACCTTTAAAATAAATTATTTTTAATTATTTGCTTCGTTCATTTTCATTAGCAATTTCTGTAGATTCTTCTCAAGTTTGTGCTTTCTCCATATTGGATTCTGCATTGCCCACTGTCTCTAAGTATCGTAATACAGTCTTGACACCCTTCAATGCCTCTTGCACTGTTGGAACACCGTCCCACCACGGAAGCTCCTTTTACTCGCCGAACACTGACATTTGTCCTTATTTGATAGGCAACGCTGTGTAAACAGATGTTCGGTCGCTAAATTAAATATCCTTAACTACGTCAGAACGTAATCTACGGAACATCAGGGAGCACGGAGTTGCCTAAAAATGAGGGGAAAACTTTTACCTGTGTAACTTCGTTAAATGACATTTCCCGCTATATGGTCATTGGCATCTATAGATGTAGATAACAGGTACTATAGATTTTTAGGTTTCATACAAACATTGGCTCTGGTTTACTAGTGTAAATATTTCTTAATTTTGGAATTTTTATTTCTTATTTCATTTAGTAGAGAATTTGTCAAATCAAATGTGTATTAATGGGTTACTCAAAAATGTCCAATAACAACACTGTATGTAACTATATGTCTGTAACTATATCTAATCAATTACAAGAAAGCAATACGCGGTTAAACACAAGCGCTCAGACCACGTGGAGGTTGCATTTGAAACACATATCTGAGGGCGCGCCGGCGTCACGTGGACCCGTATCATCGCGCGCACAAAAGCCTGCGCTCTGGCGAGATGACCGGCACAGACGGCGACGGCGGCGGCGGCGGCGTTCGATAGCGCGCAAAGGGCAGCGGCGACGGTGGAGGCGGTAAGGGCGGCGCCGGCGGCGGGCGTCTCGATCGCGAAGTCCGCACTCCGTGGGAGCAGCCGGTCGTCGCCGAGGCTTCCCGCGTGCGTGTGCGAGCGAGCGGGAGGGAGGGCGGGGAGTTTTACGGGCAGTGGGTGTCGGGTGGGAGGGCGGGCAGGCGGATGGGCAGACGCGCAGAGCGCCGCTACGGTCACCGGGAACGCCGACTCTCGCGGTCGCTTTTGAGCGCACATGCGTGGCGCGGTGTGGCGCGGCGAGCGTGGGTGCGGAGCGGCGCGGGCGAGGCAGCGTGATGCGGAGGGCGGGGCGGGGCGGCGCGCGTGAGGATGGGGGCGAGGTGGCGTGAGGCAGGGGGAATGTAGCGACGGTGTGAGGCAGGGGGAGGGTCGGGTAGGCGTGAGGCAGAGGGCAGGACGGGGTGGCGTGAGACAAGGGGCGGGGCGGGGTGGTGGGGCGGGGCGGTGCGGCGTGAGGCAGGGGATGGGATGGGGGGAAGCGGGATGGTGCGAGGCGGCGCAAGGGATGTGGGCGAGGCGGCATGAGGCGAGGTGGCGCTCGGTTGCCAGGGGCGTGCGGGGGAGGTCTGACGGTGACTACCCCTCCTCCCCTCCCGTTCCTCCCCGCCCTCTTCCCCTTCTGCACCGCCCGGCTCACCCGCCTGCTCCGCGCCGCCCCTCGCGCCGCCGGCGAGGGGGCTATCTCCGCTTATCCGGCGCCTATCAGCCACGGATTTGCATACAGGCCGGGCGAGTGCGAGATCAAACGGGGACCATTAGCGTCAGGCGGCCTGGTCAGCTCAGCGCGCGGCCGTCCAGCGGGCGGTGACGACGTCCTCGTCGCTCCCGCCGCGCCCCACAGCGCCCTGCCGCCCGCGCCACACCCCGCCGCACCCCGCCGCGGCCCACCGCATCCCGCCCCGACCCCCTCCCCCGCGCTCCGCCGCGCCCCGCCGCGACTCGCCCGTCCCCGCCGCACCCCGCCTCGCTCCGTCTCACCTCACCGCGCTCCGCCGCACCCCAACGCGCCCCGCTCCCTGTCACACCCGGCCCTGCCCCGCCTCACCCCGCCGCGTTTCGCCACGCCCTTCGCCCCACCAGCACTACTACTCCATCGTCCGCCTCCGCGGGCCCAACCCCTGCGAGCCCGTTGGGCCTCTTCCCCACCCTGCCGCTCTCCTACACTAGCCTCACACCCTCACGCGGCGTCTCGTCCTCAGTCAGGCCCGCACAGCCCACGCACCGCCCGCCCCACCCGGCGCCCCACCCCGCCCCTTGGCCTCTCCGTTCCTCGATCTCCTGTCGCCGTCGTGCACAGCGGCAGCGGCCGTCGTCTAGTGCGGTGCGCACGGCCGCCTCCGCCTCTGCCGCCGCCTCGGTCTCCGCTCGCTCTCCGCGTCGCTTCTCCGCCGCGACAATCCACTCCCTCTCCCCGGCGCTCCGTTCTTCTCTCGTCCGCTGCCGCTCCCACTCCGCCGCGCCGGTCCCACAGCCCAGTCCCAAGCCTGCCCACCCGCTGCCCGACCCCGCAGCCGCGCCCCGCCCCCCGCCGCCGTCACCCTTCCCCCTCGCGACCCGCGCCGCGCACGCCGTCGCATTGCGCGTTGCCGCCGCCGCCGCCTGCCCCGCTGCGGGCTTTCCAAATACATGGAAAAGATAAGAGGCGTTTTCCATTGTTGGGCTAAAATCTTGTGGGAGGACTGATCGCATGGACAGGGCTGTCCAAGGCAGAGGGGAGGATTTAACGGGCTAGGCCGAGGCCTCTACGGCTTTACGCTTTCCGGTCCGTCGCTGGGAGGTTAAATCTGCCATTGTTTCAGACTACCTTGGCCATGTTAATTTTTCGTATCTCAGGTGGAGTGAAATTAAAACTGAATATTCTATGTAACTGCTGTACGACTTCTTTTATATAATACGTCTCTATGGTAGTATTAAATTCAGTATATAGTTTAGTTCATGAGAAATATTTTCTTGCAAATTAAATCACTTCTTGCAAAAGCATTAAAAGTAAATGCATTAACATTTTCAATTGAAAGATTCTATTTCAGTTTTCTGCACATTTAGAACCCATTTTGTTCAATGAAATACACAGAGAAAAATTAGACGAACTCAATTGTAATTTTCTTAAAAAACTATATATTTCTCCCTCATTTAAACCAATAGGTCTTAAGTTAAGTGAATACATAAAAATGTTAAATAAATAACAAATGTATGTTACAACATTTGAAAAATGAAATAACTAGAATAAACATAAAATTAAAAATATATGGTATAACTATATTATCTTAATACTAATTCTAAAAATATACTTAAAATTATCTGGTTGGCATAGAGCTAGAGAGCGTACACGTATTTTGGTCTTAACCTGAGAAATGAATTTTCTCATCGCACAGCAACACATTGCAAGGAAAACGCACACTATAATCTTGCCCGACCGGGAATCGAACCCGCGATCGCGTCATGAAACGCGATCACGCTGACCAATGAGCTAAACCGCCAGACTCATACGTTCTTACTTCATTAAAATTCATCCACTTGAAGTCATTATTTGCATAACCTCTGATCTGCTTCGTTAACACCGAAATAAAATATGTTGTTTGTGAAAATAAAATAGAATGTTTCTAGCTACTTTGTGTATTTATTAGGCTGGAGTGATTACGTGGCCAGAAGACCGCAGTTTCGCGGAACGGATTGCCTATCAATCGTTTCGTTAAATGAGCAACATAAAGGCCATAATGCGTGGATGATATACTGAGAGGTAATATAAAACTTGACTAATATAACAAGAGAAACCAATGAAAACCCGCAGCAAATGTGTTACATGTAGTATAAATTGCATATGAAGTGACACGCATTTTAGCTTCGATACTATTATATTTAATATTACTGATGAAACAAGTTCACGAGAATTACGTCTTTAATCGGATTTTGTACTGGATATGTATAGTCTACCCACTGACTTTAGTTTCTACTGTGTATTAATTTGTGTCCTAGTATCGATGGTGTATTTTTATTGTTGCTGATATATAAGCGTATACCATTTTGTTATCTACTTTTTTCATTTTTTCTTGTCAATCACTCTTATTATCCTTCACCAAAATTTACAAGTTTATATTTCTATATATCACTCTGGTTTAACCAAGACAAGGCTTTCATTAACAGTGCTAGAACTTGATTCTTAACAATTAATCCACTTTCACATTTTTGGTCCTTTTTTGAGCGTTGAGTTTGAATTATGCAATTCATAAATGTCTGTGGTGTAAATGAAATTTCCATTGAACCTTAGAGTGTAATTTTAACAAATGTGCTATAAGCTTGGAAATATTTGTTTGTAAAGAAGGTGATCTCGGTACCTGCCTGAAATACTGACGACTTACTTAAATGACTGTTTAATATTTTAGTTTTGAATTAATCATTAAGAGTTAAATCGTGTGTTAATTTATTTTATTTTGTTTATTTCATTTGCAGATTGTTACGTGTCAGGTAAATTGTAAATGAATTGCAATTTCATTTAAATCGTACCATCTTCTTCCGCATATTTTCTTTTTTCTTTCACTCAAACCGAAGATTAAATCGATATATCAAATTTATTATTGAAAAGTCGATAAAGAATAAATATATTTACAATTTGTTAACTGTTTCCAAATGACTGTTGCATATGTTCTCTTATTTGCTTTTGAGATGAGAGTACATAAAATGACTCTGTCTACGGAAAGAGAAACATCTGATTAAAATAATTTTCTCCTCCTGTCTCTCGTGTGGCACTTTCCACCAAAAAGACAACTGCATTCGCCTCCGCTTCGCTACTTCGTCCCCCTAGGATTTTGTCTAATTTAGATACTAGGGCTCCGAGAACACTGCAAGAACTGCGAAGACTCCTCAGCGCTTTGTGAAGACAACGATAAAAGTTTCGATAAAAAAAGAACGTCTTGTTAAATACAACTTCTGTTCACGCGACGGGTTAAAACATAAAAGTAGATTGTCTTAGTTTTCTGAACAAGTCGGCAAGATGCACCTCTTTTCAGCTCTTTAAATGAATTTTGTACACTAAATGTCATTCTATCTATAAATACCTTGACTAGAAATCGATTTTTTACCGTGATCATTTATTCACTGTATGATTCATTATTCAACGCATTTTCTTTTTATTTACGAACGTTCTTTACATTTACGAACGCCATTCAGTTACCGTCCTTGAACAATGTCATTTTCTTTGACAATTACCGGTTACTGTCTTAAATCACATTTGAATGGGCAATAGATCAACAAGAGGTACGTTATGTAAAAGTAATAATATGAAAAGAAACTGAACATAACAGAAGAAATGACAATGCATGCCTGACTTTGAGATTCTGACAGTTTATAACCGTGCGCAACTTTCTGCATCAGGAATTCAAGACATCTTATCTTCGGTTTTAGAATGAGCTGATTTACTAAATCTGTAATTTGTTGTACTGCGTTCCTTCTCTACTCTTTCTTCTGATTCTAATTTTCTTGACAGTCATAATCTTACATTGCACAGTTTCAGTACACTCGCCATTTCTGATTATTTGAAAATATTCACAATTTCTGTCTTGTCTCATTATTAATTTTCCAAGACGTCCTTTGAAACGCTTCACAGTTTATTGGACTCTAGGGCTGTAACAGATTAATCATCCGTTCGCGTATGATACGGTTTGCAAAAGAGTACATAATTTAATCAGTAAGCTCCGTACGAATGTTTGCTTTTTTATAAGATTTACAACCATTTCTTTCTATTGTTGTTTCTTTTAGTCACCATTTTTGTCTTCTACCGAAAGAAGCGCTTTGATTTAAGACAATTTCTAACAGCGGAATAGTGCTATATTTTTTGCAACCCACAATGTGAATCCTCCTTTCAACTGTGTAATCTTGTCTCTATAGAGTAAATTTTGCAACTCCTGAGAGAAAACCGCAGAAACTTCAAAATTCCTCTTAAAGCCGTTCGGTTTCTGTACGGGGGCTTGGTGAAATCGTGGAGAACCACGAGTTTCGCTATCAAAATCGACTTGTGACCCGAATCGGTCGGTATCGCCGCTTTACTGTAGCTTGTTGTTTCGCGACAGTTGGAGAGACCAAAGTTCACGAAACATTTTCGGCTTCAGTGGTAGCAGAGTTGGGGAGGTAGAGGTTACGCAGCTCAGACCGACTATAGATTATCGAAAGGTGATAAGAATGCTACAGAGGTTCAACTAACGATTTTTCAATCGTTCACATTCTCTATTACGGAAGTAACTGCAAAATAAAGTAATATTATGTTGGCGTAATTAATAGAATGCATATGAATGAGAAGCCATTCTAATTGAACCACCATGTTATTAAAGAACCCATATTTTAATGGAATTATAATAGGATATTACACTATTTTTGTTAATGTTAATTTTGCGGCCAATTAACAATAATTTTATTTCAAGGTTTTACTAAAAGGAGTAATGAAAGGAATAAATGAAGTTCATTTGCATAAAGAAGTATTATTTTCAGAAAAGTTTATCTGTGATAACAATGCGATGGATATACATTGAAACCTAACTTAGCGGGGCATAATCGTTCCGGCAAAAATTGGCCGTTAATTGAGGTAGGTATCCGCTTAATTACGGTTATAAAGTTACTGAAAGCGAAAACCAAATCAAATTGTGCTCATTACTGTGTAATAAAGTGTGTTATCTTTAAATATTTTAATTACCATAAATGACAATATATACAAGGTATGGATATTTAGGATTATTTTCCTGCTCTCGGATACTATCAAAACAGTCCCTTGACTTGTCACTCATTCTCTTGGTTGAAATGCTGTCTTTCCTTTTTCTACGAATCAAACACGTAAACTAAACTTGAAGATTCAAATCATATCCTGCAGAAACTTTATAGCAGGGCTATCTGACAAAAAAATCAGTGAATGACCTTTAGATTGGATTCGCAGACATTGTAGCTGGGAAATAGGTGCGATGCTAGGAAATGGGTGAAAAGAACGCTTTGTTATTTAATTAATGAAGCTCATAAATGTAACTTCATTATCTGTACACGTCTTCTGAATTCAGTGGGAAATATAGTTATTCAAGTTATCGTTCTGTATGTCGTAACAGAAAGTAATATTTCTTTACAAAGGACATGATGAGGGATAAGAATCCAAATCTATAGCTGTTGTACCCTTGAAAATAGATTTTATTGCATCGGAGTGAATAGTTTGTTAACAATCCTCACAAACAACGCTCATTTCTTTCTGTAATCACACTTCATCTAGTAAATAGCTTAGGGTAGGTATTACAGAATAATGAAATCGTGTACAGAATTCACTTCTCCTCGCAGCATGTCACGAAGAGTTTTTAACTGTTTTTAGATGTAAAATAAATAAAAAGTAAGAAAATTCATTAAAATCATCAGTTGTCACGTAAAACGGAAAATAAACCCCCTGAGAAAAGAGACTGAAAGTCATTATTTGACGAATATTGAAAATTCATTCTAGAAAGATATTAAATCAACTGTAATCTCCATCACTTTTCCGTTTCTTGTTATAATAGAGTTAAAAAGCGCTTGAGATGGCCGCTAAGGCCAATATACGAAACGTGCCTGGTCATTTGACGCTTAGCCAGTTGGCCGCTAAAAATAGGAAATCTTTTATTGTCTTATGAAAAATTCAATTGGTTTCACGAAAAAATAGAAATTAGTGTTGGTGACTGCTGAATTGAGGTGGCGAGCAAGCTCAGGATAGGTGTGATGAATTCACTAAAATTGTAGGTCTATTTATTCCGTATTATTTCGTACTGGAATTACATTTCTGTAATCGGAAAGTTTCCCCACTTTCTCTTTCTCTCTTCCCTCTTAAAGATATAGATTGAAAATGTCAACATTTTATATAAAAAGGATATTGGAATATACGTGTACGATATTGTAAATTATTTTAAATTATACAACACCTCGGAACCCTCGGAATTATTCGAGGCTATTAGTAATGTTGTACAGTTTTATCCCTTGTGTACAGAGCAATGTTTTTAGTACAATACATCGGTTTAAATAGTAATTCACGCTTTACCATTATTGACATAGTTTTTACGATTAAGAGTGAATTATCTTTTAAGAAGTCACTTCAACGTTTGCAATGTAGTGTTCAACGAGCCGTTGAATTTGCGCGAATTCGCGATTGACGAGTTCATCGGTAGTTGGTTATCCGTTCCTAGAACAGGGAAGAACCAGCCATGAAACATGATCCGGTTCGACACATCACTTCACAGAATTTTCACGGATACTAAGTAAGCTTTTGCCTCTTTGGAAGGAATATTGCATGGTTTAACTAATTAACTCCCTCGCCCTCATGGTAACAATTCGTAATTTTATAACGGCGTGTTTGTGGTCGTCCCTTGAACTGTGGAAAGATCAATAAGCCTTAAGAAGAAAACAAATTTAATAGTTCCGTCTCTTTGGGAATGTGAGTGTTGGTCCACGGGGACGTCAAAAATCCGAATAGAGTTCTGATGAGAAGATCTCCTGAAGTGACTGAATGTTTTTATGAGTGCTGGGCCATGGGGACTTACCATCTCTTTGGGGACCTAAATCGTCGGTGCTCAAGAAAAGTGACACTTCTCAAAATTTGCATTATTAAAGGATTTCTATTTTAATTTGTGTGTAGACGTTTATTTCTTGTCCAAAGACAAAGTATTTTACCATTTACCGGACGTAATACGAAGTTAAATCAAAGAATTATATTTACTTAAAATGTGAAACTTCGTAATTAAACAATGATCTAGACAAAAACATTTCTCGCAATACGCACGCTATAAATTCCAGTTTAGAACACATCTTGATGCCACTTAATACTTTATATTTACCTCCACGAGTCAATACCACGACAGATTTACAATACTAAACACCACTTTCCCTTTTCTGGTTCTACAGTTCGCTTCAGACCATGACAGTTCCGACGCGTGTCTGACTAATTGGTTAATTATTTGATTTTCTTGGGCATTGCCACGCTGGCGAAAATATCCGAAGGACGGAAACCCCGCAAGTAGGTCAGCGCCATATTTCACGGTCAAGCAGGGACCAACACCTCCACTTCCAGGCATATAGCGCGCACTAACTCATTCCCATTGAACGAAACTTAAATACTTCTTATACAGCGTGCACTACACTTACGGGACTAATGACAGTTGCAGTCGACGCGGCCGGAAACAGAAAGTAAACAATCCATCATTGAACCCCAACCGTTAGGTCCCATTGAATACGCGTCTGGCACGCGCACCACGCCCATTTTTCTCCAAGAGCAGCGTCTTTTGCCTTCTCTAAAACACAAAGAAATCACCCTTCGTATTCTTGCGCCCGAAACCCCGCTGGCACAATAGGCCCCTCGCACAAAGACGTCGCGCGTGTCCGACGTCCGCCCTCGCCTCTCTATTATTGAAACATTACGAAGATCTCTCTAAAGCATTGCTGCTCAAGGGGGAAGCCTATTTGGCGCGCCGTGAAATGCATACATTCAGACAGTATTCACTTCATGCCATTTTTTTCGCCAGAACTATTCGGATTTTTGACCTTCTCTTGGTCAGGCACTCATAATTACATACAGAATTCACATCATACAATTTTTTCACCAGAACTATGCGGATTTTTGACCTTCTCTTGGTCGGGCACTCATAAATACATACAGTATTCACTTGATGCGATTTTTTCACCGGAAGTGTTTTCGAATTTTTAACGTCCGAAGTATTGGCGGTCTTCTGTATATCGCTCGTTGGCTGCAATAGCGGTTCAACTCAAAAATACGAATTTTTAGTTAATGCACTCTCCAGAATTGCAGATTGGTCTACCTTCAGCAGCAACAGCAACTGTACCTTGCAGTACAGTATTCCACCAACAAGTGGGAGAAGTGTTAATGCAAGAACAATGCATTTCAAATTAGAGTGAAAACTTCAAACTCATCTCAACATCTTATTTTTTGAGTTGTTCCACTATTGCAGTCCACGAACGGTATTATATTCTGCAACTTGATGTCTGTCTATTAAACGTTGTGAAAATTTCTTGTCTATCTTTGGGTGAAAATGAGAATTTCTGAAACATTGGCAAACTAACATCGTTACATTTTTCAGGAGATTACTCTTGCCTACTCCAACAGCTGTGCACTTATTCAATATTTCTTGGTATGTATCATTTCGACTTGAATTGACTGCGAAGCACATAAAGAAACAAGTACGTTATGAGCCTCAGCCCTCGTTCAAATTTCGAGCACCCCGTCGGAATACCTCGGTTAGCCGTTTCTGCAAGGCACACCCGCCGCTCTCCCCCTGGGGTCACCGAGGTCGGCTGCCGGCGGGCGCGCCGTGGGGTTGGGTGAGGGGGGGTTGAGCGAGCGGCGGGCGGCCGGCGTGGGCACGGGCTCGGGCCCCGTCTGGGGGCCGACCCCGCCCAATTAGCAAGCGAAGCCTTCTCGCCCTAATTAAAGGCTGGGCCTTCCTCAGGTGAGCTAAACGACCGCCGCCAATTACTTGCTGAGATTCGTCTCCCTCCGCTGTGCAGCCTATCGGAAATCGAAAGGCAGCTCCAGAGAAGGAGTGGGCTTCGGTGAGGGCCGGCGTCGGAGAGGGGCAGATGAAGGCAACGCGCCGGAGAGGCCTCAGAGACGGAGTGGGCACACAGCGGAAGGGGTGGGGGGAAGAGCTGGCAGGAAAGAAGAACTCTTCGCTTCTCGGCCTGGCATTGAGAGCGTGACATTCCGGGCGCTTGAAGAGGGCCATTTTGTGTATCTTAAAGATCCTCGCAAATATTTATTTTGATAGAATAAACATATCTGTACTAAGACGACTTTGTCTTATTAATTATTTTGACAATATCGAACTTTTCTACTGTGGACTACATTCATGAATTTCTATTATAAAACTACTTATTACCATTACTATTTACATGAATTTAATATCCATTTCCCGGATTTTTTATGTATTCCCATAATAGCGTGGTCTGCTATTTCTTTTCACCATATAATCAGAATTAAACTGAACAAACGAAATTCAACACAGAGAAAGTGTATCTTATTCCAAATCAGAGCAAATACGTGTTGCAGATATAGTTGGATGTGAAAAATGTTTCTTAGTTTTATTAGTTCTAACACCTAAGAAATTTGAAACACATTCATTAGGAGATGTCTCTCATTTAGTAGTTAAACACTGGTAATTATATTTCGGCTATATTCTTGCCTCCATTTAAATCTGAACTCATAAAAAAACGCCTTTTGATCAAACATGCCGGTGACTTAAAGGATTTGATTCCGGCCAAGTACCAGAAGCCGGATAAGAATGTAGAATATACACATGTATTGAATCAAATTGATTTATTTTTCGTGCAAGAACAGTAAAAATATGTATGCGACGTATAGAGGAGAAGTATGATCTTCGGACGTTTCCTTGAGCTTCAGAATCTCTCTCCCACTTTTACTAGATATAATTGAAGGAAGAATAAGGTACCAACAATGCGAGGTTAGAAAATCTGAAAACTGAACATCTAGACTCTGGGTGGAATGTACTTGGAACCAAGAAAAATTAAGATTTCTCTCGTTTTAGATCTCGACGGTATCTCCCCTCGCCTATTTTATTAATGACACTATTTTTTACGTTAATTTTTTCTCCTTTCCGTTAGCAGTTTTAGCACATAATTTAAGTGAGAATTACAGTGCATACACACAGTAATAAATATAAAGCAAAATAGTTAATTTGAACTTGAATTTTTAAGCTTAAATGAAAATATCACAAATGCGATTATGAATCACCGCTTGATCATTGAATATAACGACTTTGTTTCATAACTTTCAATACATTGTTGCTTTTAATGATTATAGAATTGCATGCGCAATAATATTCATAGCTAGCAAGATATTACCAAGATACATAACGCTGCCTGCCTGAATTTTTCTTCGTCTCACAGCTACAGAAAACTAAGACGATTTTAAAGGCAAGCTACAACTCTAAATTTGCCCTGACCGGGAATGGAACCTGAGATCACACCACAGGAAGCTCATTGCAGTAGTCTCTAATTGTATAGAAACAGTTATGTTGCACGAAAGATTTATTTGTTCTTCTCCCCTATAGGTCACATATAGATTTTGGTGTCCATTGACAAATTCAAATCAAAGATTTTACTTGACACTCAAACTTGTCCTATCCATATTAACATTTTAAAGTCATCTGGCAATATGTTGTTAAACAATGTAGTACATGTATTGTATGCGATTTTTTTATAGTGAGCTATTGATACTGCCATCTGATGAATGTGATGACTCTGTCGATTGGATGATCCTGGCTGTCCGGGTGACGCCGCGTCGAAGGCTGAGCTGCCAACGGACAGCCAAGATCATCCACACGACTCCGGCCGCGGAAACCTACGACTTCATATGACTCTGTCGATTGTTATAGTTATAAACACGTATTCCCTGAAAACGTGTTCTTACCCTTGAGTAAGTAATTTTTGTCAAAAAGTAAATGAGGTGTGAGACACAACTCGTGTTCATGAAGCGCTTTCTCAAAAAATACTAGAAAATAGTGTGTCATGCTTAAATCTTTCGTTTGTTAGTTTAACTTTTACTGAGATTCTTCTAATTAGTCCCACTGTACCACTCAAGAATATAAATTTATTTACATGGGAACAGCCAAGAGTAGCCCATTATCTTTAGTCACATGCTATCACGTACAATATCAAATACTTGAGACATATTTTGGGAAATGTGAAGGACTTGGGTAACGATGTGTGAAATATTGCCCACATCCAGGCACCATTTATAATTAATTGTGGCCACAAACTTTTACGGATATTGATCTTTATCTCCAACATTACGGTGTTCTGCTGTAAAAGGTCTGTCTATATATTCCTCGGTTCATACTGTCAGACCTTTCAAAAAAGCATCGTGTTAACAGATTCTCTCGTATTACGAGTCCATTCTGTCTACTAATTCAGCGGTTCATTCTGCAAGACCTTTCAAATAGCATAATGTGAACATATTCTCTTGTATTACGAGGAGTCCATTCTTCAAATCCATTACGTGACCAGAGTAATATGAAAGTAATAGTAGTCGCGCCGTATTAAGAGACCCCACTTTTGAGTCTCTTTTCGTTATTTCTAGACAAATTCTTGTACTGACTAGAAAAATACTTCAATCTATTAATTTTTTAGTACCAAAAAGTTTGAAAACAATGTGTGACGTTTGAGATAGAAAAACTTAACTTTCTTAAATGTTCAGGAACCAATTGAAGTTAAATATAGTTAGTTTGGTTCTTTTTCTTTTTTGACTAACTTGCATTCTTCAAGGTCTCAAAAAAAAGGCATTTTTTCACTGATTCGTTACACCAAAATATATCATCATTTCTTCTTAAATTCAAACTACCTATTCAAATGCAAGCTTTTAAAGGCTTCATTAACGCTTGGCAGCCTTGCCAGTCTAGCCGACCTTACCTGCAACCTGCTAGGGAACTTTTTTAAAAGTGGATGCGGCCTTTTCTGATGTTACACTCCTTCATAACAAAAATTAAGTTCACGAATAAAAATTATTTTCCTAAATCGTAGGTTCTATCCACAGGTATCATTAAAATATATAAATATTAACTAAAATTGAATGTAATATCGAGTGCAATGGCACTGTTATTACAGCAAGATAGTCAGTGGTAATCATTTGTTTGGTATCAAAATGAAATTTCGTAACATTTTTACTGTGTTTGTGCGATGTACGAAGAATTTGCGATTAATCCTTGACTCAATGTACTAAAAGTCGTGGCATTAAACTTATTCGAGTTTTGCTCGCGTGCCTCCGATCCTTGGTATACTTGTGTACTTGTTAAAGTACTAGTTCATCGGGAAAATTCTCACGAGTTCTTGGGAACTTGCAATTCAATTCCAAGAAGTACGAACAGAAGCTGTAAATATTTACGTAGTTTGGCGCTTCTCTCTTCGTAAGAAAAGTCTTTTGGGAGTAATTTACAAAAATTCATAACCACTCAGCAACGGAGAAAGATGGCGATAACGTGTGTTTCATTTTAATTAAATTCTGTATGGCTTTGTTTTGAATGAAAAAAAATTAGCGTCCAACTTCCTGTGTTGTAAAGATAATGCAAATGTAACATAATAAGGGACACAAATAGATTGACCAAGTTGTTCATTCTTTTCCCTATAAAAGAACTGTACGTAAGTTCATATATTTTTTCCAAGGAATGTATTTCTTTCGAAACTGACATGTATTAAACGTTATTTATTAATTAACGGAACCAGTTAATTATTCTATAAAAGTGCGTTAGTCAATTACCCGTGAATCTCACTATTATAACTAGTGGTAACTAATAGTAACAACACCACATAATCCCTCGCATTATTTGTAAAGAAAAAAATGGAGCCGTTTTTGAGAAAATACTTGTTACTTGATAAAAAACCTCTTTTCAAAATTGTTCTTGTACGAAGACACCGAAAAAAATGTTGATATTATGTTATTTAAAAAAATTAGGGAGTTTAACAAAAATGAGACCGATGTCATTTTTAATCGTCCGTTGCATTATCTCAAAAAATATAATAAAAATTAGAGCAATTTCTGAAAAACTTTGAGAATGTCGGAGAGGCGGCATAAAAAAACGAAAATCAAAATATCATATTCAAGTTTTCAGGGCCTCCAGTTTTCTTTCTATTAACTACGTATGTACGTAGTGAGAAATAATGATACTAATGATAAAAGCCTAAAGGTCGCTTGAATGAAAATAATACTTTGTGGAAGTACATTTGCTCTAACGGTCGGTTTCACCACGATTACTTAAAATTTTAAGTTTTTCTTAAGAATTTTAACGTAGACTTAGGAGACGTTTCCGTTTCACCACGCCGTGGCGGACTTAAACGTTAAGTTCGACTTAAATTTAAGGAGACCTCTCAGCAGCACCTATACATTTGAAGTCGTGCTTTATGGCGCAAAAAGAGTGCAAATAGCAAACGTATTGGGAAGTGTTGCTTTTGATAGTGATTGCTGCAGCAAGTGTGAAAACGAGAGCTTTGAGAAGCCTTCTCGTAGACCGAGGTAGATATGGAAACGGTCCGAATTTTTGAAGAGTTCGATGAAAAAGGTTTTGGCACCAGATTTCGCCTATCAAAGTTGACAACACTATATGTTTTGGAGCTAATTGAAGACGGTTTGGAATTTCCATGTTCACTTCTTAGTTAATTGTTAAGGAAGCATTTCCGTAATTATGTACATAACTGCCTCGCAAGTAACGATTTTGTCTGACTAGTTTTTTGTAGGTAATGTTTACATGATTCCATAGCTACTCTCAACTTCAAAGCCTTATATAATTTTTATTGCATTTCCTTTTTTACCTCAACTTAACCATCTCCATAACATTGTTTAATGTGTTAAATGTTAGTCCACTCTTAATTTTTTTTTCCGTTTGTTTTTCTATTTGTAACTTTATATTTTATAATAGAAATGTTCTTTCTCATACATTCGATGAGCACTTCTTTCTCTGACGATGAAAATTTCGCAATACTGTCTCTTTTTTCATTACGAAAAATCAATAAACCTAACCTCTTTGCATCGAAGTACAAAGCAAAACCAAAACAAACAAGGTTGCTTATGGTCACTGGCTGGTTCATCAGGGTCCAGCATTGACAACCAGCTCTCGAGTGTATTTAAATTATAATTCACTAAGCATTGTTTTAAAGAGGGTAGTGAAACGACAAACAACAAAGCACGACTTAACCCATTAGTGCATATGATCCGATAAATCGGATGCTAAGAAAAGCGTCAACAATTCCCGTGATTGGAGACTTATCTGTCTGATGTATATACGAATCAACGCTAGCATTGTTGAAAAGTCATAAATTAAATTTATACCCTGTACTTTTCAGAGGTTCTCGATTTAGAGCGATTAGAATGCAAGATGGCGCATTACAGTTGTGTTGTTTCACGTAGCTAGTAAGTTTTCATTTAATTATAATATCTAACATTGATTGGTATGAACAAATTTTATACGAAATGAAATAAGGAAGGTTCATGTTTTCCATTTGTATTGGTATTCTAAGAAAATAATTATAAATAACTAAACTATTTCAAATTAGTTTTCGTGATCCGAAATATCGGATCACATGCACAGGGGACACCTATCATAGCAATACATCAGAAGGGCTACGTATCTTCTCTCTACATTTCAAGCAATTGCTTCTAAATGAAAAATTATTGTCAGATGATCAGTTGCTGAAATTTTGAATATGTTGGAAAAAGAACACATAGAAAGCGCTAACAATTGCGAATAATGATTTTTGCTCGTCTGCAGAAATCTTGCTTCGTAAATGGAAAGACAATGATGTCACTATTGCCACAAATCATGAAGGAAATGAAATGGGAAGTTGTACGAGGTGGCCGAAGAAGAAAAAATGTAAAATTATTGTTCCACAACCTGTAATCTTTAGTTCGTACCGTAAGGGAACTAAAGAGATGAATTTGATGGACCACCTACAGAACTAGAATGCAACAACGAAAATAGAGTTGGCTTATATTTGCTTATTTTTTCTGAAACATCGGTTGTGAATATCTGGCTCCTGATGAAAACAATGTAGCCAAATGAGAGGTCCCATTGTCTTCTGAAATTCCTAAGAGATATTTGCCTGAGCTTGTTGAAAATACATGAAATATCATCAAGAAGAGAAAAAAAAGCCAAATGATCCAAATACTGACATCGTTTTGACCTCAAAAACCACTGGATAATTTGTTTCTACAGAAAAGAAACATCGCCACTGCCATGGTAAAGCAAAATTCATGTGGCAAAAATATAAATATGGGATTGCAATCCAAATGCTTCAAAGACTATCACGCATATTACGATATGAAAGGAAAGAATTTCAGTGAATCTCTTGTGAATACACATTATTTTTCAGAATCGAAAAACTTTAATTTTACCCAGTAATATAAATATAAGGAAAAAATATTCTAGACATCGAAATGGACCAAAAGATTAAAATTTAAAGTAATTAACTTATTTTTAGAGTAATAAATATTTTAGTACACGGGAATTTCACCAGTGTCCTTTTTACTGAAAACATAACCGGGCAGCCCGACAGCTGCACTTAGTGTATGGTATGCATGTGATCCGATTTATCGGATCACGTTTTTCTTGTAAACGGTGGAAAATAAAATTTTGATATTCCACATAGTATGTCCTTTAGATGTATAATACATGGATATATAATCTTTTCCCGAAAAAATAAGGCAGGAAACTTCATGCACTAATGGGTTAAAACGCGTCTTAAAATTAAGTATGGCTTTACTAAGTCATACTTAAAAAGTATTTGGTGAAACCGGCTCTAAGAAGTGATTCGTCGATAGAAAGATACACGTATCAGAATCATATGGCAGGTATGGTAATTGGGAGAATAAGGCACGTTAAGATGCATTACATTGCTGTCTCTATCCATTTTGCTCATTGGTTTTAAGTGAAGATTCGCAGGAAGCATGTTCGAGTTCACAGATAACACTTAAACCTTGGATTGTTTCTTACCATCTGTTACTGCGACCCACAGTGGCCTCGGGACATACCCCGCAGGGCCCAGCAAGGGGTGGTCCCTCTGATCACCAGTCGGCATTACTAAACCCTATGGGATTTTCACTGCTGAAGGCAGCCTCCTTCGCTGGCTAATGCAAGGTTCGGGCCTCCACTCTAATCAGTGGCCTGGTGAGCCAACCCAGTTTCTCTCCTGTACCCTCCATAGGCCGACAACAGATAGTCCAAAGGTTCATGAGTCTTCCCTCTCTACTTACTTCCCACTCTCCTCAAAATGGAGTACTTGTTTATCAGACCCCTCACCTTCAGCCTATTCAACAAGGGAGGCCCTACCGGTAGCTAGGCTACCACTGACATTGCTCTCAGGCTCATGGGGGTATTCAAGCTCCACCACCAACTTCAAGTTTGTGTACTCCCTAAGTGGAATTATTATTATTATTATTATTATTATTATTATTATTATTATTATTATTATTATATTATTGTAATTATATTATAATTTTTATATTATTATTAAATAGCATTTCGTTACACGTTTATTGATTTGTACTCCTCTTGATACCTAATCATTTACTTTCGGTGTCTACCAGAATTATTCAGGATATAAGAATTTCAGAGATATCTTTGCAGAATGTGAACTGTGCCCAAGAGGACTGTCTTTTGCAGTTGGTTTGATACACTCGCATTTTAAGACAGGAAGTCCTCAGGTGCTTCGTCTGGATCCTGCCTATGACCCCAAAAGCTCCGAATATTACTGGGATATCTGACGCCTTCCATTTTAAAAATCTTTCAAATCTATCTGCATATTCATTACTTTACATTACAACATTCATTACTTTTTGGGTATCCTTCCGGTTTACTCTGGAATCTGCTGGGATGTTCACGTCAACCATTCATACTTTTCCGTCAATGACGGGGAGAACTGGCAAGTAATGTTCCACCCGACACTGTGATGGGAACTTTAAGTCCCATAGTACATTATTATTGATGTATTCGGCCACTACGCCAGGGTTCTGGATCCTCCACTGTTCAGATACCTGCAAGCCATTTTTTCTGCATAAGTTTCAGTATTGCACGATGGCCACTCTTTCACGCCTTTGTTTTTAATCACTGTGGGAAATCTTGATGTAGACTTTAATTAGATGTTTAGCTGTTGTTTCTTGTTGTTTTGTACAATCTGCACTTGCCCTCGGTAGTCTTATTGATTACGCTTGAATGACTATACCCTATAGAACCTGTTATCGAACAGCTAGGACCAAACTTTCCGTGTCTTTCTGATGGATCATTTCTGCTACTAACCCCAGAGGAGAGTAACCTTCACCTTCCATTTCATATCCCGGAAATTCTTATTTATTTAATGTCGTAACTATGTGTGACGTATTGGGGAGAAGTGGTATCTGTGCACGTTTTCTTCAGCTCCGTAATCTCTACCCTCGGTCTTATGCTGCGCTAAATAGAATAAGAGTAAAGTTTGCAACTATCGTTTTTGGCATATCTCAGTAAAGAGAAATATTTGCTCCCGTGTAATGAAAACTTTTTGCACAGGCAATTCGTTCTGGCTCATTTCTTTTTGTGTTTCTTGTGAATGAAGCAACCCGCTATCGCGTCAATGAAAATAAATTGTTGGTTTTGTTAACGAAATAATTATATTCCTCATTAACAACCCACCAGTGGTGGCTCCTTGAGGTAAACAAGGTAGCCACCGCCTACCCTGACTGTGATGTATTGGTTTAATACATTTCATAATAATAATAATAAAAATATTAATTGACTATTATAATTTTAATATGGTGTAAGTAATTATATTAGGGGCTAACTTGGGAGGCCGTATACTGTTGAAATGGCTCGGGTTAACTACTAGCCAGACCCTTCCACTTACCTTGATAGCTTTGTTGTTGTGACAACACGGAGGGCCACCGCATATAATTGCGACTCGGACGCATTGCCTGTAAATGTTATATCTACAGGAGATGTCACTATTAATCAGTGAGAATTCAGTAGAGGTAGATTGAATGGAATGAAAAATAGGTAACATTGACTAAATAATACATCTAGTTGCAACTATGCAACTGCATTTTCTCTTTAAAATGTTTAAATGATAGTAGTAGCTGAAAGAATATATAGTTAAAACGAATTGAAGATGTTGGAATTAACATTTCGAATAAAATCGAAGACACAACACAACAAAATACACTGGTGCTGAAATGAGAAAACATATTAAACTGCATACAAACGAAACTGTGATGATGCACTGTAGACACTTGAAGATTGATTACGCGCGTAAGATGCGTGACGTCATTCGCCTTCAGAGAGAAGGGGAGTGTAGTTGCAAGCTGACACTCGCGCTGAGAGCGCCCACGTTCTTGCTACTGTGACGTAGGCGCGTACCAGAGAGCAAAGCACTTTTCCAGTACCAGGGTGTTTAACCGATGACCATTATTGTCGTACATGACATATGATGGTGTAGTGATTGTTAGAATGTTGCACTAATTACGGTTAGCAATTATATTCGTAAGCACACTGCAGCAACACAGGTTCAGGAGTACCACGAATCATGAACTGCAATTACAGAAAGTTACCTTGCCGCGGAAGCGGGCATTATTGCGCAATAGGTATGCGATTGTTATTGCTTATGAGACAATCACGTGCAGCACATATTGTAAGAACGGTTTATGCTGGAGGAATTCACTGACGTGTCTGTGATCAGCATAAAGCGTGTCACAATACATAGTGATGAAGAAAGTTCACCGTTACCCACATTAACTGAATTGTAAAAATTTTTGTGGAGGAAAGTACAAATGCATTTGTTCTCTTGCAGCGGCACATGTGAGTGACTCTTCTTGTTGTATGACGCAATGACATACAGCACATGTTGTAAGTACAGTTTATGCTGAAAGCGTACACTTACGTGTTTGTGATATCATGACCTTAGCATGTTGCGTATCGCAATACATTGTGATACAGAAAGTTCACCGTTACCACAGATTAACTGGATTATAGCGAACTTTGTAGAGGAACGCACAAATGCGTGTGTCTGGCAGCGACACCTGCGGGCGACTACTTTGCCTGAGGTCGTCTGCGAGGCAGTATGTACAACTTTGCTTGTAAAATACTGTTTCGCCAATCAGAACGAATCTGTTTAGAAATATATTTAATAAAATATTAACTCGTAATGAGTTAATAATCAAAAGAATTGTATTTTTGCATGTGAATTTGAAAATAATGAATATTGAACTATGAATTATCATAGTTATTATAAGGCAAATATTTAATTACATTTGTATCTTGGAATTGGTGAACTTTGGATGGACGTTGCGTTGGGATCGTACGAAGGACCGGTAGCTGAGAGGTGAAGGATGACAAGGGTCCAACTGTCTCGGGCTGCGAGATGACACGATGTACTACAATGTTGAAAGGAACAGGATAGCATACTATATGAAATATAAAATGCGAAATGTACCCGACTCGTGGTCAAGAGTGTGCAATCACATTAATGTATAAATTAACATGTTAAAATACAGCGAGTTCTAACAAATAATTTATCTGTAATTGTATTACGAACATTTGGTTATCGTGGCACGAGCCACATTTCCACTTGAAGCGTTTTCTAACAGACCGTGCGCAATGCGATCAGTGTCGTCTCTTCCAGCAGAGACTCTCCGGGTAGGCACGCCCGGGTGCTGCCTCGCTTCACACCGTATTCTGAGAAAAGGCCCTGTAGTGCGCGTAGAACAGTAGCCTGCTGTGTCTATTACTTGAACCTAGCGCCTAGTGCAGACCTGCACAGCATTTTGCACTTTCACTGACCTCAGGAGCTGCGTGCGGGCAACTCGGGTGCAAATGAGAAAATCGATGAAGGGTGGGGATGAGACCCAATGTAGGAGTGGGGACCACCAATCAGAATGCGCAAGTCGAAAGATAGCGCGTAAATTTAAAGAGTAATCGGCAAGAACATGACGGTCATATACAGTTCAAGTAATATTGTCTTTTGTATTATGTTGCAAATGTTTGTTCTCGGTATATGACAGGGCGAAATATGAAATTACAACGAATTACACATATTAGATTTCGACACCAAGTATTATAATTGCTTGTGGGGCTTATAATGTAATTCGCTTTGCTACGATGTAATCATAAATTTAGTGTTGTGCTAAACACAAAATTTTGATACTGAATTGTTTTCGTTTGATGATGACAGCAATAAACTATTTTTTATTAACTATGTTTAATTGAATAATACGGTTCTCTCAAAGCAAAAAACATATTGTTCTTAAAAAAATCGTGATTATTTTCTGTTCTAATTTCTGACTAGAGTGTAGAGTCCTTTACGAGATCGTATAAAAATATAAAGCCCTTTGCATTCTATTTAACCAATACCCATGATTATCTTACGATTGTCCGTAACATATCGTCACAGACGTTTTCTCGATCTCTTTTATTCAGTTTCATAATGGGGGAAAATGGTCACAAATGTGCTATTAAACATTACTCTTCTTGGAATTGCCACATATTCTATTTTTATGTCAATCTTGATGTTAGAGATTGCTCTCATGATTTTGTTCATTTTTCTATGATTTGGAGATTATAACATTCCTGGTGAACAATCAATTATTAAATTGCAATTTTGTGTTAGAATTAAATAATATTTTTTTCTTATATATAAGCATATATTTTAAAGCTATTGCTTTAAAATAATGCTTAAGAGTCACAATGAGCATGTTATTTTCTTTAAACAAATTAGAAAATGAAAATACATACAGTGGTGGATACAAAGGTGGATATACAGTAGTGCACAGAACGTATACTGTGAATTATGACGCTGGTACTTCGAAATACTAGACATAATCTGTTTAAACAAATGGGCATTTAATTTTGAAGAATGGATCATTATTAGACGCCCAGGCATTCAATCTACGCGCCTCGTCGTGCTACGTCAGAATTCTCCCCTCCCCGCAAAGCTTCCTACTCCCCACTACTTGCACTTTCGGCGCTGCCACGGGCAGGCGACCTGCTCGCAAATGCAGAATGCCCGCGGGAGCAGGCGTTGTGCAGGTCTGGCCTAGTGCTTAGGCCAGCGAATCCTCTTGCTGCCTTCCCGCACGGGAACTCCGATTTCCACTCACATGCAAGCCACGCAGCGCGTGTTTTTTCTGTTTTGTTGACCAGTTGACAATCGGAAAAATATATTTTTATTTAGGAAGTAGTTATTTCTATCATTTTAAATCAGTATGCCGCGGATCATTAGTGTTATTTAATATTTTATATTTAAATCTGATTTTACGTTAAATTATGACAGATAGCGTGAACAATCTACTACGCATTACTCCTCTTAACGAAGTAAATAAGCCTGAAATTTTCGACAATGGCCGACCTACTCCTAAGTTAAGTACGGCTGTGCATTGTGCTGGCGAGAAAAATGCAAGAAAAGTCAATCCTTCTTGGTATGATTCACATAAATGGTTAACGTGTTGTGAAATTAAAGCTAAGCTATATTGTTGCCCATGTTTTTTATTGTGAATCAAGGAGTGTACTTGGAATAGCAATGTATATTTTGACATAAAATTATCAAAAGCTGTTAAAACACGTGAAATATAAAAAGAAATCACATATATAATTCAGTGAATTTTAAACGCCTGAAAAAAACATGAATCCAAATAATGAGTTGTTGTGAGAGCAACACAAACTTGCAACGCAGCTACATAATATAAAAAATATATAAAAATAAACAAATTATGAGACGACTTGTATACTATTATTTTGCAACATTATTTTGTCTTCACAATATTATTGCCGTCACAATATTATTTTGCCTTCCCTGAATATTTCTTCACGAGCCGTTACTGCACGCCACACAGTTCAAAAAAACCTGTGCACATTGCAAAGACACCTCGACCGGCTTTCACGTGGACCGAGTTGCCATGAGATCTTTTTCGACATTTCTGATTTTTCCTTTTCTGTTGTCGAAGCAGCCACTTCTCCATCCTAACGTACTTCGCCGAGCTTCTTCCTTAAATTTTGGATGTATTCTGTCAATGTTTTCTTCCTTGAAAGGGGCATTTTGTTTATCTATTGAAGTTCACGGTTTTCTAATCGGCGGGAGAGATAATAGATCAACATCGTTGCGTTAAATGGTGAACGCGATTAATTGCCATGAAGAGTTAAATAAAGAAAGAAAAATTAGATTGGCGATCATCTGATCTTGTGATATGCCTACATGAAGTAGATCGTCTATCTACTGAGTCTGGAGTGAATTCTTTTTTGATAATTTTTCATCATTTTAACTCACTTCTTTACATCACTATTTTTAAATATTTATTCATCGCTTATCCATTCAGTGTCGCCTTGACAATTTCAATCAATGACGTCTTGTTGTGTTTCTTGAGGCTCTCCCATTTCTTGCTAGAATTTTGAATTGTTTCTTTCCTTTCTATAAGTACATATTGTTGGGTGCGTTCTCCATTATTTTCTTGGTAGAATTGTTGCTGGTTGATTCGCAACTGACGGTTTGAGTAGAGATGTGTAGCGATTTAGATTTGTCGCCGAGGCCGTTAATCGGTGTTCAAATGTCCAGATTACTTTAGTTAGAGTCGCATTCTCAAGATAATATTGCTTGAATTACTATTAATTTTATATTATTATATTTACTATTGTCTTTTTAATGCTTAACGCCAAATACAGTAATTATTTTGTGACTGAAAAAAACTACTCGAAAATGTGTTTTTACAGAAACAAGCAAGGAACCATCTCAGCATTTGTTCAATGGAACAAGAGAAACTGGTCACTGGAAACTGGTAACGCATCTATATAAGATTAGTGAGTGACGCTAAGCAGTTGTCAAATTGTGAACACATTTCGACTCAGAGAGCATGTTTATGGGAGTCAGATGTATATGGGGAGTGTGTCTCAATTGTTTACGAGTGTTTCGTTTCTCGTTACGTAGCTTCCAATAGCGTCTTCAAATTCCTTTCCCTCTATAACCATAAACTGACAAGCATGCCTGACGCCCACAATCTCTTTATTTCAGTGTAAAATGTTCACAAGATACATCTGTACGCAAATGTTGGTCGGATTGTCGGGAGTAGTCGAATTGTCGCTGAAGGATGGATTCTATACCACGAAAGACAATATGCGTTCTAAGTCTTCTATATCTAGTGATTTAGTGAGAAACATGGGCATTGGAATAGATGACTAAGCGGCTTCAGATTTGTTATGCGCACCACTCTTACCCTCCATATGTTCACTTAATTCAACCGATTAACCATCAGGGCAACCAGAAATCTACTTAATTACGGCCACCCTTATATGTTGTGTTGTCGGGAGACTACAGAATACAATTATACATTATTGATTCCATTAGAACGCTTAAAATCAAATGTCAAGGCAATATACATATCCTTAACATAGTAATGATTTATTTAGTAATGTATTATGGCTGAAAAATTAGTTAAAAATGAGAAGTATAGGTGAGGAATACAACCTGGTCACGTTTCCATTTTGATTTTCAGGTGATCTTTTAAAATATTTACTTTCAGCTCATACAAAATTTTAAATTAATGATGTAAAGGATCGCTCTTTTTGCTTCAAATTTGATGAAAATTTTATGGAGGTTGCAGAAATTATTAACTTTACAAAGTTTTGTTACGTGATATAATGATGTTTGGAAGGAGTTCTGTTGGCGGGGTCCTTAATGAAGCTGACAAAGTTTGAATGGGTGCGGATACGTAATTTTACATCATGAAACTGAATATCAATACGTATGTTATTGTCTCTTAG
This sequence comes from Acheta domesticus, assembly GCA_031308135.1. Classification (NCBI taxonomy): domain Eukaryota; kingdom Metazoa; phylum Arthropoda; class Insecta; order Orthoptera; family Gryllidae; genus Acheta; species Acheta domesticus. Next base: position 217,756,561 of record JAHLJT010008446.1, read on the forward strand.
TGTCCTCATTACAGAAAACAAACTTTGAAGTGCATGTTGTGTTTTTGGGAATGAGAATAAACCCTAGTCTGAGTGACATGCGGTCTGATCAGACGACATATCCCTAACGTGGAATACGAGCATTGTACTAATGTAGAAATATTCCGCATTGCCGGTATGAATAAAATATAGTTAGTTGTTTTGCCTTTATACGTTAGATTACATTTTCTAACAAATTAATATTGTTACTCTTTATCGTATTGTGGAGTTGATTGTTCCAAGAGCACAATTGATTGGCCCGTGTCAGAAGTGTAATATCAGGGCTCATGCCCATGTGCAGGTAATCCAAAAACAAATTTCCTCTGTAGGAATTGTCTGTAATATTACAGCAAACATGTGTTCTTTCGTAAGTAAATGTTGTTCTAGACATTAATGCGTTTATCATTAGCTAAAAAAATCATTCGTTATTCCACTTTAGGAACAGGGTATGCGTAATGTGGAATATATGTAGACCATTTAATTACGAAATATAGTGAATTTCTAATAGTTGTAAGTGAATAATATTAACTACACGTGTTTATAAATGACTAATGTAAGTAATTATCTACGCTAGTCTTCACATTTGCGCTTATTTGTGAAGTTATAGTAAAAAATGTAAAAGGTATTGCACATTCGGGCACTTTACTATAATAATATTAACAATAATTTTCTTCTTGTACACTTCAAGGGTTAGGTTCAAGAACCTGTTCCGATGTTCACTTCCTTCTGGGCCTTCCTACATCTCTTCTTCCTCTGCATCTGTAGTCCACTGCGAGTGCTGGTACTCTGCTATCGGGCATTCGTATAAGATGTTCATACCATCATTTCAGTTTCTCCAGCAGTAGTTCGACCCTCAGTTTATTTCTTATCTCTGTGCTTTTCTTTTTATCTAGGATGTTGTAACCTAGAGTGCTTCCAAAAAATTTTATTTCAGATGTCTCACTATTTTGATGTTACTCTTGCTTCATCTCCATACAGTAACACTGGAACAGGTATTGTGTTGAAGACTTTTATTCTTGTTTCTATCTTTGTTTTATTTTTTTGGTGTCTGTATATCGTGCCACAGATATTTTTAAATTTATTTAATTTTTTACCTAAATCTATATCTCTCTCAAACGAGATGTGGCAACCTAGATATTTGAAGTATTTTACCTGTTCTATAGTTTTTTCCATCTATCACAATCTTTGTTCTCACTGGGTATTTTCCTTTATACGCCATAGTTTTAGATTTTTTCCTGTGGATATTTAAAACCATATTCTATTGCAGTTTGATTTAATCTATATACCGCCATTTGCATTTTGTCTTCTGTGTCCTGTATTTTCACTTTGTCATCTGCATATAAAATAGAATTTAAAATTATTTTTCTAAAATAGATATCTCGATCTATATTCAATTTCCATGTTTTAACATGTCGCGCACACACACACACACACACACACACACACACACACACACACATATATATATATATATATATATATATATATATATTAAAAAGTGTTGGTGATATGTAACAGTCCTGTCTTACACCTTTGTTAGCGGGAATCTCTTCTGTCAATTTTCCTTTTATGACCAGCTTAATGCTCGTAGTTTCATATAGTCCTTTTATCACCTCTATCAAGTGTTTTGACCCCCTTCTTTCCATTATGTTCCACTGCAACAACAACAACAACAATAATAATAATAATAATAATAATAATAGTAATAATGCAATATCTTAGAAGCATTTACAGACTTCTGCTAATGTCACACATTAATTGATTACAGCATCACTATTAAACTAATATTACATTTTTTTGCTTTTCAGACAATCTTGTTGAATGAGCCATATAAATATATAAATGGTAATAAATATAATGCTTTAAAAAATCACAGGTAAAAATCGGAGAACAAAAGAAAATCTATCATGGACTTTTTTCATTCCTCATTAATTGCATAGTCAATAATATATCGTAATACGAACAATGATACCAAAAGGGTGGACGGAAGGCAACATGCGCTACTATAGCACACAACTCCCTCGCAATTATTATTAAGGGTCACAGCCACGTGGCGGCCTGCATCCCTCGGAACTCACACGTGCGACCCCCCGCTGCACGCACAGCGGCGCCAGCTCTCGCAATAAGGAGGCCCACACACGATCTGGGGATTCTTCGTAAGTGCCTATATGCAGGGAGGAGGTGGGAGCGGAGGAGGGGGAGGAGAGGTGGCGGCGGTGGCCCCTCGCCTCGGTCGATATCCGCGCGGCCGCACACAAGCCTCCGCGTGGGAATCGTTGGGAGCAACCCAAATGCGCGAGGAAAAGACGATTTAACTTATGTCGCTAACTGCCCCCGATCGATCGCTCCCAGGCAATTCCGCCACCACCGCAGCATAGCGGCCGGAGCGTCGGCTGACGAGTGCGGGATGTTAAAGAGTACGAGCCCCCGGGGCCCGCGAGCGCATCGAGCGCCCGCCCGCACTCTCGTCCGCTCAACCACCCGCTGAACTGCCCGCTGAACCGCCCGCTGAACCGCCCGCTGAACCGCCCGCTCAACCGCTTCCTCAACCGTTCCCTCAACCGCTTTCTCAAAAGTTCCCTCAACCGCTCCCTCAACCACTCCCCCAACAGTTCCCTTAACCGCTCCCTCAACCGCTTTCTCAACCTCTCCTTCAACTGCTCCTTCAACCGCCCCCTCAACTGCCCCTCAACCGCTCCGTCAACCTCTCGCTCAACCTCCTGCCCGGCAGCCAGGACGTCTGTTCGCATGACCGCCCACCAAATTACCCCCCCCCCCGCCGAATATCTACGCACCAAATGGCCACAACCCATCCCACTCTCCTACACAACCGCTCAATCACCAACGGCTCAACCACCAACAGGACACCCAGAAAATGCACATGCACCCACCCCACCCACTAACCACTTATCCACCAAAATACCGAACAACCAAACTCCCACTTATCAGAAGTTCATCTACCAATCGCCTAACTATCCACCCATCCAACAAATTCCCTCCCAGCAAACGCGTACTCAACGCCAACCCACTGAACGCCTACCCACGAAACGCCTACCAACCAAACGCCTACCCACCAAACGCCTACCCACCAAACTTCTACCCACCAAAAGCCTACCCATCAAACGCCTACCTACCAAACGCTTACCCACCAAACGCTCACTCACCAAAAGCCCATCATCAAACGTTTCCCACATTAGCCGAGGTCGGTCACACGCCTCCTAGCAACTGACCCAAAAAGATTGCTTACACGGCCCCCCTGCCACCCGTCCAACCCGTCCAACGCCCGCTCGATCTCCAAGCACTCCCTGGGACACCCTCTTGTGCTTTCCCCCGCACACCCGGTCGCTCGCTGGCCCACCCGACCCTCCCCCGCGCGCTCTCCCGCCGCCAACCACTTCACGCCGCGCGCCGCCACCGATGGATTTACAAGCGCCGGGCCGCAGGGCAATCAAAACGCGCGCGCCTCTGACCATGACAATAAATTTGACTTTTATTGCAATAAACTATAAATAAACAATAATAAAGTGTAAATAAATTACGATGGTGAGGGGTGATTTATTAAATAATAAGGTTTCACAATTGGTTTGGTTTTGGTTTCTTGTTGTTTTATTTATCGGTAATTAAAACGGAATTGCTTTTGGGGGATTTGGAAGCGCAGAAGTCGTTTAAATTCCAGCTTTTCTGGATAGTGGTTCTTTGAAAGTAATTAAATTTTTGTTTATATGCTTAATAAAATGAAATATATGTTAATAATAAAACATTCGTGAGTTAGAAAATAAATTATAACAATATTAATAGGTTCTTAAAGGACAGAAAAGGCAAGGAAAGCAGTGAGTGTTGTATATCTTGGAAAATAGTTAGTTTGAGACAAATTTTCAATTATTTATGTTTTGTGGAAATAAAAGATGGGTCACTCCATACTTTTACAAATTTCCATTATAATATTATGAAAGACGTTAAATGTGTTAATCTCTCCACTGAACTTAATTTCTGAATCGATCTTTCCATGAAAAAATGATGTCATTTGATATGTGAATCTCTCCTACTAAATTTATTTCTGAATCCATTGCGTGCCACGGTAAGATGATGTCATTTGATACTAATAAACGGTTCGTTACTAATTTTTATGCTTCGTGATACCAATTTCAATTGTTATTAAGTGCCTACTTTTTCATACAAATTACTCTTAAAGCTGTATTCGGCAGGGACTTGCACCGTTTAAGCCGAAAATACCTGATTCCTGCCGCTCTTTTCTAAAAAAGTAATTCACGTTTTAAGCGCTCCGCATTTTTGTGCAAGTCCGGGAACGACCTTCTCCGGTATTTCGTTGCCTTAAAACGAGCACCAGTTTTATGAGTGGGAAAACACGTCAGGGGCGTGGTTCTCTTTCCCTACCACGACCACGATTTCCGCAAAAAATGAGAGGGAAAAAGCATATAACCAAAGCTTAAGGGCGTGCTACGGAAACAACTTTTTACCGCGAGGGTATCTCATCTTCACCGCCGTCATTGAAATATATTTACACCCTTTCTCATTCTTATGATAAAGACAAATATTGTCATGGCACGTCAACCTAAGACGGTAGTATGAAAAAATATGAATGACAATGATGCGTCAGGCGTTATAAGATGCCTGTTTTACAATATACTGAGTGAACAACTCAGGCTAAATATTGTTTTTTGGTAAATAATTACATTAAACTGACGTTTCAGCTAATTACCTTTGCCTTTCTCGCTTTCGCCTCTTTTTACTGCCGTCCTTTCTTTTAGATTGTGTGGACCAGGGTAATATGTCTGCGCCCCTGCCCCATCACAGAGCAAGCCATTAATTGTGATCTCACCTCATTGTGGAGTTTGGGGGTCATTTACGCCGTATGGCGAAAGGGGCCCAGCCCTTCGCCTGGCCTTAAAGGAAAGGATGGTAATCAGCGCCGGATAAAATTCAGGCTGCGTGCGCGTGGGGCCTGCTGACTTAGTACAATGTTGGTTTCCGCATTGCCAGTTCAGAGGAACTACGAACTTCTCTTCAGATATGCCGCCATTACAGTCATTGCAAAGTTTCATCCTATTTCAATTGTTCAATGGTATAAAAATACCTTTACAGGCAGTTGCTGCTCAACCCAGAGTTTTCATTGGTCAATAAAATTAGAATCAAATACGTAATGATGCATTTTGAAAACAATATAAATAAAATGTCTGCACTATGTTTGGACGATAAACAAAATTAAACACGATCTTCATTGATGAACGGTGTTTTATACATTTGGATTTTTATTCCCCATTTTTGAACTACTTGCACAATTATATCTGAAATTTTGCTCTTTTGATAAAAAGAAAAGTTCAAATCTCATTCACAATTTTCAAGTCAACTAGTTTTATAATGTTGAAGAAATTTTGAAGTATATAAATTCCATTTGTATGTTGAAAGAAATGCAAGTTTCAAGTAGTCTTCTCCAGAATCACGTTCTGCTAAAAATATCCATCTGAAACTGATAAACTGCATGCTAAATATGCATGCTATACTGCACTAAGCTATTGTAGACAGATTTCAAGTGGTGGGATACAAATTTTGAACACATTTCACCTAAGCAGTTCATTTTTTCTCCCTGGTTTCAGAACTACCAGTTTTCGCCCTTGGTGATCGCTTCCGTCTCGTAAATTATTCAACATGCCGTGTTGTCGTAAGATAATGTCTAAGATTGACACAATCGTATCAGAGAAAAATAAGGTGCGATTTTAGGAAACTTTTATTTTCATATGGCTTTATAAAATGTTTTACGCGACGAAACGTGGTGTATCGCGGACGATCACTTAAAATACTTATTCAAATAAAGCTTTATATAAACCACTGGATTTCAAGGAAGTAAAATATATAATGTCCTATGTAAAAAACAGAAAGTTACCTACAAAATTACCGTTGTGTAAGTGTCGGAAGCCAAATACTAACTTTACTTCATGCGTCCCTATACCACCTATTTAATGCCAAATATCACATTTCTATATCAAATACGATACCTACGAAAAAGATTTGGTGCGCTGTTGTATATTTAATCACTTTTTAATGAGAGCACCTGTGGTAGAAATGACCCATTTAGCAGAAATTGATACAAAGTATCTAAAAAGCTTTTGATTCTCTATCCAATGCGATATGCCACATCAAAAACTCAAGAGTACGGTTATGTCATTCTCTAGGGGGAAGACATTGGTACAAGAAGTCAGCTCCAGTAATACAGAGGTTAGCCTACTCCCTTCGAAATTAGTGGTATCAAACTCGACTAAATGGATTTTTAAATCGTGGTTTCCCAGATTCCCTCAGTACGCTATATTACACTTGTGATATGAAAAAGAATTGGCGAAATTAAATCCTCTGGCAATCCCCGTCCTGATCAATTCCCACATTTACTCAGCCATGGATTTATACATGAAACGAATAAATGATTGGGGTGTTTGTTGTACTCTGACGGTAAGTTTGGGGGCCAAAATAGAGTTGGTAGCGTTATGAGATCTTGTGGGGGAAAATTTCGAAAATGGCCCTAATGGGGCGGGTTAGAGCATGGACCAGATTCCTGAATACGGCCATCAAAAAACAACAAAAATGTTGCAACATGGGATGCTTCTGACCTCATTACCAATTCACCTCCGAAACCACTGTTCTAATTGTGGCAAACTATCCATTTTCATGACGTTGGCAGTCGATTTTTCGAGGCGGTGACAATTTTAAAGGAGGAAGGAAAACAAAAACCTGTATCCAGAATAGTTTGTATTGGTTCAATAAAATTTATTTCTATTAGAGGTTTATTTATGAATTAACAGCAAAGTGTCATTTCTTTATTGATGCATGTGTTCTGTATAGCATTATTTACATATTTTATTTCATTACTCAAAAGATGTAAGTTTCATCCTTGGAGAAAATGTTGGGATAATTTGAATTACAATACAGAAAAATAATAATATAAATTAAATTATTTTGTATAATCTCATACATGATTCACACTCTAAGTTTATTATACTATGTTAGCTTTCAACGTTTTCGTAATCCATATTTTCATTCCGTTGTTGGAACTCTGTTCAACACGATCGCCTTTATGACCTTTCTAGACGATTGTGTGGATAATAGAATAATCAAGCATAATTTTCGGTTTCGTCTTCGCGATCATAAAATATTATCGATTCAGCCTTGCGTGCTGAATAAGCTTCCAGAAGAATCTGGCCGATTAAACCGGCACTTTCTTCGCAGCCATCAAATGCTTTTAGATGCAGTGAAGAACGGATGATAATAATTCGATTGATTTGGATTACATGTGATGAAAGAAAACGTAATTCAAAGATTGCGGATATTAATTTTATTTTTTTGTTCCTTTTTGGGCGTTGAGAATATCTTGTAACATTGACTCAATATTTCAGAAATAGTTCCTGTTTCGAGCGACTGAAATGTTACGAAGAATTCAAAAACCTATTTTTAGTGCGGGCGATTATTTAAGATGAAAGAGAATTATTGCTATGAAAAAACCATTTACAACACAATTTAAAGTATAAACTATCAATATGACTTCAAAAAAAGAAGAGCGATTCTGATATGCTGATTTATTCTGCCAAATTGATATTAAGTACAGTAAATATGTCTATGAAATGCACAACTTTATTCTTACTCAAATAAAACACGACTTATTTATTAAACACCTGTTTACCGCTTTTACATTGTAAATAAAAGTATGTATTCATGTCCTCGAATATTCAGTTTCAGGTAGAAGAGCACTGTTTAATCCCATTTTGTTTAAAATAGTTTACATTTTAGCAATTTTTATTTTTCACCTTACCTCGTCAAAAGAGAAAGTATAGTAATCATGCGCTAACAATGGCGATATTTGTAGAAAACAACTCGTATTTTTGGCAACGAACTGGTCGTCGTACAACAGCGCATACTTTCTCGTATTGTTTGTAACGGCTCCACAATATTATTTTACAACATGAACCTCCAAAAGTGTTTTCAACCAGCTAATTCTTTTCATGCCGAGACTCGTACTCAGACGCTTTGAGTTATCTCTCCGTGCGCTTTACTGCTCATCCATGCAGTTGCTTTGCTGTGCTCATTTCGGCCGCCGCTTAAAAATTTAATAAACGAGTAGTTTTCACGAAAATTCTAAGGGAAGTCAATGGAAACTATAAAAAATCTCAAAAACTGCTCCATTTTTTTATTTTTTCGTAGACAGAACAAGGGACTTTTAAAATAATGCCGGAGGTCTCACTTTCGTTAAACTCTGAATTTTCGAAAACTGTAAACATTAAAAACAATGCGAGAAAGTGTATACTGTTATAGTTCCAATAGTTCTTTCATATTATACAAAAGAAATACATAAATATTATTATATGGTAAATGTTAATTTGAGAAGGTGCTAATTTAAGTGTTAACATTCTTACACAAATCTATTACAAACAAAAAACTAGTGATGATGAAGGAACACGTACTTTCTCGCCCGTATTTTTACGCAAAATTACGCGAAAAGTACTCAAATTTCGAAAAATTGTGCATGACTTTCTTTTTAAACCTGTCTTCAATAAACAGATTTCATTAAGGGAAAAATCTCTATCTTTAATATTTGAGTTGTAAAAAATCCGAAAAAATTTGAATTTTTGCAATTTTCAAAACATCAAATTTTTCAACGTACATGAGACCTATACCATTTCCTTAAACGTCCTTCACTATCCAATAACAAAATTTAATAAAAAACGATAGAGCCATTTTTTGAAAATTTGGAAAATGTCCCAGGGGCGTAATGTAAAGTACCCCCCAAAATTAAAATATCGGTTTCAAATTCAAGGGACAGCGGCATCATTCAGTTCAATTGGCGAATTTCAGTTTCGGAGTAAATCGGCTGAACGGTTTAGCTACTAGCGTTGTTCACAGACGGACGGACAGACAGACGTTTTGCCGTCCTTCGATTTTTCGGTATCAAGGACCCACGAAACATCGATTCTGGCACATCACCTGATAGAGGATTTCTTTTTCTAAGTTTGGCATCTGGATGTATCCACCTTTTCGGTTTCAGGGCTCTTAATAGGTTTTTCTGCTGACATTTCGCCGTTTTATCGCAAAGCATTACATATTTTTTTCTCTACTTCGTAGCGACAAAGTAAAATGCAAGCCGGCTTGGATATCAGAGGTCGCTAAGGCTAAAGGGCCGTGACACCCTCGGCTCGAAGGGCCACGATTGGATTCCCGGCCAGGGCACGGATTTTTGTGTGTGCTCTAGTTGTCCTTAGGTGCTCTCCTCACAGTTACTCCAATATTAAAAACCACAGTAGTCGCTATATTACCGAGCAGTTAAACAGTGACTTACATTTTTTTAATGGAGGTGATTAGCATGCTTCTATTTTCTTGCACTTGTCACAGTCACAAAATTCTTTGCAGTCTACATTTCCTGTACAAATTTCACATCTTGTCTTGTTAGATTTCTTTCCTGCTTCTTCTTCTTTTTTCATCTGAATACAAATATTGTGCTATTTTAGGTATCAATTCTCGCAGCAATCGGATTAATATTGATCTCAGAATAGGGCATGGACAAATACGATGTAAACTTCTGTGTGCAATTCTTGTTTCTGGGGATTCCTCGAAGTATCAGTAACGCTTTACTCTCCTGAAAGTTGATCGTGGACTTGGATTGTGTCACAGAATTTAGGAAGGGATCTGAAGGACATTGCATGGGCAGTGGTCTGATCGACAATACTTGCCAAAGGGGATCGAACGTAGCAGTGCACATGGGAGACTCCCTCCACAGAAAAATAATTTCTGAGAATTGTCAAACAGCATCCTATCACAGGACGAGTAATGAAATTAGTAGATAAAAATTTAGGAAAATCTAATGAAAATAACATTTTTTTAGATATCAGGAACTCCATTTGGTGTGTATTAAATGTAAGAGAAATTAATGTAGTAGGTAAAAGAGAAGAAAAAAACTTCATCGCTATCAAGAACTCACAAGCCATGTTTTTCTGTCAAAATATACCTTTTTCTTGCTATTTTACATAACTTCCACCTTATATGGTTTACTGAAAGAAAAAATTAAAGCTATTACCTATATTACACCAGTGTCGTCTGGTCACTCGCATGGGGCAATAGTATTGGGTGTCGCTCTCAACATACGATCACGGGCTCTCGAGAATAAGATACAGTTGCGAACTGCTTTAGCTCCCTCTCTCTTTCCTCCGGGGCTGGCGCCTGTGTGCAATGCGATGGAGTTCTCGCATCGCGTGCGCCAAGGGATGGGGAATGGGCGAAATGCGTCTTCGGGCCCTTTTAATTAAGGTACAGTCCGACATACGCTCGGGATGAGATAAGGGTTCCTACTGAAAAACGCCTCCCACACAGGCTGGCTCGGAATTTGAACTAGAGCTACTTAATACGGGATAGCCCTACGTAAATGCTCACTAAAGTACTGCAGTTTTAAGCGCGGAAATAAGGCTGGAGATGAACGAGTTCAGATAACAGCCAGTAAATAGAATCTTAAATATTCGAAGAATTAATTACCTTTCCTGATATTATTTAAGAAATTTAATAATTAAAACTTTTGATTATATATAGTTTTGCCTTGCAAACTTCGTAAGGGTAATGAAAAACTATACGCCTGTAGTATTTAGATCGGTATTTTTGCTGTAGAAGGTCTGTCTCGCTGAATCCAGCGATTACTTGTTTTATTTTTTTTCAAAGTGTCCAATTGGAAAAATTTTCAACTCCCTTATTGACCATGCTATTTTCCAAATTCCCTAGTATATTTCGTTGACAAATATATTATTTTTGCTCTTGTTATTTACAATATCACAATTGTCCTACATTGTTTCACTGTTTTCTATGTCTAATCTTTCCATCTACATTTTCTCTTCTAAATATGTTGATCCCTTTTTTACACAGAGAACACTGACACATCTCCTATAAGTCTGCAAATAATTCATCACTGATTTAATGAAAATCCAGTGTTACGATATTCAGATTATTAACACAAAATTGTCTATTCAACGGAATCGGACACAAGTTCACAGTTCAATACCTGCAGAACAAAGTAGTAAAATTAGTGCCCTGAATACAATCCTACTTTTTTCCTTCGGAAGTTGTACTACAAAAAGTTATGATTTCAGAACATTTCTTCAGTATCTTTATATCAAATATATATTTAGAATAATGCAGAAATTCTGAATTGTTATGTAATTTATAAAAATCATGCACAAGTTCATAGTATTTGCCTCACCAAACATTAAATTTGATTTAATATTCATATGCCTGGAAGATTAGTGAGTTTATTTCCAATATGCAGTACGAGATATAAGCTTCATTACGTCACTCAATTTCTTATACTTTCGAATTGAAGTTTTAAATAATTTATTACAATTGCAGGATGCAAGAAATGTAGATTCAAAACCCTACATTTATTGCTGGTGTGATTCTTTCTCACTTACCATAGGCCGGTAATAATTGGAGCCACGTTTTTAAATACACGGAAATGCAAATCGCGTTTGAAACACACAAATCTCCTTTTATATGTGTCAAGTGCATCCCGACGTTCCTTTAGCGGCACCAGGGTGGCGGTCCTAATTTATATACGAGGTTCTTGCGAATACGGCGAGAGCTATCCACTTAACCGGCGCGCTCGATAAAACAGCGGTAGTTCCGGGAAACTAATGCCCCGAGAACGTGGGCCGTGCGGTCGCCCCTATAGCACGACTGGAACACTTTATTTCGCAAGAAGACAATGCCATCGATCCGCGCAGCGACCAGCCGCTATAGGCGCGTGGTCAGAGACTGCTCGCTTGTATTTTATCGGCAGGAGGCACTTGACGCGGCGCATCCGGGGGGATTTGTCAGAAGCAACAACTTGACCGCGAAATCGATATAGCGTCTGTCTCAATCGCCGGCCGATTATTGATGTGCTCATGAAATATTAGTGATACAGGAAAATAGATCGTCCTGATTTACAGCTTAATTGGTTGCAATGAATACTTTGAAATCTTATTTTGTGAGGTATTTCATATAAACACCATAGTACATTTTCAAAATTGTCTAAAAAAGCTCCAATTTTAATTGTTTTTTAAAGAGAACGAAGAGCTCATATTAGTACGTAAAGGTCCGATTTTATTAAAATCTCTGAAATTTCAAATATTACATGAGTTCATTTTTAACAAGCTAAAGTATTCAAGCTACATATTTCTTTCTTAAGGCAATTTATTCTTTAATATTAATTATGACAATTATTTTATGTACAGTTTTTTAGTATTATTAGTTCGCAAATTCAAAAACAATATTTTCTAAGAAATACTCCATTTTTACTTTCTCGCTAGGAAGCAGATAGTGTTATGTAATGCTGTGCGAAAAAACGGCGAATTTTTGGCAGGAAAACGTATGACTGGGACCTGATAACGAAAAAGTGGATAAATCGTGTGGCTAAATTTAGAGGTGGGGAAAATCTTCTAACACATGGCGTAGCTAGAAACCATGTTTTGTGAGTCTTTGATACCGAAAAATCGAAGGACGGCAAAATGTCTGTGTCTATCCGTCTGTGAACAACGCTAGCAGCTAAACCGTCCAGATCTTATGTTGGTTGAAAACCCTGACTTTTCGAGAAGTGCGAAAGTTCAAAATTTTGTCGGAGTCTTCCTACAACTAGAATATTAAAGATAGGGATCTTGTCCTTTAATGAAATATGTTCCTTACAGATACATTTTTAACTAAGATCATTTACAATTTTTCGAATATTTGAGTACTATTCGTGTAATTTTGTGAAAATACAGAAGAGAAAATACGTGCTATTTTAGCACCACTAATACTTCACATATACAATAACATTTTGAAAATTTTTCAATGGCGCCTGCAAATTGAATTTTCAATTTTTTTCTTGGATGAAAAAGCTTATAAAAATGGAGTATGTCTCATTTTCATTAAATTCTGTGAATTTCACAGTTTTCATTCTATCAGTATCTTACTACCACTTCAATATTAAAGATATATTTTCTTAATAAAACTTATTCTATAAAATTTTATCTTTAAATAAGGTTCTAACATTTTTTTCGAAATAATGAAAACTTTTCGCGTAACGTTTCCTGAAATAAATATTTTTAAAAACCAGATTTTCTCAAAAGGCTTGAAAGTTTTAATTTTATTTTGTAATAGTGCGAAGTACGCTTTATAAAAGGCCCAAATCTGATTTTCATTGAACTCTTTTAATTTTCGAAAATAGCATACGGACGAATAATGCAAAAGAGTATGTGCTGTTGTAGCCTTACTAGTCGGTCCATTCCTTTAAAAATTGTCTTAAAACATAATTTTAAAACCTGAAAAACAGGATGGCCATCTTTTGATCACTCAGAGTTGGGGCCCTCAATGTATTTAACTTCTAATTTTTTTATTGATTAATGATTCCGGCCGTGTCAACTGCTGTCATTAGTTCCGTAAGTATAGTGTGTGTTGTTAGGGCGGGAAGTGACGAGGGTCTTTCCCCACTAGCTGGCGAGATCCGACACCGACCTACCGTCGGCTTACGGGGTTTATTCCCCGCATTCCAGGTATCTCCCGTCAGCGAGGCACCGCCCCATCCGAAACAAGCTCTCAGCTTCCATCCGGACTCCTGGCATGCGTGGCAGTGTAGTGCATGTAAGGGTAAGTGTGTGTAAGTAAGGAGTTGGGAATGGATATGGAAGGAGAAGGAAAGATCACGCGCGGTCCGTGACCCGTTTGCCGCGTGTGCCGCGGTCCGTGGCCCGTGACCCGACTGCTCCGGCATTCGTCTGGTACTGATCGGAGAAACAACGGAAAAATCCCGATCAGAACAGTCGGCCGCTAGAATTCTCCTCCAAACAGCAACTCACTCGACCTAGCTATCTAGCTAGTGCCGAAAATCCCGCCCCGTCGGTACACGTACATAAGACTCCCCGGTCAGAGGCACTGCAGAGACATCAGTTAATCCTCCGTGCCAACTCTCCCGGTTTAAACTTTTAAATTTACAAACATTTAAAACACGATTTTTTTCAGATGCGTGGGGCTTGATGTAAAGTAATACAGCGATGAATGGGTTGAACGTGGAAATTCTCACACCTCAATTCTAATTCCAGCACAAGAAATCATTTTTGCAGAAACGGAGAGGTTTTGGAAACGGAGAGGTTGAGAGCCAGTGAGACCCCCAAGTGATGTAACCTGTCGCTAGCGGCGAAAGCATACTACCCAGTTCAAATGTGCGAAATTTTTTCACGGGATCATATATTATAATATTAGGCGGCTGTAAATCGAGGTAGTAAATCGAGGAAATATGTTTTGCTGAAGCACAAATTGTTTCTTTATACACAATTCTCTGGAAATGTCTTCGTTATCGCTTGCCTTTTACGCTCTGCGTTGTTTATTGTTGTTCTTCTTCTGCAGTCTTTCAATTTCGCCTTTTGCTCTAATATTTTGTCTTGTTGCTTTCTCCTCAGTGATTCTCTTCTTAATAGGGTTATCGACCCTTGCAGTCATTAACTGCCTGCCGGGATCGCCAGATCCAATTCCACGATAGTTTTCTAGACAATAGATGTTTATTGATTTGAATTCCAAGTATGAAATTTCTCTACGTAGATGTAATTTATAGGTAGGTTTTAAGTATAATACAAAATAAATCAAATTCTATGTTATTGTGCTCTTCAAATACATAATTACTTTCAGTTTTGCATGAAACTATAAAATAATTTTGAGTATAACTAGTTAACTATTCGAATAGCAATTATATAATAATAATTGGATTATTATAATAAAATAATAATAATTTAATTCATGTAATGCAATAATAATAATATGATTATTATCAACAATATATGTGTGTAAAATTTATCGTACTGTTTGGTAAAATATTTTTAATACATTTTTCAAAACGTAGTAATTAAAAAATATTATTTTTGGTAATACAGTGCTATGAATACGGAACTAAAAAACAGATATAGCGTGCGTACCTTAATATCATGTAATAGGACGATTCATAAACATAAATGCTTTGATGAACAAGAATCATTTATAAATATATAATATTTCGTTATCATTTGCGCTGTAATGTAACAAACAATTTTATTCAAAAATCCATTTGCGAATAGTACATTGTGTAAGAATTGAACCATTAGCTTTCAGAGGTGTAGTCGTCATTGACATAAAGAGAGCGAGATTATCATCGCGAAAATATTTTAAAATGTCTTTTTCTCATTCCAATTTTTCTCCTTATGTTTACTGCTGATGTATCAAAAATATCTTGATTTTTCAAGAAAATGAAACAAAATAAAAATGTTGAATGACAAAAAAATTGCATTCACTGAAAAAGAATGCAACTGATTAGTTACTTTTCATATTGTGTAATTCTCAAAAGGCAAAGGAACCTGTGATATATTGTAAACTTCTTCTGACTCAATAATTCCCAATCTCGATGGAGTTTGTCATCGAGTTTCCCTTTATCTATTGAGAAAATGCTGGAACATTCCGTTGCTTTACACATGTAAATGTAGTTTAACTATACATAAATAAAATGAGAATAGTATCATATTGTAGAATAGTGGTTCTTTCCGTTGCGTGCCACTCCACAAAATCAATACTCTGCGAAATTGTTTTGACACGTTATTAGTTTCGTCGGTTTCTAAATTCAAGGTAAAGAGTGGTGAAGGAACATTCCACAAGTACCTGCACTCTTGTGATTTTATTTCAAGACATACATAATTTTTAAAACAGCAAATATTATACATTTTAGGTAGTAGCTGCGAGGTGCCTGGGTACATATTTGTCGTGAACATGAGGGCCATGTTTAAGAAGTTGATACATTTGATGTATAAGTGTTTCAGAATAAATGTTATAAACTTCTAAGGCATGTAGTGGAGTCGAATTATTTTGCCAACGTGGTAATTTGTACGTAACGGAAATATATGCATACATACACACTGACATTTGCTCCTGATTGCTAGGCAACCCTGTTTGCACAGATGATTGGCAGGTACATGAAATCTTCTTGACTGTGTCAGAACGTGACCTGCCGAGCACCTGTGCATAAGCAGTGGCCTAAAACTCAGCGGGAAATATCACAAGTGTAATTCCGTTGCATGGATTTCCCCGCTACATGTTCACTGACAAAACGCGAACGTTTTCAACCGTCCTTCACGACATAGAAATATGTAACATTTATTCTAAAACATAATACGTTTAGAGATATACTAAATTTATCTCAAAATATAATAACTTAACTTATTGAGTACTTACTACACGATCGCGTAGCTGGGGACTGACCGGGAGCTACTAGAGTTCGAATCCCGCAGACGAATTTTCAACATTAGTTTCAGAGCTAAATCCATTTCAAACACTGTCTAGAGGAGAATTCTTGCGGTCGGTGAGTCTGATCTACAGTTTTCCATGGTAGCTACGATCAATACCAGATGAATACCGGAACAGTACCTTAATGGGCCACTAACCGCAAACGATTCTTCCTTCCTCATCCTTGTTCTTTCCTCTGCCCTTACACAAACACTCGTACATTCGCGGATTAGATGGTGTGACGGTTAGCGTGCCGGACTGTCATACCCGCGGGTTCAAACCCGATCGAAGCCGTGGATTTTTAAGGGCGAAAAAATCCTTCATACGCCTTCCGCGGAGGGGAAGTAAAGCCGGCTGACCCATGTTAGTAGATTTACTTGCATGTAAAAGATCCTCAAGCCTAAATGACGCCTCTGAGCTAAATTCAAATCGCCTGTTTCGTCGCCCGAGGTAATACCTTCTTTCTCCGCTAGGTGAAAGGAGCGTAGCGAAATTTGCGTGGTCAGACGGAAGAGCGGGCCTGATGGCCCGAGTCTCGCCACGTAAAATAAGGTATTAACTAAACTCAACTAAACTACATTTACATGCGCTGCAGTACCACACCTGTCGGGAGCTTCGAGCTTGTCTAGGACGGTGTGGTGCCTCGGTGGAGAGATATCTGCTGGGGAAATCCCAGCAAGATATGGAAGTCGACGTTAGATATCACGGTCTAGCGAAGAAGAATCACTCCACCTCTAGGGATATAATATATATTACACTCACAGGAAAACGACCGTAGAAGTTGCCACGTCCGGGAACACTAAATCAACAACAAATCAATCTATTGCATAGTACTCATTACAAAAATATGAGATGAAAAATTTCACAAATATAAGATCTGATAATAATCTTTTCGCAATCGAAAGTGTTAAGACATTTAAATATAACATGCCTATACAACAACATTATCCTTTTTATTTTCAATCATTTATTAGACAGGAAAAATAAAGTACTAAATTCGTCAATAATGTAAAAGGATAGTAATTTTATTTACATTCCCGTTATCCTCGCATTGACCTGATACGCTTCCCCATCTCGTCCTACCTCGCCCAGCCTCGATTCAATCCAGATTTGAAGCCTTTGCTAATAGTATCTCACATTCTGAGAAATAGAGGTTATTGGCTTGAGAGTGCATATCCATAGAGTACATTTCTGTGTGTCACATGGATTCAATCATAGAGAAAATGTGAATAATAATTCACTTGTATACAATACTATGATGTGTACAGTCCGTTTCGCGTAATCAAGAGAATCACAATGCATTTTCCTTTGAAATATGAAATGCCAGATACCATTATTAAGTCCCGAACGCCTCATTTGATCAATCCAATCCAATGACTTTGCAATTTGGTTTTTGTCGGGTCATTACAAGATAATTTTATTGAATCTTCTTAAAAAGTAATAATACTATTACACTGAAGCTGTGGCACATCATCACCATATCTATAACAGACCCTAAGAAACGAAGTGATAAATACATTCCAAAGTTGATTTTAATTTGATTTTCTCATGTGTATTGAAATGCTTAAAAACAGTAACTTTTACGGACTATTTGAGAACAGCAGGAAATTAGTGGTGCTACAGGATGGCAAGGTGACTTTTTCATATTAGATTTTTATTTTCTTTGGTTAGCTATTTCTCGGGCTAGCTATTCGGACTTGCCACATACTCTTGCGAGCTGCCATCTATCGCCTTCCTTTAAGAATATAAAAGGAGAGTAAAACGTCGTCCTCAATGGTAATTTTTATTGAAAAATTTGGAGCCGTTTTTGACAAAATAACATTTAATCGTTACAGTAAATGCGAAATTTGATGCTCCTTTTCAAAGAAATATTTTCAGTTTTAGAAAAACCGTTGGAAGACATTTAAAGCATTTCCACTCACAAATACAATAATGTATACAAATTGCTGGAAATGTGCATACTAACGGCGTGAGAGATATTTTAAAAAAATGCATTTGTGTGGTTTTTAAAAACAAAATAATACAACAAAATGGTTTTTGTGTTATCTTAAACAGTGCAATTTGCACTCTTCATTCGAAAAGTCTGCAGAAAAAATTTTGAGCCATTTATGTGAAAATGGCATTTGAGTGTTTCTGAAAATGAGGAAATATGAGCTCATTTTGGCAGAACTCTGCTGAGTTTTCGAGAAAGTTTATAGGACATTATTTGAGGCACATGTACTCGTGAATACAATAATGTGCCCCTTCTGTAAATATTAACGACATGAGAGACAAGTCCAAAAATTTAATTTTTGTAATTTTGATAAAACAAAAGTATAGATTATGGAATTTATGTCATCTTATAAAGTGCATTTACCACTATTCTTACTTAAAGTATAAAGAAAAAATATAAAGTATAAAGAAAGAATAACAAAACGAATATTCATAATAAAATATATAATTACTTTTGTATGATATCCAATTTCAGTGATATCACAAAAATAGAAGTGGAATGTCCAACATACAGAACACTGTCTGTCGTAAACTCATATCTAGGGGTGAAATTAACATGAAATGCCTATCTGACTACAGGTGTACACAACCGCTGGCGCTACAAAATGGGTTTTTAAGAGAATTCCGTTTGAATGAGAACGATTTTATTCTCATCAAAATCTCGTTAAATCATTACAGGTAACACTCAATCAGGAACAATTCCGTCCGCTGCTATTGAGCGGCTGAATTGTGAATCAAGAGTAATGAACACGTCAACTGATGTTGAACGTGAACAATTTTTCATGTTCTCGTTAAGAACATATGCTATAATAATATTATTAATTAGTTTTCTCTTAAGAAGTAAACATGTTATTTTGGGATAGACAATAATACTATTCATTCAAACCTAACGTTTTGATGAACGTCTGTTCAAAATCAAAACGCAAATGCAACAATGATAAATATAACTTCACTATACGCTCTTTTTCTTGAGCTCTTCTCTTGATAGACGTAGTAGGAATAGATCCGGAAGTATGACTTATTATTTTTTTAGCAATACTAAAAAATTAAATCTGTAGTTCATTCACCGATGCAATTTTTTTTACAACTGGCGAGCAAAAAAACGTTGCTAACCTCGTTTGTTGGTACTTTTATTCATCATGCGACTATTCAGTGTTAAAGGGTCAGGAAGACATTCTAAAGATCAAGTAAGCGAATGCAGATCATCTTTCTCCCTTATACAGTTTTTACTGTTCTGTCGCGGAAATAAATCAGATGAAATCAGTAAAAACAACAGCATTCAACGTTTGGTTATTGTTCGCCGAAAATGGACGAAAAACGACTGTAACGCAGACAGCTGGAAACTGCACTGCTCGAAATATAGAGTAGTGGGTTGGAATTGAATTCGAGTGAGAAGTCTTCTTGTGTTTGTGGTGTGTCGATGAAAACCGTCTGGTATCTTTTAATATCACCCATATCGTAATTTATTAACTCATATTTTCTTACATGCGTTTGCCAAAAATTAAATCGGAAAGAAAAATGCAACTGATACTAATAAGGGTAGTAGTAACAACGATCAGTTGCATAAATTTCATTTATGATTACAAGTGTCGCAAGTATCTTTCTGACTATCGTCACCCACAGCGTAGATAGTGTCTCTAGAATTCTTTGTCTAGAGGTCTTTGGGTAGGACCCAAATCCAGAGAAGTATTAAGCAGCCAAAGGGCTGGGGATTTAGCCAGCCAAAGGAGTTTTCCGAATGATGATGATGATAATAATAATAATAATATTCATAATTGCCCTTTCACCAATCATTATCATTCTATGAACTCATTATTCACAATTCAAGGCATAACAACCTTATTTTATGGAGGAATACAGCCGATAAAACCTGATCTCCGTAATTACACACGTTAATCTTTCCGGCTCCGTTGCGCGGACGATTGCGGCATCCGTCTTCTGAGCCGAGGAGGCTGCAGGTTCGAGTCCTGCATAGTAATGGTTGTATGTGTAATTGTCCCTTCATTGCTCATCATCCTATCCCCTCATAATTCACACTTCGAGGCGTAACAACTTTGTACCGAAGGATACAGCTGAAAAACTGATCCTAAAAAGTATTCGTTAATCGTGTAGCGTGGTCAAAAATGGCCAATAGGTCAATAATAATAATAATAAGAAGAAGAACAACAACAACAACAAAAATAATAACTACAATACAACACTGTACGACCAACAAATTCAAGCTAATCGCACCATCGCAGCAAACGAACCGGGAATTGTTATCTGGGATTTTGAGAACAAATCGTGCCTACTTATAGATGTTGCTGTGGCATGTTATGAAAACGTTGTAACCAAGGAGGCAGAGAAACGTCTTAAATACAAGAGTTTGGAAATCGAGATCAGCCGAATGTGAGGCGTAAAAGTTCAGGTCGTCCCGATAGTTATCGGAGCGGTGGGATTAGTTCCGCAAAATGTGTGTAAGAATTTGGCTAAACTTCCAGGTCATTCAGAAAAATGGGAAGTGCAAGAAATTTCTTTATTTGTAACAGCTCACATTTCGCCAAAGAATTGTAGAAGCACCGACAGTCCCTAGATCTGCTTCTTAGGTAGCTGGTTGCAACCTGAAGTAGATTTTATATTTAACCGACTCATAACATCTTTAGTCGTGATATAGAGGGAATAATAACAATAAAAATTTCTTACGCATGTATACCACCAACAAACAGACTTGTTGGAGATTTTCTGTGATAAATAATCGATGTTACATGTGAGGATAGGTGGATGTGAGGATAGATGATCAGCCTGTCACTCGGTCCTGATGAACAAAATGGTCAGTTCTTTTGGGCGATGCTTCAGGATTGCCTTGTAAGTCAAGAAAACTACGGAAAGTGCCGCTCACAGAAGTTGATGCACAACTAGATCCCAGGAGTGTGGGAGGGCAGGAACTCGCTGATGTTCAACTATTCAAGAAAATAATCCGCATCCCACTACGATATTCCAAGAAAAAGATCGTAGAAGTTTTTTATGTTAATTGTATTAAAAGAGAGGATTTTTTCTGGTTTTTTCTACTCCCGCAAAAAAGTGACGCAAAAGATAAAATATCAAAATTTTTTTTCAACAACAAAAGCATGAAAATCACGGGCTGTGCGAATCAAAATCATCTTTTGGGAATCAGGCGCATGTATGCGCTTAATTGTTGTTCATTATATGAATTATTGCCAGATTCTCTCGTCTTTCAATTTCACGTCTTCCAATAATTCTCTAATTGAAACACAACACGAGGCCGTGCAATTAAGTTCACAAGCGTGCCACGGATATTTCTAATACCAGAACTTGTGAGAAAGTATTACATTTTATATAACTGAGATTAAAGTATGGGTATATCACCGTTTCGTTATTTCCAATTGATAGAAATTTCTTTCTGACATTTTCCACAAAATTTTTGTGTCATGTAGAAGTGTGGAATTAGGAACGAATTGCATAGTTCTTATTAAAATTTACCGATATGTAATAATATGTGTAAGTGTCTACTTATGATTTTGGAATTCTGAGATAAAGAATATATTTTTATTGTGCGTGTGTGGTGGAAAAGTGTCACTCGTGAACGAGACGTGTGTGGTCAGAGTGAAAGCAAAGAAAACATCACAAATGTTTTCCAGATTGTGCGTGAGAATTGTCGGCTGACTGAAACGGGCAAACAAGTAGACATTGAAAAACAAGCAAATCTCCAACGACGATCTTGACATTGGGACGTGAGTTATAAATGCTCCCATGGTTATGCGTGTGGAGCTAATTTATTCTGACGGTTCTTGTACACTTTTTCATTGAGTAATTTATCAAGGTTAAATGTTTTGAAGAATATGCGAGATAGTATAAGTGTTTTGAATGAATTGCTGGGTGTAGTTACACTATCTTGTGAAAATGAATCAATGAAGTAACTAATAATTTATGATGGACAGTAGAATTAGTTTAGGATTTTGTAAATTTCTGTTACATTTCTTATTGATTGTTCGTGATATCGGGCGCGTCAACTACAGAGGTCATTAGTCCCGTAAGTGTATGCGTGTTTTTTCATCGGGTGGTGGCGGTGATCTTTCCCCGCTGGATGGCGAGATCCGGCGCCGACCTACCGTCGACTAGCGGGGTTTTCCCTCAACCAGGTATCTCTCACCAGCGGGGCACCGACCCAGCTTGTTAGACTATGTTAGGCTTTTGTAGATTATTATGGTAAACATTATTTGTAATTTTAATGTTAATCGTCTAGAAACATAAAAAAATATCTAGCACATTTTGTTTAAAAACCTACGCTAAAAACTTCTCAATTTGAATGCAAACTGTAAATGTAAAAATACAAAAACATTATTAAAAGTAAACTTATCAATACTGGAATAGTTACCAGGAAAATCAGACATGTACTAGATATATCAGATAGTATTTACATTGGCGTGATGTATACCCAAAATGTTGTACCCTCATTTCTAACATGCAGAGTTACCAAAATTTGGTACATTTAATGTGAAATTGTAAAAATACAATTAAAAGCAATCAAAATTGATAACAAAAATAGTTTGGTCTTTGGATAGTTTGGTCTTTGTTATCAAACCATTGTCGACCAGTGTAATTTCTCTACTTCCTCCCGAGAATACCAGCACATAATAATAATAATGTATGTCTTATTTCAGTAAAATCTCTGGAATACTAAATTAGAGAATAAATATAAAATTAGATCTGATGAGTCAAAAACGTGGTTCGTACGTAAACAATCTGATTATCTAGTGGATAAGTCGTTTGCTCGCGGAACTACTACGTCTGGTCTCAAATCCAGGCCGGACAATTTTTTGCGAATTGAATACACTTATACGGATTCATCTGTTATTATAATAGTACCTAACTGCTACAAGTCATACAATAACGTTTATGCTGGTGTAGAAACACGACCACAACTTGACATCCATTTTTTCCCCAAAGTTCTGCGGCAACTCTGACCAGGAGGTCCTATGGATGGAATCCCAAAGCTTCCAAATTGTCTACACTAGCTTGACAGCTAGGGCGAATTCAGCCGCTGTCTGGAAAATTATTCAGCCATTTGCTCTGATTGGTAGTTTTAAGTGATTTCTCCGACCAATATCAGACGAATTCCGGAGCAGCACTAAGGCATACCCTACGAAATAGGCCATGGGTCGCTCGCGATTTTTCCTCTTTCTTGTCGTGATCTCTCCACACATACAAACACATACTTTTACGTGGATGCACTACACCGCCACACGTACCGGAAGACAAGTCGGAGGTTTAGAGCTTGTCCCGGGTAGTGTGATTTCCCGCTGGGGGAAGTATATGGAGGGGGAAGCCCCTAGAAGCGGACGTGTAGGTCGACTTCAGATCTCAATTTCGAGCGGGTAGGAACAGCGCCATCTCCCGCGAAAAAAAACATTCACTACTCTATGACTACGTACTAATGACAGTTGAGGCCGAAATCATCAATCTATCATTAATTATCAATCATCAAAACGAGGTGTGGTGCATATCCATGGTTCCATGTCGACGCAGAGAAATTATCGCGTATCTTTTCCGTCTGCTGACAGGACCGATGAGCGGGCCGGCGCGCGCGTCCTCGCCGCCGTCGCCGCCGTCCCCGCCGCCCTCGCCGCCGCCTGCCCCGCCCGCCTCCCCAGTAGCGTCACCCTCACCTTCGCCGTCGTCCCCACCGGCGCCGTCGCCGCCGTCGCCGTCGTCGTCGCCGCCGTCGTCGCCGCCGTCGTCGCCGGGGGCGGGGCCGCCGCCCTTGCTGCCGCTGCTGCTGGCGCCGCCGCCGCCGCCGCTGCTGCTGCTGGCGCTGTTGCTGCTGGCGTGGTGCTGCGCGGCGGCGGCCGGCGCCTGCCCCGCCGCCTGCGACTGCAAGTGGCGCAGCGGCAAGGAGACCGCGCTGTGCGTCAACGCCAACCTGAGCGGCGTGCCGCGCTCTCTCGATGCCGGCACGCAGGTGCTCGACCTCACGGGCAACTCCATCCGCTTCTTCAAGCAGGACGTCTTCTACGAGGCCGGGCTCGCCAATTTGCAGAAGGTAAGGTCGCAAAACAACTCCGATTTCATTCTTTTGTTCTTTCTTTCGTTCTTTCCTTCGTTCTTTCGTTCGATTTTCATTCTTTCTTTCGTTTTTCTTTCTTTCTTGCTTTCTTTCTTTCCTTTCCCTTTTCTTACTTAACTTTTTTATTTTATTTTTTCTTTCTATTTTCTTGTCTTATTTATTATTTATTTGTTTGTTTACTTATTGTCACTTAATTATCGATTTATGTAATGTAATGACTATTTTGTATGACCTTACGTTATTTCACCAAATGCCATTTTTTTAGCCTTAACTAAAAAATTGTCTATATTTATTTCCTAGAAGATAACGGTAGAGTGTGAGCGGGATCTATATCTATAAATAGAATGATGAGAGAAAGTGAGGATGATATAAGGTGTGCCAGGAAAGTCCCCCGTTATGTTGGTGAGTGTGCTAGCAATAGACATAAACTTGGTAGTACTAGCTACAGCTTCTAACAAAAAACATTGCGTACTCAACAGAA
>JAHLJT010008446.1:217781508-217806686 GCA_031308135.1 Acheta domesticus
ATGGTTGTAAGTCGATTCCATCACTAAAGCACTAGGGATACTAGCCTAGATCTATGGCTGATATATCTTAGCATAGAGTTTTCATTATTCCGAGCAAATATTTTCATATCATTTCTTGTCAAAAACGGTCGTTGCAACATGTACTCATAATTCAACTTAATTTGTATATGAGTTACAACAGACATCACTTTCCTCCTAGTACATCACACAGATTTTAACGGTTTTTGATGTTAAATAAATAAACGTTAAATGTATGGATTTTTTACATTTTTTATTTAATGAACGTTTAAAAAGAGTTAAAAACTGTTTAAAAGAGTTAAAAACATTTTCTGAGATTATACGATCTCTACCCTTAGCCACACATAAGTTAAAGTAGTAATACAGTTGGTGACAACAGTTTTTGGCAAGAATTGATAATAATATATTAGCTACCGTGTAATAATATCTATTTGAAAAGGAAAATTAGCTACAGATTTAGCTATTATCTCTCATCGTGCCCTTCTTAAAGAAATCGCC
This sequence comes from Acheta domesticus, assembly GCA_031308135.1. Taxonomy (NCBI): domain Eukaryota; kingdom Metazoa; phylum Arthropoda; class Insecta; order Orthoptera; family Gryllidae; genus Acheta; species Acheta domesticus. Next base: position 217,782,025 of record JAHLJT010008446.1, read on the forward strand.
TCACTGCCGCCAGAACAATAATTTAACGTTTTCAAATAAAACGTTAATGTGAATAACCGTATTCTTCACTGAACTCAAGAAAACGTGCACATATGGTGAAGTTACATTAATGTTCAAAAGCAAAACAAGGACCCATTTCAGTATTCACTGAAAGGAATAGGGAAACTGGACAAAACCCCTGTTCAATATGGTGTAATTACCCAGAAGCTGAGGCATAATACTTGTTACAAACATATAAAATTTTTAGCATTATACATCCCAAATGGTAACTAAAATATACAATATCATTGTTAAAATCAAAATTATTTTCCTTTTTGATGCTCGGTGTAGTCCAATGGTATAGAAACAGTTATGCAGCAGAAAAATAGTTATGCATCACCTTGTAAGATGGCTGCAATAAAAGAGATCTATTTAGGGATTCAGAAAAGTGTAAAATAAATTAGTGGTTCAACAAGAGCACTTGTTTCTTGTTCTATATTTGCAAATGTTACGTGACGTTTTAATAATAGTTGAAAGTGTAAAAGTGTTTTAAACTGCAAATGTATTTGCCCGGTATAAGATTCGAAAATAGGTTCGAGGTCTATGCTCGTATCCGGTACATCATCAGCCCTGGTTTGGTATATCAACGATTCTGACGCAAAAAGTTAAAACTTGACAAGTTTACAAATTTAAATTTTTTTAACTATAAATTTGTATAAACGAACTTCGCTCTTTGTAGAAATTTAAAAGAAAAGTTTGAATTATTTTTGAGAAAGTTTTGGAAATTTTGGAATTTTACCTCTACAGATTAAAATAACCGTTTCTAATTCAAGAGGCTGTGATCAGCCAGATTGATTATAAATATTCATTTTTGTAAAATTCTGAGTATTGTTTAACGTTGGCATTTATAATAGACGGACCCACACACTGAGGATTATCCACATTTTCGTTATTAAGGACTCACAAAACGTAGATCCTGCAACAGTACGTATTTCAGAAATATACTATTTACTAAACATACGAGGAAAAAAATACTTTTAAATATCAGAGACACCCAAAAGGGAATTTGCTTTATTTAATATATGTACATGGAGCTTTAAACCTATCGTGATCTTTCAATATTTTAAAATTGATTGTCTCTAACCAACTTTGAGCCTTCTTCTTACGACAATTTCCTCCATCTGTTGTTCCGTTGTTCGTCCTCACACCGCTACCACCGTTGCCTCCATTGCCCTCCTTTGCCCTGCTGCCGTGGCCTCCGCAGCCTAAGCGAACAATAGAGCAGGCTCAGACGAAGTCAACGCTGCCATCGTGGTCATTGTTACCCTTTCCACTGCCTCCGACAGGCAGTGAATCATCGATGGGGATTCATCTTGTCAATGGATCCCTGCGTGGCAACTGCAAAACCAGGCACAACTGAGCTCTGCGACACCTTGGTGGTTTAGATGCCCACTGCCACGAACATGGCTGGTTTCTGATACACAACTGATTCAGCGTAGAGAAACCAGTGTCTTTGCAATTCGCTCAATGCCGCGGCTAAATTTTTGATGTATTTCGTGTTGGCGATAAAGAAATCCGCTGATCAGAATTGAAGGCGTTGGAAAAATATCAATACACACTTTATTGTACGCCTTCAAAATCGGGATTTTATATTTTACCCCCCAAAAACATAATAGTCGCTGAAAAAACGTGTTCATGAAACACTAATGAAGTGTATATGTTAGGCTCAAGTTTCGGTTGGAGAGGTGCCATGCTGGAGTGGGAAAATTGGATGGAGAAAGCCCAGCAAGCCGACGTGCAGTCCAGCGCCGGATTTTACCATCCAGCCAGGGATGAACATTGCAGGGCACTGGCTAAAGTAAGATGCTTGTCCGAGTATAAGCCAGTCAATCACCTTACAACAGAGATTTTCCTTCACAATTGTGTGTTCTGAAGAAGTATTTTTCCTTAAAAATGCATTGAAAATAATGCGTTTCATAGAGTCAAGGTTCTTGCCCATTTGAAATCCGAACGCCGGAGCCTCAATACCAACTCTCACACCTCAATACCAATGCGTAGCGAAGCGACAACTGGGATGCATAGGTTAGATTAGGTTCGATGGTACTGTGTAAGTAGATATTTGCAACTGTCAGAGGGCACACATTGTCTCTCTTGTCGTACGAACTTCCCGCCAGCAATCGGTTTGATTGATTGATTGGTGTTTCCGGGCACGTCAACTACTTTGGTCATTAGTCCCGTCAGTGTAGTGCGTGTTTTTCGTCGGGAGGTGGCAATGAACTTTTCCCCGCTGGATGGCGAGATCTGGCGTCGACCTACCGTCGACTAGCGGGGTTCCCCTCAACCAAGTATCTCCACCAGCGGGGCACCGCCACAGCCGGGACAAGCTGTAAGCTCCCGACCGGTCTCCCGGCGTGTGTGTTAGTGTAGTGCATGTTAGTGTAAGTGTGTGTGTGTAAGAGGAGAGGATAGGACAAGGAAGAGGAAGGAAACATCGCGCGCGGTCCGTGACCCGTCTGTTAGGGTACTGCGGTACTGCTCCGGCATTCGCTTGGTGTTGATCAGAAACCACGGAAATCTACCGATGAGAGCAGCCGGCTGCTAGAATTCTCCTCCAGACAGCGACTGAATTTGACCTAGCGAACAAGCTAGTGTCGAAAATCCTGACGCCGTCGGGACTCGAACCTAGGACCTCCCGGTCAGAGGGACTGCAGTGGCATGAGGTTGATGCACTGAGCCATCTCTCCCTGTCCAGCAATCGGCTTCGTCATCATCTATACGTATGTCACCAAATCTTGCCTCCTCGTGTTAGTTAATGTGCGATTCATGCGCCTGAAGAATGAATTATGCTTTGAAGGTGTTCCTATTTCGGACTTTTTTCCACCCTCTCTGCCTGTGATCAACAACCGACTTTCGATCTGAGCCGGATTCGGACATGAGTCGTCAGAAACACACAAACTGAGAAATGTCTGGATAAAAACAAACTTTTGTTTTCTTGTACTTTACAAAAATGAGGGATATCACCATGTAGGATATCAGCATGTTTGAGAGTTTTAGCAAATTGTCCGCCAAAAAGACGGTGAACTCTTCTCGTTCGGTGTCCATCTGCGCACAGCCAGCATTACATTTCAACGAAACATGTAAACGTCTTTTTGGACGTGTTGTTTTCCGCTGTGTCATGAACAAACTACTTCTTTGCTTTCATGTAATGTAACGTAACCTAATTGCAACAGCTGAAGTAAAAAGTAGCTGGTTGTAGAAGTTTCTAGAATCTTTGTCATGTTAAATAAATTTATAATAAACTAATTAGTATTTTAAATCCCGACCTTCTATATGTCTAGTTAAAATACTTTCCACTTTATATTTTATACTTTTGCAGAAGTTAAATCTTTTCGAAATTTAAGCAGTAGGAAAAACTGAATAATGAATATGCGGGACGATACTTATTTACTGAAGGACATCGTGACGCAAAATTTGCTTAGAAACCATAGAAATACTAATAGAAGTGAGTAAAATAACATTGTAAAAATTATTAACCTGTTCGAATATTTCATTCTACTTGATCTATATTAAACCTAGTTGGTGCACTTATCTGGTGGTATAATGGTTTGATATGGATGTTTTATGAGAGGCAACGTAAACGTGTAATTGAGCGTGATTGTCGTTCATGTCTTCGGCAAGTTTAATGTGCTGCAACTCTCTAATAAAGACACTTAGAAATCTTTTTGCGGCGTACGGAATTGCGCCCATAAAATAGTCTGTTCGAAAATGAAGTTGGTCTTTCCCTTGTGAATGCTGTCTTAAAAGGGGTCAGCCTTAGGATGTATTACTTCAAGTATTTCAAAGTCACGAGCTAGGTAACTAGTTTACTAGTCACTTCGCGAACACTGCGTAAAAGAGCTGGGGGGTTTTAATGGTAAATATTATGCAAATTTCTACAAAGTGCCGGTTCTTCACAAGATACCTGGTCCATGTACCCTTTGGGGGAGTAAGTTTACAGATATTGCTCCAAAAGTAGCAATATTAATCCCATTACTAAAGTAAAGAAGTTAACTAATAAATTGAAATATATCAGTAATATTTCATCTTATCAATTGAGATTAAAATTAAACATTTTAAATCGAAAGGATTTTGATTTCAAAATCACGTTTTCTTAAGAGCAATAAATACATTAAATTCCTACCAGGAGCAAAGATTCTTGTCTATATAAAAAGCTATCCACCTTTAAGAGTGATATAATAAATGTAGGGAAGGTTTATCTAGAATAAATCAGCTACTTATTGACTAGTCAATTTATTTCACATAATTGCTACAAATAAATAACAGAAACATTAAATAAAATATTACAAAACACAAATGTGGACAAAGAATTTATCATTCAAACATATTCTTTCCCTTTGGCAAATTGATTATATAAGGCAGAATTTAAATAGAAAATAAATATGTAATAAAGTGTGCCAAATTAATACAAATCTCGGTTGTTTGCTAGAAAACGTGCTGGTAAACATGTTTTCCTACGAAGCAAACATTGATCGTGATATTTTGAGAGCGGTCGGTGCATACCATCCCCGCTACAGCTTGCGCGGAAATACATCTTTTTATTCTTGCTATTTTAGGGGGGAATAATGAGAACGAATTCCGGGGAAATAGTTTTTTCCAGTAGAAGAGTCATGCATCCCAGGCGGTGAAGTAGCTCGTGCGGGCGCGCAAATTTAAACACGCGTAATTACTGTTTCGTCGTTTGTCTTAAGCTGCTTCACTGGAACGTCCGGGATACTGTTCTCCTCCAGTAAAGTGTCATTCCGAATATGCCGTATGATGAAGACGCAAAAAAAAAACATTGAGCCGTCATCACGGCTGTAGTGGTAGCAACTGTGCGAAGGTCGTCATTGTAGCTGACGACACGTAGCAGGGGCGACCGTCGTGGACGTACTACCTTTCTGGCCACTGTCGTAGCGGCTGCCTTCCTTCTATGCTGGTTCAAGATACCGCCTCTCCTACCTTGCTTTAAGCACAATGATTGCTTGGCTGTTAGTGATTCCGTGCGCGTGAACTTCGGAGGTCATTAGTCCCGTAAATCTAGTGCATGTTTTCCATCGGGAGGAGGTGGTGATCTTCCCCCACTGAATGGCGAGATCCGGCACCGACCTACCGTCGACTAGCGTTTTTTTCCCAAACCAGGTACCTTCCACCAGCAAGGCACCCCCACAGCCGCGACCTGCTCTAAGCCCCCGACCGGTCTCCCGACATGTGTGCTAGTGTAGTGCATGTCAGTGTAAGTGTGTGTGTGTGTAAGGGGTGAGGATAGAACAAGGAAGAGGAAGGAAATATCATGCGCGGTCCGTGGCCTGTTTGTTTGGGTACTGATCCGAGATTTGCCTGGTGTTTCTCGGAGAAACCACGGAAAACTACCAATCAGAGCAGCCGGACGTTAGAATTCTCCTACAGACAGCGACTGAATTCGACCTAGCTGACAAGGTAGTTTCGAAAATCCTGTCACTGTCGGGACTCGATCCTAGGACCTCCCGGTCAGAGGCACTTCAGTGGCATCTATTGATGCACTGAGCCACCTCTCCAGGTGACTTTAACCACACAGTCCATAGAAAACGAAGAGCTTCTGAACTGGATGAGGCAATACCCATAGACTTCGAATCTTGAATCTTTTACACATATTACTTTCAGGATGTGAATTAATTTTTTATTACTCTCCTTGCTTCGTAAGAAGAGAAAGTATTGTAATCGTGCGCCAGAAAACGTTTCGACAGACATACTGTCATCACTGGATCCTGCTAACCAAAAAGTGAATAAATCTGGCTAAAATGTTCGTAGCCTCATTTTTCTAACTCGAAAATATTTGCAATTTTTGTATCCCTTTCCTCATGTCAATAATGTATTTTATTCAGAAGATTAATGACCCCTATGTTCGTTAATAGTATTTCTTATCTAGATCTTACATCTTGATCGATCAGGGGTGAACAGATTTTTAAAACTTGCTTGCAGATGCTGGAGAAGGCGAAACATAAGGTGGATACTTGGAGTTGCGCAGGAAACTAACCTATTATGCTACTTTTTAAATTTTGTACGTTACTAAGCCCAGTGAATACAATACAAATAAAATAAATACAAAAAATAATAAAAAACAATACACTAAACACAATAAAACAGAATAAAGCCGATCTGATGGCTGAGATCGCAAAGGCAGTAGTGCAGTAACGATCTCAAACCAAGGATCGCGGGTTCGAGTCCCTCCTCGGGCATGGGTGTGTTTGTTTTTGTCTGTATGTGTGTAGTCCTTTTTTGTCGGTATGTGTGTATTTATCCTTTCACCCCTCATTATCATCATTTCCTTTTTCATACCCCCAGAGTATCAACCCTGAGGATAGAAATGGGATCCAGCTAAATGTTGATCCCTTGATAAATTACATACATCTGCCACCGAGGTAATGTTAATGAGCCCCCGTAAGTACAGGATGCATGCACGAGTGGTCCAAGTACGCGCGGCCTATTCGCGGTCAAAAAAATAATAAAATAAACTCATTACATGGTAAAGGTTTTATAACTTCTCGAGGTAGATACCTGAGAAGCGACGAAGACGCTTGTGAGATAATACACTCCTCTCGTCAACAAAATCTCCTTTTATCATTTATATGTCGAAAAAGACAAAATAAATGCACGTCTTACCCTGATGAAGGCGTTCCCAGCCAGCCGCAAGTCCCTCAGCTCGGAGATGCAGTCGAAGGCGTGGGAAGGCACGGCCTCCAAGGCGTTGTCGCTCAGGTCCAGCTCCACCAGGTTGGACAGGAAGCGGAAGGCGTAGCGGTGCAGCTCCACCAGGGCGCAGCGCGCCGCGAACACCTGCGGGCCACTCGCTCTCAGGCAACCGCCCCTCCCTCCACACCCACGCCCCGCCCCCACCCCGCGCCCTCGGCCGCCTCGCCCTTAAGCGACGTCGCGGTCGACGCGGGAAAGGCGACAAGGTACGCAGACTGGCGAGGCGGGCGGGGCGGGGCGGGGCGGGGCGGGCCTCGCGTAATGAACAGCCCGATGGACGGGTTAAAGAAGCTGCTAACGAGGCCTTGCCGCTCCCAACACTCCGGCCCCGCTCTGCGCCGCCCAGCCCCCGCTACCTCTCCTGCACCCGGCGGCGTCCGCGTCCTGCTCCGCCTCACGCAGCGGACAATCTCGGCAGCGCGGCGCGGGGAAAAAGAGCTGCGACGAGACTGCGGGCGGAGGTACAGAGGAGCGAGTCGAGGGGGCAAGCGGCTGCACAGAGCGGGGAGGCGGAGGTGACCCCGGTTCAGGGGTAGGGGAGGGGCTAGACGATGCAGAGGGTGCAGCGGATGGGGATTGGAAGGGCGGAGCGGGGTAGGAAGAAGTGCGGCAAAATGGGCTAAGGAGAGGCGTGGCGGGGCGAGTAAGAAGTTGGGCAGGATCGGGTAAGGAGGGGCGGAGCGGGGCAGGACCAGGTGCGGGAGGATAGGTAAGGACGGGCAGAGCGGGGAAAATGTGCGGCAGCATTAGGTAAGGAGGGGTGAAGCGGGGAAGAGGTGCGGAAGGATGAGGTAAGGAGGGGAGGAGCGGGGAACGGGTGTGGCACGATAGGGTAAGAAGGGGTGGAGCGGGGCGGGAAGAGGTGCGAGAGAACGAGGTAAGGAGGGGTGGAGCCGGCGAGGAAGATGTGCGGGAGAATGGGGTATGTGGGATGGAGCGGAGCGGGGAAGAGGTTCACGAAGATGGGACAAGGATGGGAGGAGTCGAACAGAACGAGGTCCGGGAGGACGGGGAAAGGAGGGGCTGAGTGGAACAGGGCGAGGTGTGGAAGGGTTGTAAAGAGGGGCGGTGAGCAGCGGAGAAGAGGTGCGGGAGGATGGGGCTTGCATTGAGGGCGCCGGGTGAAAAGCACCTAATATGGCACGCATGCGTGAATACAATGAAACGCGCTTCAGATTACGGATGGTATCTTTCGTATCTTAAGCAATATCTTCGCCCTTGCTTTTCCGCTTAGCAAGTTAGCAAAATACATACATACAACGCCGAGGGGGGCATAAGTACATTGAATATCATTGGCATTAAAAGATTACGGCGATTGCTACATGACGTGCCTGAAGAAGTCGATTTGAGCTGTCCTAAAAGAATTTCGGTCCAGGCAAACAAAAATAGATTTTTTAGCACAGAAGAAAGACATGGACAAAGTAATGTAAACAAGAATATAGAATAAGTACTGCGAAGATAGTTCATTGGATAATAATGCAAACGACGTCTGAGCTTCACGATGAAACAAATGATACTTGTACCCACTACAATCAAATCAAACAACATGGCATGGTTTCAAGGGCTTCAATCATTTTACCAAAGAAATTTCAACTCAGCACGTGATATCGCTTCATTATATTTACATATCGTATCTTCAATGATATGGAACTATCACTGGAAATGTTTCCAATTGTTAATCAATGATGACATTTTTTCAAATCAAGAAATAAATCTAGAAACCAAATTCAAAAAAGGAAGAGGAAAAATGTATAATTAAACTATTCTGAGAGAGGGTACGTGCTTAAACGTTGGCAAACACCAATAGTGCCTCATTTTGATGTATTCGAGAATTTGTTTCTTTTATAAATTGCGCCTGTTAAAAATACACCGAAAAAATATTTGTGTGTGAACAGTTAATAAAACAAAGTAAATAAAAGAGGTTATCAAGAAAGGGAGAGACAGAGAGAGAGAGAGAGAGACCCTTAAAAAGAAATACAATTACAAAATAGAAGAATAATTTAAAGAATTCAACAGATCATAAAATGAAAAACGTACTAGAACTAGAGAGTCCGTAAATAAAAATGATGAATTCGAATTACATAGAAAGTGTGCATTATTTACTAAAGAGCAGAAATACTTTGGTGACATTTTACAGAGTTAGAGTTCGTAAGGTCTCGCGGTTTAGCTCATTGGTCAGCGGCTCTCTTTCAATGACGCGATCTCGAATTCGAATCCTGGGCGAGCAAGATTATAGTGTGCGTTTTCCTGGCAATGTCCCAGTATATGTTGCAGTGTAACCATGAGATAACTCACTTCTCAAGTTGAAAAGACCAGAATACGGCGTAGGGATGTCTTTGTGCTAACCACACGTACTTCTTAATCCATTGCCTTGAGGCCGGGACGCTGCTGGTAGGCCATGGTTCGTACGCGGGCTGTAGGTCAAGTACAAACAGACGTGAAGCCCGAGAAAGATAAACTGAAGGCATTGGGATTGTGACAATTTACAGCAAAGTAAAATAAAATTGAATAAGAGAAAAGAAAAGAAACTACTGCAAGCGTGTATAAATTGCGATGGAACTTGAGCAAAAGCAAGTTTACAAAAACAGCAAGTTATGCAACAGTGGACGCGTATCAATAGAAACGAAAGAGAAGAGAGCGAAAACGAAATTTTTTATCGAGTTAAGATTCGTAACAAGAAGCGACGTAGGGTTCAAAATAGCCAAAAAAAGAAATCAGATGGGGGTGATTTATGAGGGATCCCAATGGGGGCGTCCTCGAGGAAAGGTCACGAGCTGTCTGCGTCCCGATGCACCTTACCGCCGCCGTCGCCCCCCCCCTGTTTCCGCACCACGGCTGCCAGACCTTCGCGCGCACCTTTCTTGCTTTCCGTTCAGACGGACGACACGACGCTCGAAGTTCGCTTCACGTGAATTTCACACAGATAGGTCCCCGCATTATTTTTCATGCATCGTGTAATCGTGAAATTATACACTATGGTTGTTATAAATTTAAAACAAATTCTTCGGTAATTCTAAGTTGTACGTTTCTTGTGCAAATCTACTTTTAGAATGAATTAGGTCATATTGTGGGTGAAATATACATTTAAGCCATCAAGTTTTATTTCAAGGAAAACACGTTTATTTGGCGTCCAAGTTAAGGAATCTTTCTCACAAATTTCTTTCATAACTACTATAATTTACATGTTAAAGTACAATGAGTAAACCTCAATATATCCTAAATCCTAGATTTTTTAAAATTTATACATCCTTGTACGACTTATAGTCTTTCAAGGGTTTTTATAATTGCATATTTGTTTTCCACACCAAATTTGTACATTTGGAAATTACATACTCGTTTTGCAATGTATAATTTCACATTAACATTCTGGAGGTTAGACCTCGTAAGGACCTCTAACATACATGAAATAATTTATATATTTTTATATACATTTAACAATTTGATACATGTTTGTAATTTTAATAATTATTAGTACAGTTTGAAATTATTGACAACAAAGTATAGAGGACGCAACAAGTCTTAAGCATGACGGGTTTTAATTCTTGGTTGTGGGTAAGCTGGTTTCCGTGTCTTAGTTGCAGTTACAGTCCGAGAAAATGTCTTAGTTGCAGGACACAAGGGAAAGTTAGTAAAGAATTTTGCTGCTAATTTTGTTACCCAGATTTATAATGGTACAACGAAGAGTTCTTGATGTATCTGTTCATTACTAATGAACTAGGGAGCTTTTAATGTCTACCGAAGGAAGGGTCCCCCGGATAAGATGGTAAAATGTTCCCCTCAACCAAATTATATATGAGTGGTTACACTATAATTCTCATATGAAAATAATATTTTTGAAGATTTCTTAGCCCCCATCCCACCACCCACACCCCTATACAGCCAAAAACGTGTCTTTTTACTTTCAATTTTTTTCGACCACTTAACACTATTTTATCTGACTGAAAAAATATGATAATTAAGAACACAATTTGTACTATCAGAAAAATATTTTTCAATATTTTCTCAGGCCTAAATTTAAACACAAAAAAATATTTTTGAAAAAAATCTAGAAATATTTTTTACTGTGTCTTAGAAACCTGGAACAGGCTCGAAAAAATTCCAAAGGTTCCTCTTAAAACAAATTGTTTGTGCATTTTTTCAGATTTTTTCGATTGCTGGGCTGCAGTTAAAAAAATAAAAATCATTTTCCCGCCTTTAAACACCTGGACTTTCAATATACTTTGAAAATGACTGCAACGGTTCAGTGCACTTATTTTAGTGTTTATTATACATTTGTATACATTGTTGTAGCAGCCAATAAAGTTTTGATTTTGGAATGTAGTTACAAATTATCATTTTGTAAAGCCTTCTAATCCTTTTTATGAGAATATCATACGCTAAGGGAAGGCAAATAGTGTTTGACAGTTTATTAAATAATAATTCGATCATATTTGATGGATAATTGGGGGACATGTGGAAAAATGAAGGGGAATAGGTTAGACCCAGATTTACAAGAATTGTTTTACTTGTCTTAGAACACCGACACTGGCACGAAAATAATCTTAAAACTTCATCTTAGAATGCTTGTGAATTTTTTCATATTTTTTTAAATCGTTGGGTCATAGTTTAAAAAAAATAGACATTTGTAGTCAACCAGTTGGCTGTTCGGCACTTGCAGCGTCCTACGCACGTGCGACCTTGCTCGAAGAGGAAGGCCACAGAATAGCAGCTGAAACGTTGACAACTGAACCTAGATCGCGGCATCTCCCGCACAGATAAATAGTAACACATTCGCTGCGAAAGCCTGTGGTCTCACGTCTGTATATGTTTCAGACTAGAGAAAAAGTTGTTTTTTCCTTTACCTACGTATTTGTTCTTGAATACGTATAAATAGATAGATAGATAGATAGATATTGTTTATTTAGCCTTCTCGGCTATTTTTACATAAAATACATATTTACATACATTGCTTACATCTATAAGTATACTCTATTAACTATTTACAAAATGAATTTTCTACTTTTATGTGTTTTATAATTTTTCTTTTAAATTCTTTAATTTGTTCACAGTTTTTTATTTCTAATGGTAGTTTATTATATAATTCAATTCCTTTGTCAAATAGTCTATTTTTTGCCTGTTCAGTTTTACTAAAATTAATTACTAAATGTTGTGCTTGTCTTGTTTCCCTTGCTGTTTTATCTTTCACTCTTTGGATTTTGTTTACCAAATCTCCTGTTATTTGGTTTTTTAATTAATTTAAAAATAAAAATTAGTGTCTTATACTGATTCTCTCTTTTATTGACATAAATTTCAGAGTGTCTAGCATGTCTACCACTGGAGTGTATCTATTGCATTGAATTATTACCCTCATTGCTCTATTTTGTTGTATCTGAAGTTTTTTAATTTCACTTTTTTGGGCTCCAACTAGTATTGTTGAACAGTAATCAAAATGTGGTGCAATTATGGATTTATATATCAAACATCTTGTATAGCCATTTATATATTGCCCAATTCTGTTTAACATATTAATCTTTTTTCCAGTTTTCTTTACTATATATTCTATATAATCTTTAAAATTTAATTTACTATCTATAATTACTCCCAGATATTTCATTTTGTATACCCGTTGTATTTCCTTTAAATCAGTTGTGAATAATTTTGTTTCTCTTTCTTCTATGTTTCTTCCACTATGTAAAATCATAAATTTAGTCTTTTCTACATTCATTATTAATTTATTTACCCTTAACCATTCTTGTACTGCAATAAATACACTCTGCAGTTTAAATTCAATTTCCGCTTCTGTTTCTCCAATTACATACAATAAAGTGTCGTCAGCAAATAACTGAATTTTACATTCATTTGCAAACAAATTTATTATATACTTAATTAAGTCATTTATGTACATTATAAACAATATTGGTCCCAAAACTGACCCTTGCGGAACACCTAAATCTACGCTAATTTCCTCTGACATAATGTTATTATATTTAACTTTTTGCTTTCTATTTACAAGATACGAAATAAACCACTTTTGAACGTCACCTTTGATACCGTATTTGTACATTTTCTCAATCAGCATTGACCTGTCAACCGTTTTCGAATGCCCTCTTTAGATCCAAGAAGATAATTCCTACTTTCTTTCCTGTATCAATATTAATTTTCCATTCGTCTAAGACTGCTTGAATCGCGGTTTCACAGGATTGTTTTTCTCTGAATCCTGATTGTTCATTTCTTATAATTTTGTTTGTTTCAATAAATTCATTTAATTGCTTCTTTACTATTTCTTCTAATATTTTTTCATACGTGGGTAGTTTATTTATTGGCCTAAATTCAGCTGCTCTCTTTGTGTTTGTCACTTTTGGAATTGGTATTACGGTGGAAGTTTTCCATGATTCAGGAAAGATCCCTTTTTCTAATGAATTATTTATTATTTTCAAAATACTGCTTCTAATATTTCATAATTTTCTTTTATCATTTTTGTTGTAATACCCTCGTCGGTTCCTTTTCTGTTTGTTAGCCCAAAGATAATTTTACGCAATTCTTCCTTTCTTATCATTTAAATTTATTAAATTCACTGTCACACCATTTTCATTTTTGCTTGTAAATATTCTGATTCCCTGCATCAGCATTTTGTACTAAAATATTAATGCTTCTTACGAAATAGTTATTGAATTTGTTTGCTATATTTTCTCTACTACTTTCATCAAATACAATATCTGTAGTCATTAAATCACAGTTGTTACCTCCAATTAATTTCTTAATTACCTTCCATAATTCTTTACTATTATTTTTGTGTTCTTCAATAGTATTATTATAATATTCTACTTTCTTTTTCTTAATTAGTTTAACTACATTATTTCGTAACTTCTTGTACTCTTCCCACTTGTCCGGTTCTCTCGTTATTTTAGCTGTTTGTATACTTCATCTCTCTTGTTGCACAACATTTTTATTTCTTCGCAATACCATTTTCTTTCATTCCATTCTGTATGCACCTTCAGCGTTTTAAATGGTGCCACCTTATCTAAGGTTTTTACGACTGCTTTTACAAATTCCTCGCTTAACTCGTCTTCATTGTCATGTTTTAATTGTCTAATATTACATTCTAATATTTCTCTAAATTGATCATCTTTAAAATTTCTATAGTCTCTTTTACGTATTTTAATCCTTTCTCTTCGATTTGTACCTTTATCTTTTACATCCGACTTAACTATTACCCAAGCATGGTCGGTAATTTTTGGTGTGTCTTGTACTTCTACATGTATGTTTACATTTTGAGAATACTAGATCAATGATTGTCTGACTATTACTATCCACTCTTGTTGGCTCTTTTACCAATTGGTTTAGTCCCAATGCTTTAAAACTATTTACTAACTTCTTCTTTACGTAACTTTCTCTCAGTACATTTATATTAAAATCCCCTATTATTATGCAATTATTAATTGTTAATATTTCTTCCACTTTGTTTGTAATATAGTCAATAAATTCGCTATCAGATGCATTTGGAGAGTGATAGACAGCAACTACCGATCCTTTGTATTCTTTACACAAAATATCTAACTTAACCATCCAACAGTTACTTTCTATATAGTCTACTTTAACATTTTCTATTTTAGTATCTGTTCTCACGAATACTACTACTCCCCCCGTTCTTCGGTTCTGTGAATTACATCTGATACATCTATAGCCTTGTATTATAATTTCCTCATCCTCTATTTCTTCAATTACTCGTGCCTCAGTGAACGCCATTAGGATAGGTTTATTTTGAGATTCATTTATGTATTTACTGATTTGATCGTAGTTTGCCAAAAGACTTTGTACATTTAGTGTTAAGAATGCATTTTGTATATTCAATGATTGCTACTCAGAAGTATAATCAATTCTTTTCCTCTTTTCATTTATTATTCTTAAGTAAGTTGGACAATCTTTATCTGTTGCTTCATGATCAGTCGAAATGTCCGTTAATTTGAGTCTTCTAACCTGTCTTCACAATTTACGCATTTTTATTTAAGTTGCATCCTCCACTGACCTCCTAGACACTCGTATACGTGCGAAACTCTGCACTTCGTGAATAATGATTGTACGAAAATTGAAAATTGATTTAAAGTAGCTCCCAACTGCAAACTCCAATCCCCGAAAGTAGTTTACGGCATTATAGACCCGGTACTGTGCGAGAGAATCCATTCCAATATTGCTGAGCGTTGAAAGAAAAATTCGCAGAAAATAAAATAGTCCCTTTAATTTTATCGTGAAAGATAATTTCAGTATTTCCCTTCAATAATTAATTTTACATTTATATCGGCTCCTCTTTTCTGTCCACCCGTGCTATGGAAAGGGGGCACCCAAAATAACTAATATGCAAAATTGTAAAATAGGATGATCATAAAAGTGGTATTTTGAAAAATACAGCCCAACAACATAATCGGGGCCAAATCTGTTCCCCTTCATTTCCCCACTGTCGCACATCTATCCTTCACCTGCACCCGAAATGTCCCTTATCATTTCCCCATTTGTCATCTACCCGTCTCCCGAAAACACGTCTTCTGTTAGAATTTACTTGTTCTCAAAAAACAGTCGTGTCCCCATGAGACAAGCAAACCTGGTTTAAAAGGCCTAGGAAGCATCGCTTCCGAGTTTATTTGCCATTATAATGTGTGTTGCAATAATCTTTTTTGTATGTCATAATCTGCAAATTTCTATTTTTTTCTTCTAAAATGCGTTTGATGTAGGATGGGGTGTAATTCTTTGTCCACCAGTATCACACTTACAAGGTCTTGTTTCTTATAAATTGCCAGAACTATCGTCTTTCCGGAGCGTACGATTACTTTTACAAACGATTAGAAAGCTTTAAAAAATGATAATTTGTGACTACATTCCAAAATCAAAACTTTTTTGGGTGCTACAACAATGTATACAAATGTATAATAAACACTAAAATAAATGCCACAGAACCGTTGCAGTCATTTTCAAAGTATACTCAAGTCCAGGTGTTTTAAAGGCGGGAAAATGATTTTATTTTTTTAACTGCAGCCCAGCAATCGAAAAATCTGAAAAATGCACAATTTGTGTTTTAAGAGGAAGCTTTGGACATTTTTTCGAGCCTGTTCCAAGTTTCTAAGACACAGTAAAAATATTTCTAGATTTTTTTCAAAAATATTTTTGTGTTTAAATTAGGCTTGAGAAAAATATTGAAAATGTTTTCTGATAGTACAAATTGTGTTCTTATTGAGATATTTTTTCAGTCAGATAAAATAGGTTAGTGGTCGAAAAAAATTGAAATTAAAAATACAGGTTTTGGATGTATAGGGGTGTGGGTGTGGGACGGGGCAAAGAAACCTTTCAAAAATATATTTTTATGTGACAATTATAGTGTAACCTCTCATATGTAATTTGGTTGAGGGGAACTTTTTACCATCTTATCGGGGAACCCTTAATTTTGAATGACTTTTATCTTTTTGAAATTGGTAGGGGCTGTACCTTCCCATATTTGACAGGTATATGTAGAGAGGGTCAAAGATGTTTCTAAAGATAGATAATGATATTTCTATGTTTTATTTTAGAATTTTTGTCAGAGGTATAATTTTAACCTTTTAATGAATGTATTGCTTGCTATTTTGAAACTGATCTTTCCCTTCCATGTCAATTTTTTATCAATTTTATCAATCCTAAATATTTGGTTCGGGGTTGTAGATGGAAGGCATATATTGCTTTATTGTTTAAAATGGAAGGGTTGTATTTATTTTGTTTTTTTAGTGAAAATACTTTCGCTTGGCATTTATTAGAATTAATAGTTATGTTCCTTTTTTGAAGCCATTTAGAGAGTATGTTTAAGTCAGCTTGTAATTTGTCTCGATCCATTGGTAGGTCTTCCAATACTAATAAAAGTTTAGAATTGCTGTCGATTATCCTCGCCGTATCAATTAAAGGCATTAATTATTATTATTATTTTATTATTATTATTATATTATTATTATTATTAATATTGTTGGTAATTTTGTTGTATTAATTTTTGCATTTGTGAAACTAATATTTTATTACTTGAGATGTTATAAATTGGAATTATGGAATTGTGATTTTTTGCTGAAATGATGAAAATTGAAATCTATTCCTGATAATTCTATGATTCTAATGGTACAGTTGGTAAATTTGGAATGTTCTTGTATTATTTATGTTAAATCCTAGTAATTTTGATATCTGTTTAATGTTGCAAAAACTTTTACATTTTTCAGGAAATACGATGGAAGATTATTCATCATTTTTATACGGTGAATAAGTATGCCATATACTTAAAGAATATTCGTTTAAAATACAATAAAGAAAATTTTGAGTTCCATTCATTTCTAGCTCGGAGAAAATATTCAAATTTTAAAAAATCTCTTAAGAAACTACAAACAAAAATTTCAAAGAATATAACAGTTTTTTATGCAACTGCATAGTAGGTGAGACAAGGCGCAACTTCCCTATAAATAAACGAATAAACGGAAGAGCTGGTTTCATGTATGAATGATGAAATCATTTTTCGTGTGCTACATCACCAGACAAAAACAAGTATGATCAACAAGGTATCGTACTAAAAATGTATTCTTATTTTACTGAAGCGAGAGGGAGGTGTAAAGAAAGCAAAACAAGTGTGTTTCTCTTATTCGAAGAATCAGAATTGAAACTGGCTCCACGTAATTCGAGGTGGAAGCAACGACTTTACACCAGAATGTTGCGATAGTTTAAATTGCATGTACCCATTGCAACTCACGTATGAAGGGAACATTCATTTTTTATTGCAGAAATAGTTTTAAAAGTTAACTTGAGCGGTGAATTACTAGCTCACTAGCAGTTAAATAGCCAGATGTGCGAAATTGTTCTCAGCCAGTGAGTCATGAGTGATATTTATAAAAAAAAATTCCGCCAATTCCCACTCTCACGAGATCCCGAATTACCCCAGCCAAGGGACACCAAGCAACAAATAAATTAAACAAGACTGGTGATTAAGCAGTATCTGACAAAAGCATATAGTAATGAAAATTTTCAAAAATCCATACCATACGAAAACATAAAGACATAGCAAATACGATGAGGTGAATGGTATCCAAGTGCCAGGTATATGTACACAAAACTACAAAATGGTATTTGTATGGCGAGTTTAACAAAGGTAGAAGAGTGTCTGAATCACGATATGTTCTCAAGAAGTATTTTTACTTCCTTTTCTTAATTCTCTACTTGAAAGCATATTTATTGTCTTTTAACTAATTGAGTAGATGGTTTTATTACAAATATAAAGTACAGTTATATTTAAACCATTTCAAAGCATTATTTATATTAGTTAAAAACAGTAGTTTTATATTGAGGCTTGGTATTACCATTTCATATTCATAAATACAATACTGATCTCTCTTCGTGAAAAGGACTCCTATAACGTGAAGGATCCGGAAAATAACTGGTCAGTAGCTTAGAGCTATACAAATGTACTAAAAATGTCTTTCTATTTCTTTGCATGTATTGGAGAGGGTAAGATACAACACTTGTTTAGTTCAATAGTGCATTATCTAATTTAATTTTGTTCCTGTGGCTAATTACATCGGTGAAAACTAGCTCCCAGTAGCAATTATTTCGTCGAAAATATGTTTTATTCCACTTCTGCTGAAATTTGAAAGTTGTCACAGCTTACATCGCGACAAATGAAGCAAATTTCACAAGTATAATTGAAGACCTCAGAGCAATAACATGCCACAGTATGTAAGTTTTGAGAAAATGGAGAGTAAAGGTTTAGACATTGCATTCCCCACATTGGAATAGAACATATTAATTTATGAATCACAATGTCATCTTGCGGCGAATCTTTAAAATAAAAACCCCACATCCAGATACATCTATGCAGGCCTGCACAACGCCTGCTCCGCGGGCATTCTGCACTTACGAGCACTGTCTGTCCGCGACAGCACCGAAAGTGCAAGTAGGGGGGAGAAGGAAGTTTTGCGGGGAGGGAAGAAGTCGGACGTGGAACGACACGGCGCGTAAATCGAATGCCTGGGCGTCTAATAATGATCCATGTTGCAAACTTATATTCCCACTTGTTTAAATGAACAATGTCTAGCATTTCATGTTACAAGGGCCATAATTCACTGTTTACGGCTTCATGTAAAGTACCCCCAAATTTTATAGTATATTTTTCAAAATCTCAAAACTTCGACTGGAGTCAGATTGACAGGGGTTGCTTCAATTTGAAAAAAATCCTATGTATGATTTATGCGCTAGTGGTGTTCACAGACGAACGAACGGACAGACGGACGCTTTGCTTTCAATCGGTTTTTCGGTATCAAGAACCCACAAAACAGGGTTTCTGGCTACACCACGTGTTAGGGGATTTTTTTCTTAATTTATCAACTGGTTTTATCCACTTTTTCAATATCAGGGCCCGGCAATGAATTTTCTTCTGGCAAATATTCGCCGTTGTTTGGCGCAGCATTACATAATTTCCCTATAATACGTATATTGCTTTGTAAATACGTATGTATACGGGACAGTAAAAAGTGTTTTAGTTTTGATAGAACCGTCTTATTCCATTAAACATGTTAATGAAAAAATAGTTTATTGCTGTCATCATCATACAAAACAATTCAGTATTATTTCAGTCATAATTTTGTGTTTAGCAAATCAAGATGTATAATTAGTTGTAGTTTCATATTTCACACTGTCATATATCGACAACAAACATTTACAATATAATTCAAAAGGCAATATTACTTGAACTGTATGTGATAGTCACGTTCTCGCGGATTGCTCATTCAATTTACGCGCTATGGTTCGAATTGCGCCTTCTAATTGGTGTTCCGTACTCTTAGAATGAGTCTCATCCCCACGCTTTATCTATTTTCGCATTTGCCCCCGAGATGCTCGCACGCAGCTCGTGACGTCAGTGAAAGTGCAAAATGCTGTGCAGGACTATTCTACGGGGAATCGAAAAACACTAATATTTCAATTTCACCAGAAATGTGGCATAGCATGTTATTGCCCCAAGGTATTCAATTAAATTAAAAAATATTTTTGAGAACCTACAAAATGAGTCGTTATAAAAGTCTCGGCATTTTTACTTTTTAATGAATGTCACAGAACAACAATATCGTGATCATGTCCCCATTAGTAAATAAAAAATGAATAAGAAATCACGCATGGAGACGCGAAATGCATCATCGAATACTCATAATTGAATCCGCATTAGTAAACTTCAACTAAAGCCACTCTCAATAATTCAGTGCAGATTGATTTGATGTTATTTCTCTGAGATGGAGCATCCGAGTAAAGTCATCAATCATTGTCTATGAAAGTGAATATTGTTTGTAGAGGAAAGTATGTAACGCAATATTCAATAATAATTAAGTTATTATATGAAAAGAAGTCACGGGAGGAAATCTCAGTATGATTGAAGCAAATACTGTAACAAAAAATGTGTACATATTTTGATTCTCTTTTCTTTTATGGACGTTTCACAAAACATTATTTTTGATCTTTCTACTGTACAAACAAGCTCCGTTATAATATCTGACTTTCGGCAAAAGGTATATTTGTAGTGGAAAGGGAAAAAAAGTAGCTTAGAGTGCTGTATGGATTTTCTTTGAAAAAAAATGAGGCATGCGGTCTCATTAGCACCCTTATAGTACAAAGCTGCCGAGAAGCGACGGGTAGGAAGAGCTCAGCATTTGAGCGAACCTTCACAGAGAAGAAGCTTTTAGCTCCATGCATTTTCTCGGTTTTAGTAATATTCTAGCTTGATGAAAATACAGAATCTTTCTCATCGTGAAACATAAACACGAGGAATCTCAGCTGCGTGTGTTGTTTCGAAATATTTAAAAGTACTTGTCCAAAAAGATAGATATTATTATAACTCACCTTTCAATGTTTACTTATAGTTAAAAAATACAACCGTTGTTATGATTTTGAGAAATTGATTATTCATGTTTTAATTCGTAATACCATGTTGCAGGAAAGGAATGTGGCAGAAGTATGTCCTAACCATTTTCTCTGTTACGACAATGACAAGTGCGTTAGCCTATTGGAGATCAAAACTAAGTCCTCATGTTTATGTCTATTCCACTTCCCTAATTAATATCTTCAATAAAATAAATTGTATCCATCCGTAGAATGAAGGTTGATGTTTGTTAACCTAATATGCATATACCCTTTTATTAAAATGTAATATAGGAACGTCAGAGAAGTATAAAAAATTATATTCTGAAATTTCCTCACGATCTAATCGCCCTACAAGGAAAACGTTGACATTTTATAAATATTTAATTTATGTCATATTTTCTTCCCTTAAATTGCGCATTTCATGTGTTTTCATCTCTTCGCATTCGATTATTTCTTTTGCAACTCTAATTGCGCAGTAGACCAATTGAGATATCTTTTTAAATTGAATATCTTTTCAGTAGTGCGCCTTATGCACCTCTGCACCTTCTGCTACGTGGCAGAAATACATTCGTAAACTATCGACTTTTTGCCAACCAGCTACAGAAATTAAATGGCCCATTTTGTCCCGATTGCTTTCCAATGAATTTTCCTCAAACATACAATTTTTCTTTGGACGATCATCAATAAACAAAAATTCATAGAAATGAGTCGCACATACCTAGACTGTGTGCAGAACCTTCCCGTCTCTTATAATATTAATCTAGATATTTAAATTTAAAATATTGGGAGTACAACTCTTTGAAAAGCTTTATTTTTCACACCTTCCACTTTGACACCCATATTAAGCTTCATGAGCGTTTAAGTGGGAACGTATTTTTGCAAAACACCAGTGATGATGAAATTTAAAGCTCTATTCCCAGAATCCATTTGGTGTTCCCTCGGCACATGTCTCTGGAATAAAAACTGGAGTAGTCATATAATTAAAATATCACTTAGACTCGGATCCTGTAATATCAAGATTTGGGGTCATACGCGTGTTATATGTATCTGTCATGTAAGCTACAGTCTGCTTGGTCTTCCCCGTAAGTTGTTGCAAGAAGCAATATTCTGGTGTTGAAGCAATATTTTGATGTTCCGTTTTCGTCCTATGTCTTCAATTAATTGCAGACAATACATGTAACAATTATCACAACAAATATGAACTTTCAATAACTCCCCTCTTTGAATTTAGTTAGCTTTCCAGGTGCCCTCAAACGTCAACACTGAATATCGTGATGCCACATAACGCATAGAATCCTAATGGAGGCACAGTAAGGGCACACTAACGATAGCACAATAATGGAAACTCTGTAGTTTATGAGATAAACGTGGCTCATTGAATGATTTAAAGGGACACACTGTAATAACAAATCTTACATACAAAACTTCCTTGGCCATTTTTTGACGAACAGATTTAGAAACAAGTATTGCAGTTAACAATCATTTATTACGTTTGCAAAATCGCATCACAAAACCCAACACAAAATAACCCGAAACTCACCTTATTCCTACGGGGGTACTGCTTAATGAGTTTTTGAGTACAGTTTGGGTACTGTTTTTCTAGTATCACCGAATGTGTTTTTGTTGTTATTATTCAAGAGAATACTGTACATTCTAGCCTAATGATGGGAATAAATTTGTTCCCCAAACGTCGCGATTTTGCAAACATAATAAATGATTGTCAACTGCAATATTTGATTCCTGAATGTATTCGGAGAAATCGCCAAACAACTTTCATATTAAGACTGACTGACAATAAAGTTTAATAAAAAATCGTATATCCTGCACCGAAAGACTAGCAAAATTCCTTTTAAAAATGTTATTCTTGTCTATAAATATACTTTATTATTGATATGCCACGAATTTTAGTGAGCAGAGAAAATAGACGACTCCAAGTTCAAAGCTGATTTCGCCCTTGTGTTTCATCTCGCTCGGAACACACATTCACTCATCACATATTAGAGTTATCGAGATTGGCTTTACCAAACATCATTTTTCCGCAGCTCAAGTGCATCTGCAGTGTTCACGACAACGATCGCCCTCAAGTACAAAATATATTTTGTTATTATTGTTGAACTGGCATTCATTCAGTTGCATGATGGAGTTGCTCTTTTTCTCCCACTAAGCAAAGAATATTCTAACCTACACCTATTTTTCGAGCAACCCTGACGTAATACGATTGAAAAATGCTCAAATTGTCGCTTGCGAACTAATGGTGGATGCTCCTTAAGGCCTCTAGATTAGCGCTCTCCCCATAAATACCAACCTTGTGAAAAGATGCAGAAAATATTAAACTTGCAATAATCGACTGGATTAATTTGTGCATACCGCCAGCGCAATTATTGAGGTTGGATTGAAATTGACGACTGACTATTGAAAACGAAGAGTTATAAGTGTCCGATTAAATGAAAGGTAAATGTTTTTAGGAATATGTCGTATCGTGGACTAACGCGAGTCCATCCGTAGCTGGTGCATGCTAGGCAATGGAAGCTTGAGGAAAAAGTGGGGATACTGAGAGTTGGGTGGGAGCAGCGTGCTGCTGTTACAATTTTGTTCGTGAGAGTCCGTTGTATTAACTAAGCTAAGAATGCCGACCCTTTCATCTCATTTCATATATTACTGTCTTGTTCTGAATTAAAATCCCGAAACTTGCAAAGCGGTTTCGTTACATTCTATAGTTTCCCTCGTTCAATAAGTATTTTGAAGAGGCAAAATGTATGCGATAGTTCAAACATACACGTTACTCCTCCTAATTCACAACACATCGGCTGTCACTGTTGTGTACTCAAATGTGAAAGAATTGAAAAGTGTTTCGTACGAGAAATTTTCGTCACCTGTGATAGAACGATCAGTACAAGTGGGTACTTCAAGAAAAGAACAATCTAATAAACTTTATATACATACATCAACTTCAAACTAATAACCAATATGTTACATATATATTTTTAGTGCATTCTCCAACTTGCTGAGTTCCATTCCTCTCGTAATTAATCTCCCCAAACTCAAAGAACGTAAATATTTTGTTCGTTCTCTCAGGTTTACGTCGCTTTCTGCCGAAATATATGCTAGACAAATTGCTTGTAAATTCCTGATACTATATTGTGGTAATACATTGTTTTTCAAAGAAAATTAATTAAGAAAAAATTAAAAAATATAACTCTCATTATCTCGACTTTTATGAAACATCTATTTATTTTTGGGCAGTAATCTTGTTAATTACAATTTTCCACACGTGCGCCTTGGACTTTTCTTCTAAACATCTAACTTCTTTACATTACAAGGTTAGCACTTCTAACCAGAATCTCGCCGCGAATTACTGAGATGAGCGCCTCCGCCAAATTGCTCAAAAGTTGCGCGTCTCCCCTCCCGCCCCCTCGCGGCTCCAGCGGCGGCTTCGTTCCGCGCGCGATCTCTGGGCCCGCGCGGACAATCTGTATTCGAAGTGCATCGGCCGCGGTAATCTCGCCTCTCAGGCACACGCTTGCGCCACGCCGGGGCCTCCGCCGAAATCCCCAGAGGTTGAAGTCGCGCACAGATAGACCGATTCGCGTTCGTCTCCGTCCCCCGGCCCCCGCCTCCGCCCCCGCCCCCCCCCAAACTCCGCCACCCCCTCTCCACCTCGGCGTCACTTCCCGTCCTCTCTTCTCTCCGCGGCGCGCGATAGAGGCTGTGCCAGCCTCGCGCCTCCCACTCCGCTCCCGAATCAGCGGGACGCAGTGCCTCACGCCGCCTAAAGCAGTTTCCTCCCTGTATTCAGGTGAAAGATGGTGCTGGTGGCGACAGCCAAAGTCGATTATCCACGGGTTGGTTCTACACAACAGGCGCGGAGTTTGCAGGTGTTCAGCTCCCTCCCCCTGCCCCCCACCACCCGCTGCAAGCATCGTGCCACCCTCGCCCCGCCCCACCCTGCCACGCCCGCGTCCCCCCGCCCCCGCCTCCGCGTCGACTCCGCCCACTGAGGAGAAGACTACGCTTCGCAGGTGACGTCATCACGGGTG